>JAQPPZ010001124.1:1200000-1845279 GCA_028583015.1 Wollemia nobilis
GGGTGAGTAGCATGGATCAAACCCGCATCTTCTCCCTGGAAAAGAGAAATTTTACCACTCAACCATACCCACATTTGACTCGTTCTTTGCATAATATATATATATATATATATATATATATATATATATATATATATATATATATATATAAATTATGCCATATATTTGTACACAGATCTATTTTATGAAATAATAAAATTTTCATTATTTCATCATTGAAATAACCCCTCCCTTGAGCACTTTCATTTGGTTTCTTGGGACTTGTCGAAAATACCCTTTCGAACTATAATCCCCTTCAGGAAGGGGGGAGAGAATTTCACAATATATATATATATATATATATATATATATATATATATATATATATATATAAATTATGCCATATATTTGTACGCGAGATCTATTTTATGAAATAACAAAATTTTCATTATTTCATCATTGAAATAACCCCTCCCCTGAGCACTTTCATTTGGTTTCTTGGGACTTGTCGAAAATACCCTTCCGAACTATAATCTCCTTCGGGGAGGGGGAGAGAATTTCACAAAAATATCTAGAGCATATCTAAGATATGAAATAATTAAGGATACCTACTAAAAAGACTAATCCAATCCATAATGATACACCCGAAAATAAAACATTTTTTCTACTTGACCAACCATAGGAGAGGCAAAATGAGATTTATGTTGTTTTGGAGGGTTTTCAAGGCTTAATGAGGCTATTTCTTTCATTTTATATTCTTTAGAACAACATAAATCTTTAGAAGATAAGTATCATTATGAACAATACAAAAAAACCCTCATCAATAACAAAGAGACACTCTATCAATACAAAATAATTTACCATGTTCCATAGGGGTTTATAATTTACCATGTGAATGCAAAGAAAAGCTTACCCTAAATGTATTTGAAAGGAAACTTGACAAGCGATTAAGAAAGACATCAAGTATTTATATTATTTTACTCTACTTATGTCTAAAAATAATTCTGAAAAAAATTTATTTTGATCGTATTTATATCAATTTGAAAACCTAATTTGATGTATTTAAATTAGGAGTTTGATATGCTAACACAGTACATGTATTATAAAACTAGTCTTGCAAATAAATGACATCACAGATGGTTTTGAGTAGAATACCTATGTTTTGAGGTGAAATTTGACTTTTCTAAAGTCCTAAAAAACTCATCACCTTCTTAGACTCATCTAAAGGTCTCACTTAGCACCTTCTTAGACTGATTAGATAACTCACTACTATAAAAAATTAACCTTCTATGTTATGGAAAGAACGTTAAATCATATTATTCTACCTGATATCTTCTATGTATTATTCTCTACCTAGTTAAATAACATTGTATTATTCTACTATATTGTATGTACTTGATTTATTCTACCTAGATATTATTCTACCTAGTTAAATAACATAATGCTTATAAGCTATATGTTGACTTATTTAATTTCTTATTAATTACACATTTTTATGGAAGACAATTAACATATTAGGTAAATGAAGACAAATATGACCCACATTTATTTCACATTTACAATTTTTTTACACCAATAATAGTGTTTCCCTTTTATGAGTATTTTTGGTTATGATTCCATTTAAGGATTGTAAATTAACGTCTCTATGATAATTGATTCCAGTGAGTTTCTTAGGGGGTCTTATCAAAAAAATAGATAAGCAAAAATCTCACATATGCTTCATCATGAGACATATAATTATCACTGTAGATCATAACCATGGTTCCAACAGTAGTAATTTATTTAAGGTTTCTCGTTTATGCGACCCAGTGCGGCTAACATTATATAATTAATATGTGATAAAATATTAATAAAATGACCAATTTGGGTCCTCCTTCTAATGCCAAAATGTTGGGTGATAATTTTATCCAATTGCAAAACCAAACTCACAGTTAGGATTTTGATTAGGAAACCCTTTCTTGCAAAGAAAATTCAAATTTCTCCAAGGTTCCTTTTACTTAATGTGTGCTTGTATGCTTGTGAAAATATTTCAAATAAGTGCTAGAATACCTTAGTGATTTGCAAGTAACTGTTAACAAAGGGCCTGTGTTGATATTACGTTGCTATGTTGTGCTATTGATTGTTCATGAAACTTAAAACAAAAGCAAATGTGATGTGATTGGACCTCATATGACCATGATAAAAATATGATTTAATTCATTTTATCTTCGAGTGTTTTAGGTAGATTTTATCTTCCTTTGTTAAGCAGATTTTAACAAATTTTATCTTTTTGTTAAACCTTACTTTGAGCATGAAATAAAATACTAAAATCTATCTCTAAAATGCGAACATGAAATGATAAGTGGATTCGTTTTACCTTGCTTTGAGCATGAAAGAAAAAAATATAAATAACTTTAAAAAGTAGTAGCCTTTGAAATACCATATAAATTACCTCCTTTAATGAAATTGTAATTTTCACAAAGGGAAGTTAATTTATTGCTTGAAAAACAAAAGTACAAAGCTTGAAATTTAGCCCTCTTTTAAAATGTAAAATCATGCTAAACTTGAAATTACAAAATTCCTTTTAAAATGTGAACTTTATATAATTTTTAGGAATTTTGAATTTCCTTCAAAATAAAATCGAAATGACTTAAAATAAAACGTTAAAGCTTAATCTTGGCATCCATGCATCTCTTTTTTAGATTTAATTTTTTTTATATATTTTTATTTTATTTGCAGAAGTTAAAAAAAATATATAGGGTTAGGGAAAAATAAAAATAAAAATTTAAAATTTTGGAATATGGAAATGATCAAAGAAAAAATTACAAACAAATCCAACCTATGCTGCAGAAAATATTAGTTCCCGAACATTAAACACAACCAGGTTAGACCTACATCCACACAATCTAAAATCTGGTTATGGCGAGAGTCTAAGGAGTAAAAACATGCATTAAAATATTTAAATGATGCTACCATATTCATGCATAAAACACCATTAAAATTTATTCCAATACATGTAAAAAAATGTGCAATAAAAGCTTATATTATGTTAAAATAACCTCCTTTTCTACATACAAGATGAGAAAAAACTAGCTTTACAGTAGCTTGAACAACCTTCCAATATTTTCCTGCACTCTTGCTCCCAAAATTTCCAGCCCTTGCTTTCGAGTTTGCATTTTTTTTAACATTTTCAGTAATGGTCATTCGTTTCATTTCCAAATAGTTTGGCTTCGAGACGTTTTCTTTTACATGTGCTAGCATTTCAAGGCATTTGTTGTTCATCTTGTTTTTCCATAATGTCTTCCATCCTCCCTCCATTTGTAATGGTTTTATATTAATGCGGGTGATAACCACATGTCCACTCTTGTTATATTTTTATTATAATGAATAAAATTGGGACTGTCTTTATATGCCCCTTTTAAGACAACAAGGTTAAACGTTTTATCTTATTTTCCAGAGAAAATAGCCCCGCGGGCTGCCTTGATATATTCACATAAATACTTGTACTAAATTTAGATTTCGCATACATTCACATTGCTGTGTGGACCATGTGGACTACCGTCATGGGAGGCCATGCAGGTGCTTCCTGCCATCATCAAGACCTACATTGAAAATTAGGTACCGAGAATCAAAACATAATGGATGTTTAATCAAAGATGAAATCGACGCTTTCAGTGGATATCCAAGCATCTTCTGCTGTGATAAGTGCATAACAGTCTAACGCTATATGTTGACCGAAGCATGCCTACTTCTTTCCATTGAAATCATCAAAATTTGGTGCCATTTGTGCTTTTTCGTCAAGCCAACTATTGATAATACATGTTTGTCATGGTAGACTCCATCATCACTCTTCTTTATTTTGTTTTATTCACTAAATCTGAGTAACGTCTCCATGACATCTTATTCATATAAAATATGGCAGAATCTATAAATTGGCAGAATCAGTAACACTTGCTAAACTAAAATTATTACATTTGGGGTATGCTTTACTAGTTTCCATGTATTCCAAGGCTAGTAGCCCTATTTGAAATTTTCAAACTTATATATATATATATATATATATATATATATATATCTATATCCTACCAACAGTGCATTCATGCAACTTTGTGTTTAATGGTTTGGGGCTTCTCCAGGGTTCATAATTGAACTTCCACATAGACTATCGTCGTGTCATCTCCCTTGTAAGTAATGACCCATGCATCTTATCTTACACTTTTGGTAGCCTCCAGTGAGTTGATTTATTTGAAAGTAAACTCACAATAATAAATGATGCAACAAAAATTAGGTCTACATTCAGGTGTGGAAATGTTGCATGCCCACCTTTTCCATCTATAAATTGCTTCAAACACAACTACAACAACACATAGTGGTCCTGCTCTTGAGGTGATGGTGCTAGTTGGATATAAATTATTAACATGCATTCTAAAAATAGCTTCAACATCTGCAAGTGTACCTTCCTTGATCACAAAAGTTATGCCTACTCCTTCTGCAGGTTGGAATATAAGTCTCACAGTGCCCTTGACCTTGTCCTTCCTTTGACTAAGCAACTTGGCAGCTCCAAGAAGCATTATAACACGTGCATCATACCCACACACATGCATTCTCCCTACAACCTTGCTTTTGTGCTCCCACTCCACTCGCTCATATATAATTAGAGAGGAAGTGCATCCATGTCAGCCTTGAGAGTAATGATAGGAGGAAATCCAAAGCCAATGATTACCACTACACTAGTCTTTGCATATGGCCATTCATATGAAACTATTTCTATCCAACTCTCTTCTAATAATAACACTTGTAATATGTTCCTCAAATAACAGTTTTGGGTATTCATGAGTACTTATCCTTATGGACTTCAACCACTCAAAGTTACTCTTTGCAGCATCCATGAGCTCCCTGGCATAGCTTTCCACATTGGTAAGACTGTGGAGTTCAACTCTTCCAAGAAGTATGCATCTCCTACATTTGCATGGCAGATAATGATCCATCAAATTATAAGAAAAAAATATGGTAATATACATGAAATACAGTGATCTAGAAAATATTCCTTTTAGCACCATAATTATCGTGAACATCAACTCAAAAATCTTGGATACATAGAAAGCGTAGATGAAATGTGTCACCATCTCCTCATCGTTTATCATTTGCTCGTAGTTGGCATCATACTTTGTTGGTCACACTAACTATTGCTTCACCATAATCCATGTCCAAACTATCATCATGTTAGTGTATATGACTCATCACACATCTGTCAGATTCATCCCAGTTCTTGCTATGTTTTCCAAGTCGTATCATTAAAAATATGCTCCACTAACCCAACTATCATGTAACATGCCATCGTGGCTACCAAAGGGTATCACCCAGTGATCTCAATGAGTTCTCATCAAATATTATAATCCTTCAATGGACCACTACCCAGAATTCATACCCCCAACCCTTTTTCCAAGCCATCCTCCATGTCAAGTCATTTCCATGCGAGTGAGCCGCTCCTCGACTTATCTTGAACGCAATTCTTAGTAACTTGTCACATGAAGAATTGAAAATTAGATTAATGGTACTATTTGATAATTAAATATAATGGTACTACTTGATAATGAAAATCATGTCAAACCATCACCTCAGATAACTTTATAAAATGAATTAACTTTATATAGCCAAAATAATTATGAATTCAATTTTACATTATATAATTTGAATCCAAGAATTTTATTTTCATTTCACTCCTATTATATATGTATATATATTTTTATTTATTTCTATTACTAACATGGTTTTGATTTAATCTACTTCACACATTTTAATTAGTTAAACTTCAAAACTTTAAAATTAACAAAAATATTAAAAGAAACTAAACAACACCAAATACATTCTAAAGAGAAATAAAAGGAGGCCCTAGCCAACAAACAAACTTGCATTGCAACCTCATGGAAAATTATCACTCAAAGACAACCAAAATTTCCAAAAACCAAAATTTTAAGGTGGGTCCCCAAATTTGGGGCGAGTTGTGCAATGGCCAAAACATACGTTTTGTCTTGACATAGAATTTTTACATGTAGATTATTACCTTCATTATCTTCAAATTTTTGCATGTAGATTATTATCACTTCATTATATTCAAAGTTTTGCATGTAGATTATTATAGGTTTATTTTCAATAAATACAATTGATATAGGATATGCTAGTACATTTTAGTAGATATTGAGTTATAGTATTTTACATGGACCAATTCATAACTAAATTCTTAGAATAATCTCTAGTAGTAGAGGTTAGCCATAACCTCAAAGAGCAACAATCCTCATTTCTCAAAGATAAGGCAACTATTGGTAAATTTAACAAGTCTTGGCTAGGGGCTTTGGTTATGAGAAAATGGATTGATAGGAGATGAAAGTCTCCAGGAGTGAGTCTATCATTTTTCTCTAAAGGTTTCTTCCTGGCCATTTTATGTTCCATAGAGGAAAGAGATAGAATCTTGAAAATGGGTCCTTGGTTTATGGGAAAAGCAAGACTCTTTCTTACCTTTTGGTATGAAGGATTTGCACCTAGAAATGTAAATCTATCCCTAGTACTAGTCTAGGTTAGGATGTACGGGTTGCATATTGAATTATAAAAAATATATACCTTCAAGGTGATAGGAAACACTTTGGAAGAATTTCTTGATATTTTATAAACTAAAAAATACAAATTGTTGGTTGTTCATGCCTAAATATTGGTCATGATTGATATCAATAAACCTTTACCATAATCAATAATTCTTAAGTATGGGGGTAATTTATGGATCCAAACCATGAATTATAAAAATATATCTTTCATATTAGAATATTTCATGAGGTGTGCATATTAATATATCATTCCCTAAGAAGAGTCTAATAGAAACATATGTAGAAAATTGTAAGATAAACTTACAAATGGAGATGGATGATGATGGTTTTCAACTTCTAAAAAATAGGTCCAAATAGATTAAAGTAAATAAATAGTGGAGATAAATAAGGATATTAGAAGAAACACCAATTATTTTGAGGCTTTAGCCTATGAAGAAAAAATATATCAAATCTTAGAGGATATGGTACAACATGATCAAAATATTAACAAGGAACCATCTACTCAGTCTAAACTTGATAGAGGGATGAACATTCCTATTGAAACTAAGGAATATACCTTATCAAATTTTGAAGACTCTATTGAAGTACCCTACACCATTCATGAGAAGGAAAGTGGTAGAGAAAAAATAATGTTAGATTTTAATACCTCTACCATTAACAAGGAAATACCAAAAAATGAGCAAGATAACTAAAAACATTCCTTAGAAGAGATGAGATAGGATAAGTCTAATTAAAAGGAAATTTGTGAAATATTATTGAGGAATAGAATTACAAGACCTACCCCAATACTAGCAAGACAAAAATTAAAAAACCCTCAAATTATCAATTGAGAGCTAGGGAAGCAAGAGAAAACATAAATAAATGAACACAATCTAAGTTGGTTGAACTTCTCTTTACCAAACAACAAAATAATATTTTTAATTCATAGGAGGGGCCAAAAAACCCTAATTATATATGACTACCATATCATGGAATATAAGGGATGCTAATTCCCCCTCAAAATAAAGGTGTATTAGGGACCTTTTTTTAAGTAATAAGCCTAATATTCTTTGTATCTAGGAAACTAAAATGACAAAGGAAGAAGTTTCAAAACTATGAAAGCAATATGGACAAGAATGTGAATGGTAGTTGTGGATTCAAAAGAAGAGACATGAGAAATTCTACCATGTTGGAGTACAATTAGAACCTCTATGAAACCATTCACAAAACTAGCCATTGGATAGCATTATTAATTATATGTTACTTTATAGATATTCATTTCATCCTTATCAATGTCCATGAACCTACAACTCAATCAGGAAAATCATAAGTATGGAGTAGGATTTGTTAGAGTATATTAAATTATTTGGTACATGCTAATGTACCAGCTTGGATACATATTTATATTAGAAGAGTGTCTTAGATTAGAGTGTGAGTATTTACTTTATGCAATATAATAAATACACAAGTATTATTAAAGTGTGCAAAGTATTTTGGTAATGTAAATATGTATAATAGTCCATGTGCAGATGTTTCCATGGAGTAGGAAGATGAAGAATCTCAAGAACAATGAAGGCCAAGAGTACTCCATATGAAGAGTTACATTCCATTATATATGTCTAAGTGTGTGTGTGTGTGTGTGAGACATAATGTAGAGTGAAAGTGTGTGGAAGTATGGTGTATTGGAGATATTTATTCTATATGAGAATACTATTTTCATGAGCATTTATTAGTGGCTATTTTATGAGTTTTTGCAAAATTTATTTATGAGTTTTATATGTTTAGAATATTTTTATTATCTTATATTTCATCCTGCAACTTTATTTTAGATCTTTTGGTTATTTTACTTTAAGTTTATAGAATCAAAAGCTAATAGTGGTATCAGAGCCACAAGGGATATTGATAGGAGATAGAGAGCCACAAGAGATATTGAGAGGAGATAGGGAGATTTCATTTGCAAAATTTGAAAGTTGTAATTTGGCTAGAGTCTTTCCATAGAGTTGTAGAAAAACTCGTGAAGACTAGGACTCAACATAAATTTATTTTCCACTAGTTTAAAGAACAACTAGTGAAGTTTATTGATTTTGTATTTTTAGAATTTTGGATATATTTGATTGCAGGGATTAGTTTTTTGAGTTGCAGTAAGAGAGTGGAGATTGAAGACTAAGGATACCAAATAAAGAGGTCCCCATTGAAGATTGAAGGCTACAGATTGAATATTAAAGAAAGAGGCTAGAGAAGCCCAATTGAAGATTGAGGAGGAGACCCGAGAGTAGAGGTCCCCATTGAAGATTTAAAAAGAATATAGAGGAGGACTAAGAAAAGTTCTAATTGAAGAGTTACAAAATTTGAAGAGCCATGAGAAGAAGTCTCAAGAAAATTTGGATGGAGAAAGAAGAAGGCTAGAGAAGCCCTATTGAAGAAGTTGAAGAATTGGCCATTGGAGAAGATTTGAAGAAAGTTTAGGAAAGAAGATTGCAAGAATAAGAAGCTACTAAAAAGAGGTAATCACATCAAAATTGGAAAAATTATTGTCAATTAAAAACAAGCCCAAAAGGATTTCTGAAACTAATTCAAGAAGAATATTTTTGGTAAGAAGTTTATCAAATTTGAGAAAGCATTTTTGAAGACTTCAAGAAATTTAGATTCTTGAATAAGAGACCATATTTGAAGATAAAATTTAGTGAGATCTAAGGAAGATAAAGAAGATAGAAGATGCCACCGATTTGAGAAATTTGAAGATAACCATTAAGAATTTGAAGGCTGATTTATGGAGGAGAAGATTGTTGATTCTGTGATAGAATTTTAAGGGTCATAAGACAAAAAAAATGAAGGTGATATAGAGCTGAAAATTGGAGAATATTTGGGTAGATTTTGAAGTGCCCTTAAACAACCAATTGAAGGAAGTCTTAAAAATAAACTAAGGCAGTATATTGGAGGAGTTAGAGATTGTTCTTGGACAGTAAGATCAGATTTTGTGAGTAGCAATTTAAGAAATTTGGGCTGCAAGATTGGGTAGGAAATTGGAGGAGTCATAGAGTTGCGAATTGAAGAACTATTGGACATATTTTGAAGTGTCCTCGAATGGCTAATTGAAGGAAGAATTGACAACAAGTTAAGGTAGTGAATTAAAGGAGTTAGAGGTAGATTTTGGACAGTGAAAAGGCAACATATTGGCAATATTTATAGCTACAAATTTTAGAGTTTGAGAGAACACATTTTGAGGATAATTAAAGCTACAAAATTTAGAATTTTTAGGCAGCAAATTAAAAGCAAGAAAATAGTTTTTTGGGTAGCACTAAAAGCTGCAAATTCCATAAATATTAGATAGCATTTGGAAAAGGAAATCATATGCAAGTTTTAGAATATTTGAGAAGCATTTAAAGAAATAAAAGAGATACAAATTTTAAGGTTTTTGGGCAGTAATCCAAGGCTGCAAATTTGAAGGTCTAGAACAACAAGTTTAATTAGCAAGAAAGGCAAAGATGTAAGCTACAAAAGAAGACCAAAAAGGTTTAAAATTAAGGGCATAAAAGAGCATTTCATTTTTATGAAAAAGTTGATTTAATTCAATTTTATTTAGCACCATATTTTTAGAGTTCAAATCAGGAAAATAGAACTCTAAGTATATTATTTCCAAGCCAAGGAAGAAGACGTCCTATAACCTACAAAATATAATAGTAAAATAGAATTGCTTGGAATATGAGTAATAAGGAGAAGTTATATAGTGAATGCTATTTTTAGTAATCCAATGAAGTGCAGTATTACTAGAGAAAAGGAGATTGAATAGTGAACAAGAGTAAGGTAGATTTATAGTGTCAAAAGACACCAAAAGAAACACAGGTAATAGCTATAGCAAATAGTGATGAATAGGATTGAGATTCATCACCAAGCAAATTTGGATGAGCCACCACATTGGAAATAAGAAACCACCATTTTATTGAGAAAGAAGCCAAGGAGGCACCACCATATTGAATAAAAGCCACCCAAGTTGTGGTTGCACCACCATGAAAAGAGAGGTCATTGGAAGAGCCACCACATTAGATAGAGGAGATTGCAAAGCTATTGGAATAGCCACCACATTGCACAAAGGAGAACCTAGAAAGCCAAATGTCAAAGGAGAAGAGAGAATATAGAAGGCCAAGTGCTACAGTACATTGGAATACGTTGAAAAGAAGTGGAGCATTATCAACCATATTGCAAATAAGTGGAACGTTATCAAAATAAAGAGCGCTCATTTGAGGAGGTGTAGATTTTATTTTCCACTTGGTATTGCAATGAATTTAATACCTAGTATATTACAAAACTATTAAATGTAACCTACCAAAGTTTGAAAGTATTTTCAGCCAAGTGTTATGGGAAGGACAACAACTTAGAGTGCCAAAGAACATTGTAGAAGAGGAAAAGTGTTTACATGCCACTTGGTACTTGAAACATAAGAGTGTCAAATTGTAGCAATGTAGTATGCATACACCTAAGCTAATAATAACTAAAAATCACATAAAGCATAAAATAATGGATAAATTTACAAATAACCACAAAGAAGGGATTATTTTATTAATATTCCATTAAAATTTGATTGCAAATCCATCCCTCTTAGGGATACCCAATGTGATACAATTATTACAATCAAAGAAAATACCCACGTAGGGGTAGGTGTAATCCACAGGCTTCCTAGGTTGACATGAATTGCTCTAAGGCAAATGTGGCCTTCTTCTCCATAATTAGAGGCATTTGTTGCTTTGAATGACAAGACCCTATTAACCATTCATCCAAGAAACAACAAGAAACATATTAAAAACAAAGGTAGCCTCTCTTGATGAGGTCTTTAATCCAAATATTTCATAAAATATGCTATAAGAAACATGAAATCAAGAAAGCATGTAAAGATAAGAAACTATGCTAAAACATGGTAAATTTACCATAAATAATGTAAAGGATACATAGATTTAGTCATCTAAAATTCTAATTAGGCATTGAGAGCATACATGCATGAAAATAATAACACCTAGTCTAGAATTTACTAATGCTTGAAAATGAGAGGAATCTACCCTAGATCAATGATTCTAACAGTCTAATGAGAAGATAAAAAATTAATCTATAGTAAAATTACCTAAATGAACAAATAGAAATGTAAACCTATTGCTAAAACTAGCTTAAAAGATGATTAAACTTTGATCACGGGTCTATGAAGTGGTTGGCACTGTTAGCCATGACTGACAGCCATGGCTAAGTCATGAATGTCCTTGTTCTCCAAATTTGGGCTTGATTCCTCAATTCACTCCAATGAATTGATGTTCAAAGGCTACCTTGATGTCCTCTGATAGATTTGGCGGTTGAATTTCTCAGATTGGTGATGGATTGAGCTTAATTGATTTTCTTTATTTCTCCTAGCCCTCTATAGCCTTCTTGATTCCAAATGCCATGTGATATCCAAATAGGTAGCAAAAGTGTTCCTCTCAATGGATGCAAGTGAGTATGTAATTTGATAGGGCTTCGCTACCCTTCAACTCAAGATTCTTCCAGTATTATCCCCAATTTGGAGGGGGAGTTTTATAGCACATGGGAAGGCCTTGTATTAGCTTCATGGAGAAGCCAAGATCAAGAAAGGGTAGCTAGGGCATTTGGATGGATGCTTCTAGAACTTTCCACCCTCTAACTGCTTGTATCTTCAACCAATTAGTCGTTGTAATCGATTTTGGGTCAACCGAGGTCCAACTGATTTTAAAGGCTAGTTGCGACTCTGAAACATGGCCAGCTCTGTTAACTATGGATGTTAGCCATGGCCAACATTGATTAGACCAAATGCCTAAATGAATGGTTAGAACCACTGATTCACATTGGAATCTATCCAAGATCTTTCATATGGTCTTCTAGCATGTCCCATATGAGTAGTCGCCTCGATATGATACATTTTAGGTGTCTACAGATGCCCTTTTGAGATGCATTCTGAGATCAAACAATGTTGAGTAAAAATAGACCTCCTAAAATGATGTCATAGGTTGGATTATGATCATTAGTCTAATCAATATTAGATTCTCAAGGTCCTACAAAAGGACGTGCATCCTAGAATTATTACTTCCAACTAGATGGAAGGCTTAAATTTGTAAAGCTTTGGCAAGCTCCAGCGGTGATCGGGTAGCTTCAGTGCTACTATAGGCTTCTACGCCATATAGATCTGAAATGAGGAGAGCTACTAGCTTAACTATCATAGTTGCTTTTTGCCCTAGCAAAGGGTAAGCTTATGATAGTTTTTGGCAATGATTCGTAAGACGAACGCAATTTTGACAAGATCAAGGGATCTATGATCAAGGGATATTCTATTGAATTTGATTATGATTATGATATTATGACTACCCCCTCAAGTGACTATTTTATGAGGGTAATGACAATTAAATGAATAAACGAGTTGCTTGACCACTATGAATGACATGAAAAATTTAAGGTTGAGCACTTGATACTTGACTAGGCCTAATCAACTATGATTACAACTGTTAATAGTAAATGTATATCTCTAACCTGTAGAGCGGTCCAACCATGAAGGTCTTCTTAGGGAATTGAAATGATAACAATTTTAATTAGGCATATTTTGAATCATATTGGTCAATTATCTACTAAAAATATCATAGAAGAATTGACATGATCGCTTCATTCTCGTGGGACGGTCCAGCCTCCAAGGCCTTCTTCAGGATTGAAATAAAGCATATCAATTCGGTAATGATTAATTTAACTCAAATTTTCTTATGGTAATTTACTCATCTTATCGGATTGCATGGAGCGCCAGTCGCTATAATTGCCAAGTGTATAGGGTAAATAACTAGATACAAGGCACATTTGGATTTTGATATATCAGATGTTTTTTGTTATTTTTAATATTTTTGAAAATTTTGGTGAGGTGGATATTTTTAATTTGACATTTTGAAACTCCTCACAATGGTATTTTTGAGCATTTATTGTAGTTTACTAGTCGTGCTTGTCAGATGCAACTAATTTTTAAAATTTTCCTAGCCACGACTCTAACCCACAGTCAAAAAACCTTAATCCTATGCCTGCTGGTGTTAGCCGTGGTCAGGGGTAAAATGGAAAATACTTAAGAAAAAACTATCATTTTTTACGTCATTATTTCCAATTGATATCTTTACAAACCTGAGTGCTCTAAGAGGTGAGTTATCAAATTTGATGTGAAACGTTGCTACAAACTCGACCTCACTACCACCTACACTGATGGCAGACCAACCTAGAGGTGTCGATGCTACTAAGGTAGAAGTCCACAAACCCTCGTTTTCACAATTATCAAATAAAAGTAAACCTCATTAAGTAATGGGTTAAATTAACATCACTAAATTTTTGATAACAAACCTCAACCTAGATAAGTTTAGCCTAGGTTAGATAAACCTCACCCTAGATAGGTTTAGCCTAGGTTAGATAGTTTTAGCCTAGGTTTAGCGTATCCTCCTATAGTCCCAACTAGATGCTATGATTTTAGAGTGTGACTCGCTCAGGTCTGTAATGGGAGACCCATCATCTACAAAAGCAAAGCAAGATTTCTTCCAAATTCTTGAGAAGACAACTAGGTATGGTTGAATGACTAGAAAACCCTACTATATTCTTCATAGTAATAGGAAGGGTTGTGTTGAGAAACATAATTACTCACAAGGGTGATGTATGATGATGATAATTCATAGATACATGATCAAAATACAAACATGGTATTGTTTATAAGATTGCAAACACAACCTATCCTAATGCAAGTGCGACGGATGGAAATGCTTGAATGCAATACAATTAAATGAATGCATATGCAAAATGAGAATGCAAAAATGCAATATGAAATACAATTTTTTTTATATATTTTATTTATTTTTAACTTTTATGGATTTTTGAAATTTTGATTTGACCAAGGGGTTAATATTCCTTTGGATCCTTTTCTGGGATGACCAAAGGGCTTACAAATGCTTTTGGACCCTTTTTTGGGATGACCAAAGGGCTTACAAATGCCTTTGGAGCCTTTTAATGGTTTTAGGCATAAAACGCTTTAAGATAAAGGATTTTGAGAGGTTCAAGATCTTCAACCCCTTCAAGTGATGTTAAGTGATATGTCCCAATTCCAATCTTCTTAGAGATAATATAAGGACCTAACTAGTTAGCCATAAATTTGTCTCGCAATTCTAGCATCATATTTGAGTTCTATTGGTTATCCTTCAACACAATATCACCAACCTCAAAGTCTCTCAGATGGACTTTGTTATTGTAAACTCATTTTAAGCGCTCCTAATAAACACAAATATGCTTAAAAGCATTCACATGATGTTCATAAAGTAGCATCAATTGATCTAGGTGAGCTTTTCATGTAGTGTCATCATTGATGAACTCTTTCAATACGATGCACAATGTTGGAATCTCCAACTCTAAGGGCATAATGGCCTCAATGCCATATACTAGTTAAAATGGAGTTTCCCCAGTGGGTGCCTGAATGCTAGTCCTATAAGCCCTTAATGCAAGGGGCAGCTGGATGTACCAATATTTGTGGTGCTCCTATACCATTTTTTCAAGATGGATAGCATTGTCTTATTTGAAGCCTCAAATTATCTGTTTTCCTATAGATAATATGGAGTCACAAAACTATGTTTGATATTGTACTTGGATGTCAACGCTCTTAAAGTTTTGTTCTTGAATGACGTTCCATTATCCGAGATTATTTTGGATGGTATCCCAAAACGACTTATGATATTGGTGAGTATGAACTTTGCAATACATGCTCCAGTTGTCATTGTTAATGGGATTGCTTCCACCCACTTAGTAAAGTACTCAATAGTCATAATAATGAATGTATGTTAGCCTAATTATGGAGGAGATATCTTACCAATTAGATCCAAACCCCACTAAGCAAATGGCCAAGCCACTTGAATGGGTTGTAAGACCTATGATGGCAAGTGCACAAGATTAGCATGATGCTAACGTTTAACACATTTCTTGACATACACATTGAAATCCTTCTCCATAGTAGGCCAATAATAGCCCATGTGAAGGATGCACTTGACGATAGCCATGTCATTGAAATGGACATCGTACTGTTGCGAGCTTGCAAAATTGTCTAAGATTATTCTTAGGGCTCAAGACAATAAAGGAGAACTCCATTGTAACTTCGATGATACAAAATATCTCCTAATAAGATATACTTTATCACTTTTTGTTTAAATGTGTGTTTCATAGCACGTGATAATCCCTGAGGAATTACACCAAGTTTTAGGAATTCATGTATTTGTGACATCCAGTTCTGATAGACCTCAACCTCAACTGACAAGATAACATGTTCCCCTGTAGTTTAACATTTGCAAATGCAGACTGGAAAATGACCTTATGGTGAATGCTATTACCATTCACCATAGGACCTTGTGAGATCAATGACCCCCAAGATGCCCTTTTGAGAAAGTATTTAGCTCTATAGAAACCTTTATGGTTTGGTTCTATATGAATCATGTTTATTGATTCTTTATTATCCAAAGCCTCACACTGCATGGTAGAGTGTGACAATATTTTTACGTGGATGGTAGTAAAATCGACAAATGGATTCTGAGGAATTAAATATCCCAAATATGCCATAGTGTTTGCAAATCTATTTTATGAATGTGGGATTGCATTGATGTTGTACCACTCCAACTAAGCTAGATAAATTTCAAAAATATCTTTGTAGGCCTTCAGGACTGGACATCTACATTGAAAAAGTCCCTTCCCTTGGTTTATAATGAGAAGGAAATCGCCAAATATATTCAACCTTTTGATCTTCATGGTGACATTTTTCTAGAGGCCCAAGATTAGGGATTTGTATTCAACATTATTTTTGGTGCAAGTAAAGTCCAACTTAAATAACAAGGGCATGGGAGCACCTTGCGACGTGAAGAACAAGGTCATATCAGCTTTGTTATCTGGTTCTTCAGGTTCAGAAGACTCTGATAATGTGAAGACTACATCATCAAGAAGCTCAACGGTGAGAGGCCTATTATTTTCTAGTGGTGCCTCTATCAATTGATCAGTTATGACTTGTCCCTTGATGGACTTTTTGCTAATAAATTTTAAGTAAAATTCTATCAATAGCATGATCCACTTTGTAGTATATGTATCATGATACGTCTTGTTCATCATATACTACAAAGGATTTTGTTTTGATATGACATACGTTGTTTGACTTAACATATAATGCCAAAATTTCTTTATAGCGAACACCACTGCTAAACACAACTTTTCCACCTAGGTATATCCTAGCTCATAACTCACAAAAGTTCGACTAATGTAATATATGGCTTTCTCTTTGTCTTGCACATTATTTTGGGCTTACATGGTCCCCAATGCAAATTTGGTTACTGATATATATAGCAAGAATAGTATGTCTAGTCTTGGTAGAGCTAGTACTGGCAACATCACCAGGTAGTGCTTAATCTCAGCAAATTCTACTTGGTAGTCCTCATATCAATTGAATGGGACCCCTTTGTGTAGCAGTCGATTCATGGGTTAACATTTTTTTTATAATTGTGCAATAAATCACTTTATGGATGCTTAATTCCTTGAAATTTGTGGGAGGATGCATTTCCAAAATGGCCTTGACCTTTACTGGGTCTACTTTGATCCCTCATTTTTAAATGATGAATCCTAAGAGCTTTCTTGAAGTCACACCAAATATGCACTTCTTAGGATTCAACTTGACATTATGCTCTATTATGCAATCGAAGAACTTTATCAGGACCTCTGCATGCTCTTCATGTAGCAATGACTTTGTCAATAAGTCATCGATGTAATCTTCCAAGATCTTATGCATGTAGTCATGAAATATGTATGTCATAGCCCACTAATATGTAGCACCAAAATTCTTAAGACTGAATGGCATAACCTTATAACAAAATATCTCCCATGGCGTTATGAACATGGTTTTATGCTAGTATTTGATCTTAATTTGAACTTGGTTGTAACAAAAAAAAATAGCCATTAAGGAGAGCATTTCATGATTCGTAGTTGCATCTACAAGAGCATCTATGTTTGGAAATGGAAATGAATCCTTTGGTTTTGCCCTATCTAAAATCCATATAGATACGGATCCTTCCATCAGGTTTTCCTACAAGCACCATGTTTGATACCCATTTTGGATAGTTGATGGAAATGACAAACTCTACATCCAACAACTTCTACAATTCATCCTTAACCATTAAGGCTATTGTTCGATGCATCTTCTTGAGTTTCTTCTTGACTAGATTTTTTGAGAGATTTAGCGAAAGGTTATGAGTAACCAATTTCGGATCAAGACCCGACATGTCCTTATAAGTCCAAGAAAAGAGATCAGGTCTCTATTTTAGTAGAGGTATGAGGTTGGCACGCTCATTAGGAGATAAAATTTCTCTAAATTTAACCTTCTTAGGAATTGTGGGATCATTGCTGATATCCACTTCAAATATTTCCTCTACTGATATGTGGGATCCCTCCTCAAGATGGTGAGGCATAGGGATCAAGGGGATGTCATATGTTGGTTTTATGGGTTCCACGTTGGAAGCATATTCAACATGATAAAGGGTGAAAAATAAAAATATTGCAGCATTTCTTTTTTAGGGAAGAAATCTTCAAGCTCTAGTGGTGATTCAGCACAATCCCAATCAATAGCATCTACATTAAGATACAATGGTTTGGATGGATCGACTGAATTACGAATTGGAGTTTTCAAACCAATGGATATCATATTGATGGAATGGATCATGTCTCTAGGACCATGTGCATGTGACTCTACATTTATATAACTTCCATCTCCATGAGGTGGTTTTGGGGGTATGGGAATCTCTGGGTCTGGTCTACGGATAAACTTGAACATAGGATCCCTAGTCTTAAGGAGCTCCTTGTATGTTGATGGATCAAGAAATACCATATGATAAATCACATTGAGATTCGGTGGTCTTCCCCTGAGGTGAGGGTGGATATTGATATCTTTGTACATATCCTCTGTAGTGTATGGCACATTATGATTATGTAAGTAGGGAGGTCCCAAATAGGCTCTCTCTATTTCATCTTTGTCATCACTATCATAATAAAAAACCTCACCACTACCTACTAGAACTAGGATATTAGGAAGATGGGACCCCATGTAAGCCCACTCTTGATCACTGCTATCGTCCATGGAGGATTTCTCATCCTCTACGACTATCTCCAAGGGTAACATATGACGTAAATTTAGAGGGCCCAAGTAAGCTAATTTAGACTCATCCTCATATTGCTCATTGTGCAAGGACTCATCATCATAATAAATCTCATACATACAACTCAGTTCCTCTCTTAGAGATGGAATCTGCTCTATCATCATCAAAATGTTTCTTTGACTCGAGATCTATCGCTATGTTAGTATTCTAATCATCAGTTCTATGTCATTGGTTGCCCCATATATTTTTTTATCCAATTTGTCTCTTGGTATGTGCTCTGGATCGGTCTCCACCAAGATGTTCTTGTGATATATTTTAGGTGGTTCTATAGTGATGTAAGACACTAACCGATTATATCTTCGAAAGGCAGAGATATTAGGGTGATAAATATTGAATTCAAATTCACCCCTAGACTGAGGTACAGGTAGTCTAAATATTCCATGAGGAGTTTATCCTATCCTCCAATATACCCTAACCTGAACCTATCAGTTGGTAACTAATATTGTGGTTTGTAAGGCCTCCTATATCATTACCCAAATAATTTGAGACTGTAACCATACCAATGGTAACACTCAAAATATCATAAGGCATATTCTAGGTTAGAGAGATAACAAATATTCATAGTGAATGGTTCATCATCGTCCTCATCCATGGCAGTGTGAGATGAGAGTTGGTCGAGCCCTCCATAGAAGAAATTGGTTTGATTAGAAGGTACCCCCAGTGGTACCACCATCCTTATAAGAAGGCGATAGGCTTGTGGTTGGCCCATATCCTATGTAGTCTCTATGATTGATGTAAATGTCACATTTTGCACAATATACTCCCTTAGTCTAGGATTAACCGAATGAATGGTCACATGCGATGTAGATGACCCTTTTGAAGATGTAGGTGAAATAGGTTGAGGTGCCTCTTCAACTTCTCCTTTAGCATCCTCTACTTCCATAGGAGTAGGGACCTCAATGACAACTAGTTTGGGAGCTATTTTTATCTTTTTTTTCCCATATTTACCTTTAGCTTCTTATCATCCCGATGCATTATGGATGTAGAGGTTCTAGTAGAAGTAGTTGTTGTGTGCTCTGATCATTGAGATGCGATTTTTGTAGGTTTGGCACACACTTCCTTTATTTTACCTCTTGTCTCTTTAATCTACAAAACTGATCGTATGTCCAGGTGTATTAAGGGGAGCATGAAGTCCCCCAAAAAATTTGTTAAATTCACTTATATGAATGGTTCTTTATCTGAAGGTACCACATGAACCTATCCCTCATGAATGTATTTAATGCATTGATGGAGAATAAAAGAGACACAACACATTTCTCTTATCCAGGGCCTACCTAGAAGTATATTGTATTGCATAGCACCTTCAATCACATGACACATCATTGGGATGGTCTTTAGTCCCACCTGAATAGCTAAGGCTATCGTGTCAATAGTTGAGCATAATGCATCGTTAAAAGTTCTCAACATGGAGGCAGAAGGTATGATATGCATCTTTGGAAACTTCAAGAATGTCAATGCCTTAGTCATGATTATATTGATTAATGATCTCATATCAATCAAAACCCGCTTGAAAGGTATGTGTTTTACACATGCAATGATGTGGAGCAGTGGGTCCACCATGACAATGGAAATCGTCTTGATTTCATGATAATAAAATTTTAGTATTAGTTCCTCACACTATTTCATGTGTCCCACGAAGTGTGTGAATGCTTTGAAATCCTTATATTGCACTTCTATTGACCTTAGAATATCCATAAGTGTCTCCCTATGCTTGGGATACTGCTAAATTAGCTCATAAATTGACAAATTTTCTAGAGTCATCTGTAGGTTTTAAACTAACCTACTCTTGATTGTTACCACTGGTCTAGTTGGTGGGCCTAGCACATTCTGGGTTGGCCTTGAAGGAGGCATAACTTAGACCCTAATAGGCAATGGAGGTTGATTTAGTCGTTCATGCCTCACATGTCTTGTGATGACGTTGACCATTTCGATGAACCTGTGGGTTGGTGGTTCGATGTGTACTTGATTGACTTGGCCAACATTATTCTTTGGTACCTCATGGTTGGGTAGAGGATTTTTATAAATCCCCATATTCTAATTATCTGGTGCTTGTGTATTGTCCACAAGAAGCGTACCTCTTTTGATCATATTTTACACTAAATTTTTGAAATACCATATGCCATAACTTTTCATTCGATGAAATATGTAATATTGATCATAATTATATCCCTTAGTCTTGGGTTTATTAGGGTCCACTAATTTGATTTTTGGTAAGTTTATTGCCTTTGCCTCACATAAGTGATGGAAAATCAATATCAACGATTCTGATAATTGAGTGAATATGCGAGGAGGGCATCTTTCTTTGTCCTTACCATTCTAATTGTTATTTCGCTGCTCATATTGCATAGGAGGAGGTTGGGCTTGATAATTTTATTTTTGTTGCCCCTTATCCCCTTTTTGAAGGTTTAAAACCACATGATTAACGTGGGCCAGCTTGGCCTGTTGTTTCTTGGTGCTCTTCTTATTACATTACTTCTTGTTTCTATGTTTCAAGTTACCCTCTTGTAACTTGATATCCTCTATCACTTTGGCTTGCACTAAAGCCTCTTAAAAATTTTGATATTGTTGTAACTACAACAATAACAAAATGTGCTTTTTGCAACTCTTTGTAAACATTTGGGTTAATTCAAATTTGGTGTCATATTTCTCTATAATTTCTTGTAATACATAACTGGCTCATCATCATGTTCCATTAAAGCAACCATATCAAATAATTTTACCTTTTTCTTGATGCCGAAGGAGAAGCATTCAAGAAATGAATAGGCCAATTGCTCGAAGTTGGTGATGTTGTACATTTTGATTTGATTAAACCACTCCCAGGCTAGGCCTGAGAGGGTTGTAATTAAGGTCTGCAGGAGCAAGGCATCATTGCTCTTAATCTGAAATAACATGTCTAGAAACCTTGTGATGTGCTCCCTTAGTATCCTCCTCTCCTTTAAACTTTTCCAACCTAGGCATCTCAAAATGCTCAAGATAGGCAGGAATAGGCACTAATGGGCATAGAGGTTCATTATGAATCTTGTTTAAGGTTGGATTTTTATAAGTCATTCCTTGCTTTTTTATAGCTTTAAACTTTTTTTCCAAGGCCTTATAGGCCTACGAAGATAGGAACTCCTCTTCTCTAGATTTTCATTGAGGTACCTTTGGAGGCAGATTCCTCTTCAGTCGAGGTGGAGGACTAGGCTCATCATCCACTTTGACTTGGGATATTTTAGGGTACTCTTGATCTAGTTTATCTCCCACTTCTTCTTCATACTACCTATGGCCATGATGTTTGGACATGGGACACCAATATTTGTGTTGGGCTGTATGGTGAGTATGGGTGTCTATATACTCAGGGTGCAACTCGGACTATGAAGCAACTCATCTATCAATGCTCTCCCTATACTCACTACAGGGATGTAAATTGGCACTGGCCAATCGTTCCTCCCTCTCAACACACTCCTTATCAAGTATGTGTTTCTCACGCATGTGTTGTTCATATAATTATTGTCTTGTGAACCTTTATCTTTGAGTGTCCTCATTATTGAGGCATTCCTGCTCTATGCAAACATCTTCCAATTGATCTTTGAAGATCTAACATCTCTGCTCTAACACCATCTTGTGATATCTATCTATGTGATCAATTGTATGAGGCCTTTGGTGTGTGCACTCTCTTCGAGCAGCTTTGTGGGTGTGTCCCCAAATAGATTGATTTGCTAAGCTCTTGCCCTTATCTGTGAAGATGACATTTGCATCCAGATGTCACATATACTCTGTGTCCACATGGGATGCAGAGGCATTCATATCACAAGAACACTTGGAGCATTATCCACGTTCCCTGATGGTCCTAATTGTACTTCCACTATGCACACTTTTAGTATGAGTGGGTATAGGGAAAGGTTTATAATCTAGCTATCCTAAGACTTTATCCAAACTATCTAACAATCAACTATGCCATGGCTCATGACGTGGCATACAATTTTCTCCCACTTTAGATATGTCTATGGTGATCCTACAAGGCTCACTTTTGTTGGGAGTTTGCATGGGTCTGCACTCAAAAGTGGCCCTCTTTGTTTTCCCTTTAATGGGCAGATCCTGAGCCTATCTATACTCATATGATGGGGGCCTTGTGCCTCCCTTAGGTATAGGTTGAAGGGGTACCAATCTGGATCCCTCTATGACATACTCTTTAGCAGATCATGTAGAAGCATAAAAAGTGCAGTCATGTTAAATACTAACCTATTTGGGACCCCCATGCTATGAATACCCATGCTCTGATCTATGTCTCAGGGAGTGTCTAGTGGCTCCTCTAACTGGGGTATTCTCAATAGGATCCCCATGCATATAATTATCCCCTCTAATACTCATCGAATGATGTTCGAGAGGATTTTGTGGTTAAGGGTCCTACGCATTTTGTTGTTCATTGGGTAGATATTCGGCCTCAACATCGGGTCTACACCTGAATTGGCATCTCCATATTCGCACCATGATATTATATTATCTCGTATGTAAATTTTAAGGCAAACAAAATAAACAATGATGATTATCTCTTTTAAATTTTTATTTGTGAGCCCTAAACTGTTTGGTGTGTTTTGAGATTTGTTATATCAGAAAGTAACTCTCATCATGTTTTCAATAAGTTTATATACTCAATTTTTTAAGGGTTTTCACATGTATACTCGCAGCTCAAAAACTGGAAATGAAAGTCATGGTTACATAAACCCCCTGAAATGTGGAGATGAAACCCACACTCGAGAAGGGAGCATAGGTCCTCTCAGTCCTCACCCAGTTCACCCGTGCATAGTGATACACCCATCTAAAGAGGAATGCGTGTTATTTTGCACAGGCTATGATGGTTCTTGGCACTGGTATTGGTCTAGTAACAAAAGGATTGATGGAGTTGGACCAACGTATGGAAATAACTGCCACCATAATTGAACCCTACTAGTGGTTGGATGTGACTTCCAACTCACTAGAATTTAAAGTGTGTCATGGTGTGTGTGGTTCTTTTTACTTTGCATGAAGTAAAAATACATATACCAACATTCACATAACTTTCCTATATGCTTTGAAAAAGAGCCTTTCACTTTAAGAGAATGCACGATTACACTAGAAGACATTTAGAGAATGCAACTATCTATGAGGAAAATGGCCACTGATTGGGCCTCATACATGTAACTCTAAACACATAATGTCCTAGACCGTTAGAGACTAGGGTAAACTACAATCAGATATCCGCTATTCCTAGCAATAACTAGTAGAAAACTAAAAAGCATTTACAAATTTTCCATTCTACTTTTTGCTATATTTTCTAATTAAAATCCATCTATTGCATTCTACTTCTATAAAAACACAAAAAAAAAATATAAAGAGGGAAAAATGACCCTACCTTAGATCCAAGTCTGATAGTGATGTCTGATATTTGTTGTTGTTTTGTTTTCTATTGACTGTGTCTATCAGGCATGGTTGCAACTGTTGCCTTCTAGCGCTATGGTGCGGTGACAATTGTTAAGCATGAATTTCAACCGTGGCTAAGGCCTATCATCACAAAACATAGTAATTTAGTATTCTATGGCATAAAATGTGGGTTTCCCATCATGATCACCTTTTGTAGCAATCTAGGATGCATACACCTAAGCTAATAATAACTAAAAATCACATAAAACATAAAATAATGGATGAATTTGTAAATAACCACAAAGAAGGGCTTCTTTTATTAAATTTTCATTAAAATTTTACTACAAATCCATCCCTCTTATGGATACCCAATGTGATACAACTATTACAATCATATAAAATCCCCATGTAGGGGTAGGTGTAATCCATAGGCTTCCTAGGTTGACACAAATTGATCCAAGGCAAATTGGGCCTTCTTCTCCATGATTAGAGGTATTTTTTGCTTTGAATGACAAGACCCTGTTAACCTTGCATCCAAGAAACAACAAGAAACATATTAAAATCAAAGGTAGCCTCTCTTGATGAGGCCTTTAATATAAATATTGCATAAAATATGCTATAAGAAACATGAAATCAAGAAAGCATGTAAAGATACAAATCTATGCTAAAACATGGTAAATTTGCCATAAAGAATGTAAAGGAGACATATATTTAGTCATCTAAAATTGTAATTAGGCATTGAGAGCATACATGCATGAAAATAATAACATCTAGTCTAGAATTGACTAACACTTAGAAATGAGAGAAATCTACCCTTTATCAATGATTCTAACAGTCTAATGAAAAGACACAAAATCAATTTATAGTAAATTTACCTAAATGAACAAATACAAATATAAACCTACTGCTAAAATTAGCTAAAAAGAGAATTAAACCTTAATCGTGGGTCTGTGAAGCGGTTGGTACTAACAGCTATAGATGAGCTGTGAATGTCTTTGTTCTCCAAATCTGAGCTTGATTCCTCAATTCACTCCAATGAATTGATGTTCAAAGGTCACCTTGATGTACTCTAATGGTTTTGGTGGTTGAATTGCTTATATTGGTGATGGATTGGGCTCAATTGATTTTCTTGATTTATCCTAGCCCTCCATAACCTTCTTGATTCCAAATGCCATGTGATATCCAAATAGGACCAAAAGTGTTCCTCTCAATGGATGCAAGTGAGTATGCAATTTTGTTGGGTTTCATTGTGCTTCAACTCAATATTCTTCTAGTATTCTCCCCAATTTGGATGGGGGGTTTTATAGTACATGGGAAGGCCTTGTCTTAGCTTCATGGAGAAGCCAAGTTCAAGAAATGGTAGCTAGGGCAATTGGATGGACGTTTTTGGATATTTTTGCCCTCTAACCACTTGGATCTTCAACCAATTGGTTGTTGTAACCAATTTTGGATCGATCAAGGTCCAACTGGTTTTGAATGCTAGCTGTAGCTCTAAAGTGTGACCAACTCTATTAACCGTAGGTGTCAGCCACGCCCAACACTGATTAGGCCAAAATACCTATATGAGTGGTTAGAACCACTTCTTCACCTTGGAATCTATCCAAGATATTTTATATGATCTTCTAGCATGTCCCATATGAGTAGTCACCTCGACATGACATGTTTTAGGTGTCTACACAAATATCTTTGAAAGGAGTCAAATCTTTTTGGAATCATAATTTATTGCATTGACCCAAATTAGCACAAGGAGAGATTATTTGGAATGAATTTTGGGTTGCAGAATTGAGAGAGCACCTTACAACAAGGAAGATTGTTGACTATTCAACAATGAAGACATAGTATTTTTCCTAGAATAGTGTGCATCCATATTATTCAGGTAAATTCTCAAGTTTACTATTTGATTTATACAAATTATTGGAGTATTAAGGAATAGTTTACAATTTATAAAATATTGAAGTTGATTTATAAGTTTTTCACATTGATTGATTAATGTTGTTGGAGATATAAGGTTTATGAGGTAAAAAAAAAGAATAGAAACTTTATTATTTCTATTTGAGAAGCTTTATGAAGAATTTGAAAATTGATTTGAAGATTTGAGAAATTATTTTGAAGTTTTGTAAATTTATTATTTAAGTTTGTAAAAGAATTTTAAATATTTCCAAATTGGTCATTTTGGAGAAATAAGGAGTTCAACATAAAATTAGAAATACAAAACTTGTAAATATCATAGAATTTCTAAATTTCTTATTTGGAATCTATAAGGATTTCAACATCAAATTAGATTTTGGGAAATTTAGAATTGAGAAATTATATTATTGAAATTTGGGAGATAAAAGGAATTCAACCTAAATATTTGAAAGAATAGAAACCTTTATCAAAATTATTGATTGTTATTCATATATTGGGAGAAATAAGATATTTGTCTTGAAGAATAGAAATTGAATATTATATTAAGATTGTCATCCAAACATTAGGAAATACAAGATATACTACAATATTTGAAGAATTGAAAGTTAGTAGTTGATCATATACTCAAATTCAACTCAAAGGTTAGAAGTTGAAAATATTTCATCAAAGTTGATTATTATATTCAAAATATTCAAGATTTGGAGATATAAGGTTATAACATAAGAGATTTTGTATTTCATCCAAACACTAGGGAGACATAAGGAATACAACAATAAAACTATTTTTGAAGATAGTAATGGATAAGCTAGCAAGAGGAACATATCATCACAAAGCACATTATGAAAGGATCCAAGATCAAAGTCCATACAATACTTCATATCAAAAATGTAAAATTACTTCAAGCACAAATAATTCTACAATTCAAAATGGTAAAGACCTTTTATTTATTGATTCTGTTGCAAGTCATCACATGATAGGAAATTTACAATGGTTTTATTGCCTTGAAGTCGCAAACAATCTTGGGTTAAAAATAACATATGGAAAAATGTTGGCAATTTTGGGTACTTTGGGTACATTGCCTTTGCTCAAGTGTATAAGTTGTCATTGATGTCAAGAAGCTCTTGAAAGAATTTTATTTGATGTCAAATAATTTGTTTTAATGAAGGTTACGGCATGACAGTTTCAAAGTTCTTTTGTAAACCCCAAGTTGGCAGGTTTAAATATTACAGGTGGATGCATTAGTTTAATGCATTTGGGTCCAGGAGGAAGTATTTATTTAAATAATTAAAAACCTTGTTAAGGTTTCCTTTAATTATTTTTAAATAAATATTAAATTATTGTTTGCAATGGGTTCTCCTAACCCATGGCGCAAATGTCTTAACTATGTGGGCTCTATGTTTTAAGATTGTGGGCGCTAGCCAAGACCTCTTCCGACATGTTAAACTCCTCGCCGATGTCAAGAGCTTATGGTAAAAATGCATATAAATCTCCCTCAATGAAAATCAAGAATTATCCCATTCGCATTTTTGAAAAGAGTTGCTCGTTGTGAATTCATGATCTACTGTTCGATTTCTTCCTCGTTGTGATTTCGTGATCCGCTGTTTGGATTTCTTCTCCGATTGTGTCTTCGCCATTTTTGTAAACCCGTCATTCGATTGTGTCTTGCCATTTTCGTAAACCTGTTGTTCGACTGTGTCTTCGCCATTTTTGTGAATCCACTGTTCATTTTTTTTGTACTCATCGTTTGTCGTAAATCCACCGTAAGGTTTTCGTCTTCGTGTTCACGTAAGAAGAAAGGGAGGCACTATTTTTTTATTTAATCCCTGGCGTAGAAGGTACAAGGCTAACAGCGTGAGGTTTAAACCTCATCAGGCACCTTTGGTGCACCAGTAGCAGCTAGGATGTTGGCACGCTACTCAAATGGGAGGTTCTGCGTTCGAATAACACGAAAGGGTTTTTCATCGTGAAGTGGACGCAGCGGGTGGTGTTAGAATTCGTGCACAATTTCTCCATAGCATGATTTTTGATGTTGGCCAAGGTATTTTCGAAATTAATTTTTTTTGAGTGTATTTTGTGGATGGAGGAAGTTTATTAGAGGGAAAAATAGCTTAGGAGTTATAAGGAGTTTAAAGCTTTTTTTATTTTGATAAAAGATTCTTTTGAAGGTGTTGTTTGAAATATCTTATTGCATTCTTATGAGAGATAAATTTTATTTTTGATAAGACTATAAGGGAGAAATAAGGTGTATAAGAGATAAATTTTTCTTGTAATGTTGAGAGTGCTTTTGGTTGATTATGGAAATGAAAGCATGATGTTTTAAGGTTAAAATTGCTTCTTGTGTGAAGTTTTGAAACCTTAAGTGGGCAGCTTTGTGATTGACATTTGCTTTCATTAAATTGGTAATAATCAAGCTATTCTTTACTTGGTTAAAGTGTTGGGCTTACTCCTTTGTTGATGATTTGAAAAGTTGTTTTGTGCTATTGTGATTCGAGTTGGTGGATGCTTTTTGTTCAAACAATATTGGAGAGAAAACGAATTCTACTTGTTTCCTTTTCTAATGTTGATTGTGAAATGATTCAAGGTTGTGTTTTGAGTTGGATGGTGTTGATTGAACCTTGTTTGATGAGAATTGTTGTTGAAGCCCTAATTGATGGTGAAAATAACATGAGTATCATTGTTATGTGATTCTTTGCATAGTTGGCAATTATCGGGGTTTCATGTTCTTGAAAGAAAGTCTATCCTATCCATTTCAGATATTGAGTTGAGTTTTCAGATTTGAGATTGAGTTTGAGCTGAGTTGATTTGAGTTGAGTTTTGAGATTGGGAGTTGAGTATAGAACATATTGAGTCTCTAACAATTCTCTTTATGCTTCTATGAGTTTGACAAATCACATTGGGTCTCTAACAATTCACCTTGTGATTTCCTACTAAGAAATTTTTTTTTCTTGGTGAGCTTGTTGAGTTTTGGATAGGTTTCGGTGGGGACTTGTGAGCAGTTTTGGACAGGTTCCGGTGGGGACTTGTGAGCAGATTTGGACAGGTCCTAGCAGAGGACTTGTGAGATGAGTTTGATAGTTCAATCAGACTTGAGGACAGAGGTGCACTGGTTCTTTGATAAGAACCTAAGGACAGATTTGGAAAGTCTTTGAGAAGGCTTGTGTGTAGAGGATTGATTTGTTCAAACGTTGGACAGATATGATAGACAGAGGAATACTTGTACTAGATCGATTGACTCTGTTTGGTATAGGTTTCTGAGCTATTGTGTACATGATCATAGAAGGCAGAGGTCTCTTAGGCTAAGCATTGAGGACAGGAGGTCTTCAATGGAAAGTAGTTCCACGTCTTTGGAAAGAGGTAGATGCAGTTGATCTTCTGAGGGATCATTTCCAAAGCAGAGGGGAAGGTATCTCCTTTGAGCAGAGGATCATAAATTTTTATTGGGGGAAGGTATCTCCTTTGGCCTGAGGCTCATAAAAATTGTATTTGGGAAGGATTCCCAAAGAACTTTGAGATAAATTTTAGAGAAAATTTTTGGTGGATGTAGCCCAGCCATTTTGGGTGAACCACGTTAAAATTGGTGTCACTTTGTGGATGATATTGTGCATTGCTTTGATATTGCTTTGGGTATATTGTTTTACTGTTTTGAAGTATAAAGGAAAAAATAAAAAGAGGTCTTATACTGTTCACCCCCCCTCTTAGTATAAGCTTGTGTTCTTCAATTGGTATCAGAGCGGGTACCTTCAGAAAGTTTAATATCTTGAAGGAAAAGCTAGTAAAGAACACAATGGATCATTCAAGTGGCAATGCAGCACCTATTCTTGATGGGTCATATTTTGGTCTTTGGAGTGCAAGGATGAAGGTTCATCTAATGGCACTTGGGAATGAGGTTTGGGAAGTGATTGAAGATGAGTACACTATTCCTGAACATGGTCCTAATACTAAAGAATAAAGGCTCCTACATCACAACAATTCAAAAGCAATGAATGCAATCTTGAAAGGCTTACAGAAAGCAGATCTCACCAAAGTGATTCACTACAAGACAGCTAGAAATATGGAAACAGTTGAAGGTGGTTCATACAGGTGATACAAATGTCAAAAAGGCCAAGTTGAGACACTTCAAAGGTATGTTTGAACAACTCAATATGAATGATGATGAAAATATTAGTGACTACATGCTTCGTATGGATGAGGTTGTTAACTCCATGAAAGACTTAGGTCTTGAGCTTGCTAAAAATGATGTTTGTGATAATATTTTAAGATCTCTTCCTAATAGATTTAGTGAAAATATTTTTGCTATTGAGGAAGCTAAATATTTGGATAAGTTGAAAAAGGATGAGCTCCATAGTATACTTGCAGCATTTGAGTTGAGAACTCAAGTGAAGGTTGATGTCAAGAAAGAGACAGCTTTCAAGGCTACCAAGAAATCTAAGGGTAAATAGCTTCAAGATAGTGATGAGTCTTCTAGTGATGAAGAGGCATATTATAGCAAGAAAGGAAGTTCTCTAGAAAGCACAAAAGTATGAAAAATATAAGATGTTTCAATTGTGGAAAGTTTGGTCATTATGCTACTAACTGTACTATTCCCAAGAATGAAAGTGATGAAGATAAACAGGATTCTAAGAGCAAGGATTCTAAAAAGCACAAGCATCACAGGAAGAACAAATATGAGCACAACAATCAAGGAAAGAGGTATTCTCATAAGCACAAGAAGATTTTATACCTAGACAAAGCAAGTAAGTGTTCTAGTAGTGATAGTGAAAGTTCTTCAAATGATGATGAAAATGAGATGTTATTCATATCAAAAAAAGAGGAAGAACTGAAACATAGATTCATTATCATGAAATGTCTTAGATGTGGAAACTTTGGTCACCTTGAGGATGATTGCACAAATAATGATTTGGTTTCTAGTATGTATGATGATTCTTCAGAAAACTATAAGGAAGATGCATGTATGGTTTTTGAAAAGGGTAGCACCTCGAGTGATAAGAAATCTGAAAAAGGATTTGATGATTCAAAAAGCAAACAAATAGAGGAAGATATAGAGGAATGTGAAGTAGATCTTGAAGGTGAACTTATTAGTGCTCTTAGTGCTTTGAAAAAGGAAAGAAAGAATAATGCTAGACTCAAGGATAAGTTAGATGAATGTTGTATGGAGAGAGATGATCTTATAGAAAGTCTTGACTTCTCTATAGCTAAGACACAAGAACTCAAGGATGAGTTAGAGTTTAAGGTTCTTGAGTATAGTGAGTTAGAACAGAAAATGGCTTCTTTAAAAGAGGAAACTAAAGAGTACAAGGATAAGCTTTACAGGTTTCAAGATAGCTCCAAAAAGGTTAAGTCACTCATCAAAGGTCAAAGAAAGACAACAGATAAAATAGGCCTTGGTTTTGTTAAGCCACACAAAGAACAAGTTGGAGAGTCTAGTAAGAGACTTCAAAATGAAGATAGTTCTGATGAGGAAAGTATTTTAGAAAAGGAGTCCTTGAATGATAGATGCATAGAAACAGAAAACAAAATTCAGAATGAGAAGTATTCAGGACCCAAGAAGTCAAATAAAGGAAAGTTTCAAGGCAGATGTTTTGCTTGTCATAGGTTTGGTCACATGGCTTCACATTGCATGGCTCAAGTGAAGAAGGTAAATGATAGTTTCAGAAGGGCTAGTTACTTTCAAGGGTATTGCTACTCTTGTAAACGAGTTTGGGCACGAGGCGGTCTATTGCAAGGTAAATAACGAGAATAGGTTTGATCATAACGAGTTTGGTCGGAACAGGTTTGGTCGAAACGAGTTTGGCGAAACGAGGTTTGGTCAGAACAAGTTTGGTCAGAACAGGTGGATTCAAAGATCAAGTTTACCTCAGAGAAACAACATCGTCAAGTGTTTCAAGTGCAAAAATTAAGGTCACATAATCAAACAGTGTAGAGCTAAAATTCCAAAATACAGGAACAGGAACAGTGGCATGATCAGGTCCAAGTATCAAGGCATGGACAAGAACAGGGATGAGAACAAGAACAAGAACAGTGACAAGAATAGGAATATTGAAAAAGAGTTCAAGAGAAGGCCCGAAAAGGAAGTTATAGATGCTGATGATGATCAGTGCCTAATGGGAGTTTTACTCCCACCCCAGAATTAATCACCTCATCAAAAGGTGGGGGAGGGACTAAGATAAGAGGCTCATTCTTAGTCTTGAGCCCCAAAGGTGACCCTTTGCCATTAATGAAAAAGGGGGAGAGATATGAGTAAGGGGGAGAGCTTCAAAGTGAAGAGGAGAGCTTCAAGTCAGGGGGAGCAAAACTTCAAAGGAAGATTCTCAGTTGTGGGCACAATTGGTCGGTTGTTAGCACAGTTGGTTTCAATTTTGGCTCTTGAGAAGTGTTTTCGATAAAGGTTTGCCATCAATGACAAAGGGGGAGATTGTTGGCAATTTTGGGTACTTTGGGTACATTGCCTTTGCTCAAGTGTATAAGTTGTCATTGATGTCAAGAAGCTCTTGAAGGAATTTGATTTGATGTCAAATAATTTGTTTGGATGAAGGTTACGACATGACAGTTTCAAAGGTCTTTTGTAAACCCCAAGTTGGCAGGTTTAAAGATTACAGGTGGATGCATTAGTTTAATGCATTTGGGTCCAGGAGGAAGTAATTATTTAAAAAATTAAAAACCTTGTTAAGGTTTCCTTTAATTATTTTTAAATAAATATTAAATTATTGTTTGCAATGGGTTCTCCTAACCCATGGCGCAAATGTCTTAACTATGTGGGTGCTATGTTTTAAGATTGTGGGCACTAGCCAAGACCTCCGCCGACGTGTTAAAATCCTCGCCGACGTCAAGATCTTATGGTAAAAATTCATATAAATCTCCCTCGATGAAAATCAAGAATTATCCCATCCGCATTTTTGAAAAGAGTTGCTCACTGTGAATTCGTGATCTGCTGTTCGATTGCTTCCTTACTGTGATTTCGTGATCCGCTGTTCGAATTTCTTCTTCGATTGTGTCTTTAACATTTTTGTAAACTCGTCGTTCAATTGTGTCTTCACCATTTTTGTAAACCTGCTGTTCGACTGTGTCTTCACCATTTTCGTGAATCCGCTGTTCATTTTTTTTGTACTTTCCATTTGTCATAAATTCGTCATAATGTTTTCGTCTTCATGTTCGTGTCAGAAGAAAGGGAGGCACTGTTATTTTATTTAATCCCTGGCACATAAGGTACAAGGCTAAAAGCATGAGGTTTAAACCTCATCGGGTGCCTTTAGCGCACCGATAACGGCTAGGTTGTTGGCGCGGTACTCGAATGGGAGGTTCCGCGTTCGAATAACGCGAAAGGGATTTTCATCGTGAAGTGGATGCAGTGGGTGGTGTTAGAATTTGTGTGCAATTTCTCCATAGCATGATTTTTGATGTTGGCCAAGGTATTTTCGAAATTAATTTTTGCTAAGTGTATTTTGCGGATGGAGGAAGTTTATTAGAGGGAAAAACAGCTTCGGAGTTATAAGGAGTTTAAAGCTTGTTTTATTTTGATAAAATATTCTTTTGAAGGTGTTGTTTGAAATATCTTATTGCATTCTTATGAGAGATAAATTTTATTTTTGATAAGACTATAAGGGAGAAATAAGGTGTATAAGGGATAAATTTTTCTTGTAATGTTGAGAGTGCTTTTGGTTGATTATGGAAATGAAAGCATGATGTTTTAAGGTTAAAATTGCTTCTTGTGTGAAGTTGTGAAACCTTAAGTGGGCAGCTTTGAGATTGACATTTTCTTTCATTAAATTGGTAATAATCAAGCTATTATTTACTTGGTTAAAGTGTTGGGCTTACTCCTTTGTTGATGATTTGAAAAGTTGTTTTGTGCTATTGTGATTTGAGTTGGTGGATGCTTTTTGTTCCAACGATATTGGAGAGAAAAGGAGTTCTACTCGTTTCATTTTCTTATGTTGATTGTGAAATGCTTCAAGGTTGTATTTTGAGCTGAATGGTGTTGATTGAACCTTGTTGGATGAGCATTGTTGTTGAAGCCCTAATTGATGGTGAAAAGAACATGAGTATCATTGTTATGTGATTCTTTGCATAGTTGGCAATTGTTGGGGTTTCATGTTCTTGAAAGAAAGTCTATCCTATTTCAGATATGGAGTTGAGTTTTCAGATATGAGATTGAGTTTGAGCTGAGTTGATTTGAGTTGAGTTTTGAGATTGGGAGTTGAGTATAGAACATATTGAGTCTCTAAAAATTCTCTTTATGCTTCTATGAGTTTGACAAATCACATTGGGTCTCTAACAATTCACCTTGTGATTTCCTACTAAGAAAGTTTTTTTTCTTGGTGAGCTTGCTGAGTTTTGGAAAGGTTTCGATGGGGACTTGTGAGCAGTTTTGGACAGGTTTCGATGGGGACTTGTGAGCAGATTTGGACAGGTCCTAGCAGAGGACTTGTGAGCTGAGTTTGATAGTTATATCAGAGAAATTGAGGACAGAGGTGCACTGGTTCTTTGAGAATAACCTAAGGACAAATTTGGCAAGTCTTTGAGAAGGCTTGTGTGTAGAGGATTGATTTGTTCAAGCATTGGACAGATCTGACAGATAGAGGAAGACTTGTACTAGACTGACTAATTGTGTTTGGTATAGGTTGCTGAGCTGCTATGGACATGATCATAGAAGGCAGAAGTCTCTTAGGCTAAGCATTGAGGATAGGAGGTCTTCGGCGGAAAGGAGTTCCACGTGCTGGCAAGAGGTAGAGGCAGTTGATCTTATGAGGGATCATTTTCAGAGCAGAGGGGAAGGTATCTCCTTTGAGCAGAGGCTCATAAATTCTAATTGGGGGAAGGTATCTCCTTTGGGCCAAGGCTCATAAACATTGTATTTGGGAAGGATTCCCAAAAAAATTTGAGATAACTTTTAGAGAAAAGTTTTGGTGGACATAGCCCAACCATTTTGGGTGAACCACGTTAAAATTGGTGTCACTTTGTGGATGATATTGTGCATTGCTTTGATATTGCTTTGGGTATATTTCTTTACTATTTTGAAGTATAAAGGAAAAAATAAAAAGAGGTCTTATATTTTTCACCCCCCCTTTTCAGTATAAGCTTGTGTTCTTCAATTGGTATCAGAGCGGGTGCCTTCAGAAAGTTTAACAGCTTGAAATAAAAGCTAGTAAAGAACACAATGGATCATTCAAGTGGCAATGCAGCACCTATTCTTGATGGGTCAGATTTTGGTCTTTGGAGTGCAAGGATGAAGGTTCATCTAATGGAACTTGGGAATGAGGTTTGGGAAGTGATTGAAGATGAGTACACTATTCCTAAACATGGTCCTAATACTAAAGAAGAAAGGCTCCTACATCACAGCAATTCAAAAGCAATGAATGCAATCCTGAAAGGCTTACAAAAGCAGATCTCACCAAAGTGATTCACTACAAGACAGCTAGTGAAATGTGGAAACAGTTGAAGGTGGTTCATACAGGTGATACAAATTTCAGAAAGGCCAAGTTAAGACACTTCAAAGGTATGTTTGAACAACTTAAGATGAATGATGATGAAAATATTAGTGACTACATGCTTCGTATGGATTGGGTTGTTAACTCCATGAAAGACTTAGGTCTTGAGCTTGCTAAAAATGATGTTTGTGATAAGATTTTAAGATCTCTTCCTAATAGATTTAGTGAAAAGATTTCTTCTATTGAGGAAGCTAAAGATTTGGATAAGTTGAAAAAGGATGAGCTCCATAGTATACTTGCGGCATTTGAGTTGAGAACTCAAGTGAAGGTTGATGTCAAGAAAGAGGCGACTTTCAAGGCTACCAAGAAATCCAAGGGTAAACAACTTCAAGATAGTGATGAGTCTTCTAGTGATGAAGAGGCATATTACAGCAAGAAAGGCAAGTTCTCTAGAAAACACAAAAGTATGAAAAATATAAGATGTTTCAATTGTGGAAATTTTGGTCATTATGCTACTGATTGTCTTGTTCCCAAGAATGAAAGTGATGAAGATAAACAGGATTCTAAGAGCAAGGATTCTGAAAAGCACAAGCATCATAGGAAGAACAAAGATGAGCACAACAATCAAGGAAAGAGGTATTCTAACAAACACAAGAAGAGTTTCTACCTAGACAAAGCAAGTAAGTGTTCTAGTAGTGATAGTGAAAGTTCTTCAAGTGATGATGAAAATGAGATGTTATTCATATCAGAAAAATAGGAAGAACCGAAACATAGATTCATTATCATGAAATGTCTTAGATGTGGAAACTTTGGTCACCTTGAGGATGATTGCACAAATAATGATTTGGTTTCTAGTATGTATGAGGATGCTTCAAAAAACTATAAGGAAGATGCATGTATGGTTTTTGAAAAGGGTAGCACCTCTAGTGATAAGAAATATGAAAAAGGCTTTGATGATTCAAAAAGCAAAAAAATAGAGGAAGATATAGAGGAAGTGAAGTAGATCTTGAAGGTGAACTTATTAGTGCTCTTAGTGCTTTGAAAAAGGAAAGAAAGAAGAATTCTAGACTCAAGGATAAGTTAGATAAATGTTGTATGGAGAGAGATGATCTTATAGAAAGTCTTGACTTCTCTATAGCTAAGACATAAGAACTCAAGGATGAGTTAGAGTCTACGGTTCTTGAGTATAGTGAGTTAGAACAAAAAATGGCTTCTTTGAAAGAGGAAACTAAAGAGTACAAGGATAAGCTTTACAGGTTTCAAGATAGCTCCAAAAAGGTTAAGTCACTCATCAAAGGTCAAAGAAAGACAACAGATAAAACAGGCCTTGGTTTTGTTAAGCCACACAAGGAACAAGTTGGAGAGTCTAGTAAGAGACTCCAAAAGGAAGAGAGTTCTAATGAGGAAATTATTTCAGAGAAGGAGTCCTTGAATGATAGATGCATAAAAATAGAAAACAGAATTCAGAATGAGAAGAAGTATTCAGGACCCAAGAGGTCAAATAAAGGAAATTTTCAAGGCAGATGTTTTGCTTGTCATAGGTTTGGTCACATGGCTTCACATTGCATGGCTCAAGTGAAGAAGGTAAATGATAGTTTCAGAAGTGCTAGTTACTTTCAAGGGTATTGCTACTCTTGTAAATAGTTTGGGCATAAGGCAGTCTATTGCAAGGTAAATAACAGGAACAGGTTTGATCAAAACAGGTTTTGTTAGAACAGGTTTGGTCAGAACAAGTTTGGTCAGAATAGGTTTGGCCAGAATAGGTTTGGTCGAAACAGGTTTGGTCAGAACATGTGGATTCAAAGATCAGATTTACCTCAGAGAAACAACATCGTCAAGTGTTTCAAGTGCAACAATGAAGGTCACATAATCAAACAGTGTAGAGCTGAAATTCCAGAATACAGGAACAGTGGCATGATCAAGTCCAAGGATCAAGGCATGGACAAGAACAGGGATGAGAATAAGAACAAGAACAGTGACAAGAATAGGAATATTGAAAAATATTTCAATAGAAGGCCCAGCAAGGAATTTATAGACATTGATGATGATCAATGCCTAATGGGAGTTTTACTCCCACCCCAGAATTAATCACCTCATCAGGAGGTGGAGGAGGGACTAAGCTAAGAGGCTCATTCTTAGTTTTGAGCCCCAAAGGTGACCCTTTGCCATTGATGACAAAGGGGGAGAGATATGAGTAAGGGGGAGAGCTTCAAAGTGAAGAGGAGAGCTTCAAGTTAGGGGAAGCAAAACTTCAAAGGAAGATTCTCAGTTGTGGGCACAGTTGGTCAGTTGTTAGCACAGTTGGTTTTAGTTTTGGCTCTTGAGAAGTGTTTTCAGTAAAGGTTTGCCATCAATGACAAAGGGGGAGATTGTTGGAAATTTTGGGTACTTTGGGTACATTGCCTTTGCTCAAGTGTATAAGTTGTCATTGATGTCAAGAAGCTCTTGAAGGAATTTGATTTGATGTCAAATAATTTGTTTTGATAAAGGTTACAACATGACAGTTTCAAAGGTCTTTTGTAAACCCCAAGTTGGCAGGTTTAAATATTACAGGTGGATGCATTAGTTTAATGCATTTGGGTCCAGGAGGAAGTAATTATTTAAATAATTAGAAACCTTGTTAAGGTTTTCTTTAATTATTTTAAAATAAATATTATATTATTTTTTGCAATGGGTTCTCCTAACCCGTGGCGCAAATGTCTTATCTATGTGGGTGCTATGTTTTAAGATTGTGGGAACTAGCCAAGACCTCCATCGACGTGTTAAACTCCTCGTCGACGTCAAGAGCTTATGGTAAAAATGCATATAAATCTCCCTCGATGAAAATAAAGAATTATCCCATCCGCATTTTTGAAAAGAGTTGCTCGTTGTGAATTCGTGATCTACTGTTCAATTTCTTCCTCGCTGTGATTTCATGATCCGTTGTTCAAATTTTTTCTTTGATTGTGTCTTCACAATTTTCGTAAACCCGTTGTTTGATTGTGTCTTCACCGTTTTCGTAAACCTGCTATTCAACTGTGTCTTCGTTGTTTTCGTGAATCTGTTGTTCATTTTTTTTGTACTCGCCATTTGTCATAAATCCACCGTAAGGTTTTTGTCTTCATGTTCATGTCAGAAGAAAGGGAGGCACTGTTGTTTTATTTAATCCCTGGTGCAGAAGGTACAAGGCTAACAGCATGAGGTTTAAACCTCATTGGGCGCATTTGGCACATCGGTAGCGGCTAGGTTGTTGGTGCACTACCAAAACGGGAGGTTCCACGTTCCAATAACGCGAAAGGGTTTTTCATCATGAAGTGGACGCAGCGCGTGGTGTTAGAATTCATGCGCAATTTCTCCATAGCATGATTTTTGATGTTGGCCAAGGTATTTTCGAAATTAATTTTTGCTAAGTGTATTTTGTGGATGGAGGAATTTTATTAGAGGGAAAAATAGCTTAGGAGTTATAAGGAGTTTAAAGCTTGTTTTATTTTAATAAAATATTCTTTTGAAGGTGTTGTTTGAAATATCTTATTGCATTCTTATGAGAGATAAATTTTAGTTTTGATAAGACTATAAGGGAGAAATAAGGTGTATAAGGGATAAATTTTTCTTGTAATGTTGAGAGTGCTTTTGGTTGATTATGGAAATGAAAGCATGATGTTTTAAGGTTAAAATTGCTTCTTGTGTGAAGTTGTGAAACCTTAAGTGGGAAGCTTTGAGATTGACATTTGCTTTCATTAAATTGGTAATAATCAAGCTATTCTTTACTTGGTTAAAGTGTTGGGCTTACTCCTTTGTTGATGATTTGAAAAGTTATTTTGTGCTATTGTGATTTGAGTTTGTGGATGCTTTTTGTTCAAACAATATTGGAGAGAAAATGAGTTCTACTTGTTTCCTTTTCTAATGTTGATTGTGAAATGCTTCAAGGTTGTGTTTTGAGCTGAATGGTGTTGATTGAACCTTGTTTGATGAGCATTGTTGTTGAAGCCCTAATTGATGGTGAAAAGAACATGAGTATCATTGTTATGTGATTCTTTGCATAGTTGGCAATTGTTGGGGTTTCATGTTCTTGAAAGAAAGTCTATCCTATCCATTTCAGATATTGAGTTTGAGCTGAGTTGATTTGAGTTGAGTTTTGAGATTGGGAGTTGAGTATAGAACATATTGAGTCTCTAACAATTCTCTTTATTCTTCTATGAGTTTGAAAAATCACATTGGGTCTCTAACAATTCACCTTGTGATTTCCTACTAAGAAAGTTTTTTTTCTTGGTGAGCTTGATGAGTTTTGGACAGGTTCCAGTGGGGACTTGTGAGCAGTTTTGGACAAGTTTCGATGGGGACTTGTGAGCAGATTTGGACAAGTCCTAGCAGAGGACTTGTGAGCTAAGTTTGATAGTTCTATTAGAGAACTTTAGGACAGATGTGCACTGGTTCTTTGAGAAGAACCTGAGGATAGATTTGGCAAGTCTTTGAGAAGGCTTGTGTGCAAAGGATTGATTTGTTCAAGCATTGGATAGATCTGACAGACATAGGAAGACTTCTACTAGACCGACTAACTCTGTTTGGTACAGGTTGCTGAGCTACTATGGATGTGATCATAGAAGGCAGAGGTCTCTTAGGCTAAGCATTGAGGACAAGAGGTCTTCGGTGGAAAGGAGTTCCACGTCTTTGGAAAGAGGTAGAGGCGGTTGATCTTCTGAGGGATCATTTCTAGAGCAGAGGGGAAGGTATCTCTTTTGAGCAGAGGCTCATAAATTTTGATTAGGGGAAGGTATCTCCTTTGGTCCGAGGCTCATAAACATTGTATTTGGGAAGGATTCCCAAAAAACTTTGAGATAACTTTTAGAGAAAAGTTTTGGTGGACGTAGCCTAGCCATTTTGGGTGAACCATGTTAAAATTGGTGTCACTTTGTGGATGATATTGTGCATTGCTTTGATATTGCTTTGGGTATATTGCTTTACTATTTTGAAGTATAAAGGAAAAAATAAAAAGAGGTCTTATACTGTTCACCCCCCTCTCAGTATAATCTTGTGTTCTTCAAAAAACCTATGTTGTGCATGGATATGGGTGTGCAACACCTAGTACAACTTTTTCAAATATTTTGTTACATGGTGTAATGTATGTTCCTAGATTAATATCAAATCTTATTTTAGTAGCTAAATTGGTCGAGAGAAAAAAGGATGATTGAGCTTAGATATATAAATGGAGTCAATAATTATCTCATTATAAATAAAAATGAGATAGAAGCTACAATATCACTTTAAAATGATATATGCTTTAGACTCAATTGGTATTTCACAAGATATTGTTGTAGTTCAAAACAACACTAATGGATTCTTTGAGGAACAGATTGTAGGAATTGGAAAACCTATTTATCATAAAATTTTATGGGTAAATTGAAGATTCAGAATGAGAAAGATGAGAGGACAACAATACTATGGACTACTTGGTCATCTATAGATTAAAGAAGAAGAACAAGAACCTAATCAAGTTGAAGGACTTATGAAACATGAAGATCCATATTGAAGACTAAAGTCTTCAATAACCAAATAATGTAATACATGGGGTGTTAAAGTATATTACATTATTTGGTACATGCTAATGTACCACCTTGGGTACATCTTTATATTAGGAGAGTGTCTTAGATTAGAGTGTGAGTATTTAATTTATGCAATGTAATAAATGCACAAGTATTATTAGAGTGTGCAAAGTATTTTGGTAATGTAAATGTGCATAATAGTCCATGTGCACATAAGTCCATAGAGTAGGAGGATGAAGAGTCTCAAAAAGAGTGAAGGCCAAGAGTACTCCATGTGAAGATTCACATTCCATTATATATGTCTATGTGTGTGTGAGAAACATTATGTAGAGTGAGAGTGTGTGGAAGTATGGTGTATTGGAGATATTGATTCTATATGAGAATACTATTTTTGTGAATATTAATGGCTAATTTATGAGTTGTTGTAGAAGTTATTTATGAGTTTTATATGTTTACAATATTGCCATTATCTTATATTTCATCCTACAACTTTATTTTAGATTTTCTGGTTATTTTATTTTAAGTTTATAGCATCAAAACTTAACAATAGTTAAGCCTTTATGAGAAGTAAATATCAAGAAATTCATTTCATTATCATAGGATATTTTAATATCATAACCAATCTAGATGAAAATTTTGGAGGAATTAGGAAAATAACCCAAAGTATGAGAGATTATCAACTTTCTTTTAAAACAATAATCTATAGGAAGTTGAGTTTGAATAAAACAACTACACATAGACCAACAAAAAAATAGGCCAAAATTTGATAGCAAAAAAATTGGGCAGATGCATACTCTTAGATCACTGGCTAGATGAAGGGACTTATGCTAAAATTAATACCTTGACAAGAATTGGTTCATATCACTATCCAATAAGAGTTAAAATTATTGTAGGTGAATAAAAAAAAAACATATTTTAAATATGATAAAATGTAGGAAGACCATCCTTAATTTGTTAATATGATAGCACAAAATTGAATTTCTTTATGAAATGGTGGGCTATATACAATTCCAAAAAAAATTAAATCAATAACATATAGAATAACATAATGGAACAAGAACATTTTCAATAACATTTTTCAGAAGAAAAAACTAAAATAGAAACTTTCAAAATTCTAAAAATATGAGCATAATTATTCAAGATCAGAGGAAAGGGAGTTGATTAGTGAATATTATAATATTTTGAGTATGGAAGATAAATTTTGAAGATTAAAATCGAGATAGACTTGGTTAAAATGAGGTAGAAACATAAAGTTTTTACATAGGATAGCAATAGTATAGAGATCAACATCTAGAATTAGTAGAATTAAATCATTAGAAGGGGTTTGGATTGAATACTAGAGTGAAATCCGAAAGGAGGCAAGGCTTTTTACCAGAATATTCTAGGATCATAGGAGATTGAAGTTCTTAATGATAAGCTACTACAAGAAGTATCTTTAGTTATAACATATGAAGACAATAACAAACTAATGGAGCCTATTACTCTAGAATAAATTCATTCAACTCTTTTCTCTTTTGATAAGGATAAATCCCTAGGTCTGAATGGACTCTCTACAATATTCTATCAACATAACTAGGAAATAGTGAAGGATTATTTATTGGTGGCAGTGGAACAATCTAAGGTAAAACAATGCATACCTTATAAAATAAATGTAACATATCTTAGACTGATTCCAAAGAAGAATGATGCAAAAAAATTTAATTCATTTAAACCCACAAGACTATGTAATATGTCATACAAGATAACTCCAAAGTGATGAAAAAACAATTAAGACCATTGTTAAAAAAAAATATTTTATAAGAGAAAGGAGTATTTGTGAAAGGGATACTATCTCATGAAGTAATGCATTCAACAACTTCTAGAAAATAGAGATCAAAGATCTTAAAAATTTATATGAATAAATCCTATGATAGGGTTAAATGGAATCTTCTTTTTGTAGTAATAAAAAATTTTGGATTTGGGAAGAAAATATCAGATGGATTAAATTTTATGTCTCTATAGTATCATATTTTGTGTTGGTTAATGGGCTAGTACCATAATAATTTAAGATTAAATGTAGAATATGTCAAGAGGTGGGGCATATTGAGAGATCATGCCCTAAGAAGAGCCTAGCAAAAACATATGTAGAAAATTGCAAGAGAAACTTACAAATGGATATGGATGAGGATGGTTTTTTCAAAAAATAGGTCTAGACAAATGAAATTAAATAAACAATGGAGATTAGTAAGGAAGGATATTGGAATAAATTCCAATTCTTTTGAGGCTTTAGCATATGAAGAAAAAAATATCAGATCTTAGAGGACACAATACAATAGGTTCATAATATTAATAAGGAAATGTTTATTCAGTATGATCTTAATTTAGGTAAAACATTTCCAATGAACCAAAGGAATGTGTCTCATCAAATTTTGAAGACTCTCTTGAAGTACCATGCATCATTCAAGAGAAGAAAAATAGTAGAGAAAATGCAGTGTTAGATGTTAATACCTCTACCATTAATAAAAAAATACCAAAAAATGAGTAAGACAAGTCACAAGCTTTTGTAGTAGAGCCAGGAGAGGATAAATCTAATGAAAAATAAAGTTGTGAAAGAATATTGAGGAATATAATAATAAGACCTACTTCTAATACATGCAAAGAAAAAAGAGGAAAATCCTCAAATTATCAAGTGAGATCCAGGGAAACAAGAGCAAACATAGAGAAAGGAACTCAAACTAAGTTGATTGAACTTCTCTTTACCAAACAATAAAATGATATTGGTAAATTACAAGCAGGGCCAATAGACCATAATGAGACATGATTACCATATTATGGAATATAAGAGATGCTAATACTCCTTAAAATCAGAGGTGTATCAAGGACCTTTATTTAAGTAATAAGCCTAATATCCTTTGTATCCAGGAAACTAAAATGACAAATGAAAAAGTTTCTAAAACTATGAAATTAGTATGGAAAATATGTGAATGGGATGATATGGATTCTAAAGGAGCATCAAGGGGAATTATAACATGTTGGAATACTATTAGAACCTCCTATGTAATCATTCATAAAACTAGGCATTGGATGGCCTCTTTAGTCACATGCTACTTTACAAATATTTATTTCATCCTTATCAATATCGATAGACCTACATCTCAGTCAGGTAGATTATATTAGAGTGGGATTGAAGCCTTTATGAGAAGTAAATGTTATAAATAGAGTCTATTCCATCATTTGGTTATGTAAATGTATTTTCTAGGATACATACATAGAATATTATATTACTTTAGGGGGAAGTTATCTAGTTACTTCATGCAATGTAATAAATATACAATTGTTAATGTGCAAGTTGTATATGTGTAAGTTGTCCCTTGCACAGCTAGGTAAAGTATTGGCCAAGTAACCTATGTTCCTATATAAGAAAGTCCTCATTGTTAGATAAATATGAGAAGAGGGACATAGATAGATAGATTGCTTACATCATAGTCATAGTTAGTAGTGCAGTGTTGTGTATATCACCATATATTGGTGATGGTTACAATGTAGTTCAGTAGCTTCATTAATGGAGTGTTCATTTCCTCCATAGCTACGTTGTATTCATTTATGTTATTTATATTTACCATACTTTAGTTATATTATAAATTTACTTTCTTTTATGTGATTTTGTATCTTGTGATTATTATCTTCCATTGCTCATTAATAGTGGTATCAGAGCTACGATAGATCTATTTTATGTAGGTTAATAGGAAAACCACCATTATCCTTGTTCCTGAGTATTTTGTCAAATTGATCTGCCACTGGACCAACCACTGTCAAAATTTCTCATAAGAATCTAGGTGGTAGAATTAGGGAGAGTCACAAGTGAGGACTAAAATAAATATCAGTTGCAAAAAATACTGAGATTGCATTTGACTAGAGTCTTTCCACAGAGTTACAGAAAAAACTTATGAAGACCAAGACTCAACATTCAATCCACTGGATTGACAAATCATCTAGTGAGGATCATCTAAGATATCTAGAATTTGCAAAACTATTTCCTAAATTTTTTTTTGTTGCATAAAATTAATTCTCAGATGATTGGAACTCCTCTTATGATAGACAGCTAGGAGACTCCAACTTCATTTTCTAAAGGTAAAAGTGCCTTCATAACACTATGGAAGAAGACTTATGGAGAAGAGTTGTGGTGAATTCAGGAGACTGAAGATATCCATTGTTGAATCAAAGAACTTCACAAGTTGAAGAACATGCCATAGAATCCTTGACACAAAAATTCCATAGAAGCCTTGAATAAAATGCCATAGGAGCTTTGAATGAGAAGCCACATAAGTCTTGATACTAGAAAGGCCACATAAACCTTGATACTAAAAATTCCATAGAAGCCTTGGTACTGTAAAGGGCCATAGAAGCCTTGATATTGAAAAAATGTCATAAAAGCCTTGATACTAAAAAAGCCATGAAATCCTTGATCCTAAAGAAGAATTCAAAGAGAATATTTGATTCAAAAGTAGAATAAATATTTTAGTACTAATTCTTTGTTGTAGAGAAATAAGATTCAGTGAGTTTGGAAACTTCCTACAAGAAAGTTAGGAAGAGTATCTTATTAAGAATCAATTTAGCACCTGAAGCAAAAGAGATCAAGAGAAGATATCATTGAAGGACTTCCAAACTTAGAAGAAGAAGAAGGACTAGGAGAGTCCTGCTCGAATCTAGAAGTAGATCTCATTACCAAAACTTCTAGGAATAGAAGGTTGAAGAGGTCTCAAGGAAAGACCAACAAAAGTTGCAAGATAAAAGACCTTTGAGAGGTCTGATAAAGCATCTAAAAAAAGGCTAGGAGATCTTAACTAAAGAAATTCTCAAAGGATAACTTACTAGATAAATCCACTACCAAAGAGAAGCCCTTGATAGTGAAGGATTTGGAACAATTATCGCCATTATAAAACAAGCCCAAGAGAAGGATAATTTGAAAAAGAGTGCCAAATTTAATCAAAATAAAAATCCAATGAAGACCTCAAGATATTCATAATCTTGAGAAGAAGATTCTACTTAAAGTAAAAATTTTATAAGAAGACTTGAAGACAAAAGAAGCTCACCAAATCTTTGATATTTAAATATTGCCTCCCACAGCAAGAAGGCACCACTTCAAAGACAAAATACTTCTCCAAATCTACAGTATAAGGAGGAGAGCACAAGAGGAGAACAAACCACCAAATCCTAGGCTCATGAAATAAAGTTCAAGACCATCATTTGGTGAAGGAGTTGTTCAAAATAGTCTACAAAGAGCTGCAAGATCCTACTCAAAGTAGCAACTTGGTGATCCTAGACACCAATATCTACATCCTCTACAAAAGTAGCAAAAGAGCCATAGAATATTTCAAAAAAATGTAAGCAACTTCTTGGTGCAAGTAGATTCATTAATTGGATTACTTATAAGATTTTTTTAAAGCATTTGAATTTGGATTAAAGTTACAATTAGATTACAATATTCAAAAGTGCAAAAATAAAGGTTCATTTACACATTTGTTAGGATTTGATTAGATTTATGAATTACTTCTATCAACTACCTATCATCTACTTTGGAAAAATAAAAATAATACTAAGTCCTATACTATTGATTGTAGTGAAATTACAAAATAATTATTGAAGGTTCATTTCAGATTATTCTTGATTTAGAGTAAATTTTATTAAGTGCATGTTCTTGAGAATTTATTGGAGTGATAAGATGAAATTGTTAGTGCATTAAAAGTGAAATATTATTAGATTCATTTGCACTATTATTACTCTCAAAAGAAATTAGTTTTGTGCTTTTGATAAGGGTACAAAATCTAGTTTGCATCAAGTTTCTAAAGACACTCTTAAAGCACAAAAATCTACAACTCATAGTGGCCAATAGAAGCAAAAATTGGTTAGTACAAAAGAATAAAAACTAACTAAAATATGCTTCAAATATTGAGACTTGGTGAGTATCAAATCCAAAGCACTACAGGGTTAAGTGCAGCAGAAAAAAGCTTCTATCTACAATATTTGTAAAGCTTGGATCTATCATTAAATATCCAAGCAAAGAGGGCAAGGAGTCTATCCAAAGGGATGTCCTCAAAACCCTCATTTTTGCATTCAAAATCTGCTACAAAATCAGACTACAAGACCTTCAATAAGGAGAGCAAAAAGGGTGCACTAAGAACGTATTCTTCTCATAGAATATTACAATGTATTGCACTACATTGTTTGCAGGAAAAGGGGAGATTGAAGGTGCCACTAAAGGCACACAAACTACAATGAAATATAGCCAATAAATATTGAACATCAAGAAAGAAAGACCGAACACCAAGCACTCCTCATCCACAAGACAAGGAGCCATTCAAAGGGGCTCACACTTCATATCTTGTATGGATGAACTTGTAAAAGGAAATGTACATAACAGTTGATCATCAACCTGCATTTACGTAGATAGAAAGGGAGCTCTCTTTTACAAGCAAAAAGGTGGTAGATTCTACCTCAAACAATGTGGACAAACAATGTAAAAGGAGAACATTGAAGGGAACAAGTAACAAGGAAAACAGGTGATATATTCAGAGGTTGCTAGCTTGGTTAAGATAGTCCACCAAAAGAATCACCTACAACACCACTAAAATCTCCAAAATCACCTCAATGATAAACCAAAAAGAGAAGAGGTTGCTTGCACTCCAAGAACATAGCAAGTGATGAGCCACATAATTGCTCATTTTTTGTACTCTTTTCCCTATAATGTGTGGCACTTATTCTTGTAGATATAAATGTTTTATGAAAATTATATATAATTAACAGTTTATTTTGCATATTATCTAATATTTGTCTTTAAGTGTATTTTGTGTATATTTAGTGAAAATTGTTGCATTTTGGCATGTTTTCATCAAGGTCCCACTCGGACCTAGCACTTGCAATTTTATGAAGGTAAAACATTTGTAGAACATCGACATGAGGTATGAAGTCAGGTGCCCAAATTCCTTTGAAGCACCTGACTCCCATTCGGTACTTAACTATTTAGGTGTTTACTTTTTGTTAGGTGTCTGCTTCCCATTAGGTGCCTACTTCCCGTTAGGCGCTTGCTTCTTGACTTCTACAAATAAGGCACCTACTTCCCAACTTCTTTAGAAGAGGCACCTAATTTCCACTAATACCAAATTCTAGCACCACTTTGTTTTCGGTAGAACAGAGTGAAATTTTAGAAACCAGCATAAAAGGAGTTCTAGCATTGAAACCAAACAAGAGACCATCAAGGATGACTCACCATATAGTTTTCAACTACTACATGGAAAATTTATGTAAATCAGGAAAAAAATATTAGAGGTATTCTGGAAATAAAATACGTTGAAATATCTTGATATTTTGCCTGTTTTCTTAATTCATGTAGGCAGTTTTAAAAGCGAATCATTATTTGATTTTTTTGTGAAATTGTAATAGGATGTGGCCGCATATCTTATAAATATGTAGGCCACCCCTGAAGAAGACCCCCTAGACTTTCTTGTAAATTCTTTTTGCTGCAATGTTAATAAAATATTTTCTAAATTACTTCCTATTAATTTTGTATAAGCATCCGGTAAAAATCTAACGCGGGCAGAACCTGTTGGAAGTGTGGGCCCACTTACAACAGAGTTCTTCCTTTCTTTTCCCCTATTTTTTGTTATTTAATTTTCTGTAGAATAATTTATTTTCTTGTTATTTTTCTTGTTTCAATAATTTCCAATAAAGTACCAATTTAATTTTTGTATGTATTTAGTCGTATTTTTCTTAGACATAGGATAGTTTATTGGTTTGAATCAAAACTTCAATGAACACTAAAGACCTCCCAAACCATGATCTAAGGGACTCATCTTTGAAGGAGAAATTATAAGCATATATTTTGCACAGTTGCTCACAAGACTACGAGCTACCCCGAGTTGACAATTAAATGGAGGTAATTAACCAATGTTTTTCCCAATATTTTGGCGCCATTTCCGAAGAGTAGCCATTATAATTTCTTGTTTTGAATAAATCATAGTAGAAGTAGTTTAGATTATTTTCTCCAAAAATCTTCATTTAAAAATTTGTATGAGTCCACCTAAGAATAGGGGACCAGACGATCATTTTGTCAAAAACAAAGAAGTTTCTCAAAATCCTTCTATTTCAGTAGAATCTCAACCTGAGATTGGACTCTCACTATCACAATCTCCACCTAAGCATTAGTGAGAACACCCACTATTTGCACAAGCCCCTTCTAAAACAATCCAGCAGAATATTAGAGCAGGATCGAAGATAAGTAGAGTTCAATCTAAGGAAGATCTATCGAATACCGAATGTTGGCAAGCATTATTAGATAGAACCATATCAAATACTGACTTATCCATCCTTCTAAAGGATAAAATAAATGAACTAGAAGCATTGACAGTGTTGGAAAAAATATTGGTTAGTTTTTCTATGGTTCAATTAACTACCTCCATTTAATTATCAACCCGGGGGAGCTCGTAGTCTTGTGAGAAATTGTTAAAAATATATGCTTATAATTTCTCCTTCGGAGATGAGTCCCTTATATCATGGTTTGAGGGGGTATTTTGTATTCATTCAAGTTTTTATTCAAACCAATAGTCTCATGCTATGTCTAAGAAAATAGGATTGAAAGCATTCAAAAACTAAATTACTACCTTGCTAGAAATCACAGAAAATAGGGGAAATAATAGAGAATCAAATTAATCTATGAAAATAAATACAAAAAATAAGGGAAATAAAGGAAGAAATATATTGTAAGTGGGCCCACACTTCCAGCAGGTTCTTCCCAATGTAGACTATCACCATATGCTTTAGACGATTTTTATAGGAAAATACTTAGAGATTTTATTAATAGTTGCAGTAGAAGAATTTACAAGAAAATTCTAGGGGGTCTTCTTTAGGGGTGGCCTACATATTTATAAGATATGTGACCACACCCTATTACAATTATTAGAATGAATCAAAAAACAATTCAATTTTACAATTGCTTGCTTAATTAAAGGATCTGAAAAAAATATTAAGATATTTTAGCAAGTACATCTTATATTTATTTGCCCGATTTACATAAATCGTTTACATAGCAGTTGTAAAATGGGTGGCAAGTCATATTTGATGTTGTCCCATGTTTATTTTTAATGCTAGAATTTTTTTATGTTGGTTGCTAAAGTTTCATTTTGTTCTGCCAACCATAGATTTGTGCTAAAGTTTGATGTTAGTGGAAATTAGGCATCACATCTAAAGAAGTCAGCAAGTAGGCACCTTGTATGCAAAATTCAGGAAGTAGGAACCTAACATGACGTAGGTGCCTAATGTAAAGCAAGCACCTAACAAAAACAAGCACTTTACGAGAAGCAGACACCTAACAGAAAGAAAGTGCCTAATAGTTAAGTGTCGAACAAAAGTCAAGTGCTTCAAAGGAATTTGGGTGCCTGACTTCATACTTCTCGTTGATATTCCATAGATGTTTTTCCTTCATAAAATTGCAATTTCTAGGTCCGAGTGGGACCTCGACAATAACATGCCAAAATGCAACAATTTCCACTAAATCTACACAAATTACACTTAAAGACAAATATTAAAGAACATGCAACAATAAAATATTAATTATATATATAATTTCCATAAAATATTTATATCTACAAGAATAAGTGCCACACATTATGGGAAAAAGAGTACAAAAATAATCAATTTTGTGGCTCATCATCCCCCCATGCTTAAGGGGTGGCATGTCCCTATGCCAATTTGAACTGGTAATTACTAGTTCTATTTATAGCATCTCAATAATCCATTTTGGCCTATGTTCTCTTCTTCTTAGTGACCTTAGCTTTCTCTTTGTCTTAGGTATTTCACCCCTTTGGTGCCTTGGGAGCAACTATCTCCTAACCCTGTTGTTTCTAGAATTTGTTGTGCTGAATTGGTTCACTTGGACCTACTCTTTTCTTGGGTGGTTCTCTAGCCTAGGTCACCTTGCATTTTTTAATGTTCAGATAATAATCAAATAAATTGGTGGCATCCTTCTAGAATGTAGACTCAGCAATTTTCAAGTACTCGTGGTAAATGGGTAACTTTTCATCCACAAGCACTGATTCTTCATTGCCAAATGGGATGCTAGACTTCTTAGCAACCCTGGATGTGGGCAAATATGCCCCTATTGGGTCAAAATCAAGTTTAGTTTTAACCTTTGTTTTTACCATTGGAGGACTTTTTATGCTTGATGTCATATCTTCAGGTTGCATAGGGCCTAGAAATCTCATCCTCATAAAATTATGCCTTCATTCGTGAAGGCTTTCCATCCTCTGACCCATACAAGAACCAGAACTGCTCAGGTCAAGCAACTAGAATTTTTTTGTGAGGCCTGTTAGATTGCTTTGTGGCCTCTTTTTCTGATTCTTTATGGGTCCTCTTAGAAGCCTTCTTCTAGTTCTTCTTGTATTTTGCCATATCCTCTTTGAGATTTTCAAATTTTTGTTTTTAGGCAACAAAAAAATTCTTTGTTGCCTTCCATTCCTCATTAGAATCTAGCTCTGATTCCTTATCAGATTTTATTCCCAATGCCTTCAACTCGAAAACTCTCACTCTGGTTTTGGGTCATCACTGAGATGCCCTTGTGGCTTTTTTCTTTGATATCAGCTTTATTTATTGTACCCCAGAGTGTACTGGTGTAACTGTTATTTCTTGGTATACAAGAGATTTAGGTTTCTAAGCCTCTTCTTCCTCTACAACAAATTGTTGCTCAACAAAGACTGCTTCTTCCTCCTAAGGTTGTTCAGCCCCTACATCAACTAGAGAGTGCTTTGCCTCTCCCTCCTTGCTTGAAATTTTAGGCTCTTTGGCCTCCATCTCCTTTTCCTCCTCATATCCTTTCTCTACATGTTGTTCTAAATTTTGAGGCTCCTCAACCTCAACTTCATCCTCTTAAAGTATCTATTCTACATAAGGAGACGTAGAACAGGTCTGCTCTAATTCCATTGTAGTAGCATCTCCTTGATTTATTTTGATATTAGTAGGGTGCACCTCTGTTGCCTCATCATTCTTCACTATTGCATAAACTTTGTCTTGCTGCTTGACTCCCATTGTTATGCCCTGCAACTACAATTATCTTTGTAGTTGCTAAATTATTTGATATAATTCATGTATTTTTAATGCAGCTTTCTTTTAGGAATCCTCAAATAGAGATCGTTCATCTTTAATCTTGGCTTTTCAAGTGGAATCCCACTCTCTTAAAACCTACAGTTGTTTTAAATCCTTCACCTGGGCTTCTGGTGGTAAATCTTCCATGGCCACCTCCTATTGAGGAGTTGGCCCACTAGAAATGTCCTATAAAATCTAGGCCAAGTACTCCTCCCTGTTAAGCTCATTGATTGGTGTATCCTCATTGGATGAGCTCGAAACCACCCTTGATTCTTTTATTCTTCTGCTTTGCATCATGGTGGAAATGGACATGAAATCTTGCTCCACCTCCTCTTTGAATTGAGGGGTAGAAGGAGACAGATCCTATCCTACTTCCTATTAAATTGGATTGAATTTTCTTCAATGTTATTGGTTCTTGGTAGTTGCAATATGATTTACTCAAGAAATCCTGCAAAATTCAAAACTAAAATTAAAAAAAACATATCTCCTTGGGACGACAAACATCCCGTCCTCAGAATTTGGTTGATGTCAAATTTTAATTTTTTCTATGATATATTTGACTTTACATGTGTGTGGGGTACTGACGTGGCTTGGACCATATTACAATGCTAATGTGTTATTCTTTCAAGGTAGAAAACGGTCACAATAGATGGAAATTAGGCACCTTTTTTGTATGGAAATCAGATACCTTCTTTTTGAATTATGGCATGTAGGTGCCTTGGAAATTGAAAACAAACACCTTAGGAATCAAGCATTTTGCTTAACATGGAAAGCAGACACCTTAGTAATGAGGCACTCTACTTAACATTGGAAGCAGACACCTTAGCAATCAAGCACTTATGCCTAATGTGGGAAGCAAGCACCTTTTTGCTAACTATCGGATGTCATACTTATAAAACAAACTTTATACAAACTCAATTTTTTTTTTACAACTATGCTAAGAAGATTTGGTGTAAATTTTCTAAAAACTGGAAGTCAATCATTCTCTTAGAGAAACCAAGAGTCAAGCGTTGTTCTACCAAAAAATGGGATGCAAGCGCCATCTTCGTAACATACTGGTAGTCAGGCATCGTAAAGCGTATAACGGGAAGCAGACACCTTCTACCATACAATAGGAAGAAGGAACCTTCTACAGTACAATAGGAAGTAGGCATCTTCTACCATACAATGGGAAGCAGGCACCTTCTACCATACAACGGGAAGCATTCACCTTCTGTCGTATAATAGGAAGCAGATGCCTTCTTTCATAACAAGAAGCAGACACCTTCCCATCAAATATAGAAAATTGATGCTTCTTATTTTATTTAATAGATGTTGACTTGTCCTTGTATATGTGTTGTTAGGTTGATCAAGCCCTTTAGTGCTTCTAATTTAAAATTAAGAACAAAATCAACATTCACCCTTGAACCAGTAGTTGAATGTTTTATTGTCCAATGAGACCAATCCAAAAACTCTTGTGCAGGTTTAGTTTTAGTATTACCCTCTTTGAATGGGTACTAGCTACTCCTACTGTAAGAAAATTCTCTTAGAAATCTTGGAAGGTGCAGGCTCATGGATCTTGTGCTTGTTAGGCCTAGGTTTCCCAGGCTGCATAACAATTGCACAAAGGGCATTGTTTCGAAAAAACAAAAACACAACTAAAAAAAAAGAAAATTTTGATAGAATAATTATATTTGGGACTATGTGGACTAGGTCCACATCTTACTAACTCAAGATAAAATAAGAATCAATTGGGGTCTCCCTCACTCCTAATCTAGACTCAATCATATATGCTTCAAACACATGGTATGGATGCAGGTAGTGGTCATTGAATTTTAAGGTAATGTTGTTATCATTTATTATTCTAATCCTTATAGCCCCATTGTTGATGACTTCAGTCACTTCATATATCCCCATCCAACACTATATGAGCTTGCCCTTCCTTTCCTAAAATTGAGAATCATAGAGTAATGCATATTCTCCCACTTTAAGCTGCTTTGGCCTGGTGTGGCGATCATGCCACTTGGCCCTTTTTTTTTTAATGATCTCTATTTTATGCAGAGCCTCAAGATGATATTCATCCAACTGATTAAGCTGTTGAATTCTTTATTTTTGTGCATCATCTAGGTTTATATTCAATTCCACAGTAGTCCTTAGTGGTTTGAATTCAAACTCTATAGGCATCATGGCACTTTTCTCATAAACTAACTAAAATGGTGTGAAACCATTAGTAGTCTTTTAGGTGGTCATGTAGGCCCACATTGCTTCTGGTAACCTAGTAGCATAGTCCTTACTATGTTGTTGCACTTTCTTTGTCAGGATATTTTCCAATTATCGATTGGTCACCTCAACTTGCCCATTCGCCTATGGATTGTAGGGAGTGTTTTTTTTATGCCTAATTTTGTATTATTGCATGAGTTCTTGGATCATCCTTGAAGTAAACTGAGGTCCTTTATCAGTTGTGATCTCCCTTAGGACCCTAAATATTGTAAAAATTGATGAATACAATTTTTTTTTTATAATATTCTCCTTTGAATCATGCAAATCTTGTAATTCAACCCACTTTGTCACATAGTCAATATAAACTAGATATACCTCTTTCCTCTTGACTATGGATTAATAGGTCCTATGAATTCCATCCCCCATTTATCAAATGGTTCAATGTGATAATGTGGTTGGAGTGGAATATTATATTTGAGAGTAGGTCTACCCATCCTATGACATTGATCACACTGGCTCACATGCTTGGTTGTATCCTTGAATAGTGAAGACCAGTAATAACCAACCTGCAACACTTTATATGTAGTCATTTTTCCTGCAAAATGGCCACCACAAGGTTCATCATGGCAAACCTTCAGTATTTTAGTTATTTCATCCCTAGCAACACATCTTCTCATGATTTGATTAGGTCTTATTTTGAACATGCACCCATCAATCCATGAGAAATCTGCACTTTTCTCAATTAAAGTCTATTTTTCATGAGGTAAAAGTGTAGGGGATACTTTACCAATGGCTAAATAATTAGCCATATCTGCATACCAAGGTATCTGATCATTCATAGAAAAAAAAGGCTCATCTGGAAATTGTTCCTTTGTAGCTGCATAGTTTGGAGGTGTTAACCTAGACAAGAAATGAGCTACCATATTGTCCTTTTCTAGCTTGTCCACTATTATCACATCAAATTCCTACAAAATTAATAACCATATGATAATTCTGCCACTAATCCTAGGTTTTTTTGTCAAGTATTTTATCATTGAGTGGTCAATGTGTACAAATATCTGGTAACCTGTAATATAATAATGAAATTTTTTAAGGGCATGTATTACTGCAAGAAACTCCTTATTTGTGATAGTATTGTTTAGTTTAGCACCTATGAGGTTTTTACTAACATAATAGATGGCATAAAAATCATAACCATATTTTTGTACCAGTACTAAGCCTATTGTTGTTAGATGCATCAATATATATGTGAAAAGGTATGGTCCAATTTGGACCTCTCAGCACTGGAGCAGTAATTAGTTTTTCCTTTAAGGTGTTGAATTCTTGTTCATATTTTTTAGTCCAAATAAACTTTGCATATTTAGTTAACAATGTGGTAAGAGGTTTAGCAGTTTTTCTAAAGTCTGATATAAACATCCTATAGTAACCTATTTATCCTAGGAAACTGTGAATATCCTTTTGTGTTTTGGGAGTAGACATAGTTTGGATGACTTCTATTTTCTTTTTTTCTACTTTGATCCCATCTATAGAAAGGTGATGTCCTAAAACTATCCCTTCCTACATCAGCATATAGCATTTCTCATTGCTTAAGGACAAGTTAGTTTCCTCACAACGTTTAAGTGTCTTTTCCAATTTTTTTGTGGTAGTTTCAAAAGTTTCACCATATACAGTGAAATCATCCATGTATACCTCCATAGTCTCTCCAATCATATCTAAAAAAATGATAAGAACTACCCTATAAAAGGTGGTAGGTGCATTGCATAGACCAAATGGTAAAACTCGGTAAGCAAATGTCCCCCATGGACAGTCTTGATCTTCTTCCCCTATTTGGATATGATTATATCTATTTATAACTATGTTTTGATAATTTCTTTCATAGCTAGGTTCATCCTCCTTTGTAGTTGTATTACTAATTTAACCTGGTCTTCCAGATATATCCTATAAGTATAGGTCTCAAGAGATATTCCTCTCATGTTAGAATACCCCCAAGCAAAGGCATCTTGATATTTTTCCAATGTTTGTTTTAGTTTGGTTTGATGTTCAGCTATCAACTTGTTATCCATATTTAGTATTCTACTAGGTGCAACTTCTATTTGATGAATATGGTGGTATTTTCCTCCCACTAATGGAAACTCAAGAGGAGGACCAAAGGGTTCTCCCTAAAAAAGTGAGATATCATCTTATCCTCATCACTTTCATCTTCCAACTTCTCAAGTATCATGATAGGTTGGATCATTGATAGACCACCAATGTTTTTATTCTCATCCTTAGGTTCTCCCAAAAAAATTGTAGACTGTGTAGGTGGATGTATGATCAGTTTCTTTATACTCTAACCATCTGAAATGGTCATTTTCCCATCTCTACAACTTATGTAAGCATAATTTGTTGCAAATGAAGGTCTACCTAAGATTAATGGGTATCCACCTAGTCCAAACTTAGATTGCAACACTAATAAATCAGCTGGATACTCCCATGCATCTACTGTAACAGTGATATCTTCCAGTATTCCATCAAAGAGTATTGTATATCTATCTGCCAAATGCATTACAGTTTTAGTGGGCTTCAAGTTAGTCAATTTTAGCTTTTGCATGGTCTCCTAGGGCATGATATTAATGGCAACCCCCAAATATACCAGTGTGTTGCATAAAACACAAACGTCTATTTTTATAGTCAACACAGGGCTTCCTAGATCTGAGTTTTTCTAGCTGTAGGTATTTCCTAACATAAGGTAAGCTAACTAGCCTACCAAACTGATTGATTTAGCTGGTTTCCTCCCTGGTTTCTTGAGGCACAACTCTATTATGGCCTTCCCATAAATAGTTATGTGTTTGATGGCCTGAAAGAGAGGGATTATGATTGTTAAGTTTTTTAAAATAAGAGAATATCAAACTTTATTTGTATTGGTTTCTTGGGTTCTTGCAACCTTTTTGGAAAATGTGTAACCTCCTCTTTGTTATTTACAAGTGTTGATTCTTATTCTACCTCCTCTATAAGGGGTGATTCCCCTTTATCTATTTATATTGGTTCCTCTTCTTCTACAAGAGGATTGACTTCAACGCCTACTTGCTTTCCTGACCTTAACTGGATAGGATTGCAATCTACCTTAATATTATACATAGGATACATCTCATTTTCCATCTGATAGGTTGGTTGCTTCTTGTTGTTTGGGTTTGTTGTTGGATGTGCTAGCAATTAAGGAGTCCTTGGAGAAGGAAGAGTAGGTAAACTTGGTTGTAGTGGAGCTAGAGTAGTATGCGATGGATATTGATTCCAATCATTCTAATTTCTCCACTACTACCCAAGCTGTTGGTATTGGTTCCAAGGGTAAGGGTTGTAAGGATTTGCTTTATGGTAAAATGGATTCTAAGGTTGTTGACCATACCAACCCACGTTGGGTGGTTGAGCTTGACCTTGGTTTTGGTAATTGTTGCCCCCATAGGATGACATTCCTAATTGCATATTATTACCCATAGGATAGTATTATCAGTTTCTCCTATTACCCATGAAGTATACCTCTACTACCTCAGGTTCCTCTCTAGATTTCACTAATTGTGGATATAGCTTCGTTTTATGATCCTTCTTATAAATAGTACATACACAAAATTTATTTTTTAGACACTCATTTCTAAGGGGTTTGCCTCTGCATTTAGGATAGAAGTGGGCCAATGTTACCTCATTCCCCTGCTTCTTTCTCTAAAGTAGAAGAGTATCCATTTGAATATCCAGAGATGATAACATCTCACTTTTAATATCCTCTAGCATGTTACCTATTTATGTTTTAGTGACAACATTTCTAGGGGTCAACTTACCTTTTCTTATTGAAAATGTTCAACACAACTATCAAATATCATCCATTTGGTGTTGGTAAACATCTCCACCAGAGATCATGTTTAAATATTCTAAGGATTCATTTGTCAGTCCTTTTAAAAAAATACTTCTTAGGGACCTATCTCCTAGTTTTGAATGGGATGATCTTTACAAATTGAAACTAAACCTATCCCAATATTCTTCCACATATTTTATTTCCTTTTGTGTCATGTCTAGGACTTCCTCTCTTGCATCTCTTGCTCTACCAAAATCCTGATACTGATCCAAGAAAATTTTCTTTAACTATTCCCAGGTATTTATCCATTTATCCCCAAGCTGATGAACCAGCACAAAGGTGAATCATAAAGAGTGGAAAGGAATAATTTTAGTTTCTAAGCATTATTGTGTAATCCACATATCTACATAAAATATCAAATTTAAATAGGAACAGGTTTGAATATTCTATTGGTAGTCCTCTAAAGGTTGGAAGGTAGGCATGAGATATATGTTTCATCTTGTGATCTCCCCCCTACCTCTCCTAATGGAAAACTAAAACTAGTGGATGTTTTCTCTAGATTTTATCTCATTATGCCCACTACTTGAGTTTCTACCCCTGCTTTGTTCAAAGTAGTTTTCAATGCTTCTAGTTCATTTATTTTATCCTTTAGAAGGATGTATAAGTCAGCATTTGAGATAGTTTCATCTAATATTGTTTGCCATAATTTAATATTTAGTAGATCTTCCTCAGATTGAACTCTACTTATATCCGATCTTACTCTAAGATTCTATTGGATTGTTTTAGAAGGGTCTTGTGCAAATAGTGGGTCTTCCCACCAATGCACAAATGGAGATTGTGATGGTGAGAATTCAATTTCAGGTTTAGGTTCTACTAAACTAGAAGGATTTTGAGAAACAACTTCTTTGTTTTTGACAAAATGACCATTTGGTCCCCTATTCTTAGGTGGACTCATACAAAGTTTTAGATGAAGGTTTATAGAGAAAACAATCTAAACTACTTCTACTATGCTTCCTTGATAACAAGAAATTATAATGGCTACTCGGTGCCAAAATATTGGGTAAAATATTGGTTAGTGTTTCTATGGCTCAATTAATTGCCTCCATTTAATTGTCAACCTGGGGTAGCTCGTAGTCTTGTGAGCAGTCATACAAAATATATGCTTATAATTTCTCCTTCAGAGATGATTCCCTTTGATCATGGTTTGTGGGGGTATTTGGTATTCATTTGAAGTTTTTATTTAAACCAATAATCGCATGCTACGTCTAATAAAATAAGACTGAAAGCATTCAAAAACTAAATTACTAGCTTGTTGGAAATCACACAAAAAATGGGAAATAACAGAGAAGCAAATTAATCTATGAAAATAAATACAAAAAATAGGGGAAATAATGTAAGATCTCTATTGTAAGTGCACACATGATTCTAGCAGGTTTTTCCCATGGTAGACTATCATCGGACTCTTTAGACAATTTTTACAAGAAAATACTTAGATATTTTATTAACAGTTGCAACAGAAGAATTTACAAGAAAAGTTCGAGGGGTCTTCTTCAAGGGTGGTCTACATATTTATAAGATATACGACCACACCCTATTACAATTCTTATAATGAATTAGAAAATAATTCACTTTTACAAATGCTTGCTTAATTAAAGGAATCGGGTAAAATATCATGATATTTCAATGTATTATATTTCCAGGATATGTCTTATATTTATTTGCCTAATTTACATAAATAATTTACATAGTAGCTGTAAAATAGGTGGTGAGTCATCTTTGATTTTTTCCAATATCTAGTTTTAATGCTGGAATTATTTTTATGTTGGTTGTTGAAGTTTCACTCTATTCTACTAACCACAAAGTCATGTTGGAGTTTGTTGTTAGTGGAAATCAGGCATTGTATATGAAGAAGTCAGGAAGTACGTACCTTTTATGCAGAAATCAGGAAGTGGGTGCCTAACGGGAAGCAAAAACCTAACAAAAAGTAGATGCCTAACAAAAATAGGTGCTTTACAGGAAGAAGGCACCTAATGGGAAGCAAGCACCTAATGAGAAGCTAGCGCCTAATGGAAAGCAGGCGCCTAACAATTAAGTGTCGAACGAAATCAGGTGCTTCAAAGGAATTTGGGCACTTGACTTCATATTTATCGCTGATATTCTGCAGATGTTTTTCCTTCATAAAATTGCAAGTGCTAGGTCCGAGTGGGACCTCAATGAAAACATGCCAAAATGCAACAATTTCCACTAAATCTACACAAATTACACTTAAAGAAAAATATTAGAGAATATGCAAAATAAATTGTTAATTATATATATAATTTTCATAAAATATTTATATCTACAAGAATAAGTGTCATACATTATGGGGAAAAGAGTAAAAAAAATAAGTAATTATGTGGCCCATCAAATATCTGCTCTAAACGTAGCCGATGTAGAAACCCTAGTAGTAGGCAGAATGGTAGAAAATCCAGAGGAAACATTCACTAGTTTTAGTTTCCTAATAGAAGAGGCAGGAGGAGATCACAAGATGAAACACATCTCTCCTACCCACCTTCCAACCTTTAGAGGACTACCAAAAAAGATCCATATTTATTCCTGTTTAAATTTAATGTTTTATGTAGATATGTGGATTATACCATAGATGCTCAAAAAATGAAATTATTCCCTTCCACCCTTGATGATTCAGCTTTGTGCTAGTTCATCAGCTTGGGAAATAAATGAATAACTACTTGGGAACATTTGAAGAAACTTTTCTTGGATCAGTATCAAGATTTTGGCAAAGCAAGAGATGCAAGAGAGAAAGTCCTAGACATGATGCAAAAGGAAGGAGAATCTCTAGAAGAATATTGTGATAGGTTTAGCTCCAATTTGCAAAGATCACCCCATTCAAAACTAGGAGATAGTTCCCTAAGATAGTTCCAATATTCTATATGATTGGAGAGACTGTGGAGGTATACATGGATGATTTCATTGTATATGGTGAAACTTTTTAAACAACCACTAAAAATCTAGAAAAGACACTTAAATTTTGTGAGAAAACTAACTTGTCCTAAAGTAATGAGAAATATTATATGCTTATGTAGGAAGGGATAGTTTTAGTACATCACCTTTTTGTAGATGGGATCAAAGTAGACAAGAAGAACGTAGAAGTCATCCAAATCCTACCTACTCCTAAAATATAAAAGGACATCCACAGTTTCCTAGGATCAGTCGGTTACTATAGGAGGTTTATATCAGACTTTAGCGAAATTGCTAAACCTCTTACCATGTTGTTAACTAAGGATGCAGAGTTTTTCTAGATTGAAGAATGTGAAAAAACATTCAACACGTTAAAGAAAAAACTAATTACTACTCCAGTGCTGAGAGGTCCAAATTGGACCATATCTTTTCACATATATGTTGATGCATCTAACAATGCAATAGGCTCAATATTGGATTAGAAAGATGGTGATGATTTTTATGTCATCTATTATGTTAGTAAAAACCTCATAGGTGCTGAACCTAACCTAATTATACTATCACTTAGAAAGTTTTTCTTTCAATAATACATGCTCTTAACAAATTTCATCATGATATTATAGGTTATCAGGTTTTTGTACACACTGATCACTCAATGATCAGATAATTGACAAACAAACTTGGGATTAGTAGTAGAATTATCATATGATTGTTGCTTTTGTAGTAATTTGATGTGACAATAGTGGACAAGCTAGGAAAGGATAATGTGGTAGCTGATTCTTGTCCAGATTAACACTTCCAAACTATGTAGCTACAGAGGATCAATTTTTAGATGAGAATTTTTTTGCTCTAAATGATCAGATGCCTTGGTACGCAAATATGGCTAATTATTTAGCCACTAGTAAATTATCTCCTACACTTTTACCTTGTGAAAAATAGTCTTTAATTGAGAAAAGTGTAGATTTCTCATGGATTGATGAGTGCTTGGTCAAAACAGGTTCTTATCAAATCATGATAAGATGTGTTTTTGGGGATGAAATAATGGAAATACTGAAGGCTTTCAATGATGAACCTTGTGGTGGCCATTTTGCAGGAAAAATGATTGCATATAAAGTGTTGCAGGTTGGTTATTACTAGCCTTCACTATTCAAAGATGCAGCCAAGCATGTGATCCAGTGTGATAAATATCATAGGATGGGCAGACCTACTCTTAGAGATGAGATGCCACTCCAACAACATGTTCACATTGAACCATTTGATAAATGGAGGATGGACTTTTTAGGACCTATTAATTCACAGTCATGAGGTAAGAGGTATATCCTATTTTGTACTGACTATGTGATAAAATGGGTTGAAGTGTAGGCTTTACATGATTCAAAGGAGAAAACTATAGTATATTTCTTGTAATCGTCAATTTTTACAATATTTTGGATCCCAAGGGAGATCACAACTGATCAAGGACCTTAGTATACTTCAAGGATGATCCAAGAACTCATGCAATAATACAATATCAGGCATAACAAAACCACTCCCTACCATCCATAGGCAAATGGGCAAGTTGAGTTGACCAATTGAGAGTTAGAAAATATCCTGACAAAGATAACACAACAATACAGGAAGGACCAGGCTACTACATTACTAGAATCAGTGTGGGTCTATAGGGCCACCTGGAAGACTACTACTGGTTTCACACCATTTCAGTTAGTTTATGGGAAAAATGTTTTGATGCTGATATAGTTTGAAGTAAAAATACTTAGGACTATTGTAGAATTAAATATAAACCTGGATAATGTAAAAAAAATAATTTAGTAGCTTAATTAGCTGGATGAATACCACCTTGATGCTCTGCAAAAAAGAATATATCATATAGAAATAAAGGGCCAAGTAGCATGGCCACCACACCAGGCCAAAGTAGCTTAAAGTGGAAGAATGGGCATTACTCTATCATTCCCAATTCCATAAAAGGAAGGGCAAGCTCATGTAGTGTTGGATGGGGCCATATGAAGTGACTGAAGTCATCAACAATGGGACTGTAAGGATCATAACAATAAATGGCAGCAACATTACCTTAACATTCAATTGATATCGCCTACATCCATACCATGTGTCTGAAGCATACATGATTGAGTCTAGATTAGGCATGGAGGAGATCCTGGTTGATTCTAATTTTATCTTGCATTAGTAAGATGTGGACGTTGTCCACATAGTCCCAAAGAAAAATATTCTTTAAATTTTTCATTTTTCAGTTGTATTTTTATTTTCAAGGAACAATGTCCTGCATGCAGTTGTTAGGTAGCCTAGGAAACCTAGGACTAACAAGCACAGTATCCATTAACCTATGCCTTTCATGATTTCTAGGATAATTTGCTTACAGTAGGAGTAGCTAGTCCCCACTTAGAGAGGGAAATACTAAACTTAAATCTGCACAAAAGTGTTTGTATTGGTCTTTATGGACAATAAAACACTCAACTACTGGTTTAGGGGCGGATGTTGATTTTTTTTTCTATTCTTCAATAAGAAGCATTGAAGGGCCTGATCAACTTGATAGAGCATATACAAGGAAAAGTCAACACCTTTTGAATAAAGAGAAGTGCATATTTTTTGTTATCTGATGGGAAAAAGCACTTGATTCCTATTTTACGATAGGAGGTGCCTGATTTCTATTATGGCAGAAGGTACCTAATTATCATTGTACAATAGAAGGCACCTGATTCCTATTATGGTAGAAGGTTCTTGATTCTTATTTTATGGTAGAAGCTGTCTGATTCTCTCTATATGATCTATGATGTCTGACTCCCAATATGTTACAAAGATGGTGCCTGTATCCCATTTTCTAGCAAACAGATTCCTGGTTTCTCAAGGAGGATGCCCGACTTTCAATTTTTAGAAAAGTGACACCAAATATTCTTAGCATAGTTAAAAAAAAGGTTGATTTTGTATAGTTTTTTATAAGTATGACACCCGATAGTTAGAAAAAAGGTGTCTGCTTTTCATGATAAGTAGAATGTTTGATTGCTAAGGCGCCTACTTCCCATGTTAAGTAGAGTGTCTTATTGCTAAAGCGCATTCTTCCCATGTCAAGTAGAGCTGCTGATTGCAAGATGCATGCTTCCCATGTTAATCAAAGCACCTGATTCCTAAGATGCCTATTTTCAATTTCCAATGCACCTACACGCCATAATTCGAAAAGAAGGCACCTAATTTCCATACAAAAAAGGCATCTGATTTCCATCTGTTATGACCGTTTTCTACCTTGAAAGAATAACACATTAGCATTGGGATGTGGCCCATGCCACATAAACACCCCACACATATACAAAGTCAAATCTATCATGGATAAAATTAAAATTTGATATCAACCAATTTCCAAGGAGGGGATTTTTGTTGTCCATAGAAGATACATTTTTTTCTAATTTTTGTTTTGAACTTTGTAGGATTTCTCAAATAAGACACATTGCAGCTATCGAGAACCAATCATCTGGAAGAGAATTCATTGTATGGGAAATATGGCCATCATAGTTCATTGTGGTTTTTCCAATCATCAAACACTAGCCAATAGCGATGCACCATGAATATCTATGCATATACACCCACGAAATGAATTTAGGTGCATGTTTAAATTATCTATTTTTTATCTATATTTTTTCATGAGCATGTGTTTCTATGGAAAAGTGTCAGCACAACCCCCCATTATGACCTTAACCACTTGAAAAAAACCACTTGGTATGGTGCTGCATGGCATAACTCTGATTGGTCAACTATTTATGGTAATCATCTTCGCACAATCAGGCACATACTTGAAGGAAATTTCTATGGATAACCATAATCATTGTTAATTACAGTGATTAATGGCCTACGTGCAAGAAAGTAGTTATTTTAAAAGTTGCTTACTAGCTACTGTGAATCTACCTTCAAAGAAATAAAAACCAGAGAAGTGAGCACAATAGCAGTTTGAGAAAAAATCAAAAGCATTGCTAAGTGAATTGTGGACCAAAGGAAAGCATGGGGGGAAATCGAAGAATCATGACCTCAAGAAGAGTGAGCCTACCGACTACTTAGGAATTTTTGTAGAAGTTCAAACATAGTTTGACACTACATAATGGATGGTGCATTGTCGACTGGTCAGTCAGGGCTAGGATGCGATAGTAGAAAATGAATTCATGGCATCAATGAAGGATGGGGTTGTGCACATGCAGGGGCTAGAAATTCCAGTCACTGAGGATTACATCGATGAGGTTATGGGTCTCCCTCTAATATGGGAATGTACATACAAGGAGGATAACCTCCCTCTCTATGCAAAAATATTATTTGGAGCATCAATCGAGTACCTAACATGTGTTGGCTTGCATAAACAACACATTCCCAAGCTTTGGAGGGTGGTTTTTGAATAAATCACATGATTCTTTACATGCTCTAGCAGGTACTATACACTAAATGTGAACCACTTTCATTTTATCAACCACATACTGCATGGGGACAAAATCAATATCTCACATTACCTTACATGTGCCCTCAAAGATGAGGCCAGGTGACACCAGGTAGGTATAACCTCTACCCTGGCTTACCATGGCCCGATTTTGGCCTTGGTACATGCAGAGTCACAAAGGAATGTGATGGTTGAGGAGATAGAGGACAACAATAAATTTTTTGGGGCATAAGAATAGGAGGAGGTGTCGATACAGACTAAATGGTTAGCCCAAGAGGCGAGAGAACAAGAAGAGATGATGCTTTCATCCTAGCCTATAGAAAATAAAATGGAAGAAGGACAAGCCTCATCCCCTATTTTTCCCAAATTTTGGGAGGAAGCATAACAAGATCTATCTCCCACTGTGCCTCAATTTGAGGAGGAGGTAGCACAGGATCTGCCAAGCCCTCCTTTCATACCAATTTTTTCCAAGACTCGAAGCAGAAGGACGAAGGCATAAAGGATGGTTTCAATCTACCAAGACTCAAAGCAGAAGTATGAATGCACGGTGATCGATGAGATAAATAAGGAGTACTTGACCCAAATTTTGTAGGATATTTCCAAGGGGCCAACTCCTTAATAGAAAGTTGTAATGGAGGATTCACCACTAGAACGCTAGGCAGAGGATTTGCAGCAACAACTACAGGTTTTAAGAGATCAAGCTTCCACTTGGGAAGACAATTTTAAAGAAAAATAGGCTTTGTTTTATGAGTTCCAAAAGGAAGCTGCATTGAAGATGCACAAAATGTATCAAAAAATTTGATAACTACAAAGACAATTGCAATTACAGGGCAGAGTAGTGAGAATCGAGCAGTCAGCCAAAGTAGATGTAGTAGTGCAGACTGATGGGGCAACAAAGGTGCCCCCTAATGATATATAAACAGAGCAAGGATATGATGCTACAATGGAAGTAGAGTAGCCTTGTTCCATGTCTCATTTTGTGGAATAGGTACTTCAGGAGGATGAAGTTGAGGTTGAGGAACCTCAAGATTTATAATAGTCTATAGAAAAAATATATGAGGAGGAGAAGGATATGGAGGTTGAAGAGCCTAAAATTTAAGGCAAGGAGGGAGAGATAGAGCACTCTCAAGCTAATGCAAGGGCCGAACAACCTCAGGAGGAATAAGTATTCTCATTCGAGCAATAATTTATTGTAGAGGAAGAAGAGACTCAGTAGCTTGAATCTCCTATAAACTAGGAAGCAACAATAGCACCAACACACCCTAGGATACAACAAATAAAGTTGAGCTTAAAGAAAAAATTTGTAAGAGCATCTCAATGATGACCTAAAACCAGAATGAGAGTCACTGAATTGAAGGTATTGGGCATCGAATCTGATAAAGAATCAGAGTTGGATTTTGATGAAGAATGGGAGGCAACAAAGAATTTTTTTACTACCCAAAAAAAAAACTGACGAGCTTAAAGAGGATATTAAGGTAGAAAAGAAGAATTGAAAGAAGTCCTCTAATAAATCCTTCAAAGAAACAGAAAAAGAGACCAAAAATAAATCAAACAGGCCTCACAATAAAATTCTAGTTGCCCGACCTAAGAAGTTCTAGAGTTTGTATTGGTCAGTAGGTGATAAATCTTAAAGGATGAAGGCATATTTTATGAGAATGGCACTTCTAGGACCTATGCAATTTGTAGATAGGGCATCAAGTAGTAGAAATCCTTTAGTGACAAAAATAAAGGTTAAAGTTGAACCTGAGCTTGACCCAACAAGGGTATATTTACCCATAGCTAGGGTTGCTAAGAAGTCTAGCATCCCATTTGGAGATGAAGAATCAGTAACTATGGATGAAGATTTACCCCTTCACTATGAGTACTGGAAAATGGTTGAGCCTACATTCCAAAAGGATGCACCAGTTTCTCTAGTATTTATTTGAATACTAAAAAATTCAAGATGGTCTGGACCAGAGAACCACCCAAGAAAATAGCAAAGTGAAGTCAACCAGTTCGGTGCAACAAACACCAAAAACATCAAGGTCAAGAGACAACTTCTCCCAAGGCACCAAAGGTATGAAAGCCTCGGGACAAGGAAAAAGTGAAAGTCATTAAAAAGAAAAGGACAGAGACCAACGAGGCTTATTGGGATGCTATAAAAATAACTGGTAATTACCAGTTTAAAGTGGCACAAGGATGTGCCACCCCTTAAGCATGGAGGGATGATGAGCCACATAATTGCTCATTTTTTGTACTCTTTTCCTTATAATGTGCGACACTTATTCTTGTAGATATAAATATTTTATGGAAATTATATATAATTAACAATTTATTTTGTATGTTATCTTATATTTGTCTTTAAGTGTATTTTGTGTAGATTTAGTGGAAATTTTTACATTTTTGCATATTTTCATTGAGGTCCCACTAGGACTTGGCATTTGCAATTTTATGAAGGTAAAACATCTGTGGAACATCAGCATGAGGTATGAATTCAGGTGCCCAAATTCCTTTGAAGTGCCTAACTTTTGTTCGACACTTAACTTTTAGGTGCTTACTTTTCATTGAGCATCTACTTCCCATTAGGCACTTGCTTCCCAACTTCTGCAGACAAGGCACATGCTTCCCAACTTCTTTAGAAGAGGTGTCTGATTTCCACTAACACCAAATTTTAGCATAACTTTGTGATTGGCATAACAGAGCAAAATTTTAGCAACCAACATAAAAAGAGTTCCAGCATTGAAACCGGACAAGATACAATGTCAAGGATGACTTGCCACCTATTTTTCAGCTACTAAATAAAAAATTTATGTAAATCGGGAAAAATAAATATCAGATGTATTCTAAAAATAGAATACACTGAAATATCTTGATATTTTTCCTAATTCCTTGATTTGTAAAAGCGAATCATTCTTTGATTTGTTTGTGAATATGTAATAGGGTGTGGTCACATATCTTATAAATATGCAGGCCACCCCTGAAGAAGACCCCCTGGAATTTCTTGTAAATAATTTATATTGCAGTGTTAATAATTTTTTTTTAATTACTTCCTGTTAATTATGTCTAAGTGTTCGGTGAAGATCTAATACGGGCAGAACCTGCTGGAAGCATGGGCCCACTTACAACAAAGTTATTTCCTTCTTTTCTCTTATTTTTTGTTATTTAATTTTTTGAAGAATAATTTATTTTCTTGTTATTTTTCCTATTTTTAGTAATTTCCAAAAAAGTACCAATTTAATTTTTGTATGCATTCAGTCCTATTTTTCTTAGACATAGGATAGATTATTGGCTTGAATCAAAACTTCAACGAACACCAAATACCCCTAAACTATGATCTAAGGGACTCATCTCTAAAGGAGAAATTATAAGCATATATTTTATAGGGTTGCTCAAAAGACCACGAGCTACCCTAGGTTGACAATTAAATTGAGACAATTAATTGAATTATAGAAAAACAAACCATTATTTTTCCCAATAGCAAGCAAATAAGAGGCATACAAAAAGGAGTTATACTCTCCTTGGAAGAGTTACAGTGCAATAATTCCATGCAAAAAGGTTGAAATCCACTTGGCACGAATTCTTTAAGGTGCCATCCCATTTTTTAATGTCCAAGAAAACTCATGAAGGAGTTACAAGCACTCACACAAGTGTTCATGCATTATAAGGTGATCAAGAAGTTAGCAGAGCATTAGTAAAGGATTTTTATGTTAAAAAGGAGTGATCACTCATACATAAAAGTTGTGACACTTATCACAAGTTTCAAGACTTATCTTCTATAAAAAGGGTGGTCAAGGAGGTGAAAGGATAGTCAAAAGCAAGGCAGCAACAACAACAAGTGAGTTTGAAGTGACTCGATAGCATTTTTGTCGTATCATGGTAGTAGCTCAATACCTATATGATAGCAGATCAACAACAACTTGAAGAACATTCTGAGAGCAAACGATGAAGCACATTACTCCTGGTCAAACGGATCAAGAAAGCATTGAAGTGAGTGTTGAAGCAAATTGCATGTGTAAAAATCTTCCATTACTCATAGTGTGCAATAAGGACAGTCTACCATCGATTTTATAAAGGTACAATTTCCATCTATTTTGCTTTCCATAAAAAAGGATTTATAAGGTTATAATATAAGGTTGAATTATTGAAATAAATCAATCTTCATTTGAAAGCAAAACTTACGAAAATTTAATATTAAAATTATGTAATATTTGTAAAGCATAACCTATGAGAAATAAAGAATACTACTTGGAATTATTTCATTCAAAATTTGCAAATATTAATGTATCCCAATTCTGGGAGTCATAAGGGCTAAAACTCCAAACTAGGTTATTGGAAATTAGAAACAATCCAAGGGATATAAAAAGAGGTTATTAAAGCTTTTTAAGGTTGAAAAAATATTATATTCTTGTCTCAAAAAGTTATCTAAAGGGTCAAAATAAATCCAACATTATAACCTCTTCAAAATTGAAAAGTGCTTAGTCCAATAGGAGTAATAAGGCGTTAAGAAGTTGAATTTTGATCTTTACAAAATTTGTACAAAATCAACCAAAATTGAACTATATATTTACAAAAGCACTATTATATATCTCTAGGGAGTGATAAGGCATTCTACAAAACTTGATAATAATATCCTTCAAATATTATCAAATTGGAAAGGTATAAGCTTTCTACAAAAACCTAAAAATTAGGTATTCATACTCTCATCACTAGGAAGACATAAGGAAGTCTAAAAACCTAAGGTTTTATCAAATCAAGCTTATATACTTCAATAAGGGATCATATATTCTAATATTTGGAGCTATAAGGTAGACTACTAAAGATCTATCATGGATGAAATTTTGATAAAAGCTTTCAATTTTGAAGAACTATTCCATAAAGTAGAATTATACTCTCAAAACTTAATAGATGTTTTGGAAGGATATGAGTATCTAATCTCTAGCAATAAATAAAAATTCTCCTTGTTCCTTAAATAAGCTAAAGAAGGTAAATTTACATCATTGATTAACTATCTTCATGAAATCCTCTTCACAGCATGGTGGAACTCACAAAGAGAGGTTATTTTTTTATCGAAATAATATTTGATAATGTATCTATAATTAATTGTGTTTGTACTTACTCAACACAAGAAACAAGTTGGAAATAAAGAACAATACTATTGTGATGATAGACTAACTTGTCATGAAGCAAATTTTTCATCAACACCAATGCAGAATCACAATAAGAGAAGGAGAAAAGGAATAAAAGACATACTAGAAAGAAATATGGTATCATGAAGAATAAACCAGGTGAACCCATACAAAAAGTAGAATAATCTTCAGCTACAATTTACTCTGCATCATATGAAGACACAGATTACCTGTAGAACCTGAATATAGTGAGAAAATACAAATTCCTTTATCCGTTGGAGGAAGATCCATATTGAAGACTACAGTCTTCAATACCCAAATAATGTAATACATGGGGGTGTTATAAATAGAGTCTATTCCATCATTTGGGTTATGTAAATGTATCTTCCAAGGCACATTCTTAGGACGTTAGAATACTTTAGGGGGAAGTAATCTAGTTACTTCATGCAATGTAATAAATGCACAAGTGTTAATGTGTAAGTTGTATATGTGCAAGTTGTCCCTTGCAGAGTTAGGTAGAGTGTTGGCCAAGGAACCTGTGTTCCTGTATAAGAAAGACCTCATTTTTAGATAGATATAAGAAGGGGGACATAGATAGATAGATTTTCTTACAGCATAGTCATAGGTAGTAGTGTAGTTATGTGTATATCACCATATATTGGTGATGGGTACAATGTAGTTTAGTAGCTTCATTAATGGAGTGTTCATTTCCTCCATAGCTATGTTGTATTAGTTTATGTTATTTCTATTCAACATACTTTAGTCATCTTACAAATTTACTTTCTTTTATATTATTCTGCATCTTGTGATTGTTATCTCCTATTGCTCATTACATCAAAAGATAATAGAAAAAACCAAAAAACTTGATTCATGATCATAGGATATTTTAATTCCATAACCAAGTTGGATGAAAAATTTAGAGAAATTAGGAAATTAATACAAAGTATGAGATATTTCTCAACTTTTATTCAAAACAATAACCTTTTAGAGGTTGAGTTTGAAGAATATAACTATATTTGGACCAAGAATATGAGAGGACAAAATTCAATAGCAAAAAATTGGACAATTATATTCTCTCAAACCATTGGCTATATGAAGGGACTTGTGCTAAAATTAATACCTTTATAAGGATTAGTTCATATCAATGGCTAATAAGAGTTAAAATGGTGGTAAGTGAATTAAAAAATATCAAATTTTAAATATGAGTAGATGTGGAAAGAACATCCTCAGTTTGTTGATATGATAGCACAAATATTAAATTCTGTAGGAGATGGTAGGTTGTATACACTTTCCAACTAAATTAAATCAATGACATTTAGATTAAAAGATTAGAAGAAGAACGCTTTTGAAAAAAAATTGAGAAAGATAAAATTTCAAATTTTCAAAAATGTGATTACAATAATTCAAGCTCAGAGGAAGGGGATTTGCTTAGTGAATATCATAATATTTTTAGTAAGGAAGAAAAATTTTGAAGATTAAAATCGAGACAAACCTAGTTAAAAGGAGATAAAAATTTAAAGTTTTTCATAGGATGGCAATAGTACAAAGATCAACATCCAAAATTAGTAGAATTAAATTAGTAGAAGGGGTTTGGATTGAATACCAAAGTGAAATCATAAAGGAGGTAAGGTTGTTTTACCAAAATATTCTAGGAGTAGAGGAGTTTGAAGTTCTTAATGATAATTTACTACAAGAACTACATTTAATTATAATGGATGAAGACACTGGAAAATTTATGGAGCCTATTAATCTAGAAGAATTTCATTTAGCTATTTTCTCTTTTGATAAGGATAAATCCCTATGTCTAGTTAGGATCTTTGCAATATTCTATCAACATAATTGGGATATAATGAAAAATTCTTTATTAGTGGTAGTGGAACAGTCTAGGTTAAAACAATACATACCTTATAGAATCAACGCAACATATCTTACCTTAATTCCAAAAAATAAGAATGTAGAATTGTTTGATTCGTTTAGGCCCATAAGCCTATGTAATATGCCATATAATATTATCTCCAAAGTGATGATGAATCGATTAAGACCATTATTAGACAAAATTATTTTAGAAGAGCAAGGAGGATTTGTGAAAGGGAGACAAATTATGGACGAGATCATAGTAGCTCATGAAGTTATGCATTCAACAACTTCAAGAAAAGAGAGAGCAATGATCTTAAAACTTGATATGAGTAAAGCCTATGATAGGGTTAAATGGGATTTTTTTTTTGCAGTATTAGAAAAGTTTGGATTTGGGAAGAAATGGGTCAAATGGATTAAAGCTTGTGTCTCTACAATTTCATATTCAGTGTTGGTCAATGGGTTAGTAACATAATCATTTTAAATCCAAGAGAGGTCTTAGATAGGGAGATCCTCTATCACCATATATATTCATTATTATGGTAGAGGTATTGGGTAGGAACTTGAAGAAGGCTAACAAAGATGGGCTTATAAGTGGACTTAAGGCTAGTAATAACATCAACAACATCACCCATCAATAGTTTGTAGATGATACAACCCTTTTGGGAGGGCAAGGATAAATGAGGCCAGAGCTTTGAATAACTTATTAAAGGAATATGAAAGAGCATCAGGGAAGAAAGTTAATAGGACAAAATCCAAAATTTACTTCCTAAACACCCCAACTAGAATCAAAGTAGGGATATGCAGGTTACTTCAAATGGAGGAGGCAAATTTGCTAGCAACTTATCTAGGGATGCCCTTATTTGAGGGGAGAATGAGGATAGAATTATGGAATCTAGTTATAAGTAAAGTTTATAATAAACTACTAGCATGGAAAGGTAGATGGTTATCATTAGCAAGAAGAGTGCAACTAATTAAATCAGTCTTATAGGCCATTCCAACATATTATATGTCCTTGTATACTATGCCAAAATCGATAGAAAAAAGTTTAATCTATATTATGCGGTCATTTTTGTGGTCAGGATTACATGATAAAAGGAAATTTCCTTTGGTGAAATGGAGCAAGGTGTGTGATGATAAAACTAGGGGAGGTCTTGGTTTAAGAGTTCTTACGGATGCAAACTTAGCTCTTAGGGGAAAAGTAATTTGGAGATTGTACAAAGAGAGTCAAAGACAATGGGCAAGAATTCTTCTAAGTAAGTATGTTGAGCCCAATGACCCAAGCTTAATATTTACTGCATTCTCACTACTAGATGGTTTTGCACTATGGAATGGTTTAAAAAATCAATTGATCTAGTGATTAAAGGTCTAAGATGGGTGGTGGGAACTAGAAAAAAATTCTATTTGGATGGATACTTGGTGTGATAAAAAACCACTCAATCTAGATCCAATTTTGAAACCATGGATGAGATTACTTCAAGATAAATATGGTGATAGGGTTTCAAACATTATGTACAAGGATCAGGAAGGAAGATACAAATGGAAAGAAGATTTTTTTACAAGTATACAAGACATTGATGCTAGGAGGCAGTTGAGCAGAAAGATAACAACAATGATTATTCCGAGGGGAGCCAAGGATAAGTTGATTTGGGAGTTGAATAGCTCAGGAGAATACACAACAAGAAGTGGATATAATGTAAAGCACCAACAAAATAGGAATATCGCAAGAATATGGAGAGATATTTGGGATAGCTCGAGCATTCCTAAAGTCAAAATATTTGTTTGGCTAGTAGGTCATAGAAGAATTTTATCTTGGGATAACCTTATGAAAAGGGGTTTTCATGGCCCCTCACAATGTGTTCTTTGTAAAAAGGAGGAGAGTATAGACCATCTCTTGGGACACTGCTCAATAGTCTAGAAACTATGGCAATGGATTCTTAATATGTTTGGTAAATGCATGGTGATGAATGGTAAAATTGAAGAATGGTTAAAGCAATGGTAGAGCACTTTTAAAAGTGAGGCTTTACAGACAATCTAGGATATATCAAAAGATACAATACTTTGGATTGTATGGCTAGAAAGGAATAGAAGAATATTTAAAGGAAAGGAAAGCAATTTAGAGGTAATGAAAAGGAAGATTTGTTTAGCCATAGAGGAGTCTAAACCAACCCTATCAACTCACCCAATCCCTAATCTGGAAGTAGAGAGCCTTGATAGATGGATTCAAGTCATCAAATGGAATTATGATGTTGGGTACAAGAGAAACAAAAAGAAGGCAAAGAATATAAAGTGGAAACCACTAGATGTGGAGTTGGTCAAATTGAATTTTTATGGAGCATCTAAAGGAAATCTAGGACCAATAGGAGGAGGAATAATTAGAAATAATAGGGGAGATATTTTGTCTCATTACGCTTTCAATAGTGGATTTAAGACAAATAATGAAGTTGAAGCTTGGGTGGCTTTGGAAGGGTTAAAAATATGCAAACAAATGAAATGGAATAGAGTATGGATGGAAGGTGATTCACTAATAGTAATAAATGCAATTTTGAGGAAAGCAAAGGCTCCATGGAACATACAAGAGATAATTGTGGAAATACAAGACCTTGCTATAGAGTTTGAAGAAATCAGGTTTACACATACATTAAGGGAAGGAAACAAATGTGCAGATAGGCTAGCCAATAGAGGGGTTTTAATTGAGGATCGTGAAGTTAAATTCTCTTTTCCATGGTTAGAGGAAGTAGTAAGTTTAGTTGAAGCTGACAAGAAAATGTTGATTGCCTAAATCAAATAATGATTAAGATTTACTTTAATGTTTTCCATTGGTAATATTTGCTTTATTTTATAACATTAATGTATTTTCATATAAACTATTTATTACAATTTTTGTGGTTGCACTTATGCTTCAAGAAGGAAACTAGCAATCCAGATCTGGTAAAGTGGACTATGATAGTGCAAAGTTTTGGAAATATTACTCTACTAAGATGCAATGCATAGATAATAGAGGTGGAGTTTTGGTATTGTGAAGGTTGCTATAGGAAAATGTCAAGAAGAAGGATGTTGAATTCTGGAATATTTGTATTCACACAAAAAATTGAAGAAGATCCAAAAAATGAAAAATCAAGAATTTAAACTTTTTATGAAAAATGATGTAGGTATCTAGCTATAGCAACTCAATTGAGATGAGAATTGAATATGTTTGTAAACTCTCAAGCTCTAAAGGAGAGAGTTGTGATTTTTCAAGGGTGGGGGACCCGAGTACAACCCCTTGTTCTCTAGCAAAAAAAAATATAATCATTTAAATCCAAGAAGGATGTCAAACAAAGAGATCCCTTGTCACTATATTTTTTCATTACTATGGCATAGGTATTGGGAAGGAACCTAAATAATGCATACAAATATAGGCTAATAAGCAAACTTAAGGCTAGTAATAACATCAACAACATCATCTTTTAATAATTTGTAGATGATGCAACCTCTTTTGGGAGGGCATGGAAAAAGGAGGCTAGAGCTTTGAATAACTTATTAAAGGAATATGAAAGAGCATTTGGGCAAAAATTTAATAGGACAAATATTTATTTACTTCTTAAATGCTCCAACTAGAATTAAAGTAGGGATATGTAGGTTACTTCAAATGAAGGAGGTAAATTTGCCAACAAAATATCTATCAATGCCCTTACTTCAAGTGTGAATGAGGATAGAACTATAGAATCTTGTAATAAGTAAAGTTTCTAATAAAATACTAGCATTTAAAGGTAGATGATTATCATTCGTAGTAAAAGTGTAGCTAATTAAATCAATGTTACAAGCCATTCCAACATATTATATGTCCTTATATATTATGACAAAATTGGTAGAAAAATTTTAATCTATATTATGTGGTCATGATTACATGATAAAAGGAATTTTTATTTTGTGAAATAAAGCAAGATGTGTGTTGATAAAAATAGGGTAATCTCAGTTTAAGAGTTCTTATAGATAAAAACTTAGCTTTAAGGGGAAAAGTAATTTGGATATTGTACAAATAGAGTCAAAGAGAATGGTCAAGAATTCTTCTAAGTATGTTGAGCTTAATGATCCAAGCTTAAAATATACTACATTATCATTACCAGATGGTTTCTCAGTGTGAAATAATTTACAAAAAAATAATTATTCTAGTGATTAAAGGTCTAAGATAGGTAGTGGAAATTGGAGAAAAAATCTATTTGGATGGATATTTTGTGTGATAAAATACCATTCAATCTTAATCTAAGTTTGAAACCATGGATGAGATTATTTTGAGATAAATATAGTGATAGGGTTTCAAACATTATGTACAAGGATCAATAAGGAAGATACAAATGGAAAGAAGATTCTTTTACAATTATACCAAACATTGTTGCTAGGAGGTATTTGAGAATAAAGATAACAATAATGATTATTATGAGGGGAGTCGTGGATAAGCTAATTTGGAAATTAAATAGATTAGAAGAATACACAAAAACAAGTGAATATAATGTAAAGCACCAAAAAATAGGAATACTACAATAATATATAGAGATATTTGGGATAGCATGAGAATTCCAAAATTTTAACTGAAGTTGACAAGAAAATTTTTAAAGGAGCAAATTCAAAATTCTCTTTTCCATGGTTAGAGGAAGTAGTAAGTTTAACTGAAATTGACAAGAAAATTTGAAATGAGCAAATTCAAAATAATATTCCTATTAGGGGGTTGGGAGTGACCCCCTTGTGCTCCCCTAGGTATCATGACCCCTTGCAGTTGTGACCTCGAGGTCTACCATCACCTCGACTGAGCAAGTGTATCCAATGCCTTGCACCTCGTGTAAAGGCACCAATCTTGGAAAGACTAGGGAAATATGGGATGCAGCTCCCACTAGACAACTTTTGAGGTCTTGTATCCAAGGTAGGTTCCTTACTTTTGGATGTCTTTTTTGGTGCTCATTATTCTACTGCTATGATAGTCTACTTGTAATCGAATAGTTTCAAAGGAAAATAAAAAGAGAAAAGAAAATATACAACACTATGAAAAATAAAGTGCATAAACATAAATCTATCTAGCCTATCTAATGGGGGTGATGCACCAAAGAATAAAAACATACAATTTATATCTCATCTTAGTGGTATTAATGAACACATGAATAAAGCATGACAGAGGTTGAACACATATTTTCTCATACAAATAATATGCATAATAAAAAGAGTCTTGGGGCCTGTACATATGGTTGGCTTAAGGTTTGAGTCCATTCTAAGCAAGAGAAAAGAAAAGGTTGAAAGCAAATTTTGTAGGTCAAATACTTGACACAACAATAGATCTAAACTCTCAATTTTAGATCCTAGAACTAATATTTATATTGTCTTTTACAAAATTTTGAAATTCAAAATTCCCTCTCAAAAATCAAAGGGAAAGAATAGTCCAAGTACATAAATAAATATCATCACAAGAAAAAAGTGCTATAAAATATGGAGGCTAGCTAGGGTTTTATTAACTATAGGTGGGATGCTAATAATAATAGTCCTCTTAAGACATCCTTCGGTATCCTCAAATACCAAAACTCTCCTTCAATCCTAACCACTTGGTTCTAGTGTCTTGTCAACTTGGTGTCTTTGCTAAAGAAAAGGGAAGAGTATCCAATAATAAATAATCTTGTGTAACCTTCCTCTTCAAATTGTAGCTATTAATTCAAAACTAGACTAGTGGGAAACCTACTATAGTTATGGCAACTCCTAGGGAGCTTTTGGTTAGTCAAAGGCTAGAATCCAGACCCTAATTGCCTTTCCATTGGGCGTAAAGTCACACCCAAAGTTTGTTGGTCATTATTATGACATATTGCCATTCATATTTGGTAGATGTATTGGACCAAAAGCATGGGCACTAAATTTTATGGAGCTCCTATAATTCTTCAAATATTGATGGCACACATTCTTGTTGGATTTAATGGAGAAGAGTCTCCAAGATAACAATAGATTTTATCATTATGTTTATCTTTTCTTCTACGAATATTTCCAAGAGAACTCCCCCCTTTATAATTGGCCCAACTATTATTTGTACTCATTTTTGGTAAGAAGTCTACATCCATATTAAATATATATGGATTATTTATGGTGATGAGTGAGGTAGTAAACCCATTTCACTCTTTGATATTTTGAGCCAAGGTTTCAACCTGCTTGGTGCAGCTACTAGTGGCTTGTTCAGAAGTTAGGACTATTGTAACCCGATATAGAATAAGATCTCTATCTATTATCCTCCTCATAGCCCATTGGTGTGGATCAACTAGAGCAAGAACCCTTAGAAGGAATCGAGCTTCTTAAAATTGAAATTTAGAATATCATTTAGTGACCAAGAGTTTCTCTTTGGCTTCCATTCTTAGGGTGTGGATCACTCTGATGCAATTGAAAATTGGGAGAAGTCCCTTTGTCTTTTGAACCACTCCTTTCCAAAGGGATTCAACTACTTCCATAAGGCACTCCTATGGTGGGGGCTCTACTCTAGTTCAACCACCCTTGCATATTGTTCTTTGATTTCAAACTCCCTCTGGTTGAGCTTATTAGAGATGTGAGATAGTTCGATCTTAAGAGATTAAGATTCAAGCTGAGCTTATCCAAGTAGGCACTATTTTTCCTTCAAATATTTGTCCTTCTTGACCAACTACTTCATGTTAATCGTATATCTATAGGTCATCATCTTGACTAAATTCTCTATGAATTTGGATATATCCTCTGGCATAGCATATTTGAAGTTCAAACTGAAAGCAGATATCCAATAATCCTATGGATGCATTTCTCTTAGGGCCTTTGGAACCAAGGGATCAAAGATAACTACACCTAATTTCTTTCCTTGAGGGAGTAGGGAGGTCCTTTATAGAATGACCAACCCTTGGTTGTTTTCTCCTATATTTTGGTCCAATCATGGTTGTCTCTTCTCTAAGTCCTGTTGTTGGCTATAAATTAGGTCCATGATAGAGGAGATGAGATTGTGATTAGGGGATTATAGTAGGTCAACTGAAGGTAATGGCAATGGTTTAATGAATGGTAAGGGGAATTGAGGGTTAACTAGGGATACAATGGTAGGGAGATTTATAATATCTTATAGAGGGATAATTTTGATGTTTGGTTGTGATACAAGAAATTCTAGTGGTCTAGTAGGGAGGGGGGAAGTAGAGGAAATAGTATAGGGAAGACTATTGAGAAGTTCTTTAATGGCAAAGCTTTTGAGGAATAAATAAGTAGATACCTTAGGGATTATATCTTACCCTCATAAGGGGTATGGATGGTCTAGATTATCCCCCTCCAAATTGTGGGGATTGACTGGAGAATCCTCCTTTAGTAATGGAATATCTTTAGCCCTAGCTTTGCTTTTCTTCTTTTTTTCCTCTCCTCAATTGGTTTTGACCTTCAAATTTTATTAGATATTTTTTATTTCTTCCCTATAGTAGTCTCACTTAGAAAAATTTGTGTATAAGAAGAGGATTCTTTATTTATATTACTTGCAACTAGGCGTTATTGGAGCTTACCTCGATTACTAGTGGAATGTCTACCTTTGGAGCATTATTTTATGAGAGAACCTCCAAGATGGGTTTGGTCTATTTCCTTTAGGGGTTCACAATATTTGTTATAATTCTTCTAAACTATCTCCTTTAGGGATTCACAATATTATCCTAGGCATAGAGATTGTGTCCTTTATTAATTGACAGTGAATCCACCAATCCTAAATCTTGGTATTTTCATACCCTTTTTTCTTCAACCTATAAAATTTGCTCTTTGATATTTTGTTAGAAATATCCACCACCCCTTTTTTCTTGTTTGGCTTGAGGAGATAAAACTAGGGCTCCAATTGCTTTTCAAAAGATAGGAAATATTCTCTCTAAAGGAGTACATAGTGGTTTTCTTTGGGTTTCGAATGGAGCTCAATATTGTGTTACCTATAAAGCATAAAAAAATTTATGTTCATGATCTTAGAAAATCATTTTTGGAATAAGCCATCTAGATCATACACCCATGGATCATCCACGTTCTCTAGCTTAATGCTTTTAATATTCTCCTCTAAAAATGAAGTGGCCCTAATTTTTAGCTAGTCCACACCTCCCAATTGTACTAGAACTTTATAATAGCTAGATTTACTTTGACCAAATTTGTATACGATGTCCATTGAGTTAAGCTATCAAAATATTTCAAGGGCAATAGTTATTTTTATATCAAGCAAGGCAAAAAATATAATGGCTTGGATAAACTAGGGACATGGATAATGGTGTTCTCTTCTAGGAAAAATCAATCTCCTACATAATATTTGTGTAAATTCTTGGCACTTTATTTTAGGATCCCTTGAGTTATATCCCCATTAATATCCCTAAGGGTTGGCACCAAAAATTGATCTGTGAACAAGAATTAGGAGGATCCTCAAAAATTATTTATGGTCCAAAGAGATATTGTTTGTTTTTAATCGTATTCTTTGATCAGTTTGAGCTCAAGTTCTCTAAAGAGTATCGAGTTCTATGCTAAGGAAAAATTCACCAAATAATAAGGATATATGAAGGACAACCTTCCACTAAAATCGCCCAAGCCTTCACAAATTCACTTGGACAAATAATGGTTGAAATTAAGAATGGCTTTGTGATTGGATTGTACGTACCTTAGGGCATAGACAACTTCCAGTTCTTCAGTATTCACCTTCTTGTATTTGTCTCTCTCAAAGATAAATGTAGTCATACTCAATGCATCCCTCACATTATCTTTGAACTAATTCAACAATACAAGAAGGTTTGGCATGACACTTACCTTTTTATTTTGAGGGATTTCTACATTTACGACTATGAGCAGGTTATGGTGCTTGTTATAAAATAGGTTAGCACTAGAAGGATCAATTTTTGGCCCTTGGGGGACCCTGAGCATGTTCCTTATGTCTTCTAGAAATATTTGAATATGAAATCAGTTGTTACTTCCTCGTATTAGCATCCCTTACTCCCAATCAAATCTATCAACACATGCCTCTACAAACTCTATGCATTGATGAACTTGTGGTACCATGTATTGGGCTAAGCATGAAGTCCAAATTTTGGAAGAAAGGGATTTAGGGGCCTTGACATCCAACTATATTTTCCAAGCACCTTCTTTATATATTTGGTGTTTGTTGACATATATGGATCTTCCACTTTGTCTACTTTGTCTGCTTTTTTGACTATGAAGACCACCAATTCATGAGTTTCTATGCCTTCGAATGCTCCCTTATTAGTTTTGGATCGAGTTTCATGGGGATGGGTACCTCTCTTAGCAACATCCATGACATTCTAATGCTTCTTGGTTCTACTTAAATGTGAATTTCTTGTTCTTATGTTGCTTCAAACTCAACTCCTTGATCTTGTGCTTGATAATGGAGGGAAAACATAATTTCTTAGGGGTTTATATATACGATTATCATGATTTACCTAGACAACATGTGGTTTTTATCTTTCCTCTAATTGGATGGTTAGATGGGTGACCCCATTTTCCCTCTCCTAGGGTCTTCTTGAAATGTGTTCAATTCTTTGTGATAGGCCAATTTTAAAATTTGTAGCCCTAATGACAATTGGTTTGAGTGATGAGGATTGTCATGTAGCCATCCACTGCCCTTGTATTTACCATTAGCCATTGTCTACAAATGTAGCCTCCACCTTTCCTAATTAAGTCACTATCCAGAGGGAATTATGGGGTGGAATTAGAGTTTGGTATTTGAATAATTTCTCCCTTATCTCTTTTTTTAAGTACTTTTTCATGTAACCCCCATTAACTAGAATTAAGAGTAGTTGTCCATATAATTTTATGAGTTCCATGGTATTTTTAACTTTTAGTCTAGTAATTACATAGGGTCCAATCCACATTATGGTAAACTTGTTGTGCTTTCCTGATTTGTTTTTATGCTCATCCCATTTGAGTACTAGATCCCCAATTTTAAATTGCTAAATGGTAGCCTTCTTGTCAAACCATCTTTTTATGTTTTTTTGATGTTTAATTAAGTGAGCCATAGATTTATTTCTTTGTTCTTCCAACCATAATAATTTCCCTATCCTTAAGGATATCTCATCATGCCCTTGGAGTCCAAGTTGATGGAGTAATTGACAAGCCTTATGTATCCTACTTTTGTATCTTTGGATCCTTAGCATACACATATTTGGAAGAAATATGTATTAATGAGTCACATGTATTTTTATAGAACATTTATATGCATTTGGTATTATTTTCTCTATGATCTCAAGAGATGGGAATTTCATTTTCGAGAGATATGATCATTTATGAGGTTTTTCTAGTCACTTCTTTAGACTCCTTCCTTATATTTTGTCTAAATATCCTATAGTATATATCATTATTATAGATACTCCTTTAGATATTCTCATTGGCATCATTCCAATTACTTTTTCACCTTTACTCTCCAATGGAAACTCTATGGCTAATCGTATTTATTTAACTCCTCTTTAGGTAGTATCCTCTAGCATCATTAAAATGATATTCCTGAGCCTTATTTAATCATGATGGATATAGGGGTATATGGTGAGAGTGATTTGGATGCTTTAGTTTTTCCCTCTAATGTTTCCTCTTATTAGGATGTGCCTTCTTCTTCCATGATTCATATAACATCCAAGTGAGTTTGGACCCTCCTTAAGGATGATAAGCCCATTCTCTCTTTGGAGCATTATCTCAAGACTCCTCTTAGTCCTTGCTCTCAAATGTTGATAATTGAGATATCTTTTTACCTATTCCTAGACCAAGGGATATCCATAGTGAGAAGATTCCATGATTTCTAAGGAGGTATTTTTTGAAGAATTAGCCATTGGAATATTATTCCTCTTCTAGAAGGAAGGAATTTTTTTGGATGCAAATAGGTCTAAGAACCATGTATGTTTTTGATGGTTAGGTGGAGAAGCATAAGGTGTGCATTATTATAAAGGTTTCTCTTTGAATAAAGAAATTAGTTATTCAAAGATATTTACCCTAGTTGCTAAAATGGATTCTAGTTAAATGATTATGTCCATATGTATTTCATATGGTTAAAGGGTACATTAGATGTATGTAAGAGTTTCTTTCTTTATTGTGAGATTTATGACGATATTTGCATGCAGTAGCCTTCTATTCTTGAGCTTAAGGGTTCAACCCCCTTGGTGTGTCATCTGACTAAGTCCTTGTATCGGCTTAAGTAGGATCCATGTGCTTAGAATGAGAATATCCATTTATTCTTTCTTAGTTATGGTTTTTGGAAATTTGAGGTAAAACATAATGTTTACATCAAGCATTAAGATAGTCAAACATTGGTAATTGTGCTATATGTTGATGATCTTCTCATTATAGGTAGCTCATCGTATTTGATTTTGGAGATGAACTCATGACTTCATGATACCTTTGAGATGATAGACTTGGGGACTTTGCATTACTTATTGGGTGTTTAGAATCACCATATTATATCTTAAGTATACCTTGGATATTTTAAAATATTCATAGATGGAGGATTGCAACTTTTACTGGAATCCCTTTACTTCTAGCTTAAAGCTATGAGTATATTACACTACTACTTTTGTAGATGCTACTTTATATCATTTTCTTGTGGGAGATATTCTTTACCTCACTCACACTCAGCTAGATATTGCATTTTCCATCAACTATTGTTCTAGGTACATATAGGAACCTTAGGAGTACTACTAGATAGTAAACAAGCAAATATTTCGATACATTAGAGGTACATATCAAATGTGTATTTACTACTTAGTTTATTTATGTTTAATTTTGATAGGATTTTTAGATATAGATTGGACTAGTGATTTGAATCAATAGTATTCCATTATTAGGTTTGTCTTCTATCTTGGTTTTGGTCCCATTTATTGGTGTTATAGATCATTTTCCATAGTTTCTTAGTCTTCTATAGAAGATAAATACTATGCTACAAATGAGGTCACTAAGAACCTTTGATGGATGCTCATTATTTAAGAGTAGGTGGATATTTCTTGAAAATTCTTGATCACTCTTTGTTATAATAATTAGAGCACCATTGAGCTTTCTTAGAATCTTTTGTTCCATCAACAAAAAAATCATGATGAAATTTAGATGCACTATGTGTAATGGCTTTATGCCTATGGGATTCTTGATCTAGTTTTTGTATTGTTATTCGATTAGGCAATGAATATCCTATCCAAGGTCATGTTCAAGGTACCATTTATGCACATGTGGAAGCATCTTGGTGTACAAGAGTGTCCCTTAAGGGAGGTGACTAAAAGGGTCTCTCTATTTGTACCTCATTCAAATTAAGGAAGATGTTGAAATATATGGTGGTTAAGCCTCACTTGAGTCCATGACAAAATTTTGTATTATACTCTTTGTATAAGCACTTCGGGCCCTTGTACACCTTGTATAGGTAAATATTTTATAGTATTATATTATTTAACTTAAAGGTAGATTCCTTAGCCTTAATCTAAAGTTATTTCATAATTGGGTTTAAATAACCCTTCTTACCAACCATTTTATTATTTTTTGGAGTGTAATTCCATTTTATTTAGTAAGATATTTTAGTGTCTATGAACATATTTTTACTCGATGTGTTTTCTTTCTGTAAGTAAGATATTTCATTCATTTGTATAAAGTAGTGTAAAATTCAATAGGCCATAAACTACTTTGGTCATTCATTCAATACCTTGGCTAGACACTTATTGCTACACCTAGGGATTTTAAAAATGCCAAGACACTTTAATTTTGGCCTCTACTTATGCATCGAATGGCAATGATATATGATTCACTCCCATGGAATGATCCACTCAAATAATATTTCTAAAATTTATCTAACTCCTAGACTAGCAATTTTCCAATTTAGGGCAAGAAAATTGCTCATTTCTAGAAACAAAAAATAATAATAATTAAGTGTTGAAGTAGTAAATATTTACTTTGAAGGAATCACTCTTTCCCTCTTAGCTTCAAAAAATTTAATCCCCATTTCTAAAATTTGAAATGAAATCTAGTGAAACAACTATCAACAACATAATAGCAAAATCTAATTTGTTCAATCATCCAATTACCATTGGCATGGTCTCCACTAACACATAAGCACAAATGGCATAGGCCAAAACAAACCAAACATAAACTACACAAGTTAGCCCTCCAAGATAAAAAAGAACATGTTATTTCTAAAAGCCCAAAAATATTGAAGATATGTATAATGACACATATGTTAGAAATATTATAATATATACTTTACCCATTCTTTACATCATTTGAATATTATAAAGGGTTAAGTGACCCATTATTTCATGTCACATATACTCCAAAGATAAAGTAGTAGTTGTATGCAAATATTTTTTTTCAAAGTGGAAGAGCTAAGTGAACCCTCCACACATCATGGATCTTAAGCGGTGAACCTTAGACTCTTTTGAGGGTCTCTTTCTTGACACTTGTGTTCCTAGTTACCTCCTTGGTTGAGCTCCCTCCATTTTCTAATCATGGCATCAACAAATCTCCTTAATGGCCTCACACAAAAACTTGAGGGAGCTGATTCATTTGCAAATTGGAAATTTGAAATGGAATCAATATTAATGATGAATAGTATGTGGGATTATGTGAGAGATAGACAACAAAGTGAACCACCATTGACTCCACCTACAGATGTTGCAGCTAGAGCACTATTTGAAAAGAACTCTAATATAGCATTAAGCTTAATCAAGCTATCTACTAGAATTCCATGTAGAGAAATAGTAAGGGCTGCCACTACACCAAAAGAAGCTTGGGATGCACTCATGAGACTATTTGATAGGCCTAGTCAAGATAAAATCTTGTATTTGAAACATAAGTTGCATAATATTTGTATGAAAGGCTCACTTACCAATTATCTCATGGAAGTGAAGTCTATTAGAAATGATTTCTTAGTTGTTGGTTCAACTCTTCCTGATAGTGAGTTGGTTCCTATCATGTTACATGGCCTCCCTTCTAAATTTCATGCATATGCTACCATGTTAAATCTAACTGGTAAAACATTGAGTGCTCCATTTGAGGAGATTGAAGTTCTTCTTAAGCAACATGAGCAAGCACTCATCAAAGATGAAGAGGTTGATTCTACAGTAGCAACCTTTGCCACCAAGGCAAATTTACAGCATAGACCCAATAGGGGTCCACATCAACAGAATCAGAGAGGCAGACAGAGGTCTCAGCCATGTCAACAACATCAACAACCACAATGTCAATACCACATCAACAACCAAGATGGCAATCAAGACCTCCCCAAAAGGGTCATCCAAATAGAAGACCTCAAAATTATAGGCCTCAACAACAACAAAATCAACCCAACAACCAACAAGGGTGTGACTATTGTGGAAAATGGGGTCATTCTACAAATGATTGCTATCAAAGAAATAGACATAGAAATCAAAGGGATCAACAAGACCATAATATTAATACATTGTATGCAATAGATCAAGTCAATGTTGAAGATAAATATTGTTGGTATATAGACTTAGGGGCAGCTAAACACATGACAGGAAGGTAAGATTGGTTGACCAAGATTCAACCTACCCATAACCAGTTCATTACTTTTGGAGATGAATATGCTCTTCCCATTGAAGGTGTAGGAGATGCACCACTTGCTTTACACAATGGGAATAATATCCCTACCAAAGATGTGTTGTATGTACCTAGCCTCAAAAGGAGTCTCCTTTCTATTGGGAAACTTACAGATAAGGGTTATACTATATTTTTTGACAAAGACAAGTGCTATATTTAGGAACCAGATGGCTCTATCAAAGCCATGGGAGTCAAAAAGGATGGTGTCTATTACCTCCTTACCCAATCTATAACTCAACAATCTTTGCATACAACTACTACTTTCTCTTTGGAGTATATGTGGCATGAAAGAATGGGTCACTTAAACTTTCATAATATTCAAATGATGGAAAGAATGGGTTTGGTCAAAGGACTTCCTCACTTAAAGGAGTCTAAATGCTTTTGTGAACCATGTACTATTTCCAAACACCATAGACAACCTTTTGAGTCAAGAAAGGCTTGGAGAGCCAACAGGCCACTACAACTAGTGCATTCAGACATTTGTGGGCCAATGTTTATTCCTTCTCATACTGGGGCTAGATATTACATCACTTTCATTGATGATTACAGTAGGAAAATTTGGATCTATCTCATTCAATATAAATGGCAATCCCTTGATACATTCAAGGAATTCATGGCACTTGTTGAAAGAGAAAGTGGCTATCAAATCTCCACCTTGAGGATAGATAATGGTGGAGAATACATCTCCAAATATTTTTTAGTCTTTGTAAGAATCATGGGATAAGGAGGTAGTTCACAACTCCTTATACACCTCAAAAAAATGGAGTAGCTGAGAGGATGAATCAGACCATCACAAATAGGGCCAAATCTATGCTAGTTGTTGTTGCATTATCAAACAAATTTTGGGGAGAAGTTGTCCTTACTATTGCATACTTGACCAATAGGTCCTATACTAAGGCTTTGCATGATATAACACTAGAGGAATTATGGAGTGGAAAGACACCCTATGTGGGCCATTTCAGAGTCTTTGGATGTGATGCTTATGCCCACATACCTTATCAAAAAAGAAAGAAATTTGATGACAAGAGCCAAAAATGCATCTTTGTTGGCTATAGTGAAAGTGCCAAAGCCTATAAGTTATATGAGCCTATTTCCAAGAGGATTTTTCTCTCTAGGGATGTTACCTTCAATGAGTATTCCCCACCAAATCCTTCTCCTATGGCCCCTTCATTTCAATCAAATAAGGAAATAGTTGCTCCCTTGGCATCCACTCCCTCACCTGATCCTTCCTCTTCCATCACAAGTCAAAGCCTTCCTCAACATGAGGACCTCCCCACTCATGATCCATGTCCTCCTTCCCCTCCTACTTTCCTCCATCTAATGATAATGCCACATCATCAAATCCTTTACCTAAGTGGGTTCAATCTACCATAGATGCAACCCAAAGCCACTTGCCCACTTATACAGGTAAAAGGCCTTCTGCCCTAAGACACCAAGTGAACTATGCTCTCATGGCCAAAGTCCTCAGCCAACCAGAACCTTCTAATGTCAAAGAAGCACTTGGTGATCCTAAATGGACTCTTGCCATGGAACAAGAATTGGATTCCATTGAATGGAATCACACATGGGAGTTAGTTGATTTACCCCTAAGCAAATCCACCATTGGCACAAAATGGGTGTACAAGGCAAAGTACAAATCAGATGGCTCATTAGATCACTACAAGGCTCACCTAGTAGCTAAAGGCTATAAGCAACAAGAAGGGATTGATTATGAGGAGACCTTTGCTCCTATGGAAAAAATGACTACAATCTGCACTATTATTGCTTTAGCCACTCAAAAACATTGGCCTATATATCAAATGGATGTAAAAAGTGCCTTCCTCAATGGTAAATTGAAAGAAGAAGTATATGTTGATCAACCACCAGGGTACATAGTCAAAGGCCAAGAAAACAAAGTCCTTAGATTGAAGAAAGCTCTATATGGGTTGAAGCAGGCACCAAGAGCTTGGTATGCCAAAATTGATTCTTATTTCATCAACCTTGGTTTCACTAGATCTACAATAGAATCTACTCTCTATGTGAAACATTGGAGGAAACAACATCATTTTGGTGACATTGTATGTGGATGATCTTCTCATTACAGGTGATGACACAGATGGAATAAGTTTCTAAAAATTAGTTTTAATAAAATATTTTATTGGGCCTCCTTCACTATTACTTAGGCATAGAAGTATGGCAACAACCTGGCAAGATCTTCATCTCCTAGGCTAAATATATTCAGTATCTCTTGGAGAGGTTTCGCATGCAGGAGTGTAAACCATCCCCCACTCCCATGGAAACCTGATTGAAATTGATTAATAGTGATGATGAAGAAAGGGTTGATGACACCCTTTATAGGCAACTAGTTGGAAGTTTGATCTACTTAACTTCAACTAGACCAGATATCACCTATTCAGTGGGCCTTGTTTCTAGATTCATGCAAGATCCCAAGAAGAGTCATTGGATAGCAACTAAGAGGATTTTGAGATTCCTCAAGGGGACCCCTCATCATGGTCTTATGTACACAACATGTGATGACTTTTCATTGATTGGGTACACAGATTCAGATTGGGCTAGTTGTCCTAAAACTAGAAGATCAACTACTAGTTATGGCTTTCAGTTGGGTCAGGGTACCATATCATGGAGCACCAAGAAACAACATACAATTTCCTTATCTTCAGTAGAAGTAGAGTATAAGGTAGAAATTGAGGCAACTAAGGAAGCAATTTGGTTGAGGTAACTACTTAAGGATATTGGGCTACTCATAGATGGTCCAACACACATATATTGTGATAATCAAAGTACCATTAAGATGACCAAGAATCCAGTCTTCCATGCCCGAACAAAGCACATTGAGATCCATCATCACTTCATCAGAGAAATGGTCCAAGAGAACATCATACAGTTGGAGTATGTACCTACTCAAGATCAAGTGGCTGACATCTTCACCAAGTCACTTGGACTTGACAAATTCTCCAAGTTTAGAAAAATGCTCTATGTATGTTGTAATGGAAGTCAACATTAAGGGGGAATGTATCTAATGTTGACTTATTTTTTTAGGAAAGTACACATTAAGGGGGAATGTTAAAAATATTATAATGTGTACCTTTACCCCTTCTTTTCCCTTGACATGTGTCCATGACATGTGTCATTTGGTTTTTCATATGGTGACATGTGTCACCAGCTTTATCTTTCTCCTTTGCTATAAAGGCATTGTAATCATTGATATTTTTTGAGGTTTTGAGTTTATCTATTCAAGCTATTGCCTATTATTTACCTCCAAGTTGAGTATTGTTTACCTCCATGATATGAGTTGTCTTGTTATATTAGAACCTGGTAAAGGTCCAAAACATATAGAAAATTTGTTGAGGGGTGATTTAAGCACTCTCTCATAAGGTAAGAAATAAGCTAATAGAAGGTACAAGATGGAGTTTGACACTGATTCTTGAAGCATCAACAAAATTTGGATGTTAAGATTCACCATAAATTTAATTTCCTAAGTTTAGGGTCTGACACTTAGAACTATCTGAACGATGTGCCAAAGAACTTGATAAATATCATTATGTAGGTTTTTCTTAATCTTGGGTCTAGGTAACTATATTCATCACTAAATATGAAATTAGGAAAGTGTTGAATGAAAAATATAATCTAGTAAATCGAGTCACCTAAATTCGTAATGCCTAGGTTGATTATTATAATAACTTTAATTATAATAGGTGGAGATACTCTCTATCCACTCAACTAAAAAACCCCAATGATGCACAAAATATTGAGCTACAATTAATTGAGCACTTTAAGAATGTTGTGCAAATAGTATTATCAGGGATTACAATGGTGTGAGGCTAAATAACAGATAAACTAATTGAATAAGAACATTTGTCCCTATTGCATGCTATGTAACATTACTCAAGAAACTCACAAATTATAGTCTATGCTAAGTATATATCAACCTATATGAACAAGTAGATAAAATTTTTAAAATATACTAGGTAGTTTCATTACACCTCATATCTGGTTTAGTTAATCATGAACCAAAAACTCACTGATTCTTAAAGCTATAGGTGGATCAAGAGCCTTAGATAACTTACCAATGCCAATTTTTGACTACACAAATGCACTCTACAAGGGAGAATTAAATACATCTTATGATTTCCATGGTGTTGTATACCATCCAACAACAAAGGGCTTGAAGGAATAGGCACATAGACTATTAGAGGAGTGTCACAGCCTATTTGGGTCTAAAAAGCTACCTAATATAGATTTCTATCAAAGTAAATATAATTCTTTCATTAGGACTTTTAGATTATCTAGAATGCATTATGATTTTCTTGCATTCATACCCAATTACTTCTTCAATATTGAATACATGTAACAATTAGACTATGTAGATCAACAATATTTCAAAGGGTATAAAAGTCCACATTTCACAAGGCAAAAAAGTGTATGCCACCAATTTATCAATGAAAATATGATATCCCTAAGGTTGATCTTGATGAAATAATTATGGTCTTATAACCCAAAGAAATGTTTTCATGACTAAATTGATAGCTTGGGATCTCAACACTTTTTATGCTAATGAAAAGAGGTATAATGTGGAGAAGATATCTAAGTTATATTAAAATACTATGTTGGTAAAACTAGAAGTGTCACAATGATATTACCATAAAATTCAATAATGACATGAACATCCTCCCCCGTGATATGCCTTCTATTCCAATGCCAAGAAGAAAAATAATTTCGATCTTGACATTAAAATTAACCATAAACAAGGAGGGTAATCAAAGGTTAGGAGTATACATCAAGGAAGATCTTGACATGTGAGGAGATGAGATATGAAACAAGTCCTTCAAATTTTCCTATGCATTAAGGTCCCTTTGGTGAAGCATTTTCTAATGCATGAGATAGGGGTCATAGAAAAAGAGGGCCAAAGAGGCAAAAAATAAAAGCTTACTCATCATGGTATCCTAGCATCACTCTCACATATACCTCTTTAAGATTGACACTTGTCAATATTGTAGTGCAAGAATAGTTTGTGAGTGCCAAGTCAAGAAGAAAGTAGACCCAATGGGATGAATCCTAGAAAAGGTCATAACCAAAATAAAATTGTTCTTATTTAATGCACACCTAAGCTCAAGGAAGGAGAAATACCTAAAGAAGACATGACCTAACAAATAATCTCTCCAAGCAAGTATGGAGCCATGGTGACAAAGGTCATGACTTTGGAGGTTGTTATAAATTTTGGTCCCCCTCCTCTCCTACTCATGTCACCTCTCTATCATCTACTTCTTATATCCCTACTTCTCAATTCCCATTTTTTTCTTTTATTTCTACTTTGTAAATTATCCTTGTTTCTTCTATTATTTTTCCATCCCCATCAACAAGCATGATTTTTAGATCTCTTATGAAGAGAAAAAATCCTCGATAAACTAAATTTAGAAAAGCAGTAAATGCAAAATCAAAAGAAGATAATAAATACACACATAACATAGTATTTCACCTAGGAAAACCCTTACGAGAAAAAACCCAACACAGTAATATCTCCTTATTGCATAAACTTAACCGTCTCTAATACAATAATGTTCATCTTCTCTTATTGTCCCAAACCCTAATGCAAGTGCAATTTAAATAACACAAGAACAAATTTTACAATACCATGGGCATAAAACCATGGGTTCACATTTATTAACCCAAACCAACCCATATGGATCTAAAAATACAATGATTGGAACCTTGGCAAGAATACATGGGGAGTGTCCAATATCTTTTATAGTTAACCCACCATAATATAATGGAAAATATTCAACATATTTCCAACATTATCCTACATTTTGAATACTTTTCATAGGGGCCAAGAACTGCCATTATCAACTATCAAGGGCAACCATATCCATAGATCTTCTACACCAAGAAAATTTTTGAGCAGGTACAACCTTTGTTAATGAATCAACAATATTATTCTTTGTATCAATTTTCTCCAACATCACTCGATTCCCTTCAACCATTTCTCTCACAAAATGGTACTTGATATCAATATGTTTTGATTGATCATGAAAAATAGGATTTTTGGCCAAAAATATTACACTCTAACTATCATTGTCAATTCTCACAACATTCTACTTAAGACTAAATGTTGAACACAACATCTGTAGCCACACTACTTTATAGGCATGAGTTGCTACAATGTATTCTATCTTTGTTGTAGAAAAATCAGCCACTAATTATTTTTAACTCATCCAACTTACTACCCCTCAAAATAGTCTGAAAACAAGCACTCATGGATCTTCTCTTATTAAGATCTCCATCCCAATCAACATCCACAAAACCTCATAGATTCACAATATTACTATCTTCATATTTTCTTTGGTAACAGATAGTATAATCTGAAGTTCCACTCAAATATTTGAAGATCCTCTTCATAGTATTCCAATGTTCCTTTCATATATTGGACATATATCTTCTAACTAATCCCACTAAATATGTAGTATCGGGTCTGTATAGACCATTACATACATCAAACTACCAACAATACTAACATAAGGAACATGATGCATTTCTTCAATTTCCTCATATATTTTAATACATTGTTCAATAGATAACTTTGACCAACATGATATGGAGTACATATTGGTTTACAATCATGCATCATAAACCTCTATAGTATCAAATCAACATATTTCATTTTATTTAACCACAACTTTCTATTTGCATGATCCCTTATTATTTCCATACCCAAAATAAATTTTGTAGCACCCAAATTCTTCGTGTCAAATTCAGAAGATAACTGAGATTTTATTAACTCTATCATCTCCTTATTGTTACCAGTTAACAACATGTCATCCACATACAAAACAATGATAACAAAATTTTCACCTTCTTGTTTAAAATTCACATACGAATCCACTTTGTTTTTTCCAAGCCAAGAGTCAAAACAAACCTATCAAATTTTTGGTTCAACATTCTTGGAGATTACTTAAAATTGTAAAGGGACTTTTTCAACTTGCATACCAGGTCATCCTTACATTTTACCCTAAAGTATTTTGGTTGTGACATATATTTTTCTTGATCAATTTTACCATGTAGAAATGTTGTCTTTACATCTATATGTTCTATCTCAAGATCAAAAGCAACATTAATCTAATTGAAGTTAGTTTAGCCACAGGAGAAAAAATCTCACCAAATTCAATTCCCTCAACTTGAGAAAATCCTTTTGCTACCAGGTGAGCCTTATACTTCTCCAAATTTCCTTCTACATTATACTTCTTTTTGAATAACCACTTACAACCAACAAGTTTTCTTCCAAGGGTAATTTCACCAAATCCCACATCTTATTTTTATCTAGTGACTCTGTTTCTTCCTCTATAACCCTTTTTCAAGACTTATTCTCACTTGATTGAAGTGCCTCATTTAGAGTCTTGGGTTCTTCATCAGTAAATGATATATTAAATATAGACCAAATATTTGAAGGGCTATACCTTTTTGGGAGTCTTCTCACTCGATATGGTCTTCTCAAACTTCGATTTTTAGATTTTGTATCTTTAGCTTCCTCCTCACCTTCTTCCTCTAAATGTTCCTCTCTAGAATCTCTTTGTAGTTCATATTCTTTTGTAGCACTAGGTTCTACCACAGGTTCTTCCTCCTGTTCCAATTTTACTTGAAATATTTCAGGTTCTTTTCTTGGTTGCATTTCCTATTTTAGAACCCCTTTTGTTTCTCTAAAGATCACATTACAATTAAAACAAACTTCTATATTTTAGGGTTCCACAACTTATATCCTTTAACACCAGTAATATAACCCATAAACATGTATTTTTTAGATTTATAGTCTAGCTTAGTCCTTTTCTCTTTTGGGACATACATATAAGCATTGCAACCAAAAACCCGTATATGACTGAGAGAGGGTTTCTTAACAGTCCACACTTCCTATGGATTTTTGTCCACAAAAGCTGAGGTAAGAGATCTATTGATGAGGTAACAAGTAGTTAACATGACTTTTGCCTAGGATTTCCTAACCCGACACCACTTAGCGTATTTTTGGCCTTATCCATCGATGTTCTATTCATCTGTTCTACAACTCCATTCTGTTATAAACTATACATAGTTATTTTCTACATTTCTATTTCATAGTCCTTGAAAATTTTCTCAAATTTATTAGAGCAATACTCACCACCATTGTCACTTCTCAAAATATTTATCCTTTTCTCTATCTAATTTTCTACAAAAGCCTTCAACTCTTTTAATTTATTGAAAACATCATATTTGTTCCATAAAAAATATATCTAGGTATTTTTAAAAATTCATCTATAAATGTAATAAAATAGATAGATTTACCAAATGATGGTACTTTTGTAGGTCCAAACACAATACTTTGAACTAAATGCAAAATTCCTTCAGATCTTGTAGCACTACTAGGAAACTTGACTCGGGTTTGCTATCCAGAAGCACAGTGCTCAAAAAAATTAAAAATTAATGGAAAATAAAAAATTCCTTTAGCCATACCTTTCATTTTTAATGTTTGAATTTATTTATCACCAATATACCCCATGTTTTGATGCCACAATATTATCTTCACTATAGGAATAATTAGAGCCACTTCTACCATATTATTATCCTCTACAACTGAAGAGTTATTGCAATTAATACTTACAGTGCTAGCCTCAAGTATTAACAAAGTTCCTGTACAAACTCCCCTTGCTAACACCATGACTCCATGAACCATCTTGTAGCTATTATTATTGAATACCACAATCACACCCACATCATTCATCTTACTCATAGATATCAGATTCCTTGCCAAACCTTGAATATGCAACACACTAAGAAGGGTTTTAATTCTTCCATATTTTAATCTCAACTTGACTCTTCATCAACCTATTATTTTATATGTCAAATTGTATCCCAAGAATACTTCACCTCTATTTGTTTTTTTATATTCACATAACCCCTCTCTATGAGGAGGCATATTAAAGGAAGCACCTAAGTCAATCAACCATGATTCATGGCATTCACTTGAGCACATTATAGCTAAGAATAAGTCCCTTGAATCTTCATTTATGGTCTTCATTTCTATAGAATTTTCTTCATCATATGATCGGCTATTATTAGCCTTTTTAGTTTTGAAGTCTCTTTTATAATGCCTTATTTTACCACACTTCTAGCATTTCCTCTTTTCTAGAGCAATAGATTTACCCCTAGATCTCAAATTTTCTTTCAACTGATTTCTTTTTACTTCTTTCTTGAGAACAACCTCTCACAACCAAGGCATCCTTCTGATGATAATCCTTAAAATATGTTTGTGTCATTTTCTCAAATAGCAATGTTCCTACTATATCCTCTACTTTTAATGTAGAAGTAGTGAGAGCCAAAAAATTGTGTACCAACAACAAGATAAATATAGCAATATATATAATTGAAAACACAATGATAAGACAATGAAAGATAGATCCCTTTTTATATTAGATATTTTATTTTCAATGTGTTACAATAAATTCCCCTTTAAGGGGATGCTATCCATGATACAATGAATACAAATTAAATATCTAGGTGCACTGTAAATGATATTCTTGCAGTCACAAATCATTTGGAGTGGGTCTTTCGTAACTGTCATGATTGATATGATGTGAATATTGCACTCCTTTGTCATAGTTTAGATCCTATAATATGCACACAAAGAAACTAGAAACGAATCAAAATCATAAGTGTGATAAATAAAATGGAATGCAATAAAAGAAGATAAACCAAATCGAAGCATGTGAAATCTGAAATCTATCTAAATGCAGGAATGATAAAAAAATGCTCATCTAAACTATGCTAAAAAAATAGTAAAACCAGGTCTCTGCCAAAGGTCATCTCAACGTTATACAGCCTTACCTTTGGGTCATCTCGGGTCGAGACGACTACTATCCCAAGATTGTGTTTCTTCGTGGCTATGTTAGGGTGATGTCTGAGATCGACCTGAGGTTTTATCAATGGATTGTTGCACTATGAGAGCAACTTGATAAGTCAGATTGATCACTGAGCCAAGGGTATTTGATTTCATAAAATATGGGAGTTGTCTATTCTTTTTAGTAGTCCAATAGCATGACTTTCAGCAACGGGCTTGGAGAATAAAAAACGGTAGCACTTTGCTACGCAAAAGCACAAAATATTACCTTTGGTGGCAATTCGTTGCACAAAATTGAAAGATGAAGGGACCTTTAAAATTGAGGGGTGAGTGCCAATTTATAGATTTCTTGGATGGAAGCTAAAAATTATTAAAGCATCCTACATGAAAAAGCAAAGAGGTAGTTCACATTAAAAAAGTGAATGCTTATCTTTGAAATTTCATGTGATTGTTCTTTGCATGTATTTTCTATTTTGGCACATGTGGGGCACTTAATGCTCTTCGTGAGATAATGCACAAGATTAAATGGTAGTTTTAGCTTCTAGTTATGCACCTTTTTATTTTTAACATTTTATTTTCGTGGTCATCTCAGGTCAAGATTACCACAGTCTAACGGTCATCTCAAGGTGATATGGCCATGATTTATGGGGAACTGTATCTATTTAAGAGGTGAAAACCACTATTTTAGCCCTGAAGCTACCCAAGGTAGGTTATATGGTCTAAAAGGATTCCATTCAGGTAGTCTCCTCAAAATGATATGTTTTAGGTGTCTACAAATACCTCTTTTTGGGATGCTTTATGTGACAACACAATGCAAAGCAAAAATAGAGAACCTAAAATGGTTGATTTGATGGTTAATGATATTCATTAAACAAATCAACGTAATATGCCCCAATCATATAAAGAGCATGCATTTTTTAATCATTGTTTTTGATAAGTTGAAGAACTTGATTTTGGTAAACCTTTTGATTGTAGGTAGACTAGCTCAAGTGACAAGCTATGAGTCTACGAGTGCACACCTTAAGCATACCAAATTTTATTTTTTTTTAATTTATTTTTTTTTGTTATTTACCCCAATAAAAAAGGGCGTATGATTGTCTTTGGCAATGATTCTTTAATGAATGAAGTTTGCATTAGTGAGTGTTAGATTATTGATTTGATTATAAATTTTGTAATTATATGACTACCCTCTTAAGCAACGATTCGAGAGAGGAGATGGAAAATGATGAAAGCAACAAGTCATTTGACCAAGATAACATGATTTGAGTCCTTACAAGATAAGGCAATGTGAAAGGGCTTTGGAACCCATGACAAGCTTGATTTTGACCCATTTTGACTTTTTGTAATTTTTGTGAATTTTATGATTTTTTTAATTTTTTTGCAAAAATTATAGATGTCTCACCCTCAGACAGTCGCGTTGCACTACATAGCCATTTGAGATGCTCAAATTTGTAAAAATATAAATAGCAAATTAATATTTTTTGACATATTTTTTACTATTTGCGATGGAAGAAAAGAGATATGGGGAGGAGAGTGAATTTTTGATGCGAAGCATTGCTGAAAAATAGAACACACCCAACCATGGACCAACTCGAGACTTCTTCGAGTGGAGGAGATGGAGCTAGGAGGGTAAGTACCTCAATCTTGTTATCTCATTGATTTTAAGGATAAAATGAACCTCATTAAATAAAATGGTTAAGGAACATCACATTAATGAATTAAGGCAATGAACCTCACCTTAGTTGAGTTTAGATTAGAGGTTTTTATTTTGTCCTTTTGTTTTTACTTGCAATTAATTTTGATTTTGTATAAATTTGCTTTTTTTGTGTTGAATTTGGGGGTTGTCTCAAGGTGAGACGACCCCTCTTTTTGAATTTTATGACGGTTAGGTCCAACGATCAAATTTTTAACCGTTCAGGTGATCATCTCGACCCGAGATGACCACACTTGGGGGTCGTCTCGATCTGAGATGACCTCACCTAGGGGTCATATCGGGCTGAAACGATCTTTGTGGCTAAGTATTTTTTTTTGTTTTTTTGGTCTTGTTTTTGCCTATGATGATTAATTGTGGATATTACAATTTTGCTTTTAGCTTCTTAAGAGGGCACATGAGACTCTCTTTAATGAAAAATGGGAGTGGCTGAATGTTAGGATCCCACATCCTAACATTTAATTATTAATTATTAATAGTATAATTAATTATATAATTAATATTATACTATTAATTATTAATAGTATAATTAATTATATTAATTATTAATAATATAATTAATATAATTAGTTATCATCAAGAAAAAGAATAATTTATTTATAAGTTTTAAGGAGGGAGCCCCCTATAAGTGGCAAGCAATTCAAATGATTTTTTATTAATTAATTTATTAAATTTTTATTAGAACCTTTGAGGTTCTAACATTTGGTATCCGAGCTATGTCTTAGTAATATTGTGTGGATTTGATCGACAAAATCAGAGAAATTTTTGACATTGTTTTGAGCAACATCATGTACCTGAGAAATGTCTCCAACTTCTTTGCATACCTGATAAGTGTCCTGTTGGTCACGAATCTGCCACAGGAAAGGATTTTCTAAAACTAAGCACCCTAGACCCGGCCAACATTGAAAGGCTGGGAGAAAGAAATGTCTCCTAGACCAATCTCCAGAGTGGGTTGGTTCCCTTATTATTCTAAGCTTGTTTTTAGATCAAAGTTACAAGAAAGGAATTGTAAAGATGCAGAAAGAAACGAGAAATATAGTCGTAGGCCGAATTTATCTGATCGGGAAAGAACAACAGCAGATAACTTTTAAGTACGCAAACAGCAAATAACAGAAGACAGTGACGTGATTCACTCACAACCTTACACGGATGACCTCCAAGATAACATTCTAGAACTCACTCCCTTACTAGCAAATGTTAAAACTCAATACAGAATTAAAACTAAGCAACAAATAAGAAATGCGAGCACAAATTAGGAATGTAGAATACATAAGGGAAAATACACAGAAAATTGCCTGCGAAACCAAAAAGTTGAATGTCTTATATTCATGCAAAGTACTTGAAAAGCTTTCAGCAAAAGTATCTCTCAAACTCCCGATACTTGTTCTTGAGATTTACATTGATTTATATAGAGGGCTTGCCTCTTTGCAAGCATTAAAACTATGAAACGGACCTCCTCGAGATCTACAAATTATGCAATGAAAACAAGGAGATGATATCCTTAAACAGCCTCGGAGAAACCAGAAATTAAATGCCATAAGGAGGAGTCGGTCGTCTTCATTAAATTGTTGTTCTTGGAAATGTGCATGAAACCGTTAGAAAAATCGCGAACAACACCTTCGAATGATGGAAATCTTCAATTCTGGTAGCTTGGGCGCGTTCTTCTACCTTGACCGCATCGAAAAGCAACAACACATTTAATTCTGGAGCACTTTTAATCATCAAAAATCGCAAAACTGCATCGGGCCGTTTGAACTACTTTCTGGCGCGAAACTATAATAGGTCATGAAAACGTGACAGGTCACAAAATCGTGACATCTTCGGCTTTCATATCTCCTTCGCAACCCTGAACCGCAAAAATGCGACGCTGCGCGATTTTGCGACATCCATACAATTATGCTCTGTCTCTGCCTTATTGATGCGAAAAATGCAACAATGTGCGATTTCGCTACATCTTTGCGTTGGCACTTTCATCGTTATCTCCATGTCATGAAAATGAGACAATGTGCAAAATCGCTACACTACCTTCTCATTGTTCAGTCTTGGCTTTTACATCACAAAAATTTGACATGTCGTGATTTCACAACAGTTTTGATGCACGCTATACGGTCCTGCTTCTAACTCGCAAAAACGCGACATTCTTGCCTTTGTGTTTCTTCAAATTCCACCATGTCACGATTTCGCTACAAGTTCTGTTTCCTTAGCTCCATCCTGCAAATGTCGCGAAATCGCTACCATTTTCTGCCTTAAGCCTTCCTTTCTCAGTGTCGCGAAATCATGACGTTTGCTTGCATTTTTCACTATTCCCACTTTTTGTCATGATTTTGCGACATCTTCATCTTGCTTTCTCTCATTCTCAAAAGTGTCATGAAATCGCTACGGTATTCATGCCTTAGACTTTTTCATCCACCTGAATCGCGATCACACAACACATAGCGATTTCGCTACATCCTTCGCTTGGCTTGGCTTCATCCTACAACTGGCATGAAATCGCTACCATTTTACATCTTAAGCCTTTCTGTCCACCCACACCGCGAAAATGCGACGCGTCGCGATTTCGTGACATCTTTTGCCTTATGTGCCTTGCTTACTATTATGTCACAAAATCACGACGAATTTGATTATCATCGTCCTTGGCTTGGTTTTGTCGTGATTTCGTGACGTTTTTGAGTCTCGTCGCCTGTCGCTCAGTTATGTCACGATTTCACGACAACTTTGTTGCTCTGCCCTCCGTTGACTGGTTTGACCATGAAAATCCAACGCATCGCGATACCGCGACGATTTTGCCCCCTTGCTACCATTGACTACGCTGATCGCGAAAATCCAACACGTCATGAAATCGCTACGACTTTGCGTTTGTTTTCTCTCTCCTCATTCGACCCGCGATAACGTAACATGTCGCGATATCACGACGGTTTTCAAATTTGGCTCTCCATGCTATTTTTTGTCGCGATTTCATGACAGTCTTTGGACTTAGTCATTTTTTTGCCTCAAAACCTATAGAGGAGTTAGAATTTCAACAGCTTATGCATGAATAAACAGCAATCAAATAAATGTGGCAAAAATGCCAACATTCTTGGCAGCTCGCGGGGTATATAGTTCTGCTATATGCAAGAATCCCAGGCCTGAATCCATTGGGAAACAGAGTCATGAAAACTTAGAACAGAAAGCTGGCTACTAGGGTACATCTCAATGGACTGCTGTAACAACTTTTGCTGAATAACTGAAACCTAAAGGAATCTGCATTTAGCTCAACTGATCAGGTGTTGTAAAATAATATCCATGAAAGCACCAGGGATACAAAAATGGAAATGAATGGAATGAGATCCTGCGGATGCACAGGTGGTGAAATGCGAATGGAATAGTGATATGATGGAATGGTGAAGTAGAGGAGTGATGCGGTAGATACAGTAACAGAATGCTTCTGTGCTACCAGCTGCGATGGAAGGGGAATGGAAGTAAATGAACTAATGGAATGGAAGTGGAATAAATGATGAGAAAGGTGTGAACCATGGATAAACTGTGATAAATTCTAAAATGACATAGAACTTAGAAGAAAAGGATAAGAAGAAGCGGGAATAACAGGAAGGGAAAAAGAAACAATAGTAGTGGCTTAATGACTACAGAAGAAAAAGGAGTAGGAGAAGAAGGGAATAAAGAGGGGAAGGGAAGAAATAGTGAGTAAGCCACTAACTGCTGGGAAAAGAAGAAGAAAAAAGAAAGAAACACGTACTTGTAGGCTCACATACAAAAAGAGCCGAAGCTGATAAAGAAAAACAATACTTTTTTTTTTGTTTTTTTTTTTTTTTTTACTATATACAAGGTAACTCCTGAATTAGATGTGAACTTTTGGGAAAGACACGAACCCAAACATGGTTCTGTCTCCTGGATCCTAGATCCTTGAAAAACACTCAGTAGACTTCTGGTTCTTGATTAGCTCAGAATCACCAAGGGTCTGTAACTATTGCACTCCAAGTGTCCCAGCCATCTTGAGACCCAGGCATGATCGTTCAGTCCCAGTGTTAGCACCATTTTTGTATTGTGTTCCATCAAAATAAAGCTAATCTGGCAGAGAATCTTGTTCAACTTGATCAGGTGGCAACTTGATTTCAACCTCTTCAGTCTACATAATGGAATAATAGCCAATTTTGGTCTGGATCAAAGAATTGAAATTGAGCATTGAAAATTCATCCTCCAAATCTTCAGTTATCATATGAACAACATGTTCTTCTTCTATCTTATCAATATGAAAAGTAGAAGGTTTCTAATTGTAGACTCAGACTCGTCTTCCTTGGAACGGAATCTCCAAGTGAGAATAATCTAGTGCAAGGTAACCGCCCAACTTTGCGGTAAACTCTCTAGATAAGCACATACTGAAATACGGTTCTAGATCTACCACAACTATCTCTTGGATGACTGTAATCTGGGGCATATTATGCAAAACAATCGAGACATCCTTGATTACACCCACTATTTTCATTGGAGTACCATCTAACTGCAAAACTTTGAGGATACTTCGTGTGAATTCCATTCCCATTGCTTCACAGACTGCCTTAGGCATGACAGTTGTAGTGGCACTAGAATCGATCAGGCAATTATGTACGATCCAACCCTCTATTTGTAATGACAGATAAAACGGGGTGGTCTATTCCTTCTAGTGGCTACAAAATTTAATGTTTGAGCCATAACCACCTGGGATGGAGCTTTCCCCTTACTTTGTATGGTCTTCAGGGATTCCTGTAAGAGATTTACCTGTCCAGGCAACTATAAGGTGTCATACAGACTTACCTTAGTTGGTATCCGTTTAAGTTCTTCAACAATGTTGTACTCCATGGAGGTCTGTTCTTTCCCACCACTAGAAGCTTCAAATTTGCTCTTATATTTTTGGGTAGCCTCCACTTGTTGTTGTTTAGTCAATGATGGATACCGCAACATTTCTTTGGCTTGATCGCTTGTTTCTGCTTGCGGCTAGGAAGTAGAAGCTTGTTCCTTGTCTTTTACTGGTGATGGAAGTGGATCTTTTGACAAAACAAGTGATTGTCGTTATGCTGAGAAATCATGAGCTTTTGTTGGCATTTGCTGCTTCGTTCCTTGTACAGGAGGCACTTTCAATGGCTCCATCTTATCCGAATCTACCAACATTGGTTTCTTGTCGGTGCATGTCAGTATTGCTATATGTTCCTCCAGAGACTCCACAGAAGTAAGATCCACCTCTCGAATCATATTTACATGGCTCCCTATTTGAACTTGCAAATAATTTTGGTGGACCATGCAAGTGGACTCATCATGTGGGTCATTACAGGAAGAACACCAGTAAGATGGCTCATGTGAAAATTCAAAAGGGCCAGCCTCTTCACTTACCAAAATTGCTGAGTTCCTTTCAGGTGCTTTCTCCATAGCCTTGCTTGGAGCAGGTTGTTCTCTAATTACTGTCGACATAAATCTTCATGGCTGATAGCTTCTTTTCGCCTCTCTCCATTCCATAGATGTCACCTTGTCAGTGAGATATCTCATAGCCGACTGAATTTCTTGTAACATAACCAATTGAGGATCTGGGCTTGAAGACACAGGCAGTGCTGGTAAAGGTAATGGAAACTATGGGGAAGATACTATAGGAATTGGAAATGGAGGGACTAACCGTGGAATGCTCGGTGCAGTGTTGAATGCTTTAAGGTAGTAAAATGCAGCTAGCTCATCAGCAAGCCAAAGACCATCAAGAATTCTCTACCAGGTTCTTGTGAATCAAACATTAAAATCAGCTCTCTTCTTGCGGGTGCCTCTGGATCGCGTTGAAATGATGCAACAACAAAAATGGATCAGCCTGTTCATGAAAATTCTTAACTAGCAGTTCTCCTAGCTGATCCCATGACGTAATGGTGCCTAGTTGCAATGTTCGGTACCAGTACAGTAGTTTTCCTCTCAGTGATAACACCAATAACTTCACCATCACATCCTCATCAGTTATATCATGAATGGCTACCAGAGAAGCTACATCATTAATATGTTCATATGCCGTCTTACCCGTACCATCATAGGTTGGAAAAACTTTCAAAGCAGCCTAAGGAACTGAATTCTGAGCCTGCAAATTCAAGGCTCCCAAACTGTTCCATGCCAAGAACTTCCTGGGTGGAGGATACTGAGCCATTGGGACTAATGGATGTGACTAAGAAGATGAAAAACTAGTAACAATACTAGGGATTTGTGTAGATATGGCAGATGATGCAAGCGATGGGGAAACCAACCTAGATTGTTCACCTCTTTTTGTGATGTCAAGTTCAAAAAACTCAACAAGATCTTCAACTTTTTTAGACTATGATCTCGTGATCATGAAGTACAGCTTTCACTGCATCCACGTTCAAAGATTTTTGGGTACTGCAGAGTCACCAAATGCTCTAACTTTACAGCATGAAGGCGAACATTAAACCTTCAATACTATGGGATCTTTTTGAGACAGAAGAAGTCTGTCCCACCGGGCATGCCAAAAATTGTTGGTCACGAATCTGCCACAGGAAAGGATTTTCTAAAAATAAGCACCCTATACCCGACCAACATTGAAAGGCTGGGAGAAAGAAATGTCTCCCAGACCAATCTCTAGAGTGGGCTGGTTCCCTTACTATTCTAAGCTTGTTTTTAGATCAAAGTTATAGGAAAGGAATTGTAAATATGTAGAAATAAATGGGAAATATAGTCGTAGGCCGAATTTATCTGATCGGGAAAGAACAACAACAGATAACTTCTAAGTACGCAAACAGCAAATAACAGAAGACAGTGACATGATTCACTCACAACCTTGCACGGATGACCTCCAAGATAACATTCTAGAACTCACTCCCTTACTAGCAAATGTTAAAACTCAATACATAATTAAAACTAAGCAACAAATAAGAAATGCGAGCACAAATTAGGAATGCAGAAGACAGAAGGGAAAATACATAGAAAATTGCCTGTGAAACCAGAAATCCGAATGTCTTATATTCATGCAAAGTACTTGAAAAGCTTTCAGCAAAAGTATCTCTCAAACTCCCGATACTTGTTCTTGAGATTTACATTGATTTATATAGAGGGTTTGCCTCTTGCAGCATTAAAACTATGAAACGGACCTCCTCAAGATCTACAAATTACGCAACAGAAACAAGGAGATGATATCCTTAAACAGCCTCGGAGAAACCAGAAATTAAATGCCATAAGGAGGAGTCGATCGTCTTCATTAAATTGTTGTTCTTGGAAATGTGCATGAAACCGTTAGAAATATCATGAACAGCACCTTCGAATAATGGAAATCTTCAATTCTGGTAGCTTGGGCACGTTCTTCTACCTTGATCGCATCGAAAAGCAACAACACATTTAATTTTGGAGCGCTTTTAATCATCAAAAATCGCAAAACTGCATCGGGCCGTTTGAACTGCTTTCTAGCGTGAAACTATAACAGGTCGCGAAAACGCGACAGGTCACGAAATCGTGACATCTTCAGCTTTCATATCTCCTTCGCAACCCTGAACCACAAAAATGCGACGCTACATGATTTCACGATGTCCATACAATTATGCTCTGTCTCTGCCCTGTTAACGCGAAAATGCGACAATGCACGATTTCGCTACATCCTTGCATTGGCACTTTCATCGTTATCTCCATGTCGCAAAAATGAGACAATGCATGAAATTGCTACACTATCTTCTCACTGCTCAGTCTTGGCTTTTACATCGCAAAAATCTGACATGTCACGATTTCATGATGGTTTTGACGCACGTTGTACGGTCCTGCTTCTAACTCGTGAAAACGCGACATTCTTGCCTTTGTGTTTCTTCAACTTCCACCATGTCACGATTTTGCTACAAGTTTTGTTTCCTTAGCTCCATTCTGCAAATGTCACGAAATCACTACCATTTTATGACTTAAGCCTTCCTTGCTCACTATGTCGCGAAATCGCGACATTTGCTTGCATTTTTCACTATTCCCACTTTCTGTCGTGATTTCGCGGCGTCTTTGTCTTGCTTTCTCTCATTCTCAAAAGTGTCACGAAATCGCTACGGTATTCGTGCCTTAGAATTTTTCATCCACCTGAACCGTGATCACGCAACACAGCAATTTTGCTACATCCTTTGCTTGGCTTGGCTTCATCCTACAACTGGCACAAAATCGCTACCATTTTACATCTTAAGCCTTTCTGTCCACCCACGCCGCAAAAAATGCGATGCGTCACGATTCCACGACGTCTTTTGCCTTACATGCTGTGCTTACTATTATGTTGCGAAATCATGACAAATTTGATTATCATCGTCCTTGGCTTGGTTTTGTTGTGATTTCATGACGTTTTTGAGTCTCGTCGCCTATTGCTCAGTTATGTCATGATTTCATGACAACTTTGTCGCTCTGCCCTCCATTGACTGGTTTGACCGCAAAAATCCAACGCGTCGCGATATCGCGACGATTTTGCCCCCTGCTGCCGTTGACTGCGCTGACCGCAAAAATCCAACACGTCGTGAAATCACTACGACTTTGCGTTTGTTTTCTCTCTCCTCATTCGACCCGCGATAACGTGACATGTCGCGATATCACGACGGTTTTCAACTTTGGCTCTCCATGCTGTTTTTTGTCGCGATTTCACGATAGTCTTCGGACTTAGTCATTTTTTTGCCTCAAAACCTGTAGAGGAGTTAGAATTTCAACAGCTTATGCATGAATAAACAACAATCAAATAAATGTGGCAAAAATGCCAACATGTCCCAACATTATCGTACTCATATAAACACTTGGATGAGAGTTTCTTCGATTCGAATTACAATCAATTGGATGAACATTCGTTTACTTCTTCTTCCCATGGAGAAGAGGAGAAAGCCATATTAGAGAGCAAGAACTGTGCCCAAAATATAGTGGAAGGGCAGAATGGAAACCATGTGATATTGATGCTCATTATAACACCTTTATTTATGTGTCTCCCAAGTTTGAAGAAGTGTACGAGGAAGTAGAGGATGATGACGACAAGCAAAGGGAGCGAAGTATAGTAGAGAAACCTGTCAAAATGGGAGAAGAATTTGAATTAGTCAATACAACTCTTGGCTATCCTCCCATAAAAATTACACATTCCACTAGCAAAAAATAACTACACGCTGATAGCATTGATAAAAAAATGGAAGATTTACGTTTTCAAAGGGTAACAATGCATGGTTGGCAGGACGTATATGTTTTTAGTAAGGTGATGGAAGAGGACGTATCCTGCATGCTACTCTCAGATGATTGCCCTCCGCCTTGGTCATTGCCTATTTGAACTCTGAATATTTTACATAATAATGGGATAGACATAGGAGAACACTCCAAGCCCATTGAGGTCTTTGAGTTATTTAAAATTAATGATTTATATGAACTAATTTAAAGTCACTATTACCAGATACATACATCTGTTTAGATATCTAAATAAGTAAAATAATGTGGTCAAATATTTTGAAGCAAATAGGGATCTGCATAAATTCTTTGTTGTTGGTTATCTTTTATGGGTAGTTGGAAGGCTTTGCTAATTCATTTATCTTTTCATGTTGTAAATATGAAGAGGAAGTAGTAGGAATAGTTGTGTGCATCATGACCATTAGTACATAGGGGTCATGTTAACAAAGACGAATACATGCCTTGATGTCCTCATCATCCGTGCTTGCAACATCCTTTTCGTCAAACCTCTCGCAGATGATGGTAGCCAAATGCCACACCAGAATCGGAACCTCCACTGAGACTGTCTTGATGTCAATGTCTTTAAGGACGAGCTCATAAAGTTCCTGTTGGGTAAGCGGATCCTCGTACGCGTATTGTAATCCCGCCAAAATCAAAAGATTCATATCCTTGCCACTAGGTTTGCAGGGTTTGATATACCAGGGCACAAGTGCTTCCATGTACAAGCTCATAATAAAGTCCAGATTATGGAAAGTTCCAAAGACCTTCCATAAGAGCGGAGAGCTACTTAAGCAAGCGTCTATTACACTGTGTTGATGAATCTTCAATTGTTTTTACCAGTAATTACCTCTAATAAGCTTTCTAACCTCATCGAGCTTACGTATAATAGTCTTCATACGCAAGGTCTTATAGCTCTTCACACCTCCTACTCGATGAAAAATTTGGATATGCACACAAATGAGCCACACCATTATCCAATCAGACACCAGAATCCTACATAACTAAAAAAAACCCCTAAGACAATTGTTGCAACATCAGAATGTATATGACCATTCGTTCTCCATGGAACTACAATTGGAGACCAAATTTCTCATAATTTTGCTCTTCAATTATGTTGAATATAAAAAATAAGATTGAGTGCTAGGAAAGAGGTTTTTGCCAAGCGTAATATTGTACCCCATTTCCTATCAAGTTGTATCCCAAATGATATCACTAGAATGGCTGATGCGAAGAATATGTAAGTTGTGGGTGCAAGGATCCTGAATATAAAAAGAAATAACAATTTGGTGAGTGTGAAAAATAATATATGCAGATACGGATATTTTTCCATTAGCGACCCATTTGCAGGTGTTTGAATGGCCATGCATTTACCATTTGGATCAATGTGGACCTGGTCCCATTGATCTCATGTGAAAGAGATGCGGCACGTTTAGAAAGACCTCACAACACAAACAAGACAATTAAATAGTGCATGAAGACGGTGGATATTAATATTTATTTTTAGGACGAAATTCGGTTCAAGAATGGAGTTGATGGCCAAAACCGGATTGGAAGAATCATACACGAGAACAGTAGTTTCAAGAATCATACACAGGAATGGTAGTTCCAAGGAATGAAGATTCACTTCCAAAATATATATATAATACCTACTACTTGTCCCGAGATGGTCACATCCCAGGATAACTGAAAGTATTCAAAACTCACAGCCAAGTCCCTAGTCACCGTTTAGGTTAACTCCAACACCATAGCCAATAACACCCGATGAATTGTTTGAAATCCAAAAGTATTTTTGGAAAGATTATATTGCAGTAATTGTTCTTCTATTGATTAAGAACACCACTTCCCCACAATGTCTAGGCATAGTAAACACCCACATCCATGCCAAGGAAAAACACCACGAGTGAAACGTCTCCTCGAAAAAATTGAAGAACTGATCATATAGGTGTTTCCCCCAATGCCCATTATTATAGTCAATGATTTCAATGCCCAACCAAAGAGTGATGTTTATAGTCTTATCAAAAATGATCACTTAGATAAAAGCAATCCAAAGCTGAAAGTGGATCCCTGTAGGATTATTACCCATGATGACACATATTCAGTGATAAAATGAATGTTGGGTGTGAACAGAATGTGCAACCACCTTTTCAACATTTTTCTACTATATGGCAATATGTAAATGATCACGAGTTCCAAAATTGCATATTCTAACTATTGGGCTTGAAATGTTTTTTAAATGACATGACCCTTTAAAATTCTTAGTGACACTAGCTTAAAAAATTGAGGACATGGTAACATCCTATACGAAATCAGTACAATCCATAGGCTGAGATGTCTGAAAAAGATAAAAAGAAACAAATCTTAGATTATTTTGAGTTAATTTTCTTATAGAGATAAACAACATGTATAGTTTTGGCATCGTGATTTTGGAAATCTTATTTGGTAGAAAAGCAGTTAATAAGAATACATCCAGCAAAAATATTCACATTGTTTCCTAGGCGAGATTAATGATTTCGCAAGGAAACGTGGAGGGCATGTTAGATCTGAGAGTAGGAGAAGAGCTTAATATGGCTACGATGTGGAAGGTGGATCTCCAAAAATGAAAAGGGAAGTTATCCATTCTATTGCAAAAGTTCCTTAGTTCAAACTTTGAGGATAAATTTTTTCGAGGAAGGGTGGCATGTTAGGATCCCACATCCTAACATTTAATTATTAATTATTAATAATATAATTAATTTAATTATTAATTATTAATAGTATAATTAATTATATTATTAATTATTAATAATATAATTAATTATTATATTGAATCGTCATATATGAATCAACGTAGGGTTAGGGTTAGGGTAGATATAAATATGTATACAAGCAATATTTGATATCATCAAGAAAAATAACATTTATTTATAATTTTTAATGAGGGATCCCCTAAAAGTGGCAAGCAATTCAATGATTTTTTATTAATTTATTTATTAATTTTTTTAATTAGAACCTTTGGGGTTCTAACACTAAATACCATTTGCCTTATGCATGTCATGCATTTAGAGTCTGTATACATAGACCAAGCCTATCTAATGACATTGGTAGATCGATGGGACAACCATAATAATACCTTCCACCTTCCTACTAGAGAGATGACCATAACACTAGAGGATGTCTAAAATATTCTTCGTGTTCCTATAGAGGGAGATCTTATTGTGTTGTCACCTACTAGTTAGTAGGTGAGAGTACAAAGAGTGTATCGAAAATATTTATAGACGATAGAGTGCAATGTGGAGAGGTGGGGTCAGGATGGAGGAGGGTTATGATTCACAACTCCTTACATGTAGGCATGTAGTGCTTATGTCACTCATGTCTAACATTCTTTTACCTGATTATTCAGGTGTGAGGTTCCCATGGAACCTCCTTGATCTTGTTAAGGACTTGGAGGAGCAACTGTGTATTATGTCTTGGGGTACTACCCTACTAGTTTAGCTCTATGAGGATCTATTCGAGGTATGACATTGTGGCTAACTTGGTATAGGGTGTAGCTTCCTGTTACAAATATAGGGTTGGGAGAAAATTTGGGTGGATAGATCGAATGGGCTACCATGATCAATGTAGCAATATATGGTGGACAGGGAGATATACTATGATAACCTCTAGAGATAAGATCAAGATTAGGGTCAAATTCACCCTTACTCAAGCATTATTCATCACCATATTGACACCTTGAAGAGGTTCATGTTGGAGCACATGGTATGGCAACTATGGAGGGATTATTCACCTTGGGAAAAGGTAGATCAGTAGTTGAGGTGAGTGAGATGCAATTGATGGTTGATTGGTCATCATGGCAGTGAGCATGAGTACTTACAGTACTCCCATGTGACCCGTTAGCTAGGGATTTGTTAGGATATACCAAATGAGATGATAATTTATAGGTAGTGGATAGATGAGACAAACCTAAATTGGCCTTGATTTGAGCCATTGGATGATGACACTGATGAGCCATTGGTTGATCCTTATATAGAGGATCTAGGGACTATAATAGATTACAATGCTTGGTGGGTGACTCAGTTGTTGTAGGGAGGTGGAGTGGGTGATGGTCAGGCTAGGTTAGTTGGTGCGGTGATGGACCCTACACAATAGTGAGTACATAATTATATTAGGGAGGAGTGGGTTGATACCTCTAAGGGAGGTGTGGGTATAAAGGAGGGTGATAAGGAGGAGGATACTTAGGAGTAGATTGCTAGACTTAGGGAGATCCAAAACCTCCAAATATAGTTGACTAATTAGGAGACAGTGCAGACATTAGCATAAATTTAGTTGGTCGGTGAGAGGTAAAGCTGGTGGGGATTTGGTGAGGAGAGGGACACCCTTCAGGCTTAGGTTGAGAGCATAAAGGATGAGGCTAGGAGGCTAATGATAGAGTGATATTATCTATAGGTTTATGTGGTTGACATCATAATAGAGTGAGACACCCTACAGATGCAGCTATCGAGTGTTACAATAGAACGTGATGCTCTACAAATTTATTTGATATGTATAGCAACTTGATAGGGACAAGTAGTGGTAGGAATGGTTGTAGGTTAGGGGTAGGAAAGGCAAGATGCAAGTGGTATGGCTAGGCTACATGTTTATGTTATAGATCTATAGGGGATGTTGTCCTATTATACAACTCATCGTCAATTAGATCAAAATTATATTTCTCTATTGGAGGACAAGGTAGAGTGACTAGGTGGTAGGCTACTATCACAGGGTTTAGTAAGGTCATCACAGAAGAGCCATCATAGTGAGTCTAGATAAACTTTGGTGAGACCATGAATTACTAGGTTTTTAGATGCTCCATAGGTATCATGGGCTAGTGGATCAGGGCAACCCCATCAGGATGAGATCAATGGTGGTGGTGACACCGACGATGCAGGGTCAACCTGATTTTGTTATGTATAGGCTTTTATTTTTTAGTGCGAAGAGGACCCACTCCATTTTAGCCTACAAGTATTTTTGTACCATGATGTACCTTTCATGATATATAGATGATCTTTTAATTATCTTATCATGTTGTTTTTGCTTATGTTATTTCATGTATGGATGCACTTATGGATGCAATAATGGATGATTGATGTATGCCTAGACATTGTAGTATGTATGCATAGATGTATATTGACATTGTTTATGATATGATAGAGCTAGAATGTATGCCTAGATGTATGCATGTATGTTATGTACTAATGACATGATGATGCAAAATCTGAATTTTGTGTTGTTTATGTTAAACATAATGAATGAATCTAATATGCAAAATTAACCTAAGTGTGAGAACCATAAATGTATAAAAGTCAAAATTTAAACCTTTTCATAAAATTCATACATTTGAATGTGAACTATATGGAATGTAATGTGATATGTCAAAATGTGAATGATGGATGTGCAATAGTGAGATGTTATGAGGGAACAACAAGGCTTTCATGAGACTCAAACACCCTATTTGACCAGTCAAAAGTTGGATATTGACTATACATGACTCTAGAAGATAACAATATACTAGGAAGACCCAAATATTCAATATCCCTGTGTGTGCATAGTAATGTTCATTAATGTGATGCAAAAGACTACCCCATTACCATACCAGCATCTATAGCCCATTGTTGTAATGGGATCACCCTATGGTCATCATTATCTCGATTTTTTTACTTGGTTGGACTCAACTACTCTGTAATACAAGACCTCAAAATATAGCGAGTCCTTATGTGCCACGTATAAGAATATTCTAATGCTAGGGGCTTTAGGCTTTGGGAAATCAGATTCTCAACCACTCAAATTGATTCTTTATGAGAATGAAACCCTATCCTTACTACTTGAAGCCTCATTATTATTATGTGTTTATAAAGAAAGTTAGAGCTTTGGGGAATTAGATTCTCAACCACTCGAACCGAGTCCTGATGAGAATTTAGCCCTTATCCTTACTACTCATTTCATGATTTTTTTACTTTTGTGACAAGAATTAGAGCTTTGGGGAATCAAATTCTCAACCACTTGAACCGAGTCCTAATGAGAATGTTACCTTTATCCTTACTACTCTTTCTGTTATTATTGTAACATTTTGCAAAGATGTATATTTTAAGTGGTGAAAACCACTATTTTTATTGTGATTTTGGACTATGTGCATAATAGGAAAGCAAGGAAAACCTTTCACTTAAGAGGCCATGACTACTTCATAGTTTCATATTTCCTTGTGCTAAATCATTTTTAATATGTGAAGATGTGTTTGGTATTTTGAGATATGCATGGTACTATCAAAGCAAGACCCTACCTTCAAAAATAAAGATAGCTTTCTACAAAATCTAAAAATAAAACTAGGAATGGTTGAGTGATTGAAATATCCTTTTGAATACCCTATAACAACTTACTGGGTGAAGGGAATACACAAACACCTAGGATGGGGAATATGGATGGAAATTATTTGTGGATGTGTGTGCTTTCCTTATGAACTTTTGAAAACTAAGAGGTGTGCATAAAATAGTCAGTAGCTATCTAAACATCATTGTTGATGGTCATTCGTTATCTACCCTATCTTACGAGGACTCCTTAATAATAAAAATATCATAAGAAAAGGTGCAAATGATAACGATAGAAAAGGTTTGATTAAGACTCATGATAGTCATACAAGCATGGTGCTCTATGAAATTAAAATAGTGAAAATTATTATGTGATGTATATAAGTCATTTATGAACTTTCAAACATTAAGAGGTGTGCGTAAAATAGTCAGTGGTTGTATGAACATCATTAATGATGGTCATCTGGTATCTATTTTATCTTATGAAGACCCCTAATGGTCAAAAGACCACAAATACAAGTGTTCAAAAGACCACAAAGACAAGTGTAAGTGATGACAAGATATAGGACAGAGTGATGCTAATGCAATGAATGATATGCCTAATACAATTAATTAATGAAATGTAGTAATGTGTAATGCATGATGATGTAAGCAATGCAATGTTTTTGTGATTTTTGATTTTGTATTGTTTTTGTTGTTTGTTATTTTAATTTTTTTAGCATTGTGTGTTATGCATGAAATACCCACAAGTGGAGGGTTCTAAGAGGTTCAGGTTCCTCAACACCCTCAAGGGAATCTAATCGATACGTTCCTGGCCCTACTTTTTGTGTCACAACGAATGGATCTAACCAGTTAGCTGTAAATTTATCTAGAAAATGGGACGGTAAGTTGGAATTATGTTGGTTTTATTTAAGCACAATATCACCAACCTCAAAATATCTAATATGGACTTTTGTGTCATAGGCTCGCTTAATGCAATCTTGATAAGTGCGAAGATGTTCAAGGGCATTGATATGTCACTCATCAAGAAGCATGAGTTGATCGAGTTGATTGAACTATAATAGGCTCGCTTTATGCAATCTTGTTACTTTGATCTAGACATAGAAGATATATTACGATGATTACTTTGATCTAGATATAGAAGATATATTACGGTGATTGCTTTGATCTAGACATAGAAGATATATGGTGGTGATTGCTTTGATCTAGACATAGAAGATATATGTTGAAGGATTGGATGAGTGATGAGTGGATTGGATCAGTGATGAGTGGATTGGATCATACCTCCAGATGCATTGATGGTAAAAAGGACTCATCAAAATGTGATATCATGTTACAAAATTTGAATAATTTTGAGTCTACGGGGACATAATGCACTTGACCTTCATGTATGTATTTAATGCATTGATATAAAATTGAAGGTACACACCTCATGTCTTGGATCTAGGGTTGACCAAGTAGCAAATTATATTGCATGGCCCATTTTAGAACATGGAAGAGTATATGAATTGTTTTCAATCCAACCTAAATAGGAAGAACTACTATCCCAACAGTAGAACACAACACATCATTGAATGCTCGAAGGGTGAATGTGGATGTTGTGATGTGGGATGGTGTAAACTTAAGGTGTTGAAGGGAATATGTGGTGATGATATTGATCGAGGAGCCTATATCAATCAAGATGTTCTTGTAAGGGATTCATTCTATGCTAGTGATGATATGGAGTAGAGGATTTGGTATGTCAACGGGTATAGTTTTGATCTCTTGATCATTAAAATTTATTGTAGGCTCATTGCAATGTTGTATTTGCCCCATAAAATAAGCAAAAATATTGGGGTCTTATGGTTGTAACTCGATCAATTGCAAAATATCCATTATAGCATTCGTTGAGGTGGGCTAGGTGCAATCAGATTAGGTTGGGGAGGTTCCTATGATGTCGAAGGAAAATTATTAGGATCTGCATTAGGTGCAGTTTTATTTGGATATCATTGATTCCTTGTGACAATACTAATAATCCCCATAAACTCTTGGTGGGGTGGATTGGCATGCACATTATTCACCTAATACGACTGTTCTATTTGGTTAGCAGGTCTTGTATTTAGGTTGTGTGGGTAAAGGGTCTTTGAAGACTCATATTTGTTGATTATTTGGGGCAATAGGATTGTCAATATGAATCTCTTACCTCTCGATCATATTATGTACTAGATTTTTAAATGAGTAACATGTCTCGATGTCATGACCCCTTTGTCGATGGTAAGCATAGTATAGATCTTCCCTATGATTCTTTGGTTTAGGTTTATTAGGATCTAGGGGATGGATCTCCAAGAAATTGATTGCATGCACCTCACCTAATTGATTATAAATTTATGCTAATATTTCTATAAAAGGATTATATTTCCTTGGTGGTTGGTTTTATTAGCCTTATCTCTTATTTTCTTACGAATGATACACCAGTGGAGGCTGATCTGGTAGTTGCAGTTATGTGGCCTGGTTTGAGGATCCAGGGATACTCAAAACAACTTGATTTACTGGAGTCACCTTATGTTGTGTGTTTCCTCCTTTAGTATTCTTGTTCATTCATTCCTTTTTATAGAGCTTAATATCACCTTCTTGGACTTTAATATCCTCAATGACCTTAGCCTGTGCTAGGATCCCCTTGAAGGTTTGATATTTTTGGAGTTGTAATTGGAGATTTGTTTTGAACTTCTCATGAATAGTCTAGTAAGCTCCATAATAGGTATGGTAAAAGGTAGTTTTGTTAGTATCGCTCTCCACCAATTACCATAGTCCATGACTAGCTCATCTTCTAATTGTCTAAGATTGCACAAGTGAGTCAATGCCACATTTTCCTTATGCTAAATTCAAAGCGTTCTAAGAATGCATTTGCTATTTATTCAAAGGAATGGATTCTATGTCATTGTATATGATTATACCATTATGAAAAAGGCCTTGCAATAGTTATAAGGAATGTTCTTAACATGAGGGCATCATCATCCTAAAGACAAAAGCATATATTCATGAAATGGGTAACATGCTCTTGAGCATCTTCATTTCCCTTGAACTTATCCAATTTTGGTATTTCAAAATGTTTAGGATACAGGGGTGATGACACGGATGGGTGAAATGGTTGATTGTGGAGTTGACATAAGGTAGGTTTTTTGTAACCTATGCATGAATTTTGCTTCTCCAAGAAATTAATACGATCAATAAGTAGCTTATATGCATCCAATTAAATGATTTCATTTGCACACCTCTATCCTCGAGGAGGCAAAGGATGTGGTTGGATGTTATCCACATGTGCATCCCTATGAGGTATTTCAAGGTATGTGTCAATTGGCTCTTGATACTTTGATTGCATCTCCTCATAAGAGTCATACTCCTCTAGATAAGTATATGGTCTATTTTATTTAGGTAATAGGTTCCTTTGTATGGGTGGCTGATTAGGTCATGCATGAGGAAGACAATTTTGGTTTTGTTGTGGGGGAAGGTTTTGATAGTAAGTGTGGAACCTTGTACACTATTGCAACCTATGGGTACTCAATGTTGGTACCATTGCATGCAATCTCCTTTGTAATTTCTCTTGTTGTATCCTTTGTTGATACAACCTTTGTAGGTGCGATCGGTGTTGGTCCATCCATTGCTGATTCAATTGTTGGTGGTCTAACTATAGTTAGTCCACCTATTATTATCTTCTAATATTTCATCTAGGCATCTGATAAGTGTAGTTTATTCACTTAGAGATATAAGGTCTATTTACCCTTATATCTGAGATATGGATAGGCTTATCTTGTCTCTCTCCCTAGGTAAGATCTACAACCTATTTTATGTGATCTCTAAAGATTACATTAACCTGATATTCAGGTTTGAAGGTGATCTCTATATAATCAAGTGACACAAAAATGCAATGCTCTTTAATAAATGACCTCTCTTGAAACATATTGGGGTGATTTTGGTTAACCTCATCTATAACAAATGCAAGGGCCGACATGGGTTGTTTGTAAGGTTGATGGTTCACACGTGCATCCTTATAATCATGTTCTTGATTTATCAATAGATGCTCGATTGGATTTTTTGGGTAGTAGTCATATTGGTATGGGATGTACTCTTGCACTACTTCTAATGGTTCTCTAGGACAATCCAAGATATGAATACGTGACATTTCCCTACTAGTCCCCTCGGTGGGCAGATAATTATTTTGGTAAAAATCAATCAAGGTGTCCAGATCAAGAAAGTCTCCTTTTTTACCATACTTGGGACTTGTGGGTGCTTCTTGAATAGGGATCTCCTAGAGGTCATATTCCTTAAATGAGATCCTAGGTACAATGTATGCCAAGGTGCTAGTCAGGAATGATAAGGTCCTCTAGACTATATCACAGATGTTCCATGTCTCCTTGTGGATGTTTATTAGTATTGGCTCTTCATTGAGCCTGACTATGTTTTGTTACCATTGTTTAATATATGCAAACAAAAAATAAATAAACAAGCAAGAAAAAATGTTTGTATTTTTTTTATTTTTTTTATTTTTTGTTGATGATTTTTTTATTTTATTTTTATTTTTGTTTTAATTTTTGTGTGTTTTGATTCAAAAACCTATTCCTATGATAACTAAAAGGTAAAATGAAATGAAAACTATGAAATGTGGTTTATGCACACCCCGTTATTAGTAAAAATTGGCTTCTTAGAATGTTGGATGTGGTTTTTGGGTATCCTAACAAAACGTTTTACCTCCTAAAAGAGGTTGCATTGTCTGAGTCCTGCTACTTGCCCAATCAAGCTTTTGCTTCACACTTAGGTGTGCTTGGACAATATCGATAGTTGTGATCCACTAATTATAAAGAAATCCTTATGGTAAAAGGGCATCTAATCTTGTCCTACTCTAGGTGCACCCAAGAGGAGGGAAATTTATGGTGATGAAATCTAGAAATCCACTCACGAGGGTTGCTATGATTGTTAGGGGACCAATCTGCAGTGGGATATGAATGCCCACATCGCGTGATTGATGTCGATCATTGGTGATGAAATCCAACTATCAAATGTTAACTTGTTTCATGTGTGTGAGAGGGTTTATTTTAATTTTTGTAAAAAGATAAATCAAAGAGCATACGATGATCTTTCACTAATGCAATAAAATTAACATTTGATATTCAAAAACCGTATATGAAACTCAGCCTTTAAGTAGGCAAGTAGGCAAGCAGACCAAACAATAGCAGACAAAGGTCATTTGAGATAGAGACAATCATGGACAAAGGTCGTCCAGATCTTATATGACCATATACAAAGGTTGTTTGGACTAGAGACAACCACATATAAAGGTCATATGGACTAGAGATGACCACAGATAGAGGTCATCTCGACATGAAATGGTTGTTGTCAGACTAACATGAAGCTAAGAAGCTTATGCAATTTGTTTGCAAAAAAATGAAATTTCTTTATGTTTCTTTATAGGACAACAAATAATTTATCTTTCTCTACAAAAAATAGGATAAATAAGGATAAAATGACTTACCTTGAAAGTCTAAATTTGATGTAGATATCTTGTTTTACTACTGCTTTACTTTTGCTATGGAGGTCATCCTAACCTAATACGGTTGCAGTATAGATGTCATCTCAACCTAAGATGGTTATGACTGTGTACCTATAAAAGCAAAAAAAAATTAGTACTCAATCAAAAAGCTTAAAAATGGACTAGGTCCCACTATGATCGCGATCTAAGAGCAGGAAAATCATGCACCAACAACAAGATAAAGATAACAATATATAACTAAAACATTATGATTAAGACAAGGAAATATAGAGCCCTTTTTATATTAGATATTTGTTTTTCAATGTGTTACAATCAAGTCCCCTCTGAGGAGATGTTGCCCATGATAAAATGAATACAAATATCTAGGTGCATTGTAAATGATCTTATTGCAATCACAAATCATTTTCATCCAGGTTTTTTGTAACCATCGCGATTGGTATGATGTGAATCTTACACTCCTTTTTTGTATGTTAGATCCTGTAATCTGCACATAAAGAAACTAGAAATGAATCAAAAACATTTGTGTGATAAATGAAATAGAATGCGATAAAAGAAGATAAACTAGACCGAAGCATGTGAAATCTAAAATCTATCTAAATATAGGAATGATAAAAAATGCTCATCTAAACTATGATAAAAGAAAAACAATAAAATCAAGTCTCTACCAGAGGTCGTCTCAGGGTCAGATGACCTTATCTATGGTTTTTTTGGGGTCAATACGACTGCTATCTCTTCGTGGTTGAGTGAGGGCAATGTCTAAGATCGACTTGGGGTTTTATCAATGGATTTTTGCACTATGAGAGAAACTTGATGGGTTGGATCAATCATCGAGGCAAAGTTATATGATTGCACAAAATATGAGAGCGCAACTTCCTATCCTTTTCAATAGTCAGTAGCATGAATTTCAATGGTGGGTTTGGAGAATAAAAAATGGTAGCACTTCACTACATAAAATCTTGAACTCTATATATTGATTTTGGCAACACTTCTTTGCACAAAATCGAAAGATGAAGGACCTTTAAAATTGAGGGGTGAGTGCCAATTTATAGACTACTTAGATGGAAGCTAAAAATGGTGAAATCACCCACATGAAAAAGTAAAAGAGGTATTTTGCATTAAAAAAATTAAATGCTTATCTCTAAAATTTCATGTGATTGTTATTTGTATGTGTTTTTCTATTTTGGCCCATGCAAGGCGCTTAATGCTCTTCACGAGATCATGTGTAAGATTAACTGGTAATTTTGACTGCCAATTATGCACCTTTTTATTTTTAAAATTTTCTTTTTGTGGTCATCTCAAGTTGAGACAACCATGGTCTAGCAATCATCTCAAGGTGAGATGGCCATGGTTTATGGGGAACTATACCCATTTAAGTGGTGAAAACCACTATTTTAGCCTTGAAGTTGCCCAAGGTGGGTTAGGTGGTCTAAAAGGAGTCCATTTAGGTAGTCTCCTCAAAATGACATGTTTTAGGTTTCTACAAATAGTATTGGTGATAGCCATAACAAGGTTATCCCACGAATTAGGTAATGAACAAAGTAAAGTAATAAAATTTTCCTCTTCATCTATTTTTACTTTAACAAAGTTTAATTGACTTACCATAGTGTTAAAAACATTTAGATGTTCATCCATAGAGTCACAATCATTCATCCAAAGTGAATACATCTTCTTTCGAAGAAAGATTTTATTTACGAGCGACTTTATCTAATACAAAGTTCTCAACTTATCCCATAATAACTTTATCGTGGTCTTTATTGATACATTCAACAATACCAAATTAGATAATCACAATATGATAGAGCTCCTTGCCTTCCTATAAATTTTTAGTCAATCCTCATCTATCATTGATGTTGGTTTATTCTTGAGACCACAACCCACTGATCTTTATCAACCAACAAATCCTCTATCTTGAGTTTCTATAACTCAAAATTTTATCCATTAAATTTTTTAATCTCTACCTGTGTGATTTTCATCATTTTCCTTTGCCCAGATTCTTTCGTATATAGGTCCCACTCAAGAATTAATTTATCATAAGGTCGAAACCCTTACTCTTTGAACAAAACTAAAACCTAGCTCTAATACCAAATGAAGAGCAAACATCCTTGATAAATTAAATCTAGAAAAATAGTAATTGCATAATCAAAAGAAGAAGATAACAAATACACACATAACATAGTATTTCACTTGGAAAACACTTACGAGAAAAAATCTAAGACAATAATTTCTTATAGTATAAACTTAAGCATCTCCAATACAATAATGTTTATCTTCTCTTCTTATCCCAAACCTTGATGCAAGTGCAATTTAAATAACACAAGAACAAAGTTTTTAACACCATGGGTTCACTTGTATTAACCAAAAACAACCCATATGGGTCTAAAATACAATGATTGGAACCTCGACAAGAATACATAAAGAGTATCTAGTACCATTTAGAGTTAACCCCACCTGAATAACATGAAAAATATTTAACATATTTTCAACATCTTAGAGATACATCACCTCCAATTTTAATTAAATAATCATTTCCATAACATTTCCAATCATCTTGTTGCCCTCATTTATGCCTATCATTGAAATCAAAATTATGAAACCACTCATATCATACTCCATGAGTCCACAATTTCCACTTTTATCTCCATTGTCCATGACATTAACAATAATTTTAACTCAAATGTCATAGTCCCATCAATTACCATTACTACCTACATTTCTCCACCCATTATGTCATCTCATCCACCTCTATCACCACATTTCTTGACACAATAATTTCTTGGAATGGTAATGATGTCACCAATATATGCTTCATTGTAGATAATCAAGTTAGTCTATACCACTCATAAACAATATTCTACTATAGGAATAAGTCAATCATTTATCTAGCAAGTAATGAATGGTTCAAGGAGAAAGGAATGGAATATGTAATTAGTTCCATAAAAGAAACTAAAAGAAAAATGAATTCATGAAGATGAAGAACTTGACTCCCAAGGCATTGATGGTCCTATGCTCTCATTTGATAGAGGGTTGTAAGACAATAATGATTATAGAGGTGATATATAGAGATCTAACTAATCCCATGATAATAGAAACTAACTACATCACCAAGATGTCTAAGCTAGACTTGACCAAAATTAACCCTTATGAGATGTTATAAAAGATAGGGCAATTACAAGGAGCAACCATGAAATACACTAAGGTGGTGATTGAGGTAAAATTCCATAAGAAGTAAACATAGGATAATACTTACACAATGACTTAGCTTACAAAAAAAATAACAACTTCAACAAGTAGAGGCCTTGAAAAAGGACACAACTGATAAGGGCCAACTATAAAAACAAAAACAAAAAAATAAAAGGTAATCTTGCAAAAAGTGAAAAACAAAGAAAGTAGCTAAAGGACCTTCAATATATCTTGCATAAGGGTAGGTTTAGCTCATAAAACAACTAGAATAAGAGAAGAAAAACTATAGCTACAATTAGAAAGAGTGCAAGCAGCATTGTAGGAAAAGAATAAAAAAATATTTAATTAAAGGAGGAGAATAAAAATCTAAAGAAATGTGAAGAAGTGAAAAATAAATGCGCCTTATATGCTAAAAAAATTAAGTCTCTATGGGATGATATTAGAATCAAGGTTGCAAATTCCAAGGCCTATTTTTTGTTGCTAGAGCAAAAGCCTTTATTGACCAAACTACCAAGTCAATCCAATAAGTGAAGGATGAGTTGGCTGCAAAAGGTGAATATTATAATGTGTTGTAATAGTTAGCTCAGATGTTGGTATAATAGACATAATAGTTTAGGGTGATAGATAAAGAGGTGTTCAAACAACTAAAGAAAATTTTTGATGTTCAATGAAGGTTGCAAGAATGCAAGAACACCCATACAACTTTGAAGGTGCCAATAAGTGCACAATGCAGTTGTTACTGCCCACCGTCGCCCTCATAAGTGAATGAGGGTGGGGGTGGGCAGTAACAACTGTACTGCTCACTCCTCAAAGTGCATAGTGTAGTTGTTATGAGGTCGGGGGTGGGCAATAACAACTGCACTATGCACTTGTGAGGGCGGGATGGTCAGTAACAACTGCACTATGCAAGTGCACAGTGTAGTTGTTATGAGGGCGGGGGTGGGCAGTAACAACTGCACTATGCACCTTGTCCTCATAAGTGAGGGCGGGGGTGGGCAGTAACAACTGCACTATGCACCCTATCCTCATAAGTGAGGGCTGGGGTAGGCAGTAACAACTACACTATGCACCCTGTCTTCATAAGTGAGGGTGGGGGTAGGCAGTAACAACTGCACTATGCACCCTATCCTCATAAGTGAGGACGGGGGTGGGCAGTAACAACTGCACTGTGCACTTGCACAGTGCAGATGCACAGTGTAGTTGTTACTGCCCTTATGAGGGCAGGGGTGGGTAGTAACAACTGTTCTATGCACCGCACTATGCAAGTGCACAGTGCAGTTGTTACTGCCCACCCCCGTCCTCACTTATGAGGATAGGGTGCATAGTGTAGTTGTTACTGCCCACCCGGTGCACGGTGCGAGTTATTCGCCCACCCCTACCCTCATAAGCCTCATAAGTGAGGGAGGGAGTGGGCGATAGCTACCGCTGCATGCCTTTGGGGTGGGCAATAACAATTGCACTTGTGCACTTGCATAGTGCGAGTACACGGTGCAATTATTCTTGCCCACCCCTGCCCTCATAGTGTAGTTGTTACTGCCCACCCCTACCCATCACTTATGAGGGCAGGGGTGGTCAGTAACAACTTCACTATGCAAGTGGGAAGTAACAACTGCACTGTGCAACTTACACAATGCAGTTGTTACTGCCCACCCCAGCCCTCATAAGTGAGGGCGGGGTTGCACAGTGTAGTTCTTACTGTCCACTTGCATAGTGCAGTTTTCTTGCCCATCCCCGCCCTCACTTATGAGGGTGGGGGTGGGCAGTAACAATTGCACTGTGCACTTGCACAATGTAGTTGTTACTGCCCACCCCTGCCCTCATAAGTGCATAGTGCAGTTGTTACTTCCCACCCCCGCCCTCATAATTGAGGGCTTGCATAGTGCAGTTGTTACTGCCCATCCCTACCCTCATAAGTGCACAGTGCTGTTGTTACTGCCCACCCCCGCCCTCATAAGTGAGGGCTTGCAGAGTGCAGTTGTTACTGCCCACCCCTGCCCTCATAAGTGCACAGTGCAGTTGTTACTACCCACCCCCACCCTTATAAATGAGGGCGGGGTTGACCCCACCCTCACTTACAAGGGTGCACAGTGTAGTTGTTACTGCCCACCCCTGCCCTAATAAGTGCATAGTGCAGTTGTTACTGCCCACTTGCATAGTGCAGTTGTTACTACCCACCCCCGTCCTCATAAGTGATGGCGAGGATTGGCAGTAACAACTGCACTATGCAAGTGGGCAGTAACAATTGCACTGTGCAACCCCACCCTCACTTACGAGGGTGCACAGTGTAGTTGTTACTGCCCACCCCTGCCCTAATAAGTGCATAGTGTAGTTGTTACTGCCCACCCCCGCCCTCATAAGTGAGGGTGGGGTTGCATAGTGCAGTTGTTACTGCCAACCCCCGCCCTCATAAGTGAGGGTGAGGTATAGTCCTCACTGGGTGGGCAATAACAACTACACTGTGCACTTGCACAGTGCAATTATTACTGCCCATTTAAACAGTGCAGTTGTTACTACCCACCCTCACCCTCATAAATGAGGGTGGGTGCACAGTGCAATTGTTAATATCCACCCCCGCCCTCATTTATGAGGGCTTGTGCATAGTGCAATTGTTACTACCCACCCTCGCCCTCATAAGTTAGGGCAGGGTTTCATAGTGCATTTGTTACTGCCCACTTGCACAGTGTAGTTGTTACTGCCCACCCTCGCCCTCATAGATGAGGGCGAGGGTGGGCAGTAACAACTACACTGTGCAAGTGGGCAGTAACAAATGCATTGTGCAACCCCATCCTAACTTATGAGGGCGGGTGTGGGCATTAACAACTGCATTGTGCAAGTGACAGTAACAATTACACTGTGCACCCTAACTTATGAGGGCAGGCGTGGGCATTAACAAATGCACTGTGCAAGTGGCAGTAACAACTGCACTATGCACAAGTGCATAGTGCAGTTTTTACTGCCCACCCCTGCCCTCACTTATGAGTGTGCATAGTGCAGTTGTTACTGCCCACCCCCGTTGTCACTACACAGTGCAGTTGTTACTACCCACCCCCGCCCTCACTTACACAGTACAGTTGTTAGTGCCCACTTGCATAGTGCACTTGTTATTGTCCACCCTAGCCTTAACAACTGCACTGTGCAAGTGCATAATGCAGTTGTTACTGCCCACCCCCACCCTCATAAGTGAGGGCGGGGGTGGGCAGTAACAACTACACTTGCAGGGCAGGGATGGGCAGTAACAACTGCACCCGCCCTCACTTATGAGGGTAAAGGTGGGCGATAGCTAGCTGCACTATGCAAGTGCATAATGCGATTATTCGCCCACCCCTACCTGCAAGTGCGAGTTGTTCACGCCCACCCCCACCCTCATAAGTGAGGGCGGGGGTGGGCGTGACTACTGCACTTGGCGAGGATGGGCGTGAATAATCGCACCCGCCCTCACTTATGAGGGTAAGGGTGGGCAAGAATAACAGCGCACCGTGTGCAAGTGCATAATGCAGTTGTTACTACCCACCCCTACCCTGCAAGTGCAGTTGTTACTGCCCACCCTCGCCCTCATAAGTGAGGGCGGGGGTGGCGATGGCTACTCGCACTTGCAAGCGAGGTGGGCAAGAATAATCGCACTCGCCCTCACTTATGAGGGTAAGGGTGGGCAGTAACAACTGCACTTGCAGGGCGGGGGTGGGCGATAAAAAGCTGCATAGTGAGGGCAGGGGTGGGCAGTAACAACCGTACTATGAGGGCAGGGGTGGGCAGTAACAACTGCATTGTGCACATAACAACTGCACTATGCAACTTCACTGCCCTCACTTATGAGGGTGGGGGTGGGCGATAACAACTACATCGTGCACTGCACGCGTGCAAGTGCACAGTGCGGTTATTCGCCCACCCCCTCCCTCATAACAACCGCATTGTGCACTTGCACGATGTAGTTGTTACTGCCCACCCCCGTCCTCACTTGCATAGTGCAGTTTTCTTGCCCACCCACTGTGCAAGTGCACAGTGCAATTGTTACTGCCCACCCCCGCCCTCATAACAACTGCATTGTGCACTTGCATAGTGTAGTTGTTACTTCCCACTGCCCACCCCCGCCCTCACTTGCATAGTGCAGTTTTTACTGCCCACCCCCGCCCTCATAACAACTACACTGTGCATAGTGCAGTTGTTACTGCCCACCCCCACCCTCAGTACACAGTGCAGTTGTTATTGCCCACCCCTACCCTCACTCATGAGTGAGTGCACGGATAGTGCAGTTGTTACTACCCACCCCCGCCCTCACTCATGAGTGAGTGAACAGTGCGAGTTATTCGCCCACCCCCGCCATAAAATCGCACTCTGTGCACTTTCAGTCTAATGGGATTCATTCCATCATCCTCGGTTTCATGCACACTTAAAGGATTAATATCAAACTACTACCTTTATAAAAAAGATGCCTCCAAGGTTTAAACCTGGATATCTTCTTAATAAATACCTCTTGTGCATAGGGCAGTTGTTACTGCCCACCCCCGCCCTCACTCACAGTGCAGTTGTTACTGCCCACCCCTGCCCTCACTTGAGTGAGGTCAGGGGTGGACAGTAACAACTGCACTGTGCACAAGAGGTATTTATTAAGAAGATATCTAGGTTTAAATCTTGGAGGCAGTCTATTTACAAAGGTAGTAGTTTGATATGAATCCTTTAAGTGTGCATGAAATTGAGGATGAAGGAATGAATCCCATTAGATTGAAAGTGCACAGCACGATCAGCTATCGGGCGGTGGCGTGAATAACCTGCTATGCAGAGTGCACAATGCAGTTGTTATGAGGGCGGGGGTGGGCAATAACAACTGCACTGTGCAAGTGAGGGCGGAGGTGGGCAATAACAACTGCACTATGCAAGTGAGGGCGGAGGTGGGCAATAACAACTGCACTGTGCAAGTGAGGGCGGGGGTGGGCAATAACTCGCACTATGCAAGTGAGGGCGGGGGTGGGCAATAACATTGCATTGTGCAAGTGAGGGCGGGGGTGGGCAATAACAACTGCACTATGCAAGGGCGGGGGTGGGCAATAACAACTGCACTGTGCAAGTGAGGGCGAGGGTGGGCAATAACAACTGCACTGTGCAAGTGCATAGTGCAATTGTTATGAGGGCAGTGGTGGGCAGTAACAAGTGCATAGTGCAGTTGTTATGAGGGTGGGGGTGGGCAGTAACAAATGCACTATGCACTTGCATAGTGCAAGTGCATGATGCGATTATTCTGCCCACCCCTACCCTCATAAGTGCACAGTGTAGTTGTGTACAATTTCATTGTGCACATAACAACTGCACTGTGCACTTATGATGGCGAGGGTGGGTAGTAACAAATACACTATGCACCAACTACATTGTGCACTTATGAGGGCGGGGGTGGGCAGTAACAACTACACTACGGGGGTGGGCGATAACAACTGCACTGTGCATTCACATATGAGGGCGGGGGTGGGTAGTAACAACTGCACTGTGCACTTATGAGGGCGGGGGTGGGCAGTAACAACTGCACTATGCACCAACTACATTGTGCACTTATGAGGGCGGGGGTGAGTAGTAACAACTACACTGCGAGGGTATGCAGTAATAACTGCACTGTGCATTCACTTATGAGGGCGAGAGTGGGTAGTAACAACTGCACAGTGCAGTTGTTACTGCCCACCCCAACCCTTATAAGTGAATGCACAGTGCAGTTGTTACTTTCCACCCCTGCCCTAACTCCTTAAAGTGTACAGTGTAGTTGTTATGAGGGCGGGGGTGGGCAGTAACAACTGCATTGTGCACCCCACCCTCATAAGTGAGGGTGGGGGTCGGCAGTAACAACTGCACTATGCAATTGTGAGGGCAGGGTGGGCAGTAACAACTATACTATAAAAGTGCACAATGCAATTGTTATGAAGGTGGGGGGGCAGTAACAACTGCATTGTGCACCCCACCCTCATAAGTGAGGGTGGGGGTCGGCAGTAACAACTGCACTATGCACTTGTGAGGGCAGGGTGGGCTGTAACAACTGTACTATAGAAGTGCACAATGCAATTGTTATGAAGGTGGGGGTGAGTAGTAACAACTGCAGTGTGCACTCTATCCTCGTAAGTGAGGGTGGGGGTGGTAAGTAACAACTATACTATGCACTTGCACAGTGCAGGTGCACAGTGTAGTTGTTATTGCCCTTATAAGTGTAGGGGTGGGTAGTAACAACTACACTGTGCACCAGCGCTATGCAAGTGCACAGTGCAGTTGTTACTGCCCACCCCAGTGTATAGTGCAGTTGTTACTGCCCACCCCTGCCCTCATAAGCCTAATAAGTGAGGGACAGAGTGGGCAGTAACAACTGCATTGTGCACCTGATAACTGCACTATGCATTGGGGTGGGCAGTAACAACTGCACTGTGCACTTGCACAGTGCGAGTGCACGATAGCTGTTATTCGCCCACCCTCACCCTCATAGTGTAGTTGTTACTGGCCACCCTTGTCTATCACTTATGAGGGTGAGGGTGGACAGTAACAACTGCACTGTGCAAGTGGGCAGTAACAACTGAACTATGCAAGTGCATAGTGCAGTTGTTACTGCCCAATTACACAGTGCAGTTGTTACTGCCCACCCTAGGCCTCATAAGAGAGGGTGGGGGTGGGCAGTAACAACTACACTATGCAACCCTCATAATTGATGGTGGGGGTGGGCAGTAACAACTGCACTATGTAAGTAGGCAGTAACAACTGCACTATGCGATGGGCAGTAACAACTACACTGTGCACTTGCACAGTGTGGGTGCACAATGAAGTTGTTACTGCCCACCCCCGCCCTCACTTATGAGGGCGAGGGTGGGCAGTAACAACTCGCACCTGTGGACTTATGAGGGCAGGGGTGGGAAGTAACAACTGCTAAGTGAAGGCGGGGGTGGGCAGTAACAACTACACTGTGCAAGTGGGCAGTAAGAACTGCATTGTGCACGGGTGGGGGTGGGTAGTAACAACTGCACTGTGGAAGTGGGCAGTAACAATCGCACTTTGCATCGCCCTCATAAGTGAGGGCGGGGGTGGCGATAACAACTACATCGTGCAAGTGGGCGTGACTAATCGCACTATCCACTTGCACAGTGCAATTCTCTTGCCCACTTGCACAATGCAGTTGTTAGTGCCCACCTCCGTCCTCACTTAGCAGTTGTTACTTCCCACCCCTACCCTCATAAGTGCATAGTGCAGTTGTTACTGCCCACCCTCGCCCTCAGTGCACAATGCAGTTGTTACTTCCCACCCCTGTGCTCATAAGTGCATAGTGTAGTTGTTATTGCCCACCCTGCCCTCATAAGTGAGGGCTTGCACAATGTAGTTGTTACTGCCCACCCCTGCCCTCATAAGTGCATAGTGCAGTTGTTACTGCCCAACCCCGCCCTCATAAGTGAGGGCGGGGGTGGGCAGTAACAACTTCATTATGCACCTGCACTGTGCAAGTGCACAATGTAGTTGTTACTGCCCAACCCCACCCTCACTTGCGCAGTGCAATTGTTACTGCCCACCCCGTAGGTGCATAGTGTAGTTGTTACTGCCCACCCCCGCCCTCACTTGCGTAGTGCAGTTGTTACTGCCCACCCCCACCCTCAGTGCACGGTGTAGATGTTACCGCCCACCCCCGCCTAGTGTACAGGTGCGGTTGTTACCGCCTACCCCCACCCTCGGTGCACATTGCGGTTAGTTCACGCCCACCCCCACCCTCAGTGCATAGTGCAGTTGTTACTGCCCACCCCCGCCCTCACTCATGAGTGAGTGCACGCACAGTGCAGTTGTTACTGCCCACCTCCGCCCTCACTCATGAGTGAGTGCACGCACAGTGCAGTTGTTACTACCCACCCCCGCCCTCACTCACTCATGAGTGCATAGTGCAGTTGTTACTGCCCACCCCCGCCAGTAACAACTGGACTATGCACTTTCAATCTAATGGGATTCATTCCATCATCCTCGATTTCATGCACACTTAAAGGATTCATATCAAACTACTACCTTTGTAAACAGGCTGCCTCCAACGTTTAAACCTGGATATCTTCTTAATAAATACCTCTTGTGCACAAGAGGTATTTATTAAGAATATATCCAGGTTTAAACGTTGGAGGCAGCCTGTTTACAAAGGTAGTAGTTTGATATGAATCCTTTAAATGTGCGTGAAACTAAGGATGATGGAATGAATCCAATTAGACTTAAAGTGCACAGTGCAGTAGTTACAAGTGGGGGTGGGCAGTAACAACTGCACTATGCAAGTGCACAGTGCAGTTGTTATGAGGGCGGAGGTGCGCAGTAACAACTGCACTGTGCAAGTGAGTGCGAGGGTGGGCAATAACAACTGCACTATGTGCAAGTGCACAGTGCAGTTGTTATGAGGACGGGGGTTGGCAGTAACAAGTGCACAGTGCAGTTGTTATGAGTATGGGGGTTGGCAGTAACAAGTGCACAGTGTAGTTGTTATGAGGGCGGGGGTGGGGAATAACTACTGCACTGTGCACCTGCACTGTGCACTTATGAGGGTGGGGGTGGGCATGAACAACTGCACTGTGCACCTGCATTGTGCACCAACTGCACTGTGCACTTATGAGGGCGGGGTGGGCAGTAACAACTACACTGTGCACCTATGGTGGGTAGTAAGTAACAACTACACTATGCACCTACACTGTGCACTTGCACAATGCAGTTGTTACTACCCACCCCCGCCCTCATAAGTGCACAATGCAGTAGAACTGCACTGTGCACATAGCAACTACACTGTGCACTTATGAGGGCAAGGGTGGGCAGTAACAACTGCATTGTGCAAGTACACAGTGCAAGTGCACAGTGTAGTTGTTACTGCCCACCCCCACCCGTAGGTGCATAGTGCAGTTGTTACTGCCCACCCTCGCCTGCGCAGTGCATAGTGCAGTTGTTACTGCCCACCCCCGTCGTCACTACACTGTGCACATAACAACTACACTGTGCACTTATGAGGGCGGGGGTGGGCAGTAACAATTGCACTATGCACCTACACTTATGAGGGCGAGGGTGGGCAGTAACAACTGCACTGTGCACCGCGAGAGTACAGTTGTTACTGCCCACCCCCGCCCTCACAGTGCAGTTGTTACTGCCCACCCCCGCCCTCACAGTGTAGTTGTTACTTCCCACCGCCCACCCCCGCCCTCACAGGTGCGGTTATTCGCCCACCTCCACCCTCAGGGGTGGGCATTAACAACTGCACTATGCACATAACAACTGAGCAGTAGTTGTTACCGCCCACCCCCGCCCTCATAGTGCAGTTAATGCCCACCCCCACCCTCCTAAGTGAGGGCTAGTGCTTATGAGGATGGGGGTGGGTAGTAACAACTACACTGTGAGGGCGGGGGTGGCCAGTAACAACTACACTGTGCACATAACAACTACACTGTGCACCTACACCCGCCCTCACTTATGAGGGGGGGTGGGCATAGCTAGCGCATCGTGTGAGGGCGGGGATGGGCAATAACAATGCATAGTGCATTGTTACTGCTCATCCCCGCCCTCACAGTGCAGTTGTTAATGCCCACCCCTGGCCCCGCCCTCATAGTGCAGTTTTTAATGCCCACCTCGACCTCGCCCTCATAGTGCAGTTGTTAATGCCCACCTCGCCCTCATAGTGCAGTTGTTAATGCCCATCCCCGCCCTCACTTGGTGGGCAGTAACAACTGCACTGTACACAACAACTGCATAGTGCGAGTGCACGGTGCGATTGTTATGTGCATAGTGCGATTATTCACGCCCACCCCCGCCCTCACTTACCACCCCCGCCCTCATAAGTGAGGGCGAGTGCAGGTGCACAGTGTAGTTGTTATGTGCATAGTGCAGTTGTTCCTGCCCACCCTCACCCTCATAAGTGAGGCACAGTGTAGTTGTTACTACCCACCACCGCCCTCACAGTGCAGTTGTTACTGCCCACCCCCGCCCTCACTTATGAGGGTGGGGGTGGGCAGTAACAACTGCACTATGCAAGTCCACCCCCGCCCTCACTTATGAGTGAGAGTGGGGGTGGGCAGTAACCACTGCACCCGCCCTCACTTATGAGGGCGGGGGTGGGCAGTAACAACTGCACTATGCCCCACCCTCACTTAGGGCGGGGGTGGGCGATAGCAATCGCACCTGCATGCAAGCCCACCCCCACCCTCACTTATGAGTGAGGGTAGGGGTGGGCTTGCACAGTGCAGTTGTTACTGCCCACCCCCGCCCTAAGTGAGGGTGGGGGTGGGCTTGCATAGTGCGAGTTATTCCGCCACCCCCGCCCTCATAAGAGGGTGGGGGTGGGCAATAACAATTGCACCCGCCCTCACTTATGAGGACGGGGGTGGGCGGTAACAACTACAATATGCAAGCCCACCCTTGCCCTCACTTATGAGTGAGGGTGGGGGTGGGCAGTAACAACTACATTGTGAGGGTGGTAGGTGGGCAGTAACAACTGCACATAAGTGAGGGCGGGGGTGGGCATGAATAACCGCATCGTGCAAGCCCACCCCTACCCTCACTTATGAGTGAGGGTGGGGGTGGGCAGTAACAACTACACTATGAGGGCGGGGGTGGGCGATGACGGTGCGGTTGTTACTACCCACCCCCTGCCCTCATAAGTGAGGTGTAGTTGTTACTGCCCACCCCCACCCTCACTCATAAGTGAGGGCGGAGGTGCGGTAACAACTACACCTCACTTATGAGGGCAGGGGTGGGTGGGCAGTAACAACTGCACACCCATCCCCGCCCTCATAAGTGAGGGCAGGAGTGTGCAGTAACAACTGCACTGTGAGTGAGGATGGGGGTGGGCAATAACAACTTGCACAATGCAGTTTTTACTGCTCACCCCCACCTTACAAGTGCAGTTGTTATTGCCCAACCTTGCCCTCATTGCTGAGCAGTTGTTACTGTCCACCCCCGCCCTCACAATGTAGTTGTTACTGCCCACCCCCGCCCTCATAAGTGAGGGTGGGTGCAGTTGTTACTATCCACCCCCACCCTCATAGTGTAGGTCATTCATCGCCCACCCCCTCATAAGTGAGGGTGGGTGCAGTTGTTACTGCCCACCCCCACCCTCACAGTGTAGTTGTTACTGCCCACCGCCGCCCTCATAAGTGAGGGTGGGGGTGTGCAATAACAACTGCACTGTGCAAGTTGTTACTGCCCACCCTCGCCCTCACTCATAGTGCAGTTGTTACTACCCACCCCTAAGCAATAAAAACTGCACTGTGCAAGTTGTTATTGCCCACCCCCGCCCTCACTCACAGTGCAGTTGTTACTGCCCACCCCTGGGCAATAAAAACTGCACTGTGCAAGTTGTTACTGCCCACAGGGGCCCACCCCTGTGGGCAGTAACAACTTCACTGTGCACAAGAGGTATTTATTAAGAATATATCCATGTTTAAACCTTGGAGGCAGCCTGTTTACAAAGACAGTAGTTTGATATGAATCCTTTAAGTGTGCTTGAAACCGAGGATCATGGAATGAATTTCATTAAACTGACGATGATGATATAAATCCTGAGCGACTGATAGTCCCTTTCACGTCGAATCAATAATAACAAACGGAATAGGTTTGGTAGAAGCAGTCCCTATAATTTGATTCTATGCTTTTTAATTATTAAAAATAATGTGATTGGAAACATTTATTTTAAAATCGAGCCCACAACAATAGGTTGCATCTCATCTCTTCCGAAGAATCGAAGACCTTTCACCAAGGCCGGAAGTCAAAAAGGTTGGTAGGTGATGAAATGAACGGAGCTTCTTCCATGAATATCCAATGGTGCTTCTTCCATGAATTTTCCTTTCGCACTGATTTCAAAATCGAGTGCCCCGCAGCGGTCGGTTGCATCTCATCTTTTCCGAAGAATCGAAGACCTTTCCCCAAGGCCGGAAGTCAAAAAGGTGTGTAGGATATGAAATGAACGAAGGATAGAATCTCCTTTCGGGAAAAATCAGCGGTGCTTCTTCCATGAATTTCCCATGGTGCTTCTTCCATGAATTTTCTTTTGGCACGAGTGCCTCACAGCGAGAATCGAAGACCTTTCACAATTGTTTTTTTTAATGGTTTTTTTTTAATTTACAGACAAATCAATAACTTTATTAAAATTGTCTATGGATTATTAGCTTATTTTTTATATATGATTTGATCATTAATTTTTTAAATAAATACCATCTTTATAAACAACCACTTTTATATTACAAAGAAAGAATATGTATTTACCAATTTAATTAGAATTGTGACCTTCAACAAAGATGTGGGTGATGTTTAAATTGACTATGGAGTCATTGTTCATACTTTTTTTTCCATTCCTCATTGGGAAATGAATAACGGCCTCTACACTGTGCAAAAGTGAATTCACAGACGACATTGATATCACATTCTGTAAAAATTCTACTCCACGTACTTGCGATCTAGTCTTATGTTAATGTTGATTCTTTCTTCGACAATAAAAAATGAGTAATGATTCAAGTAATTTTGGATGTAAATGTGATTGGACACTTACCAATAAGGAACTTGGGTTTAAATTTTGGGAAGCCAACTCTTTGCAATGGTAGTAGTCTACTTCCAATTCTTTGAGTGTAGGACAGACGGTAACAACAACAACACCGTATAAATAACAACTAAACGAATAAGTTTGTATACTCAACAACAACAAGACGAATAAGTTTGCTGTAAGCAGTTCCCATACTCCACATACTTGCTATCTAGTCTTATGTTGAATGTTGATCTTTCTCCAACATCCATCAAAAATAGTAATGACTCAAGTAATTTTGGATGTAAGTGTGATTCGACACTTACCAATAAGAAACTTAGGTTTAAATTTTGGGGAAGCCAACTCTTTGCAATGGTAGTAGTTTGCTTCCAATTCTTTAAGTGTAGGACAGACAGATGACACGATGATATGGAATCAAATGACCGGTGGTCCTCATTTCACAAAGTATCAACAACAACAACAAGAATAAGTTTGTTGTAAGCAGTTCCCAGTTACTAAAAATAAAAACAAAAAAAAATTACACTGAATGACGGCACGTGGTGACACTCGTGGTTCCCAACGTGGTGACACTCGTGGTTCCCGACGTCAAATTCTCAGAGAGATACACAGGGGCGGTGTTTGTCACAAATACGGGCTCCATTGAATGGCTTGCATGTGCGTTGTGAGCCTGCCACCCAGAAAGAATATCCGTATTCTGACGGCATCTCAGACGTCAAATCGACTGCCACCCAGAAAGAATATCCGTATTCTGACGGCATCCCAGACGTCAAATAACCTCGGCCAGTTGTCTTCCGGTCGAATTTTCCGACGACTCGTCTGTGGCTTGTACTGCCCGTCAGAAATACCGTCGCTACCGTCGGACCCGACGTATATATGTCAAAATCATTCATCTTATGAGAATGGTGTCGTATATTTATACCCTGTAATGCTTTCACAATTTACAAGTATATATATATAAATTTTTGTTATTTTTTAAAATTTTGTTACTGCTATTAAATTTGTTTTAGCATACATGGAGTTTACATATGGACAAAGAATAATTCCAACTTCAATTACATGTACAAAGAATAATTCCAACTTAAAATAATTCAACCCAAAATCCTGTTCTAATAAGGTGAAAACATGTGATTTGTTCCTAAAGTATATGTGTTTCAATGTTCTTAAACAATATTGTAAGATATCAATAGAGAACAATCATTTAAATATGTTGAGCATACTAAATATACATAGGAAATTTTAGAAAGCATATTTGTTAATATTACGGAATCAAAATGAAGAGCTTTTAAGAGATTAGAATATGAAGTTAAAGAAATAATTTTTGCTATGTAGACAAGGAAGGTCCCAGGTCCAAATGGATTTCCAGTATAGTTCTATAGAGCCTATTGGGATATAATAGCAAAGGATTTAACCCAAGCAATATAAGAGGTCAGAACTAGTGGAAGGATCCTTAAAGCCTTGAATCATACCTTTTTGGCTCTAATTCTGAAACTAAGAGTATGCACCCATTATTTAAAGTTTGTGCAGATCTAACGAGATCAACGGTCGCGCCCAATCCTAAGTTGATCCAACGACCGCGCACATAGGAAGTTGACCAACAAATAAAGCATCCACTTTAAGCGATAGACAAAAGGCTTGCATCTTCATGAGATCCGACAACAACACATGCTCCAAATCAAATCTAACGATAGCACTTTCCCGAAGTGATCAAGCATTAATGAAAGTCAAGGTTTCATCGATAAAGTAAGGTCAAAGCATGATTAAATCCAAGCTAATCATGATTAGTGAGGGTTCTAAGCACATGGTTAATCATTCCCCCTTTATTAATCACCGCTTTAAAAATATTATTAAAGCCTAAATAAAATTATATCATAAGGCCTTGAGTGCTTGATAATTAAGATTTAATTAAAACAATAGTAAGCAAGATTAAACGAGGGTCTTAACACATTGCTAATCTTTCCCCCCTTTGGTAAATCAATGATTTCATCATAAGGTTTTAAATCATAAAGGCATGCACCCCATGTTTAATGATCTTGCAGGTTAAGGGATATCAATGACTACACCGATCATCAGTTGATCCGATGGTAGCACTCATAGTAGATCAATCGATCGTTAAAAGCTATCATCTGAGCTGAGGTTAACTATCCTCCATCTTCATTAGATCTAATGGTGGTGTTGATCCTCATCAGATCTAATGGTAGCACTTTTTTGAAGTGGTCAGAGATTAACAAATTATTCATTAGTGGAACTAAAGTCAAAGCAAGATCTAACGGTCGCACGCATCCTTGCCCAGATCCAATGGTAACACTTTATCAATATGATCGAAAGATAATAGAGCAAAAGTTATCGAGCGATTAAGAGTTAAAGTAGACGCTAATCCTGATTAGCAAGGGTCTAAGCACATATTAATGTTCCCCCCCTTGGGATATGAAGCGTGCATCTTTATTTGATCCGATGACAATGCTTGATCCCACCCAAATCTGACGGCGATGCTTTGCCAAGGCACTTGAAGTTTAATTAAGTCAAGTTCTTTTGGTCGGATGATTAATTAAAGGTTAATTAGACTAAGTTCAATGTCTAATTAAGGTTAATGAGGGTATAATACGTTGATTAATCCTCCCCTTTCCTCCTACTAACCTTTGCGTAGGTCTAAAGGAAATTGATGAGCGTGCACAACTTGGACTAGATCTAATGGTGAGCACACAAGAAGATGGTCTGATTATAAATACTAATGTTTTAATCAAAGGCTATTAAAGTTTTAATCATTGATTAATCTAAATAAATCAAGATTATGTGCAGGTTTAATACTTTGATTAATGAACACAATGATTATTAAATTTTGGCCTAAGTATTTCTAATCAAATTGTTGCTAACCATGGTTTTTTGACTTTATGCACATGACTAACTTAGCATACGTTTATTATGTCATTAAACTAACAATTATGCAGGTTTTTGGATATCAATGGTAAAATCATAGCAAACAAGATCTAATGATAAGCATTATGTTCGATACACGGACTTTAAATAATTTCAAAATCTCAAAGAAGCTAACGGTTAGTAAATCTCGACTAGCACACACCTACATGATCGAATCCATAGACAAGCACCCAGGAAAACATTCAATGTTTAACGGTATATATATTAGACTAATGGTCATTTACAGGCTTAGGCACTTCGGTGGCAATCCACAAGGTTCATGTGATCTAATGAAAGTGCCCACCTCAAAGAAAGGTCTATGGATACGCAAAGTTGAAAGGAGAGTGCAAGTTCAAGTACTTATTCTAAAATCCATCAAAAGTTTCAATTGAAGCGTTTCATCCAATGCCTAACCAATGACACACATATCATGAGATAAACAATTTTTCAAAAATAGAGCAAAGTACCATCGGAAGCTTGGTAACACCTACAAATTCAGGTAGCAACCAAAGGAGGAAATGTTCAGATGATCAAACCAAATCCCATGGATTGTACCGAGATAAGTATAATGCAGACTGCTCGAGTGACAAACCTGATACTGGAGAACCAAATTAGATCTCTACGTATCCTCATCACATGATCACGTACTAGGAGGGAATAAAATAAACTTGATCAGAAAGAACTGATACGAAAATATTTTCTACTTGAAGGATAAATAAGAACAAGAGTGGGCCAAAGCTATGTCTCATAAGAATGGCGATAGAGTGTAAAATGCAAACTCCAGTCTCTGAGAAGAAGTCTCAATGGTGCAACCAGTTCCTATTTTGTAAATTCAAAAGATGTAGGAAGCACAACAAGAGTGAGAAGATGCTCGGTTCACAAGAAAGCTACTCACTAGGTGCTTTGACAAAATATAGTTATAGAGGGGTCACTCCGATGGAGTATAGTTATGGAAGTACCCTATAAGTGCTTCCAACTCTCATTTTCCATTCCATATTTCCTCCTACCTATCACTGCCCTCCTCTTTCTAGGCATTCTCTCTTGACCATCGTATAGCCATTCACCCCACAGAGCATCATCTCACCACCATCCTACTCACAAATCAACTCCCATTGCTCCCACCTACTTCATAACCATTATGTAATCTATGCCATTCCATCCATTTGTTTTCCATGCCACCTTCCCTCTCTTCACCATCACGTCGGGCCCCCCTCTGTCTCACGTCAAGAATTTACTACAACAACCTAGTCTGATCTCGAATGATAAAATCAGATGACTAGGACAAACAAGAAATAACAAAATATATATGTATATATCAATTCACCATTTATCTATGCAAAAGGAAAAACCATAAAAATCATCTGGTCCACCATATATTAAGAGCTCCCTTCAAGCCAAGAGAAAATTGAGACAAGAAATATAGCCTCACATAGTTCAGAACAACTGGATAGCACACAGAGAAGATCAAACCAGAAGAAGACAAGTGTAAGGCCCAGATGAGGCCAAAAATAATAGATTCAAGAACCTAGAGCTATAAAGACACCAACTACGGTCAGAATCTGCATCAAGCTTTAGAGATAGAAAATTTTTCTAAGAGGTATACTTGAGTGCCCTATGAGTTGTGTTGTTGTATCCTTTGTATATTTTTTCTATTCATCCCTCATTCTTCCCCTTTGTTGTGTAGGTTTTGGTAGAACTATGCTTAAGAAGCTGAGAATATTTCCAATTCTTTTTGAGCTTGAAGTCCAAAGATTCTTCCTATTACCAGATTGGAATAGGAGAATTGAAGAAGTCTTGTTACATTATTTGAACAAGATTTTCTCATTGTATTAAAAAGTTGTAACAGAGTTCAATGGCATTCTACCAACTCTGCATGTAAATTCATTGGAAAATTAATACAATTTTGGGGTTCAATTCTACCATTTTTATCTTCAGTTCTATGTGTTACTTCATAGCATATTACATTATTTGAATGTGTTATGAACATTTCTCTCATTGGTTAACTGTTATATTTATTACGATATTTGAATGAGTCTAATAGTACCAATTTCTTCTCTTCCTCCATTCTCTCTATTCATATTATAAGCATTGTTAATTTGCTATAACAACCCAATGAATCTAGGCACCGGTCTACATAAGGCATAATAAGATTTGTTGTCTTTGCTTGGTCATTTTAATATAAGTAGTGTATAACTAAAATCTGGAGTGCTTAAACTTGTAATATCTTAAGTTTATCACTAGGGTTTCCTTACCCATTTTGGTTTATTTTTAATCATAGCAAATAAATATTTTACCAGAATGAAGAGGCAGGTTGACCAGAGCCTGTAATAGCTCGTTGGTTTCAAATAAATTCTTGTAGCGTGACAATCGAATCCTATGGATGCAAGAAATTATTCCAATTCATTTTGGGCCGTTTTGGGAAAATCTTTTTTTTTTGGGGGTTTATTTTTTTTTTTTTTTTTCCAAAACCAATTTTTGAATTTTAAATAGATTTATTTTTTAATAGTTTTATTTCAATGACTATATTTTAATCAACAGGCGGCCAATTAGAATAAAGAACCTACGTTTTGATTTTTACGTCTTTATTGTTCTTTATTTTCTTTTTCCCATGATTTTCAATTATCTTTTGAAGTGTTCTTGATGTTTCTTGATTTTCTTGAAATTTTCCCAAGAACCATCTCCTGTGAGGCTGAGAGTAAAAATATCAAGCAATATTGATCATAAGTTCTATTCTTTCTACACTACCTGTGTTGGTGACTCTATCTGATCAAACCTAGAAATCAAAAATCAAGAAAGAAGGAGCAGAACGTGTTAGCGCACACGAGGAGAAGCGGTAAGGAGCTATTTCCAGAATTTGAGAACCCTAAGGTATTTACCCACAATCAAAATATCCCACTTCTAAAGAGTATTATTTATGAGAATAAGTCTTACTTTAGCAGTAGAAAGTACGTAAAGAAAAATAAAAATCAGAATACTGTTACTATTGATATTACTGTAGATGATGTTTTTAATTCTGCTTTAGATAATACATCTAATTCATCTTAGTCTCATAGCTCTATAGATCTTAATACTGTAGTTAATAATCCATTAGATTATACAGAATTTTCCCAACCAACCATCCTTGTAGGCAGTACTACTGTGAATCCAAATCCCATTATACCTACAGTTTCAATGGCTCAAGTAAATCAACAAAATAATGTCCAACTATGGAGAAAAAATAGGTACAGACCTTTTGCTTTACCTACAAATTTGAATGCTCTACCTAACAAAGCCCATAAGTATCTTCCCAAGTTTCAAGGAAATAATGTAGTAACTAGAGAAGACCATATCAAAAGTTTTCTATACGCTATGGATAGTTTAGAGGTAGAACATGAAGATGTAGTCCTTAGGATTTTTTGCAAACATTAGAAAAAGATGTCAGGGAGTGGTTTAACACCCTCCCAGCTAATGACATTGTAGATTTTGCAAGGATGGAAACTATATTCCTAAGAAAATTTGGAGAAAGGAAAAATGAACAATCCTTATTAACCGAATTAGCAACTATGAAGAAGAAGGAAAACGAAGTTGTCAGTGATTTCAATAGAAGGTTTTCCAAAACTAGGAACAAAATCCCTATTAACCTTAGGCCTAGTGACATCTAATCAATTTGTTTCTATAAGAATGCTTTCCAAGGAGAATTCAATTATGAGTTAAGGCAAGAACAAGCCACCACTATCGATGAATGCATGGATAAAGCTATAGATATTGAAAGAAATATGCTAGATAGTGGTAAAATGAAACCTTACTCTCTAGAGACAAATCTACCTGATAGAAAACCAAAAAGGGTAGCCTTCGATTTACAGAGAAGATCAGAAGTGGATCCAATGGAAAAATTGACTAATCAGGTGACAGAGATGTTCAATACAATGAACAATAGGTTAGCAAGAATAGAGAGAAATAATGGAAATAATGGGAATAATGGTGAGTCATCATAAACAGAGAGGCTACAGGTTGATAATCATCCGCCTTTCAAGAAGAATTTCAATAGGAATTAGGGAAATAACAATAACTCTGATGAAAATAATAGGAATAGGAACAATGGGAATAATAATTGGAAGAAAAGAGAATCTGACAGAGATCAGAACAATGTTCCTAACCCTATCCCATATGTTAACCTTGCAGAAAGTTTCCCTTATTTTTTTAGCTTGTGATGCTCCTCATAACCCAGAAGGATGTGGTATTTACTTAAGTACACAACACAATATAGATCTTAATGATGATTCAGAAGAAGATATAAGGATTAATGCATGTTGGTCTTTAGAAGATGAATCAAGAGAAAGACTCTTTGAAGAAAACATGGATAAATATGCTTCAAATCATCATCCCCAGATCTTAGTAGCTGAAGGTACCAAAATATTGCAAAGACCACATGAGTCTAGATATGATAAAATGAAGTAGGGGAAATTAATCCCAACTGCTAAGGAGGTAGAGGAGTTAGAAGCTACCCATACTCTGAACTTAAGAAACAGAATAGTCCTTGATAGAACAGAGAAAGCTTCTACTAGTAAAAAACCCTCCACAAATAGAAATGTTAGTAAAGAAAAGATTGATAGGATCCCCAAAAAGGTAATCCTTGAGCTAATAGAGTTAGAAGAGGAAATGCCTAAAGAAGAATGCAATAAACCACTTGATATAAAAAAGATAGAATTTGATGTTGGGTCAGAACTTAGTAAACAGAAGGTTAATATCACATTTGGTGAGCTTATGAAAGTTCAAAAATACAGAGAATAAGTCTGTAGAGCATTTGGACTTATTGAGCAAAAAGAAGATCCATCTTGCCATGCTGCTAGACAAAATCAATAGGATACAAGGTCACCATCCTCTATTAGACCCTTCTATGTATCATTAAGATATAATTCAGATGAAGGAGAGAGGTATGTAATCCATAATTGTATGTTGGATAGTGGAGCTTCACACAATATCATGCCCAAGATGATAGCTGACCAAATGGGATTAATCTGTACAAGAGATTCTGCCCCTGTATCAGTAATGGATAGTAGGCAAGTACCTTGTGTTGGAGTGATAACTGGATTATTGGTATATCTAGACCAACACCCCAAGAAAGGTATAGTGATGGATGTTGCAGTAGTGGATGTTGATCCTTTATTTTCACTCCTACTAAGCAGGCATTGGGTAGAACAATTGGGAGGATCTATTCAATTGGATTGGTCCTATGCTACCATTCCAATGTCAGATAAGGAAAATGTAACTCTACGAAGAGAACCTTTTAACAAATATTTTGTAGAGTTAATTAAGGTAGATGATACCATGATAAATTTAGTAAATTCAGTAGAAGAAAAAGGAATGGGAGTATATTCAATATGGCATAACCCTTTCCTTGTAGAAGTACCAGAAGTCAAAAACATGGATCCAAAAGTTATGAAAATGGTTGATGCTGAATCAGATAGAGTATTAACACAAGAAATGTGGACCATGACTTTTGATGGAGCCAAATCTCAATCTGGAGTAGGTGCAGGAGTCAATTTAACTGATATAAAAGGAAATTACCTCGGTATTCCTTACAGATTAGAATTTCCTTGCACTAACAATGTAGCTGAGTATGAAGCTTTGTTACTAGGACTTAGAAAAGCTAAAGAGTTGGGTATAAACTACTTAACTATAATTGGAGATGCATAATTAATTATCCAACAGATAAGAGGAAAGTATCAAACCAAACATCCTAGGTTAAAACAATACAAAACTACAGTATTGGAAGAAATTGAAAAAATTTTAGCTTTCAATATTTCATATATTCCTAGAGAACAGAATCATGTTGCTGACCTCTTAGCTATAAATGCATCAGGCCTAGACCATCCAAAAATTACTACAGAATATATGGATAGGTTCCCAACCATCTCAGTGTATAAGCCTTATGTACTAGATAACATTATTTACTTACAGGTCTTCCAAGATGATGTGGATATAAAAGACTTCATGACCTTACAAAATCAATATGCAGACATAATCTATGATGAAAAGGATGAAGAAAAGTTAAAAGATCAGATAGGAGAACCAGTGGAGGTAATCCAATTAAAAACAAATAGAATACCAAAAGGATTAGTCTCCCTGGAAAGTTTATTTGATGATTTTGATAAGGCATTCAAACCTCTTTTGAAAGAAACTATAGCTGAAGATGTTAACATTGGTACAGTTGAAGAGCCCAAAATAGTAAAAATAGACACAACTTTACTAGAAAAGGAAAAAGTTGGATATATCAGTTTCTTAAAGAAAAATAAGGAACACTTTGCTTGGACATATGAAGATCTTAAAACCTTCAAAACAGATGTTATGTCACACATAATACCCCTGAAGGAAGATTCCAAGCCATTCAGACAAAAATAGAGGAAGTATAACCCTACTCTACACCCAATAATGCAAAAAGAGGTACAAAAACTATTGGATTCCAAAATTATCAGAAAGGTAAGATTTTCATCTTGGATATCCAACTTAGTACCTATCAGAAAGAAAAATGGGGATATTAGACTATGTGTAGACTTTAGAAACTTGAATAAAATCTCATTAAAAGACAATTATCCATTGCCCAATATGGAACAACTATTGCAAGCAGTAGTTGGTTCATCCAGAATGTCCCTGTTAGATGGATTTTTTGGATATAATCAGATACAGATTAATCTAGAAGATAGACATAAGACAACATTCACCACACCCTGGGGTACTTTTGAATATTTGAGAATACCTTTTGGTCTAATGAATGCAGGTGCTACCTTTTAGAGAGCAATGGATTTTACCTTCAAAGGGTTGATGTTCAAAATAGTAGTAGTATATCTAGATGATATAACAATGTTTTCTAAAAATCTAGAGGACCATTTAGAACATCTTGCTACAGTATTTTCCTAATGCAAAGAGTTTGGAATTTCCCTAAATCCTAAAAAGTGCATATTTGGAACAACACAAGGAAAATTACTAGGACACATAGTGTCAGAAAAAGGGTGAGTATAGATCCAGAAAGAATAGAAGCTATCTCAAAAATTCCCCTCCTAAAAACATAAAAGGAGTCAAGTCATTCTTTGGAAAAATTAATTTTGTTAGAAGATTCATTCCCAATTTTGTAGAGATGACCAAACCTATAAATGACATGGTTAAAAATACTAGAGAAATAAAATGGACAACAGAAAACATGGAAGCTTTTAAAAAGATAAAAGAAGCCATTTCTACTACCCTAGTCTTAACCTGCCCTAATTACTCAAAAGATTTCAATGTCTATTCATTCACATCTAAGCATTCCATTGTTATAGTCCTTTCTTAGAAGGATGATGAAAATAATGAAAGGCCAATAGCTTTCATGAGTTCAGGATTAAAAGGAGCACATCTTAAGTATACCCTATTAGAAAAACATGCCTATGTAGTGATTCAATCTTTAGAACATTTCAAGGGTATATTTGGTTCAAATAAAGTTTACTATTGTATCCCTTTCATAGCAATAAAATATATCTTTACTCAATATGAACCACTAGGAAGGCTTGCAAGGTGGATGGTGAAACTATTACAGTATGATGCTGAATTTAAAATAGTCAAAATAGTAAGAGGGTAGGGCTTAGCAAAATATTTAGCATATAAAGAAGGAGAGGACTCTAATAATATTGTTATAGTAGATGAGATGCATGACATCAAGAGGATTAATAATGTTGAATGTAAATGGTATGATGAAATATTAGCATACCTACAAACTTTGTCTTTCCCAAAAGATATGCCAACTAACAGAATGAGATCAGTAAAATTACAAACATAGAAATATCATGTGCAGGATGGTGTGCTTTATTGGAGACACCTTGATGGTGTATTGTTAGTCTGTCTGTATGAAAATGAAGTCCCAAAAACAATTAAAGAATTCCATGATGGTTTCTATGGAGGACATTTTGCTCCAAAAGCTATAGCTAATAAAATCATGAGAGTAGGTTATTATTGGCCTTCCCTTTTCAAATATGTATATCAATATGTAAGAAATTGTCATAACTATCAAGTTTTTGCAGGTAAGAAGCACTTGGCTGCTATGCCTCTCAAACCAGTGATCATAGAAGCACCTTTCACACAATGGGGCATCGATCTGATTGGAGAGATCAGTCCAAACTCATCAAGCAAACACAGATGGATCATAACTGCAATAGATTACTTCACAAAATGGGTAGAAGTTGCTCCTCTAAGAAGTTCTACAACTCAAACTATTATAAATTTCTTAGAGGAAAGTATTTTAACCAGATTTGGGGTTCCTCAGAAATTAGTAACAGATAATGGGAAATATTTTGTATCATTTGAGATGGTAGAATTTTGTGCTAAATATGGAATAGAACTTTCCCATTCTACAAATTATTACCCTCAAGGAAATGGTCTAGCTGAGTCATCAAATAAAAACTTAATTACCATAATTAAAAGATCATTGGGTAAGAATAAGAAGAGTTGGGATAGTGAATTAAAATTTGCTCTATGGGTAGACAGGTTATCACTAAAGAGAAATATAGGTAGAACTCCTTACGAAATGGTATATGGAGAAAAAGCCTTGTTGCCCCCTAGAATAGAAAAATTAGCACTTTCCCTATTGTTACAAGATCATGAGAACCCTAATGCCTTGTAGAGGAGGTTAGACCAAATTGTCCTATTGCAAGAACAAAGAAGAGAAACCTTAAACAGAATAATTGAACAAACTCAGAAAACTATAAAATCATTTAACAAGAAAGCAAAAGGTACTCCCTTCTTTGAAGGTGATATAGTAATCTACTAGGATCCCAAAAATGATAAGCATGGTGAGAAAGGAAAGCTTGAACCCAAGTGGCTTGGCCCTTACCAAATAGCTCAAGTTGTTGGTCAAAACACTTACAGATTGCAAACCTTAGAAGGAGAACTGATGAAAATCCCTATAAATGGTATACATCTCAAGATTTACAACTCTTGCTATGGGGTCAATAGGGAGTAAATACCCTAAGATAATAATAATAATAATATATATATAATAAAAAAAAATCCAAAAACAGAGTGATATTCCAGGTCAGGAGTTATGTTGTTTGTTTTTGTCAGTCAAGTGTTTTTTTACTATTATTTTGTTCTATTTTGCTTTATGTAGTTTTAATTGTGTTATTTTTCATGATTATCATAAGGTAGAAGAGTATTCCTTATTGTTTATTTCTCTAAAGACAAATAAGAGAAGAGGAAATTTATTTTAGATTTTGATGATGCTTACAATTTTCAAATTTGAATGTTCATGCAATTATCATATGGTATGAGATAAAATAGAGTAAAATTAGAGTTATTGGTCCATCTTGACAAAGCCTCACTTTACAAATACTATTAAAAGAAATTTTAGGGTCCAAGGGATAGAATTATCTTTGGTAAGATGGTTGAGCCAAAAATCATTACACTCTATCCTTTAGCCAAAAATTGATCCTCAACTCAGGCACACTCATTGCACAATTTGCTTATATCAAAATATTTCTCAAAAAGAGAAGGAAAATTAAAATAATGCAGATTGAGTTAATATCTGAGATATCTTGGAAAACCTCTACCGAGGCTATAGATGCTTGACTGGTAGTAGAGTAAAACCAGATGGGATCAGTAGCATCTCCACCGGGCTATAGATGCTTGACTGGTAGTGGAGCCCTACAAATGGTGAAAATCTTAAGGAGTGAAATTACTTATTAGGCTTGACCATTTTCCAAACATGATGAAGTTCTGGAAGACCCAAGAATAAAAATGAATGCACTAACACACACTTAGGCCAAGGCATGATGGAACAACCAAATTTGATGCATTATGTATAATCATATCTTAGGACCTTGTTGAACAATCATAACAATATTTTCAAAAGCTCATCTGATCTTAAAATTATGATCCTTTGATCTAAATTTGACTAAGGAAAATAATAGTTTTTGGATACTCTATTGCTTTGAGATCATGTTTGTTATTGCTTTATTGTATCTTTTCAGTTTTAAGTTTTTATGTTTTAATTTTCTAATCAGGTTTGATGGTTTATGATTCTATCCAAAGCTTGAAATAAAACCAGGAGATTCTAGAATTCTCAAGTGCCTCAGGTTTTCAGCACATTGTCCCAGTTAGAGCCTATGTTGGAGCCAAATTTGACTCAACATCAGATACCCCCAAATTTAAATTTTTGATTTCCAAAGCCTTCATCTAAATTTGTTGGTCTCTGTTGCATTCACTTCTATAAAATTGGTTTTTAATTTTTGGCTCTAATTAGTCATTTTAAAATATTCATCTAAATAAAATTAAAGCCATAACCTTAGCCATTGGATTAAATACCTTTTAGTCATTAAGGAAGTGATCATTGACCTTATCCGATAATCAAAGAGCTTATAAAATTCGAAGGATAAATCAAACATTCATTTTAATAATTCCCCTAAGTCCTTAGGTCCTTATAAGAAAATAAATCAAAACATTCAAGCCTAAATGGAAATAAAATAAACCTAAGGTTCAATTAAATCATGTGGGCAAAAGAGGGTATGCACCCCCTTTATGGTAAAATTCATGCAAGTCCAAAGATCTGGATGGTAGCGCTTCATCCCCCAAGATCTGGATGGATGCGCTCACATAAGTAACCCAAAGGTTAAGTCAAGGAAGACCATGGTCAAAATTGTATAACCTAAGGTCTAAAACAAGTTAATTAATTAAATCCAAGTAAGGGTCATGCACCCCCTTTGGTTAAACATCGAGCAAGTTGATAGATCTAGATGGCTATGCTTGATCTATGGCTAATCCAATGGATGTACGCTCTCCAAAATATCAAATTATTAAAGCCAAAAAGTCAACAATGGTCATAATACAAGTCTAATTAAATTAAACCTAAGTCATGCACCCATTTGGTTAAATATCAAGCAAATTCAAAAGATCTAAGGGCAACGCTCACTCCATCTCAATCCAACGGATGCGCACCCACTAAAGATAATAAAGGTTAATCACGAAGCTTTATTAATAGATAATCCAAAGCTTAATGCTAATAATATAATGATTAAAATCAGGATTAAAGCTAAGTCGCATCATTAAAATCTGATAATTAAAAAATGTGCACCTTCCTAGATCTGAGTGGCTGCGCTTAATCTCGATGAGATCCGACGACCGCACACCACTCAAAACGTTAGAGCTTTAAGCACCCAAAGATTAATTATAATTAAACTACATTAACAATGAATAATCATGATTAGTGAGGGTCTTAATACGTTGCTAATCTATCCCCCTTTTTTTAATCAAATATTATTTGAAACTAAGGGTATGCACCCATTGTTTAAAGTTTGTACATATCTAATAATATCAATAGCTACGCTTTCTCCTGAGTTGATCTAATAGTCGCGTGTACAGGAAGTTGACCTACAATTAAATAATCCATTTAAGTAGTGAATAAAAATACTTGCATATTTATGTGATCCGACATTGGTGCACACTCCAAAATAGATCTGATGGCAGTGCTTTCCTGAAGAGATCAGGTATTAACGAAAGTCAAGATTTCATCGGTAAAGCTAGGTCAAAGCATGATTAAAGCTAACCTAATCATGATTAGTGAGGGTTCTAAGCACATGGTTAATCATTCCCCCTTTATTAATCATTGCTTTAAAAATATTACTAAGGCCTAAAGAAAAATTATATCATAAGGCCTTGAGCGCCCGATAATTAAGCTTTAATTAAAACAATGGTAAGCATGATTAGCGAGGGTCTTAATACATTGCTAATATTTTCCCCCTTTGGTAAATCAATGATTATATCATAAGGTTTTAAATCATAAAGGTATGCACCCCATGTTTAATGATCTTGTAGGTTAAATATATCAATGATTGCACCGATCATCAATTGATCCGATGGTAGCGCTCATAGTAGATCAACCGATCATTAAAAGCTATCATCTGAGTTGAGGTTAACTATCCTCCATATTCATCAGATCTAATGGTGGCATTGATCCTCATCAGATATAATGGTAGCACTTTTTCAAAGTGGTCAAATATTAACAAATCAATCATAGATGGAACTAAAGTCAAAGCAAGATCTAATAGTTGCACTCATCTCTGCCTAGATCCAATGATAGTGCTTTCTCAAGGTGATCGAAAGATAATAAAGCAAAATTTATTGGGTGATTAAGAGTTAAAGTAGATGCTAATCATGATTAGCAAGGGTCTAAGCACATATTAATGTTTCCCCCTTGGGATATGAAGCGTGCATCACCAGTTGATCCGATGATAGTGCTTGATCCCACCCAGATCTCGATGGTGCTTTTCCAAGGCATTCAAAGGTTAATTAAGTCAAGTTCTTTTGGTTAGATAATTAATTAAAGGTTAATAAGACTAAGCTTAATGCCTAATCAAGGTTAATGAGGGTATAACACATTGTTAATCCTCCCCCTTTTGTCCTACTAACCTTTGCATAGGTCTAAAGGAAATCAACGAGCATGCACGACTTAGACTTGATCTAACGATGAGTGCACAAGAATATGGTCTGATTATAAATGATAATGATTTAATCGAAAGGTTATTAAAGTTTCTAATCACTGATTAATCTAAATAAATCAAGATTATGTGCAGGTTTAATACTTTGATTAATGAACACAATGATTATTAAATTTTGGCCTAAGTATTTCTAATTAAATTGTTGCTAACCATGGTTTTTTTGACTTTATGCACATGACTAACTTAGCATATATTTATTATGTCATTAGACTAACAATTATGCAAGATCTTGGATATCAATGACTATGCTTGAAGCAGACTAGATCTAACGATAAGCGTTATGTTTGATACACAAACTTTAAATGATTTCAAAACCTTAAATAAGCTAACAGTTAGTAAATCTCGACTAGCACGCACCTACATGATCGGATCCATAGACAAGTGATCAGGAAAACATCCAATGCTTAATGGTATATATTTTAGACTAACAGTCATTTGCAGGCTTAAAAACTTCAGCTACAATCCACAAGGTTCGTGTGATCTAATGAAGGTGCCCACCTCAAAGAAAGATCTATGGATACATAAAGCCGAAAAGAGAGTGCAAGTTCAAGCGCTTATTCTAAAAGTCATCAAAGTTTCTAACTAAAGCATTTCATCCAAGTCTAACCAATGACACACACATCACAAGATGAACCATTTTTTAGCAACAGAGCAAAGTACCATCAGAAGCTCAGTAACACCTATAAATTCAGGCAGCAACCAAGGGAGGAAATGTTCAGACGATCAAACCGAATCCCATGGATTGTACCAAAAAAGTATAATGCAGATTGCTCGAGTGAAAAACCTGATACTAGAGAACCAAATCAGATCTTTGTGTATCCTCATCACATGATCACGTACTAGGAGGGAATAAAATAAACCTGATCAAAAGAACTGATACAAAAATATTTTCTACTTGAAGGATAAATAAGAACAAGAGTGGGCCAAAGTTGTGGCTCATAAGAATGGCGATAGAGTGTAAAATGCAAACTCCAGTCTTTGAGAAGAAGTCTCAATGGTGCAACTAGTTCCTATTTTGTAAATTCAAAATATGCAGGAAGCACAACAAGAGTGAGAAGATGCTCAATTCACAAGAAAGCTACTCACTAGGTGCTTCGATGGAATATAGTTACAGAGGGGTCACTCCGATGGAGTATAGTTATGGAAGTACCCTATAGGTGCTTCCAGCTCTTGTTTTCCATTCCGTATTTCCTCCTACCTATCACTGTCCTCCTCTTTCTAGGCATTCTCTCTTGACCATCGTAGCCATTCACCCCACAGAGCGTCATCTCACCACCATCCTACTCACAAATCAACTCCCATTGCTCCCACCTACTTCATAACCATTATGTAATCTATGTCATTCCGTCCATTTATTTTCCATGCCTCCTTCCCTCTCTTCACCATCATGTCGGGTCCCCCTCTATCTTACATCAAGAATTTACTACAACAACCTAGTTTGATCTCAAATGATAAAATCAGATGACTAGGACAAACAAGAAATAACAAAATATATATGTATATATCAGTTCACCAATTGTCTACACAAAAGGAAAAACCATAAAAATTGCTTGGCCCACCATATATTAAGAGCTCCCTTCAAGCCAAGAGAAAATTGAGATAGGAAATCCAGCCCCACGTAGTTTAGAATAGCTGGATAGCACATAGAGAAGATCAAACCAAAGGATGACAAGTGTAAGGTCTAGATGAGGCCAAAAATAACAAATTCAAGAACCTAGAGCTATAAAGACACCAACTGTGGTCAGAATCTGCATCAAGCTTTAGAGATAGCAAATTTTTCTAAGAGGTATACTTGAGTGCCCTATGAGTTGTGTTGTTGTATCCTTTGTGTCTTTTTTCTATTCACCCCTCATTCTTCCCCTTTGTTGTGCAGGTTTTGGTAGAACTGTGCTTAAGAAGCTGAGAATATTTCCAATTCTTTTTGAGCCTGAAGTCCAGAGATTCTTCTTATTACCATATTGGAATAGGAGAATTGAAGAAGTCTTGTTACATTATTTGAACAAGATTTTCTCATTGTATTAAAAAGTTGTAACAAAGTTCAATGGCATTCTGCCAACTCTGCATGTAAATTCATTGAAAAATTAATACAATTTTGGGGTTCAATTCTACCATTTTTATCTTCAATTCTGTGTGTGACTTCGTAGCATATTACATTATTTGAATGTGTTATGAATATTTTATTTCATTGGCCAATTGTTAGATTTATTACGATATTCGAATGAGTTTAATAGTGCCAATTTCTTCTCTTCCTCCTTCTTTCTGTTCATATTATAAGCATTGTTAATTTGCTATAACAACCCAATGAATCTAGGCACCGGTCTACATAAGGCATAATAAGAATTGTTGTCTTTGCTTGATCATTTTAATATAAGTAATGTATAACTAAAATCTGGAGTGCTTAAACTTGTAATATCTTAAGTTTATCACTAGGGTTTCCTTACCCATTTTGGTTCTTTTTCCTTAGAAATATATATTTTACCAAAATAAAGAGGTAGGTTGACCAGAGCCTGTAATAGCTCGTTGGTTTCAAACAAATTCTTGTAGCGTGATAATCGAATCCTATGGATGCAAGAAATTGTTCCAACAAGCCTTAAAAATAAAGATTGGAAATCAAAGAGATAGAATCCGATCAAAATTTTTGCATTGGACCTATAGGTGGATAAGTTTTGGAGGAAGAGTAATATAACTGAAATCAGTTTTACAATCAATTATGGTGTACAAATTCTCCATTTTGGTATCCTAAAATATTTGGACAAGATGATGAGACACTTTCATTTTTCTGGAGTGCATGATAATCACACAAGGTCACTAGCTAGTTGGGACAAGGTTTGCAAGACAAAGGAATTTGGAGGGTCTGGTAATTAGTGTAGCAACAACAAACAACCAAGCTTTAACAACCTAGTTGTATTTGAGATGTCTAACTCATCAAGACCAACTTTGAATCCAAGTATTGAAAGTTAAATACAATCTCTCACAAAATATAAAATATCTTCCTCATCTTTCAGTAACAAGAGAGGGATCAGAAACCCGAAAAGCTATAAAGGGGTATCATACTAGAAAGTGGGGGATGGCAATACTGCTATACTATGGGAAGATTCTTGGGAATATTTCCCCCTCATAATTTATTAGTACCCCCACTTAATAGGCCTCAAATAAAACTTTCAAAGGAAATGGTGATATCTCATAGGCCATTATTTTAAACCACTAGATCAACTGTAGGCCAATCTTGGTCAGTGGCAAGTCTTAGAGGAGGGACTAAGGGAATAATGGACTAAGGAGAAAAGAGAACTAAAAGAAATCTTGGATGGAAGGAAGTGGCCAAGGAGGATTGGACCTGATCAACTAGGTTGGAGGTATAGCCAATTAGGAATTTACATTATCAAATAAGGTTATAGAAAGATTATCAATAGCACTCAAATTACTCCACAACTCCCTTGGTTGAAATTATTGCAACCCAAAGGATTGCCAAAGATAAACTACTTTATGTGGTTGGTTGCACATAAGAGTATTATGAATCATTATAAGTTGAGGAGATGTGGATTTATTGGACCCAATTGGTGTGTAATGTGTCATGAAGGGGAGGAAATAACAAGCCACCTCCTTTTTATGTGTTCCTATGCCCAAACAATATGGAGTTTGTGGTACAATATTTCTTTCCAATCAAAAAGATCCATTCCCATTTAGAACAACTTGTGGACTATTGGAAGATCAATAGATTCAAATCAAAGACCTTGAAGATGGTTTGAGATTTAGGTTTGGGTTGTATCTATTTGGAACTTAATAGCAAGATTTTCAAAGAAGAATTTAGACTAGAGGAAAGAATTTGGGAAACTCTAATTAGGAAAATTTTAGAGATAGTGTAGGCTAGAAATTAGGAGGACTCAGATTGCAGAGGATGAAGTAGATATATGGACACAACTCCAAAAGAAACTAAAATATGAGAACTAAGAAAGAGAGGATAAGAATAGAAATAGGAATTTGTAGATTCGGGATGAAGTCTAGGGATTTAAAAGGAGAGGGTGAATGGAACACCTTAAGGGGTCATATGGCGGGAACTAGAACATCCAAAAGTTGGATAGTCAAAGAAACAAAGTTGAGCTGCATTTTATGCCTTTTCAAGAAAGGCGGATTATCAAAAGTAAATGTATAACTTGAATTTTTTTGAATAAGTTTTTTACCTTTTTCTTAAAAATAAAAACATTTATTTTTTAAAGTAATTCAAAATATAATGGGTAGTATAATTAGGTTACACTTTCTATGTATAATAATAGAGAGCTTCCCTTTTTGTGATTCAAACTGACATCGTTAAAATGAAATATCAACAACATAACATTAAAATATCTTCCCAAAAACTTACCACCGACTTGTAAACAAATATTTTGTTTAGTTGTACGTTTACTCTTCTCCAAAACCGATCCCAATCACTAAAACTTTGATGCTACTTTGGTCCAACTCAAAAAAGAGAAGTTATATTTGAGTCTCAACCATATAGAGGTATTAGGGCACTTACCTTCCTAAGGATTCTTTTCCTTGGCGTGTGTTTCCCTTAAGACCTCGTATGACATGTTAATTGCTTAATGCATGATTAGAATAACATAGTATTTTAAAGTATCACCATTATTAATATTAAAAATATAATAAAAGATAAATAATGTGTAAGAGCAGAGTGGATGTAAAATAGTTTGTAATATATGATTACTCATTTTTTAATGTTTTTATTTGTTTAATATATATTTATTCAAACAAATTTGTATTAACAAAGTATGGTAGACAATTATATATCTATTGGATTCAAACCTCAAACCTTCTATTTTAATTTTTGAAGTCTTAATGTTAGGCCCACACAAGTTGTATAAAAGGTAAATTAGTTTTTTATTTCTACGATGCCATAGACCATTACATGGTGTACAACCTTATTCCCATTAGAATTCAAACCTCAGACTTTTATTAAGAGTTCTAATGTCTCCACCATGAGGCCCACTCAATTTCATATGACACAATCCTTAAAGATGATGTTGTTTAACTAATATGTGTTTATCCAACCAAATTTTGGTTATCAAAGTATAGTGTACAACTGACCTCCTTCTATGATATCATAGGTCATATGAAACAATCCTCATACAAGATGTTGTTTACCTAATACATGTTTAGTTAATCAATTTTTATTTAAAAAATTATGGTGTACAATTCTACCCTCCATTAGATTTGAACCCTGAACCTCCTATTTGGAGTTCCAAAGTCTTTCCTCATAGAGAAGAGTAGGACTTTACAACCCTTCATTTAGAAGAGTAAAAAAAAATAGAAGAAAGGTGTTTAAAGAGGAATAAGTGTGAATTTGAGTTTTTAATGTAGGACTTTACAACCCTTCATTTAGAAGAGTAAAAAAAAATAGAAGAAAGGTGTTTAAAGAGGAATAAGTGTGAATTTGAGTTTTTAATGAAGTTAAGGTTATAGACACATGTAAATGAGTTGATGAAAATGCTAGAAATACCTTAAAGGAAAGAAAATTATTACATGGAATATCCAAGACATGAGTGCTTCAAATAAGATAAGGGGTTTATAATAGTTGCTTGGAAGAGAGAGATAAGAAATGGTATATATGTGAGAAATGAAAAGCAAAAATATAAATTTTAAGAATTAGGCTAAAAGGATTTAGAAGGGAGCCTTGCAACATGTCACTGAGATTAAAGGCTTCTTTAAGATTTTATTTGTTCTCTAAAACCAAGTAAAATTATGATTATAGTATTATAAAAACAAAGAGAGTGGATCATTGTTTTATTCCACCACATTTAAGATGGATTTTATTGGTTCTTGGTAAAATTTTATACCCTTTAACTCTAAAATATGAGAAAGCAATGGTAAAGCTAAAGATATAGTAGTTTTTGACATCCATGAGATCATATTCCATATGAGACAACCCTCATGGAGGATGGTATTTACCTAATATATGTCTATATAACAATACCTAATTACCAATCATAGTGTACAACCCTATCCCATCTTAGATTCAAACTTTAACCTACTTTTTGGAGTTCCAAGGTTGTATAACATCTTCATAACACCTTTGGAATAGCATAGGTGATATCAATTGCTATATAAAAGTAGAGGAAAAGAAATAAGGCCTTCCATTAATAACATTTGAGGAGAATTTTATAGATTTTATTCTCAAAAAATACCTATCGATTATAGCTCCAAAAATGGAATTTCTATTTATTGTGATATGCACTCAGGAATGGACAAGATCATTGAGTGATTGTATTACAGTTAGTGGTTTTTAGTTTGATGGATATATTTTCATAGATATTCAAATCCTTCCATACTCTGTGTTTGATCATTGGTTGATGATTTTGCATGTTTGAGGCCATGTAGAAGAAAAAAAGATTAATTTTAAAAGTGAAGTGATGGTACAAAAAAACCTTAAAAGAAAAGGTATATGTTATGTTCACCCTTGTCCAAAATATAAGACATCTAAAAAATAAATAAATAAAACACAACAAAAATTGGTAGCATTTCTTAATGAAATTTAGACATCTAGAAAGAGATTAGAAAGTACTTGAGTAGGCCTAGTTTATAGGCATAAGCAAGGAGGAGGCAATAAAATGGAACTTACAAATGCAATTAGAGAATACAATAATAGTTGTCAAGGTAGGAAGATATACTCTATAGACATAAATCCAAAACAATCTAGAATCATAAAGATGATAAGAATAAAATATTTTTCCATAGAAGTGCTTTACATCACTAAAATGTCAACAATCTCTTAAGTATCAAGCTTTAATTTGGAAAGGAATTAACTAGGCCATTGGACATCCAAAGAAACGTAGTGTGATATTTAGAGGAGATCCTACAAGATATAAGGGTACCTTAGATCACTGAAGTTTCAACAATATCTCAAGTATTAAACTTAAATGTGGAAAGGAATTAACAAAGTAATCAAAGATCTAAATAAAAGTAGTGCAATATTTTGATAAAATTATCTGGAAGAAAGATAAGGATTATGAGTGAGTTTAAGATGGTATTCTCAGATATTTTATCCCTTTAGCATATGAGAAATAAAATAGATTCTTGATGCATGACTTTAGTGATGGTAAAGTTTAGATGACTATTTTTTATTATGAAAAGGAATATGAATTCAAAGACAAATGGCTTTCTCCCAGATGCTTTCATAATTTTTTGGGGACGTATAAAAGAAGACCTAGTTGTTATATTTGAGGAGGAAAAGAGCTCTATATCTATATAGAAAGAGTTCAATATCATTTTCTTGGTTATAATTTTAAAAGGTAAGAGTGATGTATTTTTTAACTTGTTTTGCTTGATCTCATTTTGTAAGATGATTTACAAGGTAATAGAAAAATTTATGATGAATTGCCTTGCCAAGATCCTCTCCATAATTATCTTAAAATATTAGGGAAGATTTATTTTAGTGAGTCACATAATAGATAAAGTAATCTTGTCATATGAGTTGGTCCATTCTATAAATAATGACAAGTGACAATGAATGATTATGAAGTTTTGTATGAATAAAGTCTATGACCATTTAAATTAGAATTTTTGGACAAAATACTTTGGAATTTTGGATTCATTTTAGATTGGTATAAATGGGTTATTAGCAGCGTAGGCACTTCCAATTACTTAGTTTTGGTGAACATATTTATGGAAGGATCCTTCATGGCCATGGAGGATATGGAGGTGGAAGATAATCCAATCCATATATGTGTTTCGATTATTGATTCTTGTTGCTCCAAAGAAAATATTTAATGAGGATTTTAATGGTGATGAGAACAATAACTAATAGGAGTTATATAAATGGATATGGAAAATGGTATTAGTATATAAGTAAAATCATCTAATTATATCAAAAAGTATAAGGAGTGTATTAGTGGCCAAGAAAACACTATGAAAAAAGAAACATGCTTTGAAATCAATGAATATGGATATGGGGGATGGTATATCGATTTCAAAAAAGGACACCATTATTCTTGTGGATATAGAGAAAATTATATAGGATCTCATACAAAAAATGATGTATCAAGGTACAACAACTATAAATGAGGAATATTTGACCTTTAGTGGATGTGTCTAACTAGATTGTAATAAATAGATAAGTTTGGAATAGGTGAATGTGGTGTGTAGGTGCCCTATGTTGGTGCCTATATATAGAGATAAATGTATTGAAAAGTAGCATGGAAGGCTATATAGTCAATGGAAATTGAGATGTATATTAGTTTTTAAGAGATTTTTATAGATGAATTAAATATGGGATTTTATATCTTTATGTTTGATGTAATGTATAGTAATATGCTAGGTGTAGTCATTTATATAGTAGCAATTATGGTATCCAAAATGACCTTCAAGGCTATGCCAAAAGAAAATGATAGTTTGCACTACATGCATTGCTGATATGGTTTATTCATGAGTTTGATCATGTTAATCCTTAGGATAAAAATTAAGATTATAATGTTTGAATTAACTCTACACTCTCTTCACTCTTTGGATATTTTTTTTTAGTCTATGATGTCTTTTGGGTTACAAAAATATATTTTTTGCATAAGAGATCCTTCAAAACAAAGGGTAGATCCTACCTATTTTTAATTTTTAAAATTTTAAGTGCATCCCTTTTTTAGATTTATCTAACTCTCAAGCTCTAAAGGAGAGATTTACAGTTTGTCAAAGGTGCAGGACCCAAGTACAACCTCTTTTTCTACAAAAAAAAAATGATATCTTGGAATATAGGGGTATGAATAAGACCCCTAAAAAAAGAAGTATTAGGGAATTGACAAGTTGTTATAGACAACATATTTATAAATATAGAAATGAAGTAGAGAATATTTTAGCCATTTGCAATGTTGATTTTCATCTTGATAAATTTTAATTTTAGAAGCCAACTAGATAAGTGAGCTTTTATCTCTTAATAAAATTATATTAAGGACTTGCTTACAGAGAATTAGTAGTTCGAGGAAGATGATATATAAATTTGATAACAAGATAAATGAAAAATATCTTTTATTTTTTTTTATAGGTTAAATTAAATTAAAAATGAGTTTTTATCAAGGATCCCAAAACCTGATTACAGTAAGAAATAAGACTAAAAATCCAGAGGAAGGCCACAAGAAATGACTTCAAAAACCAAAGGAAAACAAAAGGACAACCTTTCAAAAAATACTAAAGGACATCATCTAAGAAAAGGCTAAAGGATAGCTTTAAAGGAAAAATTAAAAATAAAATATAATTTTTTTTTGTGCTTTTTACAATGAAACCTGGGACAACACCACCCCGTCCAAGACAGCTAAAAAACATGTGCAAGGAATAAAATAGCAAGGGCAACCCTACCCATAAAATATTGAAATAGGGCAATCCCACCCAAAACAAAAATTTGAAATTCAAAATTGAAACTAAAGCGGGAAACACAAAAAATTCCTGCCTGTGGATGCACAGGGATGCAGCAAAAGGCAACAACAATAGGGATCAACATCCCAACCAGGAATGCAAGTGGAACAACAACCAGGGGACTCTAGAGGCCATGAAATCCTATTGTAGCAAGGAAAACTACTCAGTAGCCATGGGAGACAAAGGAACCATTAATGCAAAAATGAGAGCCAAGGGAAAATGTGGGGAGGCCCAAGGAAAACCACCAACGCCACCAACGAGCAGCTTCAGGGATCCAGAAGAGGATGACCCATAGGAACATAATAGCAATCAGCATAGAGGCCTCCCCCAAGCCACAAAAATCTAAGAACCCACCATCAAACCTGCAATTGGAAACCCAAAGAGCAACACCACAGGAATAAGCACAAGGTCCCTTCCAAGCCAAAAGATGTTGTGAAGAGTTGCTCATGAAGCCAAAAACCTCAACCACCATGCACTACACCAGAATAACCTCTGATCCTTAGCACCAAATAGGACCCTACAAGAAAAATAAAAAAGGGTTCCTGAAAGAACTCTAGAAAAACTAAAGTATGACCCAAGAAAAACTAGGGACAACCTAGAAAATCCCAGGGATGTACCAATTCATAGGCACCATAAGGAAAACCCTACTAGAAGGCATGGAAAGGGGTAGACAAGTGAAATAGGGATCTCCCAAATCCAAGGAGATCATATTTAATTCCATCCAATCAATGAGGAGGGTAAAGGAATGCCAGAGAACTAGAACAGGACCTAGGAATGTCCCAAAAAAATCTAGGGATATCCCAGATCACAGGCACCAGAAGTAAACCCCACAAAATATCAAGAAAATGGGTAGACAAATGGAACAGTGATCTCCCACCCCAAGAAGATCATCTTCAATACCTACCAGCCATAGATGAAGGGCAAAGGAAGTTCCAGGTATCCAAGACAAGGCCAGGGATATGGTACAGGGCCAAGGATGGGTTGTAGGGAAATGGCGCAAGACTTCCCGGGGAAAATATATTATATAAAGATGTAAGTTAAACACCATTTAATTAACCTCATAGCAATGTAATGTTTTATAATTTTATTAGGAGCAGCCCCCAATAGAAGCCACACAACTTATTAAATAAAAAGTTATGGTTTATGAATGTTAAAAAAGAAAAATATTTAGTTTTTATTGTCAACTTCCAAGGATGAAATGTTGGACATTATCCCTAATGAAATTTATCAATATGCAAATAATATATACTTTAATATATGGCACTTTTAGTTTATAATTTATCTAATTAATTCAACCTAGATAAGAGTTGTGATAAAGTTCTTTTATGTAAAACAAATCATGATTGTCTCTTTAAGATACATGTATTATTTAAATTGGTACATAGGTAGCATACATTATTTGAAAATTAAGAATTTCTTCCACCTATATGTTATGGTGACCATATAAGTAAGAAAACATGTACGACATAATTTACATAGTAGCATGAATATCATAAGTCTCATGAAGACATTTATTATATGATATTTTATTTGGCAATGCAGTAGTTCCAGTGAATCTTTTGTAATAAAAATTCTTTACCCACTACACAATAAATTTGGTTATGAACTTTAAGAATATTAATTTGAGGGATGATATGAGCTTGAAGAGGTTGTGGTAGGTTTGTTTATGATTACTTAGATTTGTCCTTAATTGCATTAAGAAATAAATATGTTGGAGAATAGAGAAAGGTTTCAAGTGTTGCTTTAGTGTTGAAGATTTTTATGAGATTTACATCTTAAATGTATTAATTATTTTTTATATTTGTATGACATAACATACCCTTTTATTTTCTTGTGATATGAAAATTTATCATTATTTTATACCTAGGCTTAATACCTTGAATATATTGAACTTCTTTTTGGGGATATATGTTATTATGTTTTGTGCTTACAAACATCATATAATTTATTTTTTTGAATTTAGCTAAAAATCCCTTAAGGGGCCACCTTGGTCTGAGAGACAACGACCAGGGAATTCTACACCATTCAAATCATCCAAGAGTCACACCCGGCCCTAATCGCACCAGCATTATCAACTGGATTTTGGGCACCCAATGTGCATTTGGTAGGGTGGAGATTCAAACCAGGGACCTCCCTTGGAGGATCGCCCTAACCTATCCAACTCACCTACAACACATGGGTCAAACATCATATGATTTTGAAATTTATTTTCAAATTCTTATTTTATGGAATTATTTTTTAGTTACAAGATAACACCTAGTGGGAATATTTAGCAAATTAGTTTTACGCATTGTTTCAACAAAATTCATTGTCTAAAATGGTATGTTGGAATATTTTGTATCCCTTGTATGTAATAAATATCAAGTTGATTTCATTCAAACATTTAAATCCAATAGGCTCACTACTTGCATGATGATTCTTTATTAAAGACTTACTTTTCTTATTTACATCAACTCTAGAAGGATTTTCAAGGTTGACCACTGGGAGTGCATAGGTTTATGATCCAAACACCTTAGTACTTGTGAAAATGGTATTATAATCTTCCTAATTTCCTCGTATGAATTTTATTTCATTCATACCTTTAAGCCCAATAGGATCACTACTTGCACCATCAAGAGATACTTTTAGATGAATCTTGCTTAAAAACTTACTTTTCTTCTCTACATCAACTCTAGAAGGCCTTTCAATGTTGACCACTTGGAGTGCATAGGTTTATGATCCAAACACATTAGTATTTATGACAATGGTTATATAATCTTCCCTATGTACTCGTATTTATTTGCACCTTGTCATTCCTCTACTATGAGTACCAAGTATTTTTTAAATGTATTTGTAGCCACAAAAATATCTTCATTCCAAGGGGGATTTGCAGTTTGAGGTTGAGACACTCTTGTTTTCAACATTTTATTTTATAATTGTTCTTTAACATAGACCTCAAGAAACCTTCCCTTGTCACTCATTTGTAAATCTTGGACCTCAATCACATTTACTCTCACATACTAGAGTTTTAGATATAGACCAACCTTTGAACTAATATTTGCAACTCCATCATTCTGTACTACAACTATATTAGAATTTATGCTTCTAACAAGGCTTCATTTGCTTATGAACCCATCCATATTGGAAGCATAATCTTACCTTTCACCTTTGACTCCCCCATATTTGTCTTCTAACCTATATCATTAAGGTTCCAAGGGACTATCAATATGTATCTTTGTGGGAATCTCATTAAGATCAAATATTGAATGCCAAATAAAGTCATTTTTTACAAAATACTTTATTATGAAATTTATTCTTATTAACAAAAATCATCCATCAATATGCAAAAATATTTAATCATTCATCCACAAATAATTATCCAAAATAATAATCCACACAATGAGACAAATATAGATAATACCCTTAAGGTAGGGCAACACCAATAATACTCCTTAAGGAAGGAAAACTCTACAAGATCTCCCAAGATGAGAGTACCACTTAGAGAGGGCAAAGTATCATAAGCCACTTCATGGGCAAATACAATTACAAGTAATACTTCATATGATTGATCTTCATGATGATTACAATGATAATATCTCTTCTTTATATACACATATTCTAATTCTACATTGAGAAGTTGACTACTAAACCCTCATCCCACTCATTATTATAATATAATAATATAATCAAACTTGGATTATGTGTGGCTCATGCCAACCCTTATACAATATAATATCATATAACCTATTCCTAGGTACCATAACATCCTTATCCTTCACCACCACTTCTACTACATGACTTGAGCCTCTCCTTGGAAAATACAAAAACTTAGTTCCATTTTACATCTAATTTCTAATAAAATTGTTTGGTGGCTCCCCTGTAGTTTCTTATTTCAACCTCGACAAATGGATCATAACCTCCATTGATGTCCAATATCTCATTTAATAACCAAGTCATACATGCTAATTAAATTCTCTTGATGAATATATAAACCTACAAGGTGAGGACTTATCACCTTTAAAGTGTAATCTTCTCAATCAGGAGGTGTATTATGCAAATGTGGAGTTCCCATCAAGTTATCCTAAAGAACTAAATATCAAATAAATCTTAATATGAAATAACTATTTCATTTTAAAACACCTTATTTGTATAATAAATAGAGGTATGTATGACTAATTCATGGTTAGAATATAGCAAGCATTAATGATCATATTTAACTAACACTTATTTTTATGTCTTTCTTGCATTTCTTCTTGTTTTAAAACACGATGCACTTATTGTTAGTATAACAATAAATTCAAACCCTCCACTTATAAAAGTAATTCAAGTATTGAAACAATTCTCTATTTCAATATAATGTTTATGGTCTAGATAACATACAAAAGGCCCACACACATACTATGAACATTATGTTGGCTTTTAAGCCAAACTATCTCCAGTCCTAGTATAATTAAGCAACATATCTCAGGTCTTAATATAACTAATAAATAGTAGAATTAAATATAAGAGCAATCAAAGTATATACTATCCAGTATAAATTATAATAACATTCACAATAACATCAAATATGAATGTAAATGGTCAAAATCATTCATGTACTAGCATGAAAAATACTTACAATAAAATTGCTCAAAATCTGTATACAAGCTTCAATATTATAAATGCTTGCTATGGTGATAATTTATATACCGTTTTCCCAATACAATGTATGGAGCTTTGTCTCCATAATATAGACATAGAAAGGTGACTCTTCAATACTTGACTATTGCACTCCTCACATATCCAAGAGTTGTAACCTTTCCTATTCTTTACATAAGATAAAACTCTCATGTTCTTTGGCTTCTCATCTTGCCACTTGTATACAAGACTCTTGACTCTCTAATTACTTGCACACTTAACTCTATGACACTTGTGCTTCTACATGCACTCCTACTACATGACACTTGTGCTTCTACATGCACTCCTACTACATGACACTTGTGCACATCCTCACATTACATATTTTCATACTTACATACATGACACTTGTGCACTTTATCTCATTACACACTTGCACTCTTACTTACATGACACTTGTGCATATCCTGCATATTACACACTTAAATGAAACTTGTGCATATTCTACTTATAGACACTTACATAAAAGGGAAAATATAAATCACTCACCTAAACTACAAACTCAAACCCTAATCTATTACATATTTACATTTGTACCATAAAGGTACCATGGAGTTACATTAGCATGTACCAAATAAAGTAATATTATCCAACACCTCCCTATATTTTATTATTTGGTTATTTAAGACTTTAGTCTTCAATCTATTTTCTTTAGACTTTGTCTTGATCTTCCATTTGAGATTCTTCTTTGATTTTTTCTCCATGTCCTCTGTTCTCTTTCCTTTTGTACTTTCATTGATTCTTCTTCTTTGATTTTCCTTTCCTTTTTCCTCAATTGTGATATAATTGGTGGTGTGACTTTTGAGCAATGAGTTAGTAAAATATCACAATGATATATTTGTCTATCCTGAAACTTCTGAAATATAACATATAAAATGAGTTTCATAGAATGAATTAGACTATTCTACTCCTATTATTTTCATGATAATGATGCAATGTACATGATATATTGATAATTTCAAGGCAACAAGCCTAGAATCTTGCTTTTTTTTAATTCTTTAACACAATGCTTTGAGATTGAACGTTAGATTTCTAGTATTTCAAGCTTCAATAATGAATTGACACTCACCCTTATAATAGTTACATGTGGTCCTGAACATTTCAACTTCTTTTGTTTATTTTCTTCTTCATACTGTGAGATTACAAGTCAACCAAGTTAGACCAACCTTACTAGAACCTTGGAATAATCAAGAATCCATTTCAAGAGAGGACATCTTGTCTAGACTGTTGGTGTATGTTTGCAATTGGGGAAATGTATCACTCAACAGGAGATTTTTGAGGCTAAAATACTTCATTCAAATCATATGTGTCACAACTAACATCATTTTTATCCTCTTGTTTTTCTTGAAAGATATCAAAAGTGAGTAAAGACATATACATCATTAAAAAAAAATTAGGAGAAAATATGATGATGTTTTGTGAATTTCACCAAGTTCTAAAAAAAATTCATGAAGGTAGCTTATAAGAGTTGTGAATTTTTCATCCTTTGCATTTTTGAGAAATAAAGATAGTTTCCCTTTTAAATCATTTGACATTTCTTTCTTTCCATCAAAAACATCTATTAAATTTTGTGAATAGAATTTTAGCTTATTGACCATTTCTTCACTATCTTTATTGAATGCATTTTTAATAATTTCTTCAACTTTTTGCAATTCAATGATTCAATTCTTTTGAAGTTGAAATCCTTTTTACTCCAAAATTGCAATTTCAAAAACTTTTAAAAATATTTAAATAACCTCTCAAATAATAAATTTGCAAATTTATATTTTCTAAAATTTTCAAAATCCTTTTGAAGTAGCAAACCTTTTATCTCTCTACTTTATTAAATTTACAAATTCTAAATATCTTCAAATTTTCAAAAACTTTAACTTTCTAATTTTCTTCAAATTTCAAATCCTCTAAATTCAAATCTACTAAATTCAAATTTCAAAAACTTTAACTTTCAAATTTTAAATTCAAATTTCAAATTCAAAATTTTCTAAATCCTATTTGAAGTAGAAAACCTTATCACTCCAAAATTTAATAAATATTAAAATTTTCAAGAATTGAAATATTAATTCTAATATATGTGGTAGAAATCCTTATAACTCCCACCTACATTTTCTTTTACTAAAAAAGGTTGTAATCCTTTTATCTCCCACTAAATTAACAAATTAAAGTTTCTAAGTTTCAATACTTCACATGATCCTCAACTTAGAACTTTAATTGATTGAAAAAAGGTAATGTTATATACCTTACCTTTCACCTGGTAATTGTTAGAGTATATTACATTATTTGTTATATGAAAGATCAATATTCTCGTAGAAAGACAAAAAGTTATTTGTAAATCTATATTATGAAGAACACAAACTTATACTAAGAAGGGGGTGAATAGTACAAGATAAAAAATATCACTTTTCAATCCAAATGATAACAACAATAATATTAATGCAATAATGAAACAATGCACAAATCATCACACATATGAGAGACACAACTTTTATGTGGAAACACCCTCTCAGGAGAAAACCATGACAAAATATTGCTTATATATTTCTTCAATAAATTTCGTGGGCACCAACCCACATGAGACACCAATACCCTTTATTAGTTTATGGACACCAACCCATAGGAGACACCAAACCCCTATACATATTTATGGATACCAATCCATATGAGACACCAATCCCCTCTCAAGTTCATGGACACCAATCCATAGGAGACATCAATCCCTTCTACTCTGGTTCATGGACACCAATCCATAGGAGACACCAATCCCCTCTTAGGTTCATGGACACCAAACCATAGGAGACACCGATCCCCTCTTAGTTTCATGGACACCAATCCATAGGAGACACCAATCCCCTCTACTCTGGTTCATGGACACCAATCCACAGGAGACACCAATCCCCTCTTAAGTTTGTGGACACTAATCCACAAGAGACACAAATACCCTTGCTCTAATTTGTGGACAACAATCCACAGGAGACACAAATCCCCTTGATCAAGTCTACTCCAAAAATTGCTCAGATCTGCTCCATAATATGCTCATAAAAACCTGCTCAAACCTACTCAAATTTGCTTCAAAAATTGCTCACAAAACCTGCTCAAATTTGCTCCAAAATTTTCTCACAAAACCTGCTCAAATATGCTCTAAAATTTATTCACAAAACCTGCTCAAATTTGCTCCAAAATATGCTTACAAAACCTGCTCAAATCTGCTCATAAAACTTGCTCAAATCTGCTCCAAAATTTGCTCACAAGGCCTGCTCAAATATGCTCCAAATCTAATCTATAACCCTTGCATATTTACTACCAAATTCAATCATAACCAATGCACAAATATTCTTACCAAAGTTGATAAATAATGGCATCAAGTTCTTCACCTTTGCTTTTCTCAACTAAAATCAATTCAGTCACATTCTACCCATAATTATTTTATCTTCATGAACATATAGAAAATGATATGCACTAATGTAGTAAGCTCAAAATGGTCAATATGTTCTTCACATTCATTAAGTATGTAGCTTCTACATATCTCACATTTATTACATTTTAGAAGTAGCTCAAGTCTAGCATTGGATAACTTACTTATGTGTTGACTTGGAGATACTCATACCTTGCTCTTCTTCCTCTATCATGTGCACCTTTCCTTCTTCTTTGAATTTTTTGAATTGTCATTCCTTGGCAATTAAATATTTGGGTGAATATGTGCACTTAATATTCTTTGACACCTTGACTTGTTCTAAATCTGTGCCCTCCAAATCTACCTCAATAAATATGATCTTCCTCTTGCATGTGCTTTTCAAATCTGGTCAATAATTCTCTTTTTCCCTTATTGATTTAAATATCAAATCAACCATTTTAACCTTTATCACTTCTTTCAAAACATACACAATGAAGCTTAAAAATAACTCCTTATATCTCCCTTTTGAAACTTACAATATAAAGCTTTATTCTAACAACATCTCCTTTATATTGAATTGCAAAAATAAAATCACAACATCACACCTTATATCTCCCAAAAATCAAATCACAACATTACACTTTATATTTCCCTTTTTATAATTTGCAAAAATCAAATCACAACATTACACCTTATATCTCCCTTTGCAAAAATCAAATCACAACATAACACCTTATATTTTCCCTTTTATAATTTGCAAAAAACAACTCACAATACTATGCCTTATATCTCCCCTTTTACAATTTGCAAAAATCAAATCCCAATACTATGCCTTATATCTTCATTTATCAAATTTAATAAAACAAAATTTATAAATATCTTGAAGAGTCATGGATGGGATTTGATCTCTTGACCTCTAGAAGTGCAGTGCCCTAACTTGGGCTAATGACCAGCTACACTAACACAACACATGAAATCAAATTGTGTAAAATAATATTTATTTCCTTCGGTTCTCTATTTTTATCCTTCAGTAAACAAAATGACGTCGAAGATATTTGATCCCTTAACCTCCTGCATAGTAGCGCTTCCACACAAGCTAGGCGACCGTCTAGGCTACCCCAACAGATGGAATTAAAGGCACAAAAATGATATTAAATTCTTTGTAATTTTACCTTCAACTCTTCAGCAAAATGGTATCAACAAAATTCAACCCCTCAACCTCTCGCAATACAGTGCCCTGGCGCAAGCCAGACTACCGACTGGTATAACCGATCGATTGAGATAGATGTGGCACTAACCAATATTTAAGGTTTTCTTTTTGCTACATCACTACCAAAACCTATGCTCCTCTCCTCCCTCCTTGCTACCACTCTTCGCTTGATCAATTCTCATTCAAATTGCATTGCTTACACCAAAGTGAACTTAGGGTCTTCCATTTATATGATTTTTCATGCACCCAATGAAGTCGGCCCAAAATTTTAAATATTTGAATTTTAAACATTTTGCATGGTTAGCCCATAATATTTTTTGCATGGTGTTTTTAAGGAGGTCGCCCATCATTTGAATTTTAAAACATTTAAATATTTAAATTTTAAATATTTAAACTTATACATTATATTTAAATCCTTTGATTTAAATATAAGCCTCCAAATCTCCTTCTTTAATATTTAAATATTAAAGCATATAAGATCACTTTTGCTTTGACAACTTTAAATCACCTTTTAGGATATCTGTCTTGTTGGAAATATGAGCAAGATTTGTTGTCATTGATGTCAAAAATCAATTTTAATGAGCAGTGCAAGAGGAAGGATTTCAAGAGCCAGTTTCAAAAATAAGAAGGTGATCAGATAAGGTCTACAAGAGAAGTTAGAAGGCCCAAAGAAAAATAATATTATAATATTTTATTATAATATTAAAGGTCTAATGGAAAGACCTAAGTAAATTAAATTAATTATAAATTAATTATAATAATTTCATTATAAATTAATTTGTAATTTAATTTAATTAACCCTATGGTTATTAAATTAATTATAAGTTAATTATAAATATTTTATTATTAATTAAATTATAATATAATTTAATTTACCCTAAACTAAAGTTAGGGTTGCAAGGCAAAAAGAAATGCATCGACATCATAAAGAAAATCCCTCCTCCGATATTTAAAACAATGGTGTCATAATGGTATAAATACCATATGCCTTAGTGGTAAATATCTTACCTTCTTTCGAATTCTAAAAGGCCTGCGATTAATGTGATTTATGCGATTTCGTGCGAGGAAGAAGATAAATTTTTTTATCTTGTGCGCGCCAGCGAAGGAGTAAATTTGGCGAGGCTCTAAGCCTCATATCCATCTGGTGGCTCCCCCTGGTGGGAAATGTTTGTGAGCTAAGGCTTTGGAAGCGAGGGGGCCCGCGATCGAATCTCGACGGTAGTGGTCGTGAGTGTTTTTCTTGGGCACAAAAGGAAGCAGGGATATTTTTTGTTTAGGCACCAAGAGGGGAGGATAAAGAGCATGTGGTGCTCTTTTCTACCAAGGTGAGCACTTAGCTCACGCGACGGTTGGAGTCACGACTAGGGTGCTGGTGGAAGCGCATTGTGGGTTTGATTCCCACCAAGGGCAAAAGGTATTTAAATTTTTCAAATTTAATTTTGTCCTAAGGTTGTTTTGACATAAGGTTTTTAGGGAGATATAAGGGCTGTGAAAGTTGATTTTTATATTGTGATTTTTGAGTAATTAGAATATTGAATGAAGTGATAAGGTATTAGATGGTTTTGAATGTTATTGCAAAATAAAGTTTTATTTTGTTTAATAATTGAAAGGAGTAATAAGGTTAATTGAGCTTTCATGTTGTGAATGGTGAAAATAATTTGTGAGAAAATTATTAATGAAATTCTGAGAAGGTTTTTACTACCTAACCCTTAAAACTGGCAAAGAGAATAATTGTGATTGAGACAGGTTTTTAAGGGCACTTCTTCATCGAAGAAAAAGGTATGGGCACATATTTCTTGTGAGTGATTGTTGGATGTTGTGAATGCTAAGTTGGAGTGAAAAATATTGTTTGGTAAGCATTGTTGAGTTTGGTTTTGTATTAATGCTTCAAGGTTTTTCTGGAATAAAGGTTGAAGATAGAAACCTTGTTTGATAAGCATTGTTGGAAACATTGGATGAACCTTCATATGCATGATTAGGGTTTGTGCAAGAACATGAATATCATTATTATGTGAAGTTATGAACTATCTTGAACTAGGATTTGTAAAAGAACATGAGTATCATTGTTATGTGAGATTGATTGATAAGCATTGATGGAAATATTTGAGTGAGTGTTCATATGCTTGGACTAGGGTTTGTAAGCAAGGAGTATTTCATTGAGTGATTGATTGAGTGGAGTTGATTGAGCCTAGTCAAGTGGATGTGTTGAAGTGATAGTTCTAATTCTATGAAAAAAATTGTTCTATATTCTAATTTTATTTGAGAAAGAGATTGAAAGTGATTGAGCATTGTGATGAGTGTGAAGCATATTGAGTCTCTAACAATTCTCTATATGTTTCTATGAGATTGGACAAGTTTTAGTTAGGACTTGTTGAGCAAATTTGAGGTAAGTCTTTGTGATGACTTGTTGATAAGATTTGAGGTAAGTCTTGGTGAAGACTTGTTGAGCATATTAGACAAGTTCTAGTGAGGACTTGTGGAGCAGAGTTGAGGTAAGTCTTGCTGAAGATTTATGGATAGATTAGTGTGAGCTTTTGTGGAATCTTACAATGCATATTTTAGACAAGTCTTTGAGAAGACTTGAGATCAAAGTTGATTGATTGATTTGTTCAAACCTTGGGTTAAGGTTTGGGGTAGATCTAGCAGAGTTGATTTGTGATTGAGTCAAGCCTTGTGTTAAGGCTTGAGGATAGATATTGAGCAGATTTGTGCTAGACCGAAGGACTATGTTTAGTACAAATTTGAGGACAGATATTGAGCATATTTGTGCTAGACCAAAGTACTGTGTTTAGTGCATATTTGAGGATAGAGATTGAGCATATTTGTGCTAGACCAAAGGACATTGTTTAGTGTATATTTGACAATAGAGATTGAGCAGATTTGTGCTAGATTGAAGGACTGTGTTTAGTACATATTTGAGGGCAGATATTTAGCAAATTTGTGCTAGACCGAAGGACCATGTTTAGTGTAGATTTGAGATAGAGTTTAGAGTAAGCTTTGGAGGTGATAGAGTATAGAGGATGACAATCTCCAGTGGATAGAGGTCCATTATCCAAGGTAGTGAAGACAAGTCTTCTGTGTGAGGATAAGAGTCTTTAGTGGATAGAGATCCATAAGCCAGTGCAGTGGAGGCAACAGTTCTTCTAGAATATCACCAACCAGAGCTAAGGAGAAAGAGTTATCCTGTGGATAGAGATCCACGAACTTGATTAGGGGATTGGTGTCTCATTTGTATAGAGGTCCATAAACATTGTAATAGAGAAAGGATTCCCAAGATATTTGTTGAGAAAATTTTAGTGAAATGTTTTCTTCGTGGAGTAGCCCACATTGGGTGAACCACGTTAAATTGGTGTCTCTATTGTTTGTGGTGATTTATGCATTTCTTTGATTACTATTGTTGATATTGCTATTGATACATTGCATATTATTGATTGGGAAAGAAAAGTAAAAAGTGGTCTTATACTATTCACCCCCCCTGTCTCAGTATAAGCTTGTATCCTTCATGTCTTGCACTTTAATGATAACCCATAATTTCAATCTTGAAGATATTTTTGCCTTTGACATCAACATTTTATCCTTGAAGATATTTTTACCTTTGACATCAATCATAACTTAATATTTCCAACAATATCCCCCTTTGTCATTGATGGCAACTCTATAATGAAATTGACCTTTATAGAACAAGAAAACAAGATGCTCCCCTTAACAAGTTACTCCCCTTTACTAAAAACTCTCCCCATTTGACATCAATGAAAAGTGCTCCTTGGGGCTTGTAAGATAAGTCACTTGACAACACCCCAACTCCCTACTCTTACTGATACAATCAATGGTGATATGGGAGTGAAACTCCCAACTTACTATGCTCCTCTTCATGTATCATTTTCTTTCTCTAAAATTTGTAGATCATACCCTTTTGAAAATTTTGACCTTTCTCCTTTTTGCTTGACTTCGAAAGTTCAGGGAACACTATTCTACATCGTCTAGTTATATGCCCAAAATTATTACATTTGTAACAAATGATGTTGTAGTCCATGAGAGGTGAAAATGAATTGAAATTACTCTTGGTGAAGCCAAAATCATTCATAGCATGGACTCTACAATTTATAGCTTTATGACAAAAATGGTTACATGAGAAACAATGACCATGGAAATTTTTTTGAAACCTGTCTGATTGTCTTGGAGGATATTGTTGCATGGTTCTCTCATTGCTCTTTTTGTGATTGTCCCTATCCCTTGATGGTGCTTTGTTTTCTTCCTCATTGATGCTTTCACTTCTCAACATATCAACATAGGTCTTAGGCTCTTATTCAATTTTCTTTGATGCCTCTTTTCCTTTTGATCTTGAATCCCCCTTTTGTTTCTCTTGAAAATCTTCAAAACCAAGTTTCATCTTCATAAATGGAGATCTTTGTGCTTTGATAATATCATCAATTTTTTTTGAGATTTTCCTAAACTGATATATCTTATCATTAAAATTTTCAATTCCCTTCCTTATAATGACAACTTCATGTTCTAGTATTACACACTCTAATTATTTTACCTTTAACTATTCAACCATACCTTCTTCAATTTGCTTTACCTCTTCAACTTTAAATTTCAGGTCAATGAGTTCTTGTGACAACTTTGCCTTTGTCTTCTCATCCTCTTGTACTTGAGCCTTCAATATTGAGTTTTTCTTTCTAACCCTTTTCAATTATTCAAGAGTAGTAATAAGTTCCTCTTCTATGTCAACTGTGGCTTCCTCTTCATTTTTTGAATCTTTCTCTTCTTCTTGATCTTCAACAATAGGAGCATCTTCTTTCTCTTCTATGGCCAAAAATAGGATTTCTTCTCTTTCACTATTTGAGAGAATTTCATCACTAATGCTAGAGGAATTACTTACTTCCTTAACATAGAGACTCATCTTGTGTCTTTGAAAGATCTTCTCATGCTTGTTTTGACCATACCTATTTTTCCTTTCATGATAAAATTTTCTTTCTTTATTTTTCTTATATTCCTTTTCGTCTTCACTACTACTAATTTTTGTCTATTGACAATTAGATGCATAGTGACCAAGGTTACCACAATTAAAATATTTCATAGAATGCATACCTTTATGTTTTCTTGAACCCTTTTTATTCCTTCGTATGAAGTTAGCTTCTTCTCTACTGCTTGACTCTTCACTTGATTCTAGTTCCTTATTCTTTGTATTCCTTGAATATTTAAATGTTGCTTCCCGTTTGGATTTTTGATCTTTTTCATTCCTCATCTCATAGGCTATGATAATTCCATGTAGCTCATCCATGCTTAATTTTTTAAGATCCTTCATATCTTTTATTGCTAAAACTTTTGCATCAAACCTCATGGGAAGTGACATCAAGATTTTCTGAACAATCTTAGTCTTCAATACTTTATCTAAGTCCATGAATTGTATTGACAACCTCATCAACATGGAGTAGATATTGGGCAATATCTTCTTCATATTTCATCTTCAAGTATTAAAACTTTCTCCTATGGGTTTGAAGTTTTGCCATATTCACCTTGTCGTATCCTTCATATGTTCTCTGTAACTTATCCCATATTCCTTTTGCTGAAGAGCATTGCATGACTTTCACAAACTCTGATGCACATAATCCACTTAATATTGTATTCATTTCCTTGGAATTATTTTCATATGGTTTCTTACCACTTTGACCTATGGGAGGAGTTGTAGGTGGTGTGAACCCATCCTCAACATATTGCCATGTATCATAGCCATGTGCCATCAAATAATTTTTCATCCTTATGCTCCAGAAAGCATAGTTAGTACCATAAAACAATGGTGCCCTACTTGATGAAAACCCTTCCTGATGTGCCATGTGTGTTCCTGTAATATCTTTCTTTAAGCTATTAGGCTTTCACGAAGGAACCCGCTTTGATACCCAATTGAAAAGCACAAGCTTATACTGAGAGGGGGGTGAATAGTATAAGATAAAACTTTTCACTTTTAAATCTAAATGATAACAACAATAATATTAATGCAATAATGAAACAATGCACAAATCATCACACATATGAGAGACACAACTTTTATGTGGAAACACCCTCTCAGGAGAAAACCATGACAAAATATTACTTATATATTTCTTCAATAAATTTTATGGGCACCAACCCACAAGAGACATCAATCCCCTTTACAATTTCATGGACACCAATCCATAGGAGACACCAATCTTCTTTACAATTTCTTGGATGTCAATCCACATGAGACACCAATATCTTCTCAAGTTTATGGACACCAATCCCCTCTACTCTAGTTCATGGACACCAATCCATAGGATACACCAATCCCCTCTCAAGTTTGTGCACACCAATCCATAGGAGACACAAATCCTCTCTTAGGTTTGTGGACACAAATCCATAGGAGACACCAGTCCCCTCTACTCTGGTTCATGGACATCAATCCACAGGAGGCACCAATCCCCTCTCAAGTTCATGGACACAAATCCACAGGAGACACCAATCACCTTGCTCTATTTTATGGACACCAATCCACAGGAGACACCAATTCCCTTTCTCAAGTCTACTCCAAAACTTGCTCATATATACTCCATAATCTGCTCAAAAAAACCTTCTCAAATCTACTTCAAATATTGCTCACAAAACCTGCTCAAATATGCTCCAAAATCTGCTCACAAAACTTGCTCAAATCTGCTCCAAAATTTTCTCATAAAACCTGCTCAAATATGCTCCAAAATATGCTCAAATCTACTTACAAAACCTGCTCAAATCTACTCCAAAACATGCTCACAAAACCAGCTCAAATTTGCTCCAAAACCTGCTCACAAAACCTGCTTAAATCTACTCCAAATCTGATCTATAACCCTTGCATATTTACTTCCAAATTCAATTATTACCAATGCACAAATCTGCTTACCAAACTTGATCAATAATGGCATCAAGTTCTTCACCTTTGCTTTTCTCAACTAAAAGCAATTCAATCATATTCTACGCATAATTATTTTATCTTCATGAACATATAGAGAATGATATGTAGTAATGTAGTAAGCTTCAAATGGTCAATATGTTCTTCACATTCATTAAGTTTTTCACTTCCACATATCTCATATTTATTATATTTTAGAAGTAGCTCAAGTCAGGCATTGGATAATTAGTGTGTTGACTTGGAGATGCTCATACCTTGCTCTTCTTCCTTTATCATGTATATTTCCTTATTTGAATTTTTTGAATTGTACTTCCTTGGCAATTGAATATTTGGGTGATTCTTTGACACCTTGACTTGTTCCAAATTTGTGCCCTCCAAATCTGCCTCAGTAATGATGATCTTCCTCTTGCATGTGCTTTTCAAATCTGGTCAATAATTCTCTTTTTTCCTTCTTTATTTAAATATCAAATCAACCCTTTTAACCTTTACCACTTATTTCAAAACATACACAATGAATATTTAAAATAACTCATTATATATCCCTTTTGAAACTTACAATATAAAACTTTATTCTAACAACATCTCATTTATATTGAATTGAAAAAATAAAATCACAACATCACACCTTATATCTCCCAAAAATCAAATCATAACATTACACTTTATATTTCCATTTTTATAATTTACAAAAATCAAATCACAACATTACACCTTATATATCCCTTTGCAAAAATCAAATCACAACATAACACCTTATATTTTCTCTTTTATAATTTGCAAAAATCAACTCACAATACTATGCCTTATATCTCCCCTTTTACAATTTGCAAAAATCAAATCCCAATACTATGCCTTATATCTCCCTTTATAAAATTTAATAAAACAAAATTTATAAATACCTTCCATAGCCATGGATGGAATTTGATCTCTTGACCTCTAGAAGCATAGCGCCCTAACTTGGGCTAGTGACTAGCTACGCTAACACAACACATGAAATCAAATAGCACAAAATAATATTTATTTCCTTTGGTGCTCTATTTTCTATCCTTCAGAAAATAAAATGGCATTGAAGGGATTTGATCCCTTAACCTCCTGCACAGCAGCGCTTCCACACAAGCTAGGCGACCGTCTAGGCTACCCCAGTGGATGGAATCAAAGGCGTAAAAATGATATTTAAATTCTTCATAATTCTACCTTCAACTCTTCAACAAAACAACATCGACCATATTTGACCCCTCAACCTCTTGAAACATAGTGCCCTAGCGCAAGCCAAGCTACCGACTGGTCTAACCGATCGATTGAGATAGATGTAGCACTAACCAACATTTAAGGTTTTCTTTCTGCTGCATTACTACCAAAACCTATGCTCCTCTCCTCCATTCTTGTTGTCGCTCTTTGCTCGATCGATTCTCATTCTAATTGCATTGCTTACACCAAAGTGAACTTAGGGTCTTCCATTTATATACTTTTTCATGCGCCCAATGAAGTCGGCCCAAAATTTTGAATATTTAAATTTTTAACCTTTTGCATGGTCGGCCCATAATATTTTTTTGCATGGTGTTTTTAAGGTCGCCCATCATTTGAATTTTAAAACATTTAAATATTTAAATTTTAAATATTTAAACTTATACATTATATTTAAATCCTTTGATTTAAATATAAGCCTCCAAATCTCCTTTAATATTTAAATATTTATTTAAATATTAAAGCATATAAGATCACTTTTGCTTTGACAACATATAATCATATTTTAGGATATCTGCCTTGCACTTAAATGATAACTCATCATTTCAACCTTGAAGATACTTCTGCCTTTGACATCAACATTTTAGCCTTGAAGATATTTTTGCCTTTGACATCAATGACAACTTAATATTTCCAATATATTATAGACTCTCAAGTCTATATATCAATGTATCAAGTTCTGATAATATCAAGTATGAAGTTCTCTCTCATTTCTTGTGTTTTTCATTTAGTCTACTAATTCATAGTTATATATTTAGTTTCATAGAGTGCAATTGCTAACAGTGGTGTCAAATCCACAAGGAAATTTGATAGGAGAGATGAAATCTCCATTACAAGTAAATTCAAAGAATAGGAAGGCTAGAGAAAGTATTGTTGCAAAATTGAAGGAGCGACCATTGGAGGAGATTTTAAAAAGCTCGAGGTAGAATATTGCAGGTAGAAGAAACTTCTAAAAAGAGGGAATCACATCAAATTTGGGATAATCGTCGCTATCTGAAAATAAGCCCAAAAATAAGGAGGATTGAAGAGGCCACAAAGATTTTGGATAGAAGGATATTGTTGAATCTCGAGGGAGAAGTTGAAAGGTCATTGGACAACATTCATAGCTGTAAGCTATAGAGTTCAAAGGAATGGATTAGAAGGAAATTCTAAGACACAAAATTAGATTTGGTGAACAACGTTGGAGGAAGATAGAGAGCTACAAACTTGGAGAATTTTGGGGTAGTTTTTGAAAAAGTGTTATTAAGCAACAAGTGAGTTAAAAGTTGAGTTGCAAGTAGGGTGAATCAAAACACCAAGAAAACCAGCCAAGTTAAGATCAAATAGGTATGCAATATTGGTGCAATACAAGGTTATTATTTGAACATTAAGATTAGTTTTACATCTAGCTTTTTTTTAGAGCACCATATTACTTTTATTAATTTGAAAAGGTTGAAGAAAGTAGTCTTCAAAATTAATCTATAGCATTTGTAAGATTACAAAAACAAGCATTTACTAACATTTGGAGAGGAGAGATAAGTAGAATATATTATTATCAGTAAAGTGTTGGTGCATATTCATTTAAAGAAAAATAATAATAGAAAAATACGTTGATAAGCCAAATGAAAGAATTAAATCAAATCTAGGTTTTTCAATGTCTAAAGACACTAAGAATTCAATGTATAGAGGAGGATAAGTGGATATCCATCATGAGAGGAGTAGGCTATTGCTCGAAATGGAGTCACTAATACTCAAGGAAGCTTGTACGAATGTGCGTTGAGAAAGGACCACTATTACTGGAGGAGAAGCCACCATCAAGCAAGCCCATACAGTTTGAAAGCACTCTGCCCATCTCAATCAAGAAGTCCAAGTGAATTCATCCCTACAAAAGAAGCTAAAATAACATTCAAATATAAAATAAAGCTATTGAAACTCAAGGGGTAGATTTTAAATGTTAAGGGTTGGAAGAGAGCGTCACATGCAAGTGACAAGTATTTGCAAGAGATGTTATAATGTAGGTTGCAACGTTCATATAATTTCCATTGTGTAACACCCATGTGTAAGAGCAAGAAGAAGAAGACCAACATCAGTGTAACATTCGTGGCATATATTAGAGCATCATATAGCAATTAGAAGGTGAATAGACTAGAATCTCGAATGCCCATCTCAAAGAGTGCATACATAGAGAATTTGTAGATGCAATTGATCATTGAATGCATGACAAAGTAATCTAAAGGTAGATAAGTCAAGGTGTGAATAGCATATTACATTTGGCAATGATATTTGGTAGAGAAGACACATTTGGCAGCAAGGAGGAGGTATATTTGGTAGATAAGGCACATTTGGTAGCATGTCCAAGTGTTGGACCAGTCAAGCATCAAAGCTTTCTACAACAACGCATTGTGGAAGCCTAAAAATAAGGACGAAGAGTTGAGTAACCCCATATGCAAATATTGAATGCAAAAGTGTAACCCCGTACATGGAGATTGAATGCAAAGATGTTAACATGAGCATCATAATTTGGATAATATCAGAGTCTAAGAACTTGGAAGAGCGTAAAAATTCGAAGGACATTAACATTGATAGTGAGCCAACTATTGGAAGAGTTAGAGAGCACATAATTCAAAGACGTGCAAATATTAACCATAAAATTACCGTTGGTCCAAGGTTGAGGTAATATAATTTTTGCATAGCTATTTACAACCCTAATTTAGGAGAAACAAAGCTAAGTAAAATTATTATTATCTAAGGTATAAAGTGGAAGTATTTTACAAAAGAAAGACATAAACCTTAGATATAATATTGAAGGAGTCAAAAATCTATTTGATAACATATTTGGAGGTATTAAGGAGATAAAAAACATTTTGTAATTTAATTATTGAGGTTACAAAAACATTTTTACAATTAATTTTAGGTTTGAGTAATAAGGATTGCTATATTAAATTAAATTAAATTCTTAAATTTGTAAATATTGTCTAAATTTGGAGATATAAGGTAGAAAGTATGGATTATTGATGTATAGATTCAGGAGCAAGTAAACATATGACTGGAAACAAAGACATGTTTGAATATTTAAGAGAAACTCATGAGAAACCAGTTACAGTAGCAGATGGCAAGAGCTATGTAGTGAAAGGAATAGGTGATATTCCAGTTAATCTAACAAGTGAAAATGAACAATTAACAATGTCTTATATGTTCCAGGGTTAACCTCTAATTTACTTTCAATTTCTTAACTAATGGATCAAGATATGGCAATAGAATTCAGATTCATAGATGGAAGAAAGCAATGTCATATTATTAAAGAAGAAAAAATAATAGCCACTGGTTCTTACAATGGAAATTTGTTTGTTCTAGAGACCACTACAAATCTTGATTTTTGAGTTAAAACTTCAGGAGCATTATGGCATAAACGAATGGGGTATTCTAGTACATCATATTTATATCAAATTTTTGAAGGAATTCCAAACATATCTTGGGAATCTACTATTTTTCCAGAATATTTAGCAGGAAAACAACATAGAATACCATTTGAGTTTCATCAATATAGATATCAATAGGCACTAGAATTAATATATACATATCTATGTGGTCTAATTAATACTACAAGTATTGGAGGACACAAATATTTCCAACTATTTGTTGATGATTATACTATAAAAATGTGGGTATCCTTCATAAAATAAAAATCATAAGCTTTTAGTTGTTTCAAAAAATTCAAACTTCAAGTAGAAAAGAATCAGGGAATACTATTAGAGCTCTTAGATCAGATAGAGAAGGAGAATTTACTTTGAATAAATTTAGTCTATTTCCAAGGAAAAAATAATTAAGAGACAACTTACTACAACATATTCTCCACAACAAAATGGCATCACATAAAGAAATACTATATCTATAATGGAAATGGTAAGATATATGCTAAAATAAGCTCGTATGGATAATCAATATTGGGTAGAAGTAGTTCAAACAATAGTATATTTGCATAATCGATTACCTACAAGAATACTCAAGAATATTACTCCTAAAGAAGCATGGTTAGGACAGAAACCAAGTGTTGCAAAGCTAAGGATTTTTGGATGCAAAGCCTATATGCATATTCCAAAGCAAAAACGAACAAAATTAGATGAAAGAAGTATGGCTGGTATATTTATTGGATATGATGATGAGTCATCAGGGTATAGGATAATTAATCCACATACAAAGAAGGTTGATATAAGCAGGGATGTAGTTTTTGATGAAGGATTTAATGTTGACACTAAAGGAGAAGAAAATAGTAATTCAAAAATTCTTCTAGATTTCTCGAAAGAAATAGAGTCGGAGTCCCAAGAAGAAATACAAATAGAGTCTCCAAAATAAATAGAGTCATAATCCGAATGTATAAAAACTTTTACAATTCCTCCAAGAAAATATCCAATATGTCTTAGGAATACTCTCCAAAAATCAAATCTAGAACATATACCAAATCTTACTACCACAAGACCTCAAACTCATAGTCAGAGTAGAATGAATAGGGGTTTACTAAGTGTAATGGAAGAACTAACAATGACACTTCAGACATTAAATCACTCACAATGGAAAGCAATTATGGAATCATAATACTCATCTTTACAAAAGAACAAAATTTGGATCCTAGTAGATTTACCTCCAAGAAAAAAGGTGGTAGGATGCAAATGGGTTTATAAGATTAAGTATAGATTATATGGAACATTAGAAAAGTACAAAGCTCAATTAGTGGCCAAAGGACATACACAGATAGAGGGAATTGACTATGAAGTGACATTTACACCAACAGCTAGAATGACTACCATCAGAACAGTATGTGTTTTAGTAGTTCATCATGGTTGGAAACTTTATCAAATGGATGTTAAGAGCGCATTTATTAATGGTGATTTAGATGAAGGTCAATAACATAAAGTTTGCAAACTAAACAAATTCGTATATGGTCTAAAGCAAGCACCAAGGGTATGGATTATAAAGATTAATAATCACTTGTTACAACACAAATTCAAGCAAAGTTCTTCATATCCAAGTCTATATAACATAAAAGTTGGAAATGATATATTGATTCTCATAGTATATGTTGATGATATAGTAATTACAGGAAGTTCTGAAAGGATTATAAATGAAATAAAGAAATATCTTGAAAAGGCATTTGAAATGATTGATTTAGGAGTCATGAATTAATTGTCTTAGTTTAGAAATTTGTCAAAATACAGATAATATCACAATTACACAAACAAGATATGCAAAGACTCTACTAGAGAAATACAAAATGGAAAATTACAAACCTAAAGATACTCCTATAGAAAAAGGACTTCAATTGTCCAAAAATGATGGTACACCTCTAGTATTAGCTACAAAATATCAATAATTGATTGGAAGTCTTCTATATCTGACCAATACTCGACCAGATTTAGTTTTTACTATGAATTATCTTTCAAGGTTCATGCAAGAACCTAGAGAAAGTCACTTGAAGGCTACAAAAATAATATTACAATATATCAATAAAACTACATATTATGGATTAACCTATGAAAAATATATTAAGGATTTTTTTTTACAGTGATACTCAGATTCAGATTATGCAGGGTCAATTGATGATAGAAAATCTACTTCAAGATACATCTTTTATCTAGGGTCAGGACCAATTTTGTGGCATAGTAAGAAACAACACATAATAGCACAATCATCTATAGAAGCAAAATATCGTGCAGCTAGAGATACAACTTGTGAAGCTCTATGGTTATAATATATATTATCTGATATAAGAATAAAAAGAAGTTGTAGACACCAAAATCTAGCCACTTGTCATCCATTTGTATCCTCTAATCATAGTCGTTTACTATTTATATATGTATTTATTTAATATATACATAAATATTAATATTTTATATTAATATTTATATTTATTTAATAAATATATATGTATTTATGTGAATAAATCCTAGCCATATGCCACGAATTAATCTCAACCATCCATCCATATTAATCCATGTCACTTGATCAAGTTTAATCTCCACCCTTCCTCATGTAAGATATTTGTTGCATTATTTTATGTTTTTGCACTTTTGTTTATAGTTCAACATTGCAGCATTTAGGGTTTATAGGTTTTATCATTCAGAGGGCCTCACACAGTGGAGCCCTCATAGGTGCTATTAACCCTTTTATGTTGTTTCTATTTGTAGGTGCAGGAACCACATTTTTGGAAGTTGTTGCAGCTAGGGTGGTCCCGTAGGGATACACAAGCCCACCCGCACACTTGTTTGGAGCAAAGATGACGTAGAAGACACCATATGTTCACTTGTGAATAAGGGTTTTTAAACCCTATATTTGTAATCATTGTATCAATACAACATCATATTGTAACATTGGAGATCAAGGCTCCCCCATAATAATATCAATATTATTGTCTTCATTTGTGCAATAAGTTTTTGTGTTGATTATGTTATCTATTGCTTTGGTGTTGTCATTTTTTACTTTACAAAATGGTGATCATGGTGGGACCCCCAAAGGGTTCCTCATTTTGATTTACCTTGTCATTAATTTATGTTTTTATTTCTATTTTGTAGGTTTCCAGAAGTTTGATCATGCAAAAATCATGAAAACTAGGGTTTCTGGGAGTAGTAGAGTTCGATCAATGGTCGCACGAATGCCTTACAACATTTGAGGGATGCCCTATAGAGTCTAGGAGATGCCTCACAATATTCAAGAGACTTTGGTCTATATTTAGAAGAGTGGGGAAGAAATACGTAGGCTTCCTAGTAAGCCTAGTTCAAACCCTAACTCCATTTTATTTTTTTTTTGCTTTTTAACAGTGAAATTAATAAGAAAACATTCATTTTCTATTTTAAAAAGTAGTTACATTTTTCATTTTAGGCATTTGCATCTTTCATATAGTTTACATATAGGGTAGAGTTGCATTTATGCATTCATTGTAGTTGCATCATCACATTTGATTCAGATTTTTATTATTTTATGGTGTTTCATTTATTATTTTGTATGTTGTTTGCAATTGAAATGATAAAAGCATAAATAGTTGCATATTAGGGTTAAAGGCTTCCATTTTTGCTTTTCTAATCTAGAACAAGTTCATAATACCTAAGTACACTCCCTTATTGGAATCACTTGATGATTCAAGGTGGAAGAACTAGGTGAACCCTCCACTATTGGAATCACTTGATGATTCAAGGTGGATCTTAAGTGGTGTACCCTAAGTTATTTTGAGGAACTTGGTGTTAATGTCCTTGGATTCTAGATTAGACAAGTGAAATAGGGTGTTTTTAACATTGAGTGAACACTATAGACAACATAAATCTTAAAAATGAATCACACACTTTGCACATCACACATTTAACAATAGTGAGTTGGATTTCATCACCAACCATTGTTCGAGATTGGTGATAGTGGGCTTCATCTCCATCCATCATCTCACCCCATAGAAACCATAGTAACCCATGAGCAATCTTTCTAGATTTCATCACCAAAAATATTCTCATTTTCCATCCATCCTTAGAGTCCACCTTGCATATTAGCTTAGGTTTGCACAATATAACACACAAAACCACACAAAAAAAAATCTATTGCAAAACATAGGATTGAGTTGCTTGTTTGATTCTATGTGATTTCCATTGCATATTTTCTACACATTCCACACATTCACCATCCCCAACCGACTCATTAGCTTATGGTTTCAACTCAAAGCCAAGAAAATATTTTGATTCAAGCCTCTATTAGCCAAACCACTTCATCCATGGAGTGTTCCACATATTTCCCTACCACTTCTATGGTTAATCCTATAAGTGTGATACAGATAAGCTATTCTAGTTTATCTATGGGACCCTCACACACTATGTATACCTCAAATACTGATGTGTTGCATAGAGCCATCAATACCCCCATTCCAAAAACTAAGCCATCATCTCCTACCAACCCTAACATCACCTACATAGATATGGGTAAAGTTGGAGCTTATCTAAGATCCACTAACCCTATTCTAGAGCAAATCAATAGCCCACCTAGGCATAATCCTTCTTCTCAATAGGAACTTGCCCACTCACATCCTTCTAGTTTCACCCAGGTGTATACCAACCCTCTTTTTGAGGCATCATCTACACCTTCCCATCACTTGTCTCTCCCACAACAATCATGTGGCCAAAACATTTCCATCCCATATTCCTATACCACCACCTATGGCAATCCATTGTATGAAGCACATGTCAATGTTGCTTCACAAATGCTAGTCTCCACTACATCCAATATCCCCCATTCAGTTGCAATCCCTATTGCAACCTATCCTCCACCCACCTCATCCATTTCCACCACACCTACACCATCTACCTCAAAAATTGCCATACAACAAGCATGGCAACACCTCAACAAATTGCTCATGGGTCAGCAAGATGCTCATTCTTATCCCCAACAACAAATACAGGTGGTAGATCTTAAGCCCTAGTCTATTCCAACCCAACCTACCTTCTTTACCTCAAATCCATCATGGGTATCACAATATTCTATGATTTCCATCCCCACACCTCCATTAACCCACACCCATTCCATTCCCACAAGTCAACACATTCATAGTCCCCAAACCTCATCTCCATTCCATCACCCACAATCATTCCCTCATCAAGCCCAACATCATCAAATGCAATCCAATCCATCAAGCCATCAAAATCTCATCACACCCCAACATTTCACCACTTCATATCCACACAATCACCAAGTAATTTAGGGCTTCCACATACCTAGGGAAGACCCTAAAATTTAGGTAATGCAATAACATATTGATAGCTTGATACAACACACTCCTGGTATGATGAACCAGAAGCCTACTTTAAGATAACTAATCAATCAACCCATTCACTTTTTGGTACCATCACCACCATATCCGATAGATTTTATAATGCCAAAATTTGATAAATTTAAAGGGACTGAGGACCCTAGAGAGCATGTAAGCACATTTATTCACTCATGCTTCAGAATCCAAAATCAAGATGCTTTAATGCTCAGAACATTTCCTCAAACATTGGGAGGAGATGTCATGGAGTGGTATAACCATCTACCTCATCATAATATTTATACATTTGAATAGTTGGTAAACCAATTCCTAGAAATATTCTCCCTCAATGTTCATAAGAAAATCACATTATCTGACTTATATAATCTTAAGCAATTTGATGATGAGTCAGTCTATGATTTTGGCAACCATTGGAGGGTCATTATCACAAAACTACCATTCTCCCTACCAATGGAAGAGTTAACTCGATTGTTCACCAAGAGTTGCTTAAAACCCATCTCCTGGTTATTGCAATTGCAACAATATAGCTCATTCGAAGAAGCTCTTGCCTAGGCTAGCATAATTGAGGAAATAAAAATCCAAGAAGGTGTGCTAAAGCCTAAGAAGAAAGAATGGTAGAACAAGGGCCAATCAAAAGGAAGTTATTCTAGCCAATCTAAGTCAAATCAAGTGAATCAAGTGGTCATGAGTAACCGATAATGGCTCAACAACAACAATCAATGCAACAACAACCACAAAAAATTTCATATCAAGTGGTTCCCCCACCCCAACAAATTCATAACATAGTACCAACTATGGATAATCATCAACATCGATAATATATTTGACAAAATCACCATTACACACCTTTATCTGAATCATATGCTTCCATATTTCATAGGTTGTATGACACAAATCAGCTTGCCTTACCTGAGGTTAAACCAGATGATCCTACCAAGCATAGCAAAATCTATAGGGAACATTTATTTTACCCTTATCATCAATAGAATGGGCATGACATTAATAACTACTATCAATTCAAAGATATAGTGCAAGACCTAATTGACTTAGGGGCCATCAAGTTTGATAGTCCCTTGGCTCAACAAAATTAGAACCTTGGCATTTATCAAACACCACTTCCTCATCATGAGGAAGTGCAACCAACAATAAGAGGGTCAAACATCAAGACTCCTCCTAATCAAGTCAACCATGTGCAACAATACCAAGGTTTTGTGGGTGCTATTCATGTAGTCACCCGAGGTCAACAATGCACCAATCAATAAAATGCACAACAATAGACTATCCAATCTCCCATAGCACCTCAAGCAAGTGTGTCTCCTCAACCTACCAATTCATCATCACCCATTCAGTTCTCCACCAATTCTTCCCAACCAATTCACATTCCAAGTCATCCATCTCCACCCACTCATCTTTCCAATCATCCACAAAGGCCAATCATCTCTCTGAGTAGTCGGCTAACCACTAGCCTTAAAATAGCTTCAACAAACTATCTATTTATGAGCTAATACAACAATCTCCCCCACACCATGAGGCATTAATGGAGATTCTAAAATCCATTGAACTCCAATATCAGGATACTAATACCTTTAGCAATTTTATGGGGAATATCCAAACATGTGTGGAGCCTTCCATTACATTTTATGATTTTGAAATCAAACCAATATCATCAGAATCGGTGGACCCTCCATTACACATTATGGCTCAAATTGATAGGAAGCCATTCAAATAAGTTTTGATTGATACCAACTCCTCCATCAATATCATCACCACCTCTACTCTTCAACATCTTGATCTTCCACCATCTCATATAACCAAATCCACCTTCACCTTGAAAGCATTCAATGATGCTCTCTATTCCATAGTTGGCACTATTGTTTTACCCATCGAAGTGGGGGTAAAAATATTGCATACAATGTTCCACATCTTGGAAGGATCCATGGCATACAATGTACTCCTTGGATACCCTTGGATTAGGGAAATGAGATGTGTCCCCTCTATACTCCATCAATATCTAAAATATGTACATGAGGGATAAATTCATTGCATACCAATGGACGTCGAACCATTTAAGTATTGTAATTTCATCTCAAATCCCTATGAATCCACTCTTCCATCCACTCATATTTTCTTGACCCCATCAACCACATCATCCACCACACCATCCATATCTTCATCCAAAGCTCCTATTCCTGAGGAGCTCCCCATCACTACCCCACATCAAGCTTCCACCTCCATACCCCCATCCTCATCACCATCGACTACATGTACATGTGGTCAAGCCCAATCCACATTGTCCACATCATCAACATCAACATCCCCCATCATTATTCCCTCCACATCATCACCCATTCATCAAACACCTCAGCCAAATCCACCTTCATCCACATCAGTTGATGTCTCACAAGTTCAAATTAATGGATTGTGAGATGCCATTCTAGCCCACACCTCTCCCATTATCAAAGCCACAAGCCAATCATGAGCCTTCTCCACCTCCACATCATCCCAAGTTATGGTCCACCTCACTAGTCCTAGCATTGGTGAATACATGGTCCAAGATATTACTATTACACTACTTAGCATCCAAACCACTAGGGATTACGATCACCCATGTGACCCACCCTTATCCATAGGAGCGGTGTACAACATGGGTTCAATGCCTAACAACATCAATTTTATGTATGGGGGGATTGATTCATCATCCAATCCATCTTCCCTAGATGAACCCAAACAACCAACCCTTGCCAATATACAACACATGTCAGGTTTTCCATCCTGATACTTTCATCGAGTCAATTGGTAAGGATATGGCCTAGGATGACATGAATAGGGAATGCATGAGATCATCGATACTCCATATCGAGAAGTGCATGACCATTCAGGTTTAGGCTATCACTCTCATTCTTCCACTTCTTCTTTTGAACAAGCTTTTCAAAATATCCATTTGAATTCAGAAGAAGAAACCCATCACATCGATGACTTTGAGGAGGAAATCTATGAAGAATATGATGTTATATCGATAGCTTCTAATGAATCTGATGAGGAATCGACACCCATCACTCCATTCACCAAACAAGATGAGTATTACCTCAAAATGTTCCCCATCCATCAGCCCATATTTCATTTGCTCCTCCCTAGGGAGTGAGCTGAACCAACCGGTGAACCACCTCCACTTCATTGATCCACCTCACTAGACAATTTTGTAATATATGTACATAAAAAAAAAAATCATCATTGCATTGCATGTGCATGGATTTTTTCCTATTGCATTTATTTGTGTTGCTCATTATTGTTCAGGTTCCCAGAGTTCTTACATCGGTTCTAGTAGATAAGATCTATCCATCCTTCACATTTCCAACCACCAGTTTCCCCTTTAAGTTAACATGAATCCTATTGACTTATTCACCCCACTCCATAATCCATATGATTTGGCAAAGCCAATTCCAATTGACATGAGCCTTATTGATATGGACCAGATTTCCTCACCTCCATCCTTTTTTAAATTCATCCTTTTCAAGGAATTGTTAAGGGCTTCAGCCAACTACATTCCTCCATCACCTCCACCTTCACCTTCACCTTCACCTTTAGATCCCAAGGTTTTCTAGGAAGACATGGAAGAGACTATGTCAGAAGAGTTTGATAACATCATAGATGACATTCATTTGATCCCAATACCCCATCAACTTGAGGAAGGTTCTCATATGTCCATTGAAGATACCATCGATGTGAACCTTAGTTCAGATGTAGACAATCCTCAAATCATCAAACTTGGAAAAATTTTATCCGTAGATGAACAAGAGCAATTAATTGCTCTCCTCAAGAAGAAGAAGGGTATTTTTGCATGGTCCTACAAAGACATGCCTGGTCTTGACCCTAACTTGGTTGTCCATAATCTCACCTTGCACCCTGATGCTAAGTCGATCAAAAAAAAATTGAGAAAGATGCATCCTACCATTGCCCTCATGGTCAAAGAAGAGCTTCAAAAGCTTTTAGATGTGGGTTTCATTCTACCCATTGATTATCCTGAGTGGCTTTCAAACATGGTACCCATTCGTAAACCTAATAGGGTGATACACATTTGCACTAACTTTTGAGACCTTAACAAAGCATGTCCTAAGGATGACTTTCCTCTACCAAACATCGATACTCTTGTCGACACTTGCGCTGGCCATGAAATGCTTTCTCTAATGGATGGTTTTTTAGGATACAACTAGATTCAAATCAATCCTGATGACCAACACAAAACAACATTCACTACACCTTGGGGGACTTTTTGTTACAAGGTGATGCCCTTTGGCCTCAAAAATGTAGGTGCCACTTATCAACGTGCCATGACATACATCTTCCATGATTACATGCATAAGATCATCGAATATTATGTGGATGATCTCTTGAAAAAATCTAAAACTCGACAAGAGCACATTGGTGTCTTGGAAAAAGTCTTTGATCGACTTCTAGAGCATAATGTAAGGTTGAACCCCAAAAAGTGTGTCTTTGGTGTCACCTCAGGAAAACTACTAGGATTCATTATCTCCAAAAGAGGCATTGAGGTGGACCCAAACAAATTCAAGGCCATCATGGAGATGCCTCCCCCAACAAACTTGAAGGAATTGCATAGTTTACAAGGAAATATCCAATCGATCCATCATTTCATTGCACAACTTTCTAACAAATGTAGGCCATTCAATCACCTACTACAAAAGGGGGTGACATTTTCATGGATAGATGAGTGCCAAAAATATTTTGATGACATCAAGAAATACCTAGCTTCTCCACCAGTTTTAACTCCTCCTCATTAGGGGTCCCCTTCCATATTTATGTTTCAGCAATGGACTTTGCATTAGGGACAATGCTTGCACAAAAGAATGAAAACAATCAAGAGCAAGTTGTCTACTACATTAGTCAAACATTGGTAAGCTATGAAACCAGATATGCTTACATGGAAAAATTATGCTTAGCAGTGGTTTTTACCACTAAGAAACTCAGACATTACATGCTTAGTCACACCACATATGTCATAGCTCACAAAAATCCTCTATGTTACATGATATCTCACACTTACAATAACACCCACACCACAAAATGGATAATGCTTCTCACTAAATTTGATCTTGAGTTCATCAACCAAAAATCCATTAAAGGTCAGGTCATAGCCGATCAACTTGCAGAAGCTCCACTTCCTAGTGATCAACCCTTGATTATTGAGCTCCCAGATGATTCGGTATTCACTATCACTAAACAAGAAGAAGATGTCATTCCAGAGGAAGATGTCGATATCACACTATTCTTTGATGGTTCTAAGTGTGAAAAAGGTCAAGGTGCTGGAGTCATGTTTCATACACCACAAGGGGTACCTATTCCCCTATATTTCAAACTTGACTTCCAATGCACAAACAACAATGTAGAGTATGAAGCCTTAATATTAGGTCTTCAAGCAGCCATAGCTATGGGCATAAAGTGTATCAAGATATTTGGTGACTCCCAACTTGTTGTTCATCAAATAAATAAAGAATACCAATGCAAGGAACCAACAATAAAGCTTTACCATGAAGTAGCAATGATATTGCTCGCTAAATTTGATTGGTATGAAATTGATAGTTTACCATATTCGACTAATAGATTTGTAGATGTGATGGCCTCTCTAGGATCATTGATTCCAAAGAACTCCATAGGAGAGGTACAACCACTCATTGTCACAATGATCTCTAAATCTGCAATTATTCATGTTAAATCTAAGGATGAGAAGGATATTTGCTTTATCCATACAGAGTCATATGAGCCTTGGTCCAACCAAATAATAGCCTTCCTCAAGTTTGGAACACTCCCATTAGACATGTCATGAACTGCTAAATACACTTTCAAGCAAAAGGTAGCTCATTTTACTCTCTTGGGGGATGTGTTGTATAAACATGGTTATGATGGAGTCCTCCTTCATTATCTCGAGCCTATAGAGGCACAAAGAGCCATAGATGAAGCTCATGATGGTACTTGTGGTGGTCATTTTAGTGGAATGGCCATTGCAAAGTGTATTCTATGCATGGGTTACTATTGGCCCACCATGGAACATGATTATTGCACTTACATCAAGCATTGTCAAAAATATCAACAACATGCTAATTTAACTCATGTGCCATCACAAGCATTACAACCTATTCAAATCCTTTGGCCCTTTTCACAATGGGGTCTTGATTTGATTGGAAAAATATTACCTCCTTCCTTAAGACAACATACATTCATCATCACAACCACTGAATACTTCACAAAGTGGGTTGAGGTAATTCCTCTAACCAGTACGATAGGACCTCAAATTATGGAGTTTATACTTCATCATATCATCTATCATTTTGGTATTCCCTCAAAAATCATCTCTAACAATGATAAGTCTTTCAAAAACAAGGATGTTCAAGCACTTTGCAAGAAATATAATATCCAACATAGTTTCTTGACTCCTTACTACCCATAGAAAAATGGACAAGTTGAGGCTACCAACAAGACCTTAATTGCTATTCTCAAGAAACTAGTCAAAGAAAATCATCGAGATTGGCATACTCAAATCCCCTTGGCATTATGGGCTTATCGAACAAGCATCCACACACCTACTGGGGCAACACCATTTTCACTGGTCTATGGAGCCGAAGCAATTATACCTCTTGAGCTTGAGATCCCCTCATTACAAATTTCATTGCAAGAATTCATAGATGATGATACTGCTAGACAAGCATATTTTGACCAACTCACGCTTCTTGATGAAATGTGGGTCAATGCTTTAGAGCATTTATGAGTTTATCAAGACCACCTAAAGCATGCTTACAATGCCAAAGTTCATCTACATGAATTCCAAGTAGGAGATCTTGTTCTTAAGGAGAATCAACAAAACACCAATGCATTATCACACCTTCATGATAAATTCATGGCTAATTGGCTAGGTCCATACATTATCACTCAAAAAGTGGGTCAAGGAACTTATAGGCTTGCCAGTCTAGAGGGAGTCGAAGAGCCCGAACCACTTAACATCATCCACTTGAGAGCATTCTATGCTTAATGTGATTTATATATGTATATATACATGGCTAATACACAAAAACAACATTGCATTTTACACTTACATTTCACACATTGCATTGCACACATTACATTTCACAAATTGCATTTCATACATTGCATTCACAACCACCTTCACACATTTCATTCACCATATTAGGGGGCATTTATTCAGTTTAGATAATAATTGGTCCAATAAAGTTTTGTTGCCTTAATCAGGGGCACCTTCAAATCATCATCCATTTCATTGCACCATTCCATAAAGTCAAATTATCATTTGCAAACCACATTTCCATAATCCCTAGGTGTTTTTGATCACTCAACCACTCCTAGTGTTTCTAGAAACCTCCAATACATGTCAAGTTTTCTTTAGGACCAAGACACATTTTCACTAAGAAAATCTTGAGTTCTAGGAATTGAATCTAACACTCTTGAACCAAACACAATCACACATCTTAAAAACATCTTGTGTCAAAGAGGGATAATACCATGAATGGGTTGAACCTCAAAGTGAAAAGGGTACTCCTTGCTTGTCCCATTATGCACATAGTCCAAAAATAAAAAATAGTGGTTTTCACCACTATCACAATTACTTCCAAATAAAAGAATGAGTAGTAAGGATAGGGTAAAATTCTCATCACACTTCGATTGAGAATCTAATTCCCCAAAGCTCTAAATATTTTACACATCACACACCATATATCCTCAAGTTGTAAGGATAGAACTACATTTCCAATCAGACGGTTAGGTAGTCTAAATCCCCAAAGCTTAGAGATCATATTCTTGGACTATGGAGCTAATATCCACCAAGGCTATAGATGCTTGAATAGTAGTGGAGTATGCTCATGCATGGTGACACATCTCTCTTGAAGAGACCTCTGACCACACATAAGAACAAGCTAGCTTCTTGGTCTTCTCCATGATAGGTTTCATCTCAATTTACTCAAGATGGGTTAATGAACTCACTTGCACACACATTGGTTCTTGATTACCTTGAGTCATTACCATACTCATGATTTGGTAAATGAATTCACTGCACACACATTTGGTCTTAGAGAAATTAGATAGAATTTAGTGAGTTTGTTTGATATCACTAGTATGTCTGAGTCTCTGCAAAACAATCAATTTTCCATATCAACATCCATATCATTACATGAGTCTTCCATTTCACATACCACAATTTTGGTGCCCCTGATTAAACAACAATGCTATAAATGGTCAAGTAAAATCTAAACTACGAATGATCATTAGAGCATTAATTCATTTGCATTCATACACATTATCATTGCATTATCATCCATCACACATATACACATGCATTCAAACAAAAGCATCCACACAAAAGCATAACACAAAAGTAAAATCCATGTCTATATATATAAATATCACATGTACAATGAATGCTCAAAGGCTATATACAATGGAGCACCAAGGCTCATATACAAAAAGTGCATCTAAGCACTATCTAACACCTATAGGAAGACCCCTATGATCCTGAAGGAGCCCTAGACCTAGAGCCACTATGCCTAGACTCACTATGCCTAATAGACCCAATATAGAGGAAGAGGGTCGATATGGTAGCCCAATGTGGTGTTGCATCAATAGATCCTCCAAATCTTAGATGTATCCATCTCAAGATCAAAGGTATAGTATATCCTACCTCTAATGATGGTCCCTCTATGCTAGCTCTACCTAGAGCCTCATGATCCTATCCTCACCTCCACCTATAGCCATCTATACCTCTAGCTCTACCCACAACCAAGCTATCTCTACATCTCACTCCACCACCATCTATCAAGCTAATCCCACTCAACTCAAGCCTCATCCACTCCTCCTCACTCTAACCTAGAGGTCTCTCAAGAACCTCCTCCATATCATCCTAGCCACCATCATCACCTCCAATATCTAGAGGCTACTCTACTACATCTCTCACCTATCTCCCTCGACTACTAGATCAATGATATCTCTAACATCTAGGAGCCTCATCTATCTCCTCCACCTCAACCTCTACCTCATCATCATCCCCACTATCCTCATCCACTCCTAACTAGGTACCCATGGTGGTTATGTAATGAACCATACATCATACTCAATGGTAGTCCCTACATCATCCACATCGAGGAGATCTATCTCCTCATCATCCTCATAGGTCACCCACCATACCTCCACACAAGGTAGACCCATCTCATCAGATGATACTTGTACAACATGCCTAAGAATCCCCTATCATAGCCCAAACTATCATAGCACCCATGAGAACTAGATCAGCTCCACCTCACTCCTATGCCACCCAACCACCCATCTAGCCTACCAAACTCTCCATAACTACTCCCTATCACTAGTCCAACTAGCACCTCACCATGGTCTCCAATGCACCTAATCAAGTGTCAACCCTACCCATAGATCTTTATACTCCTAGCCAGTATAGCTAGGATGACTCAACTAACCTCCTCAAACACCCACCATATCAAAGCATAGGGCTACTCCCCATCCCATGCCTCACTAGGCAAGCCCACAGGTCGAGCCACACTAAAGTGCTCCTAACCCCAACACTAATAATACACTACAACCTAACCCCTTTCACCCTTACCTCCTCACCTCATACAACTCCAAGTACATCTGATCCAATAGAGTAGGTACCCATGCATACACTCGAGGCTCATCGATCATATCATACACCAACCTAATCATGTTCCATGGGAACCGATAGCTAGTGTTATTAGGTACCACTATGTTGGCCAACAAGAACATGACCAAGGTGGGCAATACCTCCAACTCCTTCTTGGCATACATCGCCAAGTACATGATCCCTCCACCCTTCACACTCACATTCTACCATCAATCTCCAAATATCTAACTCATCTCATACTCCTTATCATGTCCAACCTCAACACATAACCCCTCCACTAGCACTCAAAGAATATGGTATACATCCTCGAGTGTCACTATCACCTCACCAGTAGGGAGCTAAAAGGTCCCCCTATATAGATCCCATCTCTCTACCAAGGTAGAGAGATACCCCTCATCAGCCCTCACCACATCAATCCATGTAGCTCCAACTAGCCCCATGACCTCCAACCAATCCCAATGCTCCTCCCACAATACCTTTCTCACCCCTAGTATGAGAGGTGAGAACCGATGTCGAGCCTCCAAGATCCTCAACTACAACACAACACATACACAATGCAAACACATTAATGTCACATTCATTGCATAAAAAAATTGCACAAGTCCAAACAAGAGTGCCAAGGGCACTTACCTCAACCACCTACATCTTTGCTCCTACATCCACTCCCTCCATCGCCATGGCCTTCACTCCACCACACTTCTTCACTCACTCACTCTCCTTCAGACATAACTTCTAGAACTTGTGAATGCAAGAATGAATCTAATTTTACCTCTATAGACTATTTATACCTATTTTTGGTGCACTCAAATACCCATGGGTATTCACATGGCACTAAATTATGGTAAACTTCTACTTTATCGCATGAACGCTAGTCGATTTGGACTTCAAAAATTTGTAGAAATATCAAAATGCTCTCAAAATATAGCTTACCTCCACAAAATCACTCCATATTTCATCCATGCATTCATTTCATCATCATATCATGTTTTGTGAAACCAAAAATTGATTTGGGTACTTAATTTTTGCTTACGACCAAAAGTCACAAAATCACCTTACAAACTTCAAAATACATCAAAATGGTCCAAATTTTCACAAAATAACCACATTCATCATTCTAATAATCCATACCATAATTTCACCACTCTTTGTGATAACATGGATTGATTTGGGTAGTTAACTTTTATTTACAACCAAAAAGTTACAAAATTATCCAAAATTGCTTCAAAAATGCTCCAAAACAATGCAAAATTTCACAAAATCATGCAATCCAATCATCAATGCATTTTTCATCATCACATATTCATTTCAACATCCAATCCATCAACCATTGCATTTGCATTAAATATTTTCCAAATTCACCTACAATTTCAAGTGAACCTCATATCTAGTGGTCTACTCTATCCCCTTGGTGATTGTAGTGATTGGTTGTCCATGCAATTTGATAAGATGAGTAAATCACCATAAGGACACTTGCCCATCATCATTCAACATCCTCTTGTTTGAACACAAAATCATTTTGGGTTACTCATTTCTCAAGTGAGACTATACCCAAGTTAACTTGCTCAAAAAGTTATCATTGATGGCCTTGTTCATGGGGCTTGAAACATGGAAAAAATCACATCTCAACATTTATTTTACATTGATAGTCATCATAGAGATAGGCCCTTCCTAGGTTGATTGGTTCCAATTGAGGGAATTATCCTACAGTCACTAGACGGCCCTCCAAGGGTTGACTCTTTTTCTTTTTGCATTTTCATCACTTTGCATTTCAATGATGCCAATTGGCATGTTTTCCAATAACATGGAATCACCCCAAACTTGGGGTAACTAAATTTGATTTTGAGTTCCCACATTGGGATACATCATTCACATCATACATCTACATTTGGAAAAACCCTTTTCTATTGGGAAAAAAATAGAATTCATTTACATCATTCTCATTGGCACAAATCCCTTTTCTATTGGGACAAAAATAGAATTCATTTACATCCACACTTGGAAAAACCCCTTCTCTATTGGGGAAAAATAGAATCAACCACTTGCATTATACAAAAACCCTTTTCTCATTGGAAAAAAATGACATCACATTTACATCATTCATATCATCCACATTTACATCATACACTTGCACTTACACCATTCACCTACATCATTACCCATAATTCTATCAATTGGCTCATGAGACTCATTTTTCACTCATTCACCAATTGAGGGGGTAAGCTACACCAACAAATTCTTTATCTTCAAGATCTTCTTTGCACTCCAAGGAAAGAAAGTTGCTTCACCACACCAAACCAGGTGTCTCATATTTTTGCACCGCATTGTGTTCCACACAACGCGATACAAAAAGGGGCATCTATAGACACCAAAATCTAGCCACTTGTCATCCATTTATATCCTCAAATCATAGCCATTCATTATATATATATATGTATTTATTTAATATATACATAAATATTAATATTTTATATTTATATTATATATATTTAATAAATATATATGTATTTATGTGAATAAATCCTAGCCATCCACCATGACTTAATCTCAGCCATCCATCCATCTTAATCCATGTCACATGCTCAAGTTTAATCTCAACCCTTCCTCATGTTTTAATCTCGACCACCCATTGGTGTCGTCGAAACCCTAACATGATCAAGGGTAGATTATAAAAGATGATTCATTTTGATGAATCAAGGTCCTAATTTTTGATATTACAAGCACCCTAGCATTTTATCCACTCACAAACCCTAGCCATTTTGCTATCATCTTCTTCCCTCATTGTCACCATCACATCTTCCATTTTTGCCACCGCAAAACCCTCGTGAACCAGATCTGGTTCTGCCTCACTCCCATCCACCCTCGAATGCCTCCCAGAGTTCATAGAATGCTTTTGAGCATTTCTGGAATGTTGTTGGGTATTCGCAGTCATCATCGAATGCCTCTAGGTATTTCCCATAGCCTATTTGCAGTCTGTAAGCCCTCGGATGCTTTCGGGCATTCGTGCGACTTTCGAACATAGAAACAGGAGCACATATCAGCATTGACAAGGTAAGATATTTGTTGCATTATTTTATGTTTTTGCATTTTTGTTTATAGTTTAACATTGCAGCATTTAGGGTTTATAGGTTTTATCATTCAGAGGGCCTCACACAGTGGAGCCCTCATAGGTGCTATTAACCCTTTTATGTTGTTTTCTATTTGTAGGTGCAGGAACCACATTTTTGGAAGTTGTTGCAGCTAGGGTGGTCCCGTAGGGATACACAAGCCCACCCACACACTTGTTTGGAGCAAAGATGATGCAGAAGACACCATATATTCATTTGTGAATAAGGGTTTTTAAACCCTAGATTTGTAATCATTGTATCAATACAAAATCATATTGTAACATTGGAGATCAAGGCTCCCCCCATAATAATATCAATATTATTGTCTTCATTTGTGCAATAAGTTTTTGTGTTGATTTTGTTATCTATTGCTTTGGTGTTGTCATTTTTGCTTTACGGGTGTCATACTCTAATTCATTGTAATAATCAAGGAGTACTCGATCTCATCAAAAATCCTATTGTACATGAAAGAACAAAGCATATTGAAGCTCAGTATCATTTCATCAGAGATCACTTTTAGAATCAACATATTATTTTAAAGCATGTTCCTACTGATGAACAGATAGCATATATTTTCACTAAAGCTCTAGGCAGAAACAAGTTTCAAGCTTTTAGAGATCAATTATGCAAATCAAGAGAGGATCACCACAAATAATGTAATACAAGGGGGGTGTTAGAGTATATTACATTATTTTTTATATGAAAGGTCAAGAGTCTCGTAGAGAGACCAACAATCATTTGTAAATCTATATTATAGACTCTCAAGCCTATATCTCAATGTAACAAGTTCCGATAATATTAAGTATGAAGTTTTATCTTATTTTTTATATCTTTTGTTTAGTCTAGTAGTTCATAGTTATATGTTTAGTTTCATAGAGTGCAATTGCTAACAACAACTTAGGGCTAAATAACACTTCACCTAAATATTGCTACTAGGAGACATGTTATGTTGCATAATGGCTTCTTTGATTATGGTATAATGCGTAGAGAAGACTCGACTATGATTTCAATGCTTTCTTTCTCCAACTATGCTACTTTGAATTTTATGAGACACTCAAATCATACCTTCACAAGATATTTAAACTTAATCTTCAATAAGCGCTCTGGTTTATATTTAGAAAGCACTCATTTGTTATCTTTAGGAGACACTCTTTTTTTCTTTGGAAGTGCTCTTACATTATCTTTAGGAAACGCTCTATTACTATGTGCTCTTCCATATTACATTATGCTTGTTCTATTACTATGTGTTCTTAAATATTACACTATTATTATTGTTGTAATTTATTTTGATTGTTATGATGTACTCGAATTGCACTTTATGTGTTGCTCATGTTCTCCTAGATTAAACTATGCTTTGATGTGCTCTCCTTATCCTTTGCCCACTCAAGTTTTTTCTTTGTTGGCCACGTAGGTTTCTTAGTTGCTAACTGCTTATATTTTCTTGGATGTTGGATGCTTAGATTCCTTAGAAGCTAGTTGCTTAGATTTCTTAGATTCTGGCCACTTAGATTTCTTCTTCTCTAGCCACTCAGGTTATTTTATCCTTTGGCCACTTAGATTCTCCTATCCACTGACCTCTTAGATTATTAGTATGTTGATTGGATTCTATACTACTTCCACTGCTTCCAATAAAGCTTGTTATAAATAGATTATATTACATCATTTGGGTCATATAAATGTACCTACAAAGGTACATACTTAGGATATTAGATTACTTTAGGGGGAAGTTACCTAATTTCTTCATGCAATGTAATAAATGCACAAGTGTCAATGTGCAAGTTGTATATGTGCAAGTTATCCCTTACACATCTAGATAGAGTGTTAGCTAAGGAACTCATCTTCCTATATAATGGCCTTATTATCATATATTAGAGAGCATCACACAAATTAACATAGAGATAATCGCATGGGTATTGTAGATCTTAGATAAATTCACCCATATCAGAGATGGGTGCAATGTAGTTCGGTAGCATTATTCATGGAGTGTTCATTTCCTCCATAGCTACGTTGTATGCATTTCCGTTATTTCTTTTTATAGCCTATTTTAGTCATCTCACAAATTTACTTTCTTTCATATTATTTTTGCATCTTGTGATTGTTATCTCCCATTGCCAACATCAAAATCTAACAAAGCTTTTGTTGAAATGCTTGTGTTCTCTAGTCTACTATAGATTGCCTAAATTGCTTAGGTGCTTACTTTTATTTTGCTTTCCTTTCTTCTCCTAAAATTATATATTATATCTTTCAATATTTTATAGAAATCTTAAATACTTTTCTTTCTCCTTTCTACTTTACTCAAGATATTTACCCAAGTTATCTTTTCTCTTCTATCTCTACACTCTTTCTCAAATTATAGTTTGAGTGCAATATGTGATTCTCCTATTTTCTAGAGAATCCAAATTAATATCAGGATGACTTTAAATGCCCCCCACATCCAACTTTCTTCTAAGTTGACTTTTAATCTAGTTAGCTAAGTCCTTTATCTTAATCGAATCATGGCTAGACTCTAGCATCCAAATTAGGGTGACTTTTATTTGTCCCCTTAATATCTACTCCTTCAGACTTTTAAATAGAGTCCAAGTCTTCACTACTTTTAAATTGGATAGACTCTGAAATATGACTCTATAAAAAATGGATAGATTTAAGCAGTAGCTCTGATACCATTGTTGGATTTTAAGCCAAACTATCTCAAGTCCTAGTATAATTAAGCAACAATATCTCAGGTCTTAATATAATTAATCAAGAGTAGAATTAAATATAAGAGCAATCAAAGTATATACTTGACCAATATAAATTATAATAACATTCACAATAACATCAAATATGAATGTAAATGGCCAAAATAATTCATGTACTAGCATGAAAATACTTACAATAAAATTGCTCAAAATCTATATACAAGATTCAATATTATAAATGCTTGCTATGGTGATCATTTATAGATCGTTTTCCCAATACAATGTATGGAGCTTTGTCTCCATAATATAGACATAGAAATGTGACTCTTCAATACTTGACTATTGCACTCCTCACATATCCGAGAGATGCAACCTTTCCTATTCTTTACATAAGATAAGACTCTCATGTCCTTTGGCTTCTCATCTTGCCACTTGTATACAAGAATCTTGACTCTCTAATTACTTGCATGCTTAACTCTATGGAACTTGTGCTTCTACATAAAATCCTACTACATGACACTTGTGCACATCGTCACATTACATATTTGCATACTTACATACATTACATGTGCACTTTCTCTCATTATACACTTGCACTCTTAATTACATGACACTTGTGCATATCCTACACATAGACACTTACATAAAAGAGAAAATATAAATCACTTACCTAAACTATAGACTCAAACCCTAATATATTACATATTTACATTTGTACTATAAAGGTACCATGGAGGTACATTAGCATATACCAAATAATGTAATATTCTCCACACATTAAAGTACATGTTTTATTGTATTTTAGTTTTAATGCATTACTCTTCTACAATAGAACATTGTTTAAGCAATTACAAGCACCTTTTGCTTTCTCAATCTTCTTCTAGTTGAGTTACTTTAACTTCTAACTTTGTAGTATAAGCACACACAAAGAAATATTTGTAGTTCTCATATTAGAAATCACAAGTAAATATATAAGGTAAGGTTTTAGGGGACTTCCTATATTCAATTATCTAATTCCTATTTCTTTCAAACTATACGCATTTTTTAGCTAATAATTTGATCAAGAAACCTATTTATGATGGAGAAAAGTCAATAATCATTTTAAAATCATTCTTGCAATATGAGAGAAAGACCTACCTGATAGAAAAGTTATTAAAAGACTAAACAAATGAATAAATAATACTATGAACGTATTTTTTTATATTCATATCCTTAAAACAAATTCTAACATTCATTAGAGAAGCACCAAGACACATACCTATTTATGAACTCATGATCTTGTAGTTTACTCTCTATTTATTAAATATAAATATATTTCCAATTGCATAGAATAGTCACTACATGGTACTTGTTATACATGTAATATATTTTACATACACAAATAGCTAGTTGTAGGTCTTTTCAACATACATACTTATAGGGTGGTTAGTGAACTTGGAAGTCACCCATTTATATAAGACATACACATTCACATGTAAATCTAAATTTTAAACTATAAAAAAGTTTTAATTAAAAAATTCCACTTGGGTGTATAATTTCAGGCCTAGTTTAGACTATACAATAGAAGGCTTTTGTTGTCCACAAGGTCAAATAATCTATGGGATTAATTAAAATAAGGTAGGTTGTTTAAAATTAAAAATTTTACTTTTTTGTGTGTTTTTTTATTAATATTTAATAAGTTTTTTGTAATATAGTTTTTATTTTTTAAATGATTCATGCATGACATACATTGTTAGGGTGTATGCATAATAGGATATATATTATTATAATATTTGCATGTAAAATTGAAATGCTTCCTTGTTTTTAATATATAAAAGGTATATATTTTCCCTTCCATCATTTTTTTGTCTATTTTATTTGTTTGTATCACATCTTAATTGAAGTGACTTAGTCCTCAATCAAGATATAACCATCTTTATTTATTCATTTGGTGTTAATACTTATATATTTCTTTTGTTAATGTTCATATATGGGGTTGAATTTGGTAAGACCCCAAGGTCTTACTATAAAATTATTAACAAATTAATGTAAATGTAATCGCAGGCCACTCAAAGGGGGCTCCCTTGTAATCGCTTTGCCACTGTAGGGGGCTTCCTCCTTTGAATCTATGCTTATTATTATTCTTCTTGGATTATTTGATATGGATGGCCAACCTAATATATATATATACCCTAAAGCTACATTGGTGAAGAGACATGATGGTTCACGTATGAAGAGACGTGATGGTTCACGTTATGAAGGGTTGTGATGGTTCACTTTATAAGTTAATAATATAATAATTAAATGATTAATAATACTAACTAATAATGTTAGGATTGAGGATCCTAACATGCCACCCTCCTTAAAAAGAGCTTTGTCCTCAAAGCTCAAAGTGAGAAGCTTTGTCCTTTGTTTTCCAAGAAGGATTTGTGTAAGTTCTTGGACTCTTTTAATGGCATCCTTTCGTAGGCGGGGATATCGAGAAGGATGAAGCATTAGCGGGGGGTTGCCAAGAACAATAGTAGAATCTCCCTTAGGAAAATCATGATGACGATGGGAGGGCAACCCTTGGTTTTCCTCAAATACTTCAGAATGATGCATCAAAAGTGATGGTAATGATTTCATATCCTTTTTTGATTCCTTGGTAAATCCAATAGAGGAGTGTGTAGTCACTCTATTTTGGTTCCGAATAGGTTTGGTCATATGGCAAGAACTCACTATTGGTGAGGAAGGTATGTGTAGGTCTTGTAGAGTGCATGTTTGGCTAGCATTGATCACTTTGGGTATGTCTACCTCATTCTTACTTGGTACATCAATCACTTCTTGCACATCAACCTCATTGTCTTCATTGTAGTGAGTAGGTGCACTGGTCGCTTCGGACACAACTACCTCATCTGCTTGCTCTATGGAGAGACAGGGATCAAATTCCTTCAATAAATACAATGTTAGTGTAGCACATTTATGGTGGGGTCCAAATTGTTCATCACAATTATCACAGAGTCCTTTTGCTCGTCATTCCTTCATCTCCTCAAAGCTAAGATGTTTAATTCGTAAAGTTCGATTAGATTTTGGGGTTGTGTAAGTGCTTTGTGCCCTTCCATTATGCATAGGTTTGGGAGCGATGTAAGTGGTCGAAGATTTTTCCATAAGTGATTTCTCTAATCGTTGTTGTGCATTGATTTTATCTTCAGCTAATTTTTCCAATCCATAGGTCTACATCATGGTATAGGGATTGAACCTTGTCACCTCCATTCTAATTTCCTCTTTTAATACCCTAATGAAGACATTGATGAGAATTGATTCATCCAATCTTGTGTTGTGTTTGGTGATATCCTCAAATCAAGTTTGATACTCACGCACAGAAGTGATTTGATGAAGATCTTTGAGAAATTCCCACATGACTGGGTCCCACATGGCTCTAATACCAAATGGTAAGACCCCAAGGTCTTACTATAAAATTATTAACAAATTAATGTAAATGTAATCGTAGGCCACTCAAAGGGGGCTCCCTTGTAATCGCTTTACCACTATAGGGGGCTCCCTCCTTAGAATCTATGCTTATTATTATTCTTCTTGGATGATTTGATATGGATGGCCAACCTGATATATATATCTACCCTAAAGCTACGTTGGTGAAGAGACATGATGGTTCACGTATGAAGAGACGTGATGGTTCACGTTATGAAGGGTTATTATGGTTCACTTTATAAGTTTGTTTTTTTTTTTTTTGTATTTACATGGTGGAATCGGTAGCCGCCACGAATCCAAGTAGGTTGTCCAACTTTTATGGTCGCCATAGTATTCTACACTGTCCACCCCAGAAGCCACCACACAGATCTTCGCACAGTCCGCACCTATAACCACCATGCCACAATCATTTTAAACCTTTTACGCCATTGAAAGCACTAGGAAAGGGACAAGCGTTCAGTCCAACGAGGCCCGAGATTTGAACCTTGGACCTCCGCCCCCCTTATGGGGTTTGGATGAACCAATTGGTCTACACCTCGGACCTTTGGTTCACTTTATAAGTTAATAATATAATAATTAAATTATTAATAATACTAACTAATAATGTTAGGATTGAGGATCCTAACATAATTCAACAAAGTAGCATTCTTTATTTCTTCCTAAATCTATTATCTATATAGTTTCCCTATTATTTTTTTTGAGATAGACTTTTATATCCTTGTTATTATTTAGAAATTCAATCAAGTTGGTAACCCATCTATTCATACATTTGTGTTGGATTTTATAATACTTTCTAGAAACATTCAAAAACATAGCATTCATCACAATCATATACAAAAGAGTATAGAAGTAGAATAAGAGAGCATATAGATAAAAATAATAATATAAATAACTAAAGATAGAAATAAGGGGTGGTGCCTCTAGGCACCCTCATAATATCAAATCACATAAAGTGATACAATGGATAAGCGATGGCATTTATAGTAGATACATAATCCCCAATAATTTTAAACCTTAACCTAACATAATTTGACTTAAAAGGTGAACTACAAGATATTAAACCCTTAGTTTCTAAAAATTATTTATATAGGATTGAAATAGGCCCCATCCAAAGAGTCCAACAAAAATATATGTAGAAAACTGTAAGAGAAACTTACAAATGGATATAAATGAGAATGGTTTTCAACTTCCAAAAAATGGATCTAGATAGATGAAAGTAAATAAATAGTGGAGGCTAGTAAGTAAGAATATTGGAAGAAATACGAATTCTTTTGAGGTTTTAGCCTATGAAGAACAAATAGATCAGAGCTTAGAGGACATGGAAGAATAGGACCGTAATATTGACATGGAACTGTCTACTCAATGTGATCCTAATTTAGGGATGAAAATTCCTTCTAAATCTAAGGAATGTGCCTCATCAAATTTAGAAGACTCCCTTGATGTTCCATGTACCATTCACAAGAAGGAAAGTGGTAGAGGAATTGTCATGTTAGATTTTAATACCTCTACCATTAACAAGGAAATACCAAAAAATGAGCAAGATAAGTCAAAATATTCCTTAGCAAAGTCAAGAGAGGATAAATATAATGAAAAATAAAGTTGTGAAACAATATTAAGGAATATAATAATAAAATCTACTCCTGATACTGATAAGGGAAAAAGAGTAAAACCTTCAAATTATCAAGTGAGAGCCAAGGAAGCAAGAGCAAACATAGAGAAATGAACACAATCTAAGTTGGTTGAACTTCTCTTTAATAAATAACAAATTGATATTGGCAATTCATAGGCAATGCCAGCAACCCCTAATGAGATATGATTACCATATCATGAAATATAAGGGGTGCTAATACCCCCTCAAAGCAAAGGTGTATCAGGGACCTTTGTTTAAGTAATAATCCTAATATTATTTGTATTTAGGAAACTAAAATGATAAAGGAAGAAGTTTCCAAAACTATGAAAGTAGTATGGGCAAGATGTGAATGGGATGCTATGTATTTAGTGATAAAGAGAATTCTAACATGTTAGAATCTAGTTAGGTAATAGATAGCCTCATTGATTATATGCTACTTTGCAAACATTTGTTTCATCCTTATCAATGTTTATGGACCTACAACTCAGTCAAGAAGATTAGAAATATGGAGTGGGTTTGAAGCTTATATGAGAATTAAATACCAAGAAAATTTATTCATGATTATAGGAGATTTTAATGCCATAACCAAGCTATATAAAAAAATTGGTAAAATTAGGAAAATAATCCAAAGTATGAGAGATTTCTTAGTTTTTATTCAAAATATTAATCTATGGGAGGTTGAGTTTAAAGAGGACAACTATACATAGACCAACAATAGGATAGCTTAGAACCTAATAGAAAAAAAAAATAGACTGATGCATTCTCTCAGATCATTGGCTAGATGAAGCTACTTATGCCAAAATTAATCCTTTGACAAGGATTTGTTCATATCGTTGGCCCATAAGAGTTAAAATGGTGATAAGTGAATAAAAAAATATTGTATTTTAAATATGATTAGATGTAGGAAGACCATCCTTGTTTGGTTGATATGATAGCATATACATGGAATTCTTTAGGAAATGGTGGGTTGTATACACTTCCAGAACAAATTAAATCAATGACATCTAGATTAAAATAATAAAACAAGAACACTTTTGGAAATATTTTTTAGAAGAAAGATAAACTAAAAGAGAAAATTTTAAAATTCTAAAAATTTGAGCACAAAAAACCAAGCTTGAAGGAAAGGGAGTTTCTAAGTGAATATCATAATATTTTGAGTAAGGAAGAGAACTTTTTGGAGATTAAAATTGAGACAAAGTTGGTTAAAAGGAGGTAAAATCATAGGATGGTAATAGTACAAAGATTATCATCTTAAACTAGAGTGAATTAAAGACTAAATCAGTAGAAGGGGTTTGGATTGAAGACTAGAGTGAATTTTAAAAGGAGACAGGGATTTTTTACCAAAATATTATAGAATTAGAGTAGATTGAATTTCTTAATGATAAACTGCTACAATAAGTACATTCAGTTATAACAAGTGAATATTATAGCAAACTTATGGAGCCAATTACACTGGAAGAAGTTCATTCATTTCTTTTCTCTTTTGATAAGGATAAATCCCTAGGTCTGGATAGACTCTCTATAGAATTCTGTTAGCATAACTAGGAAATAGTCAAGGATTATTTTTTGCTGGTAGAGGAATAGTGTAGGAAAAAATAATATATACCTTATAAAATAAATGCAACATATCTTACACTAATTCTAAAAAAAAGGATGCATAATTGTTTGATTCATTTAGGCCCATAAGCTTATGTAATATGACATATAAGATAATATCCAAAGTGATGGAAAATTAGTTAAGATCACTTTTAGATAAAATTATTCAATAAAAACAAGAAGGATTTTTGAAAGAGAGGAATTCTAGACGAGATCTTAGTAGCTCATGAAGTAATGCAATGATGTTAAAACTTGATATGAATAAAACTTATGATAGGGTTAAATGGTATTTACTTTTGTAGAATTAGTTAAGTATGGATTTGGGAAGAAATAAGTTAGATGAATTAATGCTTATGTCTGTATAATATCATATTCAGTGCTACTCAATGGGCTAGTAACAATCATTTAAAACTAAGAAGGGTCTTAAACAGGGAGATCCTCTATTACCATATCTATTTATTATTATGGTAGAGGTCTTGGGATGGAGCTTGAATAAGGGATACAAATATGGACTAATAAGTGGAATTAAGGTTAGAAATAACATTGACAACATCACCCATCAATAGTTTGTAGATGATACAACCCTTTTTGGAAGGATATGGAAAAACAAGGCCAGAGTATTGAATAATTTATTAAAGGAATATGCAAGAGTATTAAAGTTAATAGGAAAAAATCTAAAATTTACTTGCTAAACACTCCAAATAGAATCAAAGCAGGGATATGCAAGTTACTTCAAATAGAAGAGGTAAATTTACCAGCACCATATTTAGGGATGCCCTTATTTGAGGGTAGAAAGAGGATAGAATTATGGAATCCAACTATAAGTAAATTTTATAATAAACTACTGATATTGAAAGGTAGATGGTTATCATTAGGAGGGAGAGTGCAACTAATTAGATTAGTCTTACAATTCATTCTAACATATTAAATGTCTTTGTATATTATGCCAAAATTGCTAGAAAAGAGTTTAATCTATATTATGCGGTTATTTTTGTGGTAAGGATTACACGATAAAAGAAAATTTCCTTTGGTGAAATGGAGAAATGTGTGATGATAAAACTAAGGTGGATCTTGGCTATAGCTCAATAGATGTTGAACTCAAGCACTCCGGTGAAAGTAGGTGGGAATTCAAATGTTCAAACTTCCACAGGCGGGACAGCTCCTTTAGGACCTCTAGAACCAGGTGAAATCGCTCCCAACGAAGAGGTAAGCGGTGATGGGATGGTGGGACCGGATCCAGACCCCGATGGTTCTGACCAAACTTCTAGTCATGTGGAAAGGACTTGGGAAAAGGACCCTCCAGACAAACATGTGGATTTTCCCACCCGGAGTGGGTCCCCTTCAACACAGGGAATTAATTTCCCCTCCTCTGAAACTTATGCTGGAAAAGTCAAAGGAATTATCTCTTCTGGAAGCAAACCCGAAGGCCGTAACACTTTGCTCCCGAATGGTGAAGATCTGGTAATTCCGGAAACCCTCATGGCTGATTACCTATCTATGGAAACCCATTCCCTGGTTGGGAAATTCATTGGAGGTAGACCTGATATGGAGTCCATCCATCGGTGGGTTGTTTCCAAATGGTGAACTTTGGGAAGTTTGGAGATTATTGCTCTCTCACGAGGGTTTTTTCTCATCCACCTCAATAACCAGGATGATGCTTCCCGAATCCTCACCGGAGGCCCCTGGTTCTATAGAAGGAAAAGCCTTTTCATCAGGAAATGGGGGGAGGATTTCAATCCGGACACCCAAAACATAAACTATGCTCCTGTCTGGGTTCGTCTCCCAAACCTTCCCATCCATTTTTGTCATGAGGATATCTTGCATGGGATTTCCAGATCTATAGGCGAACTAGTGGCCATCGACCCTACTACCCGAGCCCGATCGCGCATGACACATGCCAGATTCTGTGTTAATGCTAACCTGGATTCCCAGCTTCCCACTCGAATCAACCTTGTCTATGGCTCCTATCATAGATGTCAGGCCATAGAGTATGAAAACAAACCTGCATTCTGTATCGAATGTCAGGCTCAAGGACACCTCAAGAACCAATGCCCTTCTCTCAAGTAGCAAAAAGAGATCATCAACTCCCGCAGAAATGATTCCTAGTTTGGGCATCAAGCGATCAGATTCCAATCCCAAAAAGGCAAACAGACTATCAAGGGTAGTTTCCATCAACTAGCAAAGCCTCAAAGCTCTTCAGTTATCAAAGGAAAGCAAATGGCAAATTCAGAACCATCAGGAGACCAAGGTAAGGTAAGCTCCCTGTTCACTTTCCCTAGTCGTTTTGATATTCTTTCAGAATTCACCAATCCTGAGTCTGACTCAAGAGACGAAGTCCTTTTCCCTGAAGCTGCTCCTCCTCCCCATTCCCCTTCCAGATCTGGGCCTTCCCACCCACCTCCCAAAACCCTACCAACCTCTGAATCCCAGATTGAAATTTTCAACCCTTGTTTAACCAAATCCGATTTCAGTCCCAAAAACACCAGAAGCTACAAAAAAGCTTTTGTGGATTGTGGTAGTGATAAAAAGAGGGGAAGGCCATCCACTCAAGATCAAAAGAAGAAAGAAATAGATGATGATATTGCTAATGGTGTGCAAAAGACTTTGTTCCCAGACATGTTCAGTCAGGCAAAAGATGATCCAAAATTATCCAAACCTCCCTTGCAGCAATCAAAGGGAGGCAAGAAAACCTCCAAAGGTTCAAAATGAATATACTCTCATGGAATGTGAGAGGCCTAAATAGTGCTGCCAAACAAAGACTTGCAGGCACTGTCAAAAAAGAATTTAGACCCACCATTCTCATCATGCAAGAAACAAAGATTGATCAATCTAGAGTTCATAATATTGCCAAAACCATTTGGAAAAATAGTGACTACTGTTTCAGCCCTGCCCAAGGTACTTCTGGTGGCCTCTCGTGTCTTTGGGACCCAGAGAAAGTAGAGGGCAGAGTCATTTCTTCTTCAGACAAAGTGATTAATATATTTTTCTTCTGCAAAGATAACAATCTTTCTTGGGTCCTATCAAACATCTATGCTCCCAACAACCCCCAAAGTAGAAGTTCTCTCTGGAATACCCTAGGTCAAATGAGGAACATTTTCAGCAATCTACCTTGGATCCTGGCTGGGGATTTCAATTCCCCTCTCTTCCCCTCTAACAAAGAAGGAGGCAATGATATTCCAACCAAAAGCATCCAATATTTTCAAAGCTTTGTCACCGATAATGAGCTTATGGACGTTCATATTAAAGGAGCTCAATTCACTTGGAGCAATAGAAGGGTAGGGGCCCATCACATTCAAGTTAAACTTGATAGGTTTTTTCTTTCAAGAGATGCCATTCCCATATTTGGTGATGCTTCTCTTATCTCTCTCCCCCAAATCGGATCAGATCACTACCCCCTCCTCTTTGAAGCTAGCAAAGCTCCCACTTTTAAAATTCCTTTCTAGTTCGAGGCAATGTGGATCCAACACCCCGACTTGCGAAACCAAATTTTTGAGTGGTGGCAACAATAGGTCCCTGGATCTCCCATTTCTCAAGTTTCTCAAAAACTTTGGACCATCAAAGAAAACCTCAAAATTTGCAACAGGGAAGTTTTCAGCAACATTTTTGAAAGTAAAGAGCAGATTTTGAACAACCTTAAAACTATTGAACAACAAATTCAAAATGGGCAGATGAGCACTCAGATCAAAAATGAAGAAAAAAATCTTCTTGCTGCATATCATAATATTTTGGCTAAGGAAGAGATTTTTTGGAGACAGAAATCTAGAGCATTGTGGCTCAAGGAAGGAGACTCCAACACGAAATTTTTCCATGCTTCCACTCTTCATCATAGAAGCTCAAACAAAATAAAGGAGCTAACCAAGAGTGATGGCACAATAACCAGGGATATTCACAAAATTTGTGAGGAAGCTATTGCTTTTTTTGGCACTATGTTGGGAACCAGTCCCTCCGATTGCAGCCAAGCCCAAGATCAGCTTCTTCAGCAAATCCCTAGTTTGGTTACCCCCGACATGAACTCCATGCTCATTAAGGCTCTTACTCCTGATGAGATCAAGCAAAGCTCTGTTTTCCATGGCACCTGATAAAGCCCCAGGACCTGACGGCTTCCCTCCTCGGTTTTTCCAAACCTATTGGGACATCATTGGCCAAGATATTTGCAATGCCATCAAAGATCTTCAGATTTCCAAATCCATTCCCAGAGGCACCAACTCCACCTTTATTGCCCTTATTCCCAAAGGCCCCAGCTGCAAATCTATGATTGATTACAGGCCCATTAGTTTATGCAATGTTCTTTACAAAATTTTAACCAAAGCAATGGCGAATAGATTAAAAGAGATCCTCCCTCACATCATAGACCCCTGCCAAGGCAGTTCAGTCAAAGGCAGATCTATCACTGACGACATCATTTCCCTTCATGAGATTCTTCATTCTGCTTCCCAGAACAAAAAAGTGGCTCTCTTCCTTAAACTTGATATAAGCAAAGCTTTTGACAGAGTCAACAGGGATTTTCTCCTTAATGTCCTTCTCAAGTTTGGCTTCCACAGAGAATGGATCGATTTAATCAAAGCCTGCATCTCCAATCCTTGGTTTTCTGTTCTGGTTAATGGTTCCACTGTAGGTTATTTCCCAAGTGGCAGAGGCATCAGGCAAGGTGACCCCCTTTCTCCCATCCTCTTCATCATTCTTGTAGAATCTCTAGGAAGGACCCTCAAAGCTGCATGTTCTAATGGCATCATCTCGGGTATCAAAGCTGCTTCGAATCTAGAACCCCTTTCCCACCAACAATTTGTGGATGACACTATTCTTGCCACTCATGCCTCTGTTATGGAAGCCAAGAAAATCAAATGCATATGAAAAAGCGGCGGGTCAAAAAATCAACTACACCAAAAGCAAAAGTTTTTTCATTAATACTCCCCCTCACAGGTAGGCCAAGATAGCTCGCATCCTCCAATGCAACATTGATGAATTTCCCACTCGCTACCTTGGCCTTCCCCTGTTCACCAATAAGCCCAAGGATTCCATGTGGAGCAATGTGATTGAAAGGATTAATATGAAACTTGCAGGGTGGAAAGGGACTCTCCTATCCCAAGCAGCCAAAGCTACTCTCACCATAGCCTACCTCCAAAGCATTCTGGTTTACTTCCTATCAGTGTTCAAAGCTCCCACCTCAGTCTACTCCAAAATCGAGCAAATTCAGAAAAGGTTCCTTTGGGCGGGGTCTGAAGATAGAAAAAAATTTCACTTAGTCGGATGGGAGAAAGTTTGTGCCCCAAAAAGTCAAGGGGGCTTGGGTCTCCATAGAATCAGCAACATGAATATTGCTTTGCTGGCCAAGCAAGCGTGGAAAGTTTTCACAAATTCCAACTCTGAATGGGTCTCAATCATAAAAAGAAAATACCTCCAAAACAAAGCTTTTATGGATGAAGATATTCCCAAGGAAGGATCTACTTTCTGGAAATCAATAATCCAAACTAGATCTCTCATTCAACAGGGAACGAGATGGCAGTTAGGAACAGGAAACAACATCAATTCTTGGACGGACAGATGGATCAAGGATCAACCTCTCATTGAAGACACTGGAGTTTCAATGTTGAAACCTTTTTTGGATACTTCTACAGGCAGCAAGGTAGCAGACTTCATTAATTCTACCAATGAGACTAAAAGTTGGAAAGAGATCAACATCACCAACTCGGATATTCACTTCACCAATGTTGTAGCAAACTTGTCTATTATTCTTAATGCAATAGTGATTCCAACTAACAGATCTAATGACTATCCCTTTTGGAAAGAAAATGATAGTGGGCTTTTCTCAGTCAAGACCGCCCACCATTTGCTCCTCAATTCCCAAATTGTCAACATTTCTTTCAATCTGATCTGGATTAAGCATCTCATTCCTAAAATTGGGTTTTTTTCTTGGCTTGCCATCCAAAACCAAATCCTTACTACTGACAATGTCGTGAAAAGAGGTATGCCTTTACCTAACAGATGCCTCCTTTGTATGGCAGCCTAGGAATCTGTCCACCACATTTTTATTGATTGTAAATTTTCCAAGTCTGCTATGGATCACCTCCTATCTACTTTTCATATTTCTTGGGTTCATCCCAATACCCTGTTAGAGTTCTTTATCCAATGGCCCAACCCCTTCAAAAATTCCCGTCTTGCCGCCCTATGGAAAGTTTGTCTTCATCATCTCCTTTGGCAGGTTTGGCTCGAAAGAAATAGCCGAGTGTTCTCAAATATTACCAACGATCCCACTACTATAGCTACCAAGGCTATTAGTTATGCCATTGAGAACTCCCAACTCTTCCCTAGTACCAAGTCTCCTGATCCTGGTTTAGAGCTCAACCTTTTCCTATCTCTCAGCATTCCCTTCAATTCCAACCATACTCCCACTATCCCCCATCCCAAAATCTATGCCTGTTGGAAACCTCCACCATAAGGATGGCTCAAGCTCAACTATGATGGTGCATCTAAAGGCAACCCGGGAGTTGCAGGAGCTGGAGGCCTAGTCAGGGACCATAAGGGAAAAATTGTTGTTGCCTATGCTGAACCCCTAGGCATCCAAACAAATCATGTGGTTGAAGCTCGGGCGTTGTGGAGAGGACTAAGTATTATCAAGGATTACAAAAGAAACCTGCAAATTGAAGGGGATTCCCTCAATATCACAAACTACGTCAACAACAACAAAGTTCCCTCCTGGAACGTCAAAACCACCATTCAAGAAGTCATAAACCTCATTCAAAGTCAAAACAATGCTATTGTTGGACACGTGTTTCGTGAAGCAAATAAAATTGCCAATTTGCTTGCCAATATAGGAATTTCCCAAAATTCCCTATCCATTTGGCATCAGAATTTCCCCCAAGAGGTCATCAATGTTGTTGTTGATCATGCTCCACGTGTCTCATCCTAAGGGGTGCATCTCTTTTGTCCTTCGGGCCCACTTTTTTTCTAATTTGGTTGTCTTCCTTAACCCGTATACCCATCATCCATTTACTCTCCATGTCACCATAGGCAGGGTTTTCCACCCTTGTCACCTCCTTCCCTGCCACATCATCCCTCTCACATTTATCCTCCTCGATCCTTTCACTGTCACTGTCTCATGTGTGGTGTTTAACCACACCAATTTTCAAATCATCGGCCTCTCACCCTTTTATTCCAACCATATCATGTTTCAAGGTGGCTCGTTTACCCAAGGAGATCGTATTCAAATCCAAAGCTCTACCTTTGTGGATCCCATGAATCATACCACCTATGATCCACCTCGAGAGAAGGTTTTTTTACTTCACATGAGGGTCCAAATAGTTTTTAAGCTAATCATGTTGATTTCGATCCATGCCAGTCTGCTAATTATAATTATTGTTTCCTAATTTTTCCAACCCATTGCATTTGTGCCACTAGCCCCAATATTGTGCTCTCAAACATGCTCACCTTTAAACCTCATCATATTTATAATAAAGGCCCGAAGCACTATTTTTTCATGTCCCTAGAGTCTCCTTCCCCTATTCAAGTTGAGTCTTGTTTTCTTGTTTTTGTACCCCATCCCCATGGCTTTGCTTGAACTGTCCAGCTTCCTTGCATGGGATTTGGGTGATGTTTTGTTTTTTTATATTAGTCAAGTTTCTTTTTGTACCGGTGGCCAATTCCCCTGTGCAGGTTATTTGGTACCTATTTTTTAAGTTTAGGAACTTTTTCCACCCTTGTGTGGGTCTGCTACAGGATGTTTTGTTTCACTCTCTAGATTCCCTGTATGGTTTCTCTATATATTTTTTTATTTTATTTTTATGGTTTATGTCCTGTTATTTTGACGTATTATGATAAATCTTACGTATTTGGTTTTGGGATCCAGATAAAACCCTTTTGATACAAATACTCTACTTACCAAAAAAAATCTAGGGGGGTCTTTGTTTAATAGTTTTTATAGATTCAACTTAGCTCTAAGGGGAAAATTAATTTGGAGATTATATAAAGAGAGTCAAAGACATTGGATAAGAATTATTCTAAGTATGTACATTGAGCTCAATGATCCAAGATTAATATTTACTACATTCTCATTACAATATGGTTATGCACTATGGAACAGTTTAAAAAAATAAATTGATCTAGTGATTAAAGGTTTAATATGGGTGGTGGGAACCAGAGAAAAAATTATATTTGGATGGTTACTTGGCTTGATAAAAAAATCGCTTAATGTAGATCAAATTTTCAAACCATGGATGAGATTACTTCAAGACAAATACGGTGATAGATTTTCAAACATTATGTGCAAGGATCGTGAAGGAAGATACAAATGGAAAGAAGATTTTTTACAAGTATATCAAATATTTTTTCTAGGAGGAAGTTGAGTAGAAAGATAACACCAATGATTATTCTAAGGGGAGGCAAGGATAAGTTGATTTGGGGGTTGAATAGCTCAAGATAATACACAACGAGAATTGTATATAATGTAAAGTACCAATAAAATAGGAATACTTCAAGAAAATTAAGAGATATTTGAGATAGCCCAAGCATTCCAAAATTTAGAATATTTGTATGGCTAGTAGGTCATAGAAAAATTTTATCCTAGGATAACATGATGAAAATGGGTTTTCATGGCCCCTCACAATGTGTTCTATGTAAAAAAAGAGGAGGAGAGTATCGACCATATCTTGGGACACTATTCAATAGTCTAGAAATTATTGCAATGGATTCTTAATATGTTTAGTAAATGCATGATGATGAATGACAGAACTGAAGAATAGTTGAAGTAATGGTAGAGCACTTTTAAAAGTGAGGTGTTATAAATAATCTAGGATACATCAAAATATACAATACTTTGGACTGTATGGTTGGAAAGGAATAGAATAATATTTAAAGGAAAGAAAATCATTTTAGAGGTTATGAAAAGGAGGATTTTTTTAGCCATAGAGGAGTCTAAACCAACCCTACCAGCTCACCTGATCCCTAATCTTGAAGAAAAGAGCCTTTATATATGGATTCAAGTCATCAAATGAAATTATGATGCTGGGTACAAAAGAAACAAAAGGAAGAAAAATAATATAAAGTAGAAACCATTGAAAGTGGAGTTGGTCAAATGAGATTTTGATAGAGCATCTAAAGGAAATCTAAGACCAGCATGAGGAGTAATTATAACTAATAGGAGTAATATTTTATCATATTACACTTTCAATAGTGCATTTAAGACAAATAATGAAGCTCATGAAGCTTGGGTGAATTTGGAAAGGTAAAAGTATGTAGACAAATAAAATAAAATAGAGTATGGATGGAAGGAAATTCACTAATAGTAATAATTGTAATTTTAAGGAAAGCAAAGGCTCCATGGAACATACAAGAGATTATTATAAAAATACAAGATCTTGATACAAAGTTTGAAGAAATTAGGTTTACACATGTTAAGGGAAGGGGACCAATATGCAGATAGGTTAGCCAAAAGAGGGGTTTTAATGTGCAGTTAATTTATCTTTTCCATGGTTAGAGGAAGTAGTAAGTTTAGTTTAAGCTTACAAGAAAATATTGACTATCAAAATCAAATAATGATTATTTTATAACATTAATGTGTTTTCATATAAACTATTTATTAAAGGTTCTTGTGGTTGCACTTATGTTTTAGGAAATAAATTAACAGTTCAAATATGGTAAAATGGGTGATGATAGCACACATTTTTAGAAATATTACTCTATTAAGATGTAGTGTGTATATAGTAGAGATGGAGTTTTCGTATTGTGAAGGCTTTTGCAATAAAATGTCAAGAAGGATTCTGAATTTTGGAATACTTTTATTTATAGAGAAAAATTTGAATAAGATCCAAAAAATGAAAATCAAGAATTCAAACTTATTATGAAAATAAATGTAGATATCTATCTATAGCAACTCAATTGAGATGAGAATGAATATGTTTGTAAAATATCAAGCTCTAAATAAGATAGTTATTATTTCTCAAGGGTGGGGGACCTAAGTACAACTCCTTTTTCTCCAATAAAAAAAAGGCCCCATCTGTATTATATCATGAACATATAGTGGTATTATAATAGTTTGGAAATTATGTCTATATCACTTGGCAAGATTTAAACCTATGTCTTCTCCCTAAAAGTTGAGGAATATAAGTGATTGAGTTAATGCCATTTGAGGTAGACATTAAACACTTAATTAAGGATAACAATATCCATGATTAAACCAATACCGCTAAGGGTGAATATATAACATTATGTTTATAGGCCTAATAATCATTCCTATAGGATTACATATAAAATGCCTATATGCTTATATAAAGAATACCTATAGGCTTACATCAAGAGCACTCATAGGATTACATCACCATTATTGACCTTGCCCAATAAGGTTAGATTACTAATACTCCAACACCTCCCATAATACGAGTTGAAAGGCCAAGAAAAAGAGACATTAGAAATGGTAACATCCCTTGATAATGAATAATAAAATGGGATAGTGAACCTCGATCATGAATTTTGATAGCTTCACTCGCTAAAGGTACATATATTGGATTAAACATTCCTCAAACATAAAGTCATGAGCCTACATTTTGGATCAAAGATGTTGAGCTTCCTATGATAATATCATCAACATGCAATATGGTGACTATAATATGTTCTCTAATTTTAAAAGCAAAAAAATGAATCATAAAGAAATAGAAACAACTCTTTGAATAATCAACCCTTATAATTTGAGAGAGACTCACAAGAACAAGAAATTCCTTGCATTGACCATTTAAATTCTAGTCCTCTTATAACCAAAAAATATTTTACAATATCATAACAAGTTCTTGAACTAATGCCACCAATGTGTAGAGCTTAAAAAATTGTGCGATATATAAAATGGGCCTAAAATGCTTTTGTAAGAAAAATTTATGGCATTCAAATGTTTGGACTAATTAGTAATCAAATGTAGAAAATGATCTTGAAACCTTATAATATGGACAATGAATTCATGCCTACCACATATCACAATTTATGAAAATCAGCCATTTGCCATGTCATAATCAATTGTCTAGTTGAATAACACCTGCCACCTATCTATCATTGGGATTTTGGAAAAAAAGAGAGGATCACAATTGGAATGTGTAGTGAATTCTCACTACATTTAGAAAATTTTGACAAATTTTGAAATAGGTCCAAAGTAGAGGTAAAATAGGCAGGAAATGGAGAAAGATGCATTAGACAAATGTGAGCAATTTGCCTACCATTATATTATTCTAATCAACAACCTTCTTTATAATTTTTTTGACCAAAAGAAGGGGACAAAATTTTTTCAAACCATCCAATCAAATATCAATGGTCAAAGAAATACCCAAAGATGCGAACTGTTACATTTGGAATATGTGGCCTATGGAGTTGCAAAATATTCCTAAGGGTGAAGGATGATAAAGGTTTTGAAGGTTGGATCTTTCGAAGAGATGCTAATGAAGAAAATTGAGGGGATGTAAAGCAAGCCTTCTAACTCAAAATCAGTGGCCAAAAAAAATGTAAGATATTTTTTAGGATGGTTGGGGCAAAAAGTTTTGAAGGTTGGGTTCTTTGAAAAGGTTTGATAGTAGGAGTTTCGAGGACCTTACGAATTTTTTTTAGAAAAATACAAAATTTTTGTTGAAATATGACACAATCCAATAAGAAAAAGTTGCATGGATCGCCTAATTGAAAATAAACAACGCACATCACCTCAAAGAATAAAGGAAGATATGGAGAAGATAAGAAACTTTGAGATAGGGGAGGTAGATATTCTATCATATTGCATAAGTGGCTATCAAGAAAAAAGTGACTTGATGTGGCAAGCCTACATAGGGAAAATATAATAATAACTAATCAAAAATCACAACAATAGGCTTTATTACAAGTGTACAAACTCCCAAAAAAGTAATTGAGCTCATAGAATGAGTTTTTTCTAAAGGACCTAAAACCACCTATTGACACCACTTAGGATTGACAATTCAAGGAGAATCATTGGCCTTTTAAAGGTAGAAATGTGGTAGCCACAACAAGATCACCCTTAAGTCTAACAACATTGATTACAGGAGGTGCCTCTACTCAAAAGGGCTAAAATAGTTTCACATCTAGAGGCTCAAAAACATTTGACATTAATGATTCTAGATCCAAAGACCTCAAAGGGCTAAAATAATGTAATGATAGTATGACCGATACATATCAATAAAGGTATATGTTTTATTCTTGCACAAGTTTTAGAGGGATAAGTCTCCTAGTTTTGTCCATAAATAGTAGACTAGTATGCATTGTAAGGTATTGGTTAGTTGCTTATTTGTGCCTATTACCAAGCCCTATATGTAATTTTGTTTATTTTTTTCTTGTATAACAATTTGGACTTGAGTCCTGAGTCATTTTATGGGTAATCTTTCAAGCTCTTTCTTTTGGTATGACTAAAATATAATATTTGTGTAGAGGGGGAAAACTACCCTACTGCGTACAATTCCCAAACAAAAGGTTGGATCCATAAGGAGAGAACCTTTTGTGGGGTGAACTGTAGGGGTGTGTTGTGATCTACACTCAGTGTTAGGTGGAAGGTTTCACCATAAATAGTTTAAGGACTCACTCCAAGCCTCAGGTTATTCAGGATTGTTTGATGTATTTAGTTTCAAGACAAATACCTAAGTTTGGCCTTTCTAGATCTAAGCTAGAAAAGATAAAGGACAATGCAAAAAATAGAATAATACAATTGAAAACAAAATACAGGCATACAAGAGCTATCTTAGAATGATTATTTATTTGAATGCTCACTAACCTAGGGTTTATTTCAGAAAACCTTTAAAATAGATATGCACTAGACAATTACACAAAAATTATCCCTAAATGCAAGCTAGATGCCTTTCTCTTTTAGATGCCTAAGAATCAACAATAAAACTAGATTTTCAACCAATGGAATTGATAGAGCACTTATCTAGACCAATGGTTGATTTAGCCTTTTCTACCTCTTGTCCAATGATATCAAGAATTCATGTTTCTGCAAGATCACTCATGAACACTAAAAAATAGAATTAGTATTAAGGGGCCTGCATAGACCGTTGTATGACAGATCTAGCAGTAGTCAAGCTCCCTAGGTCCTTTTAGATGACCTTTCAATACAAAAGCAAAAATTGACCTTTGGATAATTAATCATAAATCAGAAAGACAACAACAAAAAATAGAAATAAAAGTACAACAATATGATCTAGAAATAGAATGGAGTGAAAAAGTGAAAGAAGAATCTATAAATTACTCTTGATGTGTCCTAGGGCAAAATCTCACCTCACCTGGAGTAGGCACGATAACGCAGTAGCAAATTCATGCCCTGTCTAGACGGGGTGTGATTTCACTTTTACGAATAAATTTGCCCTAATTAGGGCAGGCGAAGTCTTGCCTCACTAATGTCAGGCATGATTTCACTCCAAACTAAAGAAAAATAAGAAGCGAATGCAAAATATGAAATAAATGTAAACAACAAAGTAATAAAACCCTAATGGACATCACAAAAGCAGGCAGAAGAAAGCCAAGTATCCAGACGAGCACTTTGTCTCTCTAAACTACACCACAGATCTACCAAGTCACACAAAAAATCAATCCAATCGATGCAATAGAAGATCAATCCAAGTCACACTTTGAGGATTAGCTTGTAGTAGAGAAAATAAATAAGAATGAACTATAAATTTTGAGCTTAATCAATTTGCATAGAGATCGCACAAAAGTTTACATATCACACTTGCACTTATTCTTGTTATGATTAAGCAAAGACATCTTTCCTTTTATAGATAAACTTGGAGGAAGAAAGCGGGCACAAATAAACTCACAACCGATGCCAAAACATGTGAGAGGGTTTAAACCTGGGTCTAAGCAGGCTCAAAAATAATAAAATAAAATAAATTTAAAAAATTAGGTTAAACAGTAAAATTGCACCCCGTCCCGACGAGGCGCAATATCGTTGGTGTGAAGTCGCACCTTGTAAATACGGGGCATGATTTTTCTAAAAGAAAAATAAATTAAAAAAAGGAGGCAAAGGGGTCTTTCCTTGCTCTTAGCAAGGTTTGAGGGCCTCTTAGGGGCAGTAAGGAAGATTTCCCACTCAAAGTGGGTCAATTTTATGTGTCTACATTTTATCCCCTCTTTGATGCATTTATGGCCTATTAAATGCATCAAAGAAAGGATGTAGGCACACACTGGAAAAGAACTACAAACAAAAATGGGGTGGTTGGGTTAGAAGAAAGGGATGGTGCAAAAAAGGGTGTCATTCCTGACACTTTATAATTTACACGTAAATTGAGGCTTTAGGGACATTAATGCCTCTATAGGCTGGGGTGCAACCTCGAGTGATTATGAAAATTTGATATTTCATAAGAACTCAAAAGAACTGACACAGAATAAGTAAGAGAGAGAACGAGCAATTTTCAAACAAAGAAAAATAGGAGAGAGAAAACCAAAAACAAGGTTAAAAATAAAAACAAGGGTAAAACCCTAATTCATTTTTACTACGAGGAGGATAAGAAAAGGGCTCTGGAGAAACAACGATGGCACTTATGGTTCATCAAGTGGTGACTACAAGGGGTGAGGCCAGGGCTCAAGAATAGGTAAGAATCATCATTGTTCCTCTTTCGCATTATTTTTTTCTTGGTTCACGTAATTAGGTTAGGGTTTAGTTTTTTTTTGGAAAATCACCATAAAAGCTGATGAAATTCATGCCACAACCCGGGCACAACTTTGTGGCCCGGGAACTATGCGCGATTTCATGAAGTCGCATCAGGAAAACATGGGATGCAAAGTCGCGCGCCCTAAAAATGGGGTGCGACTTCACAAAAACTTAGAAAAAGAAGAGAAAGAAGAAGAGAAAACAAAAAGAAATAAGGAAACCCAAAGTGTGAAGGATGAATTAAAATTTATTTATGCTAAATTAGAATTTTTATTAATTAATTTGATTTTTATGATGAAACTAATTAAATTTTGTTTGTTTATTAAATGTAGCTAGGTATTCTCGAGACTCGAGAGTGGTGAGCAGGGGATATATCAGAGCTAGATACTCTAGGGCTGGTGGAGAGATCTAGATTGGAGGTGGTTGAGTTGTACCATGTGGTGATGATGCCATGGATCGAGACAGACAGGGCTATGTTGACTACCCTGGCAGAGCAATGGTATCCGAAGTCCTCTATGTTTTGACTACCAATAGGGGAGATGACCATCAAACTAGAGGACGTGTGGCAGATCCTAAGGATATCCATCAAGGGAAGAGAGGTTTATGAGGCCTAAGGGAAGGTCACTACACTACAATTTTTTTCCACATGTTTCATCTAGTTGGTGTGAGAGGGCACCATATCAGTGGATGACCTGGTCGACCGCTATGGGGTAGACCCTTTGATCATGGAGCTTGTAGGGATGGTGGTAGATCTTATGACTTGCCACACTAGAAGACAACATTTGTCATGGGAACTTGTGGGTGTAGTGGCATACATACGATAGCAAGGATTCCGCTTTGCATGGGGTCCTTATGTGTTGGTCCATTTATATAGGATGTTGTACAACATCATGTATAAATGGTGTACAAGACTAGTTTGTACGATATTGCTCCAGGTGTGGTGTTGGAAGAACATTATGATGTGGATACCATTAACACTATCAGGACCGTTGCCCAATCCAAAGTAGCCAGTAGCATATAAATAGCCTCAATCCTTGGAGAGTACCACGAGGCCCTATGCAAGGAACCTACCACTAGCGAGGTGGGTGATCGATGAGTTGTGAGAGGTGCAGCTCATATGGCAACCATGGAGGCTTCACCCTGGATGGGAAGATGATAGGACAAAGCTAGAATGGGTGAGGATGATGAGATGGCTAAGGTCAGAGCGAGGAGATCTAGAGGTGTTCAAGTTTGACCGAGTCCTACAGTAGTTCACGATATTACATGGAATCCCGACCTGGGGGACTGCTGGTACCGAAGGGTGACCTGAGACCAAGCAAGCGTCAGAGGTGAGCTAGACCTCACCAGGTGGGTTGAGGAGGACTAGGATGATCCTCCTTATGTTGACACAAGGGTAGATAATACGGGGGTGACCATTAGGTATAGGTGATGGTATAGAGGGGTCACTCCTAGAGGATCTCATCACTTGTACCAGTACAAAGGTGCCAGGTGATGGGCCTAAGTATGCAGTGAGCATTCTGAGAGGTATCTCATAGGGCCATAGAGTGGGTGCAGTAGGCTCCAGCTGCACCTAGATAGAGGTTGACATGAGTTTGGATCTGTATGGTGGAGGAGACCATCCTAGAACTAGGGATTGATGAGGGAGGGACGAGGGATACCCCCTTATAGGCAGATGGACCATGAGCCAGAGACCTTGGGGAGGCATCCACATTGACAGTGACGGGTAGCCAAAGCCAGGGTATAGAGGAGTTGTAGGCACAACTAGATTCTCTACAGATGCAGGTGGCCTAGCTACATACAAAGAGGGACATTGTATGGGCAAAGGTTTTCCAATTGTAGGGAGAGGTGGTCTGGCTGGACAAATAACACCAGTGGGCCTAGGCTAATGGGATGGCTAATGTTGGGAGTAGCCAGGTAGGGGATGCGGTGTAGTTCCTTCAGGCGGATTTACAATGCATTAGTGATAGGTTGGAGATATTCATTCAGATGGCCATGTTCTTTGAGATAGCTTACTATGTAGATGTCCCTCTAGAGTGGAGGATGGAGCTTCCTTTGTCTCTTCAGTTAGTAAGCAGGTCGTGGTCTCGATAACGAGCACCTTCGACATCTCAACAGTCGATGGCATAGCTAAGGCTGCATCTACCCCAGGGAGAGCTAGAGAGAGTTAGCTCTCAGAGCTAGGATAGGCTAGGCTAGGGATCGGGATGATGCGCTAGTTTTTGATTGTGGGGTGCATCCCTAGGTTGAGTATACCAAGTTTGGATAGTGGTACACCAGCCTCAAATGATGTACTCTTTTGTCCTATGAGTAATACATAGTTGTGGATTATATTTTTATGTTTTTATGTGCATGTTTTTATATGTTTGTTTTGTCTTATTTATTAAGTATTTTTATGTATACAAACTATCCTAATGCACACTATATGAATGATGAAAAATGGATGAAAATAGAATAAGAACAAGGGGAAGAAAATAGAAGGAGAAACAATCAAGAAAACAAAAATAGAAAGAAGAAAAGGAGAGAAAGCAAGGTAGAAGGAAAAGGAAGAGAAAGAAGAAGAAGATAAGGAAGAGAGAAGAAATAAGAGGAAGAAAAGGAAGAGAGGAAGAATCAGAGGAAGAAAAGGAAGTGAGGAATAAGAAGAGGAAGAAAAGGATGAGAAGAAGAAGAAGAGGAGAAGAAGGGAGTCCCAAAGGTCAATCATCAAAAAATGAGAAGAATGAACGACCCACAGTATAAGGCTAGTGGAGGTTGCTACGAACTAGTGTAACCAGATACTATGGATCAGACGACACTTGCATTAATGTGAATAAGTGTGTGGAGATTTGACCCACTATGGATGGTTGCTCCCTTATTGATTGCTATGAGGTGATTACCTGCTAGGATGTATGTCGAAGTCTGCTAAAAATGACCAAAGAGCTTATCCTAAAATGGGGTGTTAAGCCTACTGAATCAAAATAGTATGACCCGATAGAAGATCATGAATAGTGCAATACCCACTAGGATGTATAAATATCCCATATAGGGTGTAATATATATATATATATATGTGTGTGTGTGTGTGTGTGTGTGTGTGTGTGTGTGTGTGTGTGTGTGTGTGTGTGTGTGTGTGTAAAATGTTATACAAATGCTATCCTAGAGTGGGACTATGAGAAAAATTTTGTACAACATTATGAAAAAATCAAGAAAAGGAGGATAAGCGACCAGAAGAATAAAAGGAGGGAAAGAATCCCTAGAGTGGATCTTGCTAGGCATAAGAGTCCTAGTGAAAAGTGCAATGCATGTGAGCTACGACCTAACTAGGTATCATCACATACTATTGTCACAATATCCCCAAAGTCTATATGAGCAAGCAGTCATGAACAAGCAATCATGCATTTATGACAAACAAGCATGCAACATGTTAAATTAGATGTCAAGCAATCATGCAAATATGACAAGTAACAATGCAATATGAGCAAGCAACGAAATTTTTTATTTATTTTTTAATAATTGAAATCAATGCAGAACCTAAACGCACCATTTATATTATTAAAATAGATTAACATGCCATGAGGTGTTGAATTGAATATATCCCCAAGGAGTGCATTTTCTTGATGATGAAAAGCATGAGAAAGTTCTTCCAAGGCTCTTCTTTTAACATCCATGGCATGATAATCACTACATTTTCTAAAAGTACCATTCTTCTTAGCAAAAAATACATTATACAAAGATTCCCCATTTTTAATACATAAGCAAAGTTATATTTAGAATAGACAGAACCAATCATATTACAAAACATTATCTTTGAAGGAAAAGAAAAATTAACACTTTTATTATCATCTATCAACAATTTTTGATACCTCATGTATTCTGCATAAGTCATAAGATGGTCATCATCCTCAAAAGGCAAAGGTTCATTTTTATTAGGTATAAAACCTATACCACATCTCCTATGCCAAATATCAACATCAAAGGGTTATTGAATACCCTTCTATTGTGGTCCCAATATTTTACCTACATATCCCATGCTAGACAAGATCTTCTCAGGAAGGGTATAGTCATTAGTGAGATAGCATTGAGCAAAAGAGCACTCATTGAGAGATGGGTTGCTACCATGAAGCTTTTCTTTAGAAGCCATGCCCCCAAATATAAAAGCACATATGCAAAATTGTACAATAACACCCTTCGTATGAGGCAAGCCCATAGTTCTAGGTGAAGACAGTAGCTTGGCTAGATCCAAAAGAGATTCTTGAAGAAACTGATTATCATGATTCGAGGAGAACGTATGAGTCCTATGTCCGTCACTCACTTTTAAACTTAAAAAATGCTCATAAATTTGAGAGGAGGAACATGAGGAAGTTGTTGAAGAAATAGAAGGATACGAATAAGAATCTATTTGGACTAGCTCTATATTTGAAAAAAAATCAAATGGTCGAGGGTCGCCTGGAATGGAGATGACTTGATTCTTGAATTCAAACTTGATACATTGATGAAAATTAGAAGGGACGACTTTCATAGCATGGATCCAAGGTCACCCAAGAAGAAGATTAAAAGATGCAGGACAATGTACCACATAAAAAAATGTATCCAATATCCTTAGCCCCACTTTCAATGGGAGAGATATGACACCACAGGCCTCTTGGGACTCATTGTTGAAAGCTTTAATGATGATATTAGTTTTTGTTAAATATTCCTCTTTTAATCCAAATTTTTGAAAGAATTGATATGTACACAAATTGAGGGATGAGCCATTATCAATCAAAACTTACTTGATAAGGGTATCCCCAATAAGTGTGGTGATGTAAAGTGATGAATCTCCATGTAAGTTTGAGTAAGGTTTATCATCATCTAAGAATGAGACATGATGTATCCCGAAAGAACCTACAGTGTCAACTATGGCATTAGGAGGGATGTCTGGGAAAATAGATTATTATTGTAAAAATCTCATTAAAACATTCCTGTGACAATGAGAACACTATAAACATTCTAACACCGATATCTTTTCTGGAGTACTAGCTAACTGCTTCTGAATATCAAATGAAACATGTGACTGTGGTATCAATACTATACGTGGAATCCTTGAAGCTGAATCTTTTCTCTAGTTTTCCTTTGAAACTATACTGGGCTAAGGTACTGAATTTTGTCCTTGTTGATGTTGTTGATTTTGAGCTTCTTTCCTTGTGGTTACCCCAACCATACCAACCACATTGCTATGGCATAGAAAATCATCTTGATGAGCCACATGATTGGTTGCTTGTTTCTCATTCTTAGGCAAAGGATCCTTAAATATTCCCATATCTTGATTTGTTGTTGGAGCTTGTTGAGTAGGATTTTGACTACTCATTGATTGGATATTTCATAAATCAATGCATCAATTAAATATTGAACCACATGCTTCCATTTCTTACAAGTGTTCATCCAATGTCCTTCTACTCTATGATAAGTACAATATTGACCTGCCTTATACCAATGAGTTGTAATATTTGGATGTCTTACTGGAGGTAATTCTATCGTCTTAGCATCTAGCAGTTATTTTAAAACTGCTTCCATAGGGATATTGAGTCTTGTGAAATTCCTTTGAGGAGGTTTCTAAAGCACAATATTTTGTAGGCTATTATTGAAATTATTAACAGGCCTACTATCATTATTACCTCCTATATGTTTGTTCTTAGGTTGAGACTTTGTTGGCCTATCCTCTTTAATCTTGAGTTGACCTCTCCTGATGAGAGCTTGTTCCACTTTTCTTGCGAACTCAATTACTTGATCTAAAGATGTGACAGTAGTAGTTTCTAAAGCATAAGACAACTGTTCTTGTAAATTTCCTATAAATATATCAAGCATATCTTTCTGAGACACGGGTTGTCTTAAGAGGCCAACTAAACTCCTCCAACGAGCTAAAAATTCTGAAAAACTTTTCTCTTTACTTTGCTTTAAATCATATAAATCTCTCATTGTTACTTCCTTTTCAATATAAGCACTAAACTGATGAACACATATCTCTATAGTTTTCTCAAAGCTTTTCAATGAATAGTTGGGTAATCGATAATACCATTCTAATGCTACTCCAGCAAGACTCTTTGGAAATATTTTCAATAAAAGCATATCATCATAAACAATATCATGACAAGCTATTCTGAACCCTCTCAAATGCTCTATTATATATTTAGTCCTTTATAGATTGAAAATATTGGCATGGGAAAATGCTTAGGATAAGGTCTAGCAGCAACAATAGGATCCAATGGCTGACTACACATTTCCTTATAAATATATGTAAATCATGATGGTTGAATAATATCCATTCTTGAAACCAATTGATTCACAACACTTGTCAAATTTTGCAATTCCTGGATTGCCATTTGTGTTTCCCAGACTTCCCAAAGGAGGAATGTATGTATGTTGAAACCCTGATGTTGGATTTAAACTTAGGATACCTTGGTTGTATGTGGAAATTTGAGGATAACTAACATTTGGTGGAACAAAAGCAATAGTGTTGATGTTAGAAGATGCAAGAGGAAATTGAGGATAAATTTTTGGGCCACTACTAGTTAGAGGGACTTGCAGATTCCCTCCAACATTGGTGGTATTAGTATTGGCACAAGTCACTTGGTCCTTAAGATTACTTTGATGCAAATATTGAGATGTAGGAATATCATGATGAAGCAAAGGAGACCTATTGGGAGGAGAAGGAGTAGTATCCTCTTTTTCGAGACAAGATTTGCATTCCACATATTCCAATATTTTTCCTTATGAGCTTTCATGAATTCCCAAATGTGATCAAATGATGAAAATACATAACTCCCATTAGGTCCAACAAAAGGATCAGGATTGGTTTCAGTTTCCATATCTACCTCTTCTTGCTCTTCTAGATCTACATTAGGGTTTTCCCTATCAATTTGATCATCTTCCAAAGGAACATAATCATATTCTAATTGTTTCCTTTGACTTCTAAGGAAAGAAGCCATTAGAAGTAGTGAAAAACAAATAGGGGAAAACACTAATAAATAAATTATTAATTACTTAAATATTTTTCCAAATAGAATTAATGATCTTGCTTAGTGTTTAAAATAAAATGAGATGTTCACATTGGGTTCACCAAATATGTAGAGGGGGAAACTGCCCTACTGCGTACAATTCCTAAACAAAATGCTGGATCCGTAAGGAGAGAAACTTTTGTGGGGTGAATTGCGGGGGTGTGTTTTGCTCTACACTCAATGATAGGGGGAAGGGTTCACCAAGAATGGTTTAAGGACTCACTCCAAGTCCTCGGGATATTTAGGATTGTTTGATGTATTCAGTTTCAAGACAAACACCTAAGTTTTGCCTTTCTAGATATAAGCTATAAAAGATAAAGGACAATGTAGAAAACAAAATAATACAACTAAAAATAGAATGCAAGCATACAAGAGCTATCCTGGAATGATTCTTTATTTGAATGCTCACTAACCTAGGGTTTATTTCAAAAAACCTTTAAAACAAAGATGCACTAGACAATTACACAAAAATTATCCCTAAATGCAAGCTAGATGCCTTTCTCTTTCAGATGCCTATGAATCAACAATAAAACCAATTTTTCAACCAATGGAATTGATAGAGCACTTATCTAGACTAGTAGTTGATTTAGACTTTTTTGCCTCTTGTCCAATGATATCAAGAATTCCTATTTCTGCAAGATCACTCATGAACACTGAAAAATAGAATTAGTATTAGGGGGCCTGCATAGGCCGTTGTATGACAGATCTAGCAACAATCAAGCCCCCTAGGTCCTTTTAGATGACCTTTTAATACAAAAGTGGAAATTAACCTTTGGATAATTAATCATAAATTAGAAAGATAGCAGTATAAAATAGAAAGAAAAGTACAGCAGTATGATCTAGAAATAGAATGGAGTGCAACAATGAAAGCAAAATCTGAAAATTACCCCTGGTGTACCCTAGGGAAAAATTGTGCCTCACTTGAAGTGGGTGCGATAATGCAGCATCAAAGTCATTCCTTGTCTGGATGGGGTATGATTTCACTTCTTGTGAATAAATTTACCCTAATTAGGGCAAGCAAAGTCACACCTCGCTAATATCAGGCATGATTTCACTACAGACTAAAGAAAAATAAGAAGCAAATGTAGGAGATAAAATAAATGCAAATAACAAAGTAATCATTCCCTAATGGACATCACAAAAGCAAGTAGAAGAGAGCCAAGTATCTAGACGGACACTCTGTCTCTTTGAACTACACCACGGATCCACCAAGTCACACAACAAATCAATCCAATCCACACAATAGAAGATCAATCCAAAATTTACACTTCGGGGGTTAGCTTGCAGTAGAGAAAATAAATAAGAATGAACTATAAATTTTGAGCTTAATCAATTCGCATAAATATTGCACAAAAGTTTGCATATCACACTTGCACTTATTCTTGTTATGATTAAGCAAAGACATATTTCCTTTTATAGACAAACTTGGAGGAAGAAAGCGGGCACAAATAAACTTATAGTCGATGCCAAAACATGCAAGAGGGTTTAAACCTAGGTCTGAGTGAACTCAAAAATAATAAAATTAAAAAAATTAAAAAAATTAGGTTAAACAGTGAAGTCGTGCCCCGTCCTGACGGGGTGCGATATCACTAGCGCGAAGTTACACCTCGTAAATATGGGGCACGATTTCACTAAAAGGCAAACAAATTAAAAAAGGGAGGCAAAGGGGTCTTCCCTTGCTCTTTGCAAGGGTTGAGGGCCTCTTAGGGGCACTAAGGAATATTGCCCACTCAAAGTGGGTCAAATTTTTGTGTTTACAATTTGTTATACATCTATATAATAGGTTGTGACTATTTGACTTTCTATCTCATTTTTTATGTGCATGTGTGTCTGTGCTTAATTATTAATGCTTTGAGAAAAATGTATTCCCTTTGAGATGTTGGAAAATGATTCACATGTTCATTTAATCCCATTGTTACGTAGAAGAATCTCATGATATTGGTGCATCACCCCCAATTAGCTTAGTACTTTTACTTTTGGTTGTTCTATTTCTTATGGTTTTTCTTTCCCTTTTCCTTTGTGTATGAAAGCTAGTTAGATAGGTGAGCATTGAAGATCATATCCTATAAGGAGCCATACTTGTAAAAAACCTTGAAGGTCATCCTCTAAGTAATATCCCATGTTCTTAAGACTTCTTGCTATGTTGCTCTACATGAGGTGTGAGTGTTAGGTGCATCTGGCCACTGTAAATAGGTGATCATGACATTTTGAGTTGATAATAGTTTAATGGCACACCTAGTGGGACCAATCTGGTTTAGATTCATCCCATAATTTTGATTGAGCTTGATTCATGAAGGGACACAAAGAAGCAAAGCTCAAAAGACACCCACCATTCATGATAATAGTTTAATGGCATGCTTGATGGGACTGATCTACATATATTAGGATGAGATATTGGTGAGGATCTCTACCCATATGCTTATTTATACCTTTAGAAATTTCACTTGGTAGCTTTGTTGAAGAAGAATATTGAGAATAAGCCACTTAGAGGATGTTGTATTAGAATTCTAGTGAAAATATTAGTTTATAAGCTTGATGAAGCATATTCAAATTCACTTGGTGACTTCATTCAAAGCAAAGAATCCAAAAATTGATGAGCATAATACTTGCTACAAGATCCTACATAGTTGTAAATCCTTAAGTGTTGGTACCCCCTCTTGATAAGAAGAGGCCAACACCAAAATATGGTTGCTTAGCCACCTAGAATATTTTCTACATGGAATGGCAGAGGTCCATGGCAACCACTGACTCCACCTGCAATATGGGATGATATTCCAACATCTACATTAAAATATTTTCTCTACTTCACTACAAATATATCACCATGCCAATTGAGCACCTACAATATATGGTCATCTTGTTTACATTACACAATGTGGTAGAATAGAGTATGGTGTTAAAATTACTAGTGGTATCCTTTAGAGGTAAAGTACATAAGCTTTATGTCTCACTAGCCCCACATATGATTGCAAATTAGGATCAAATTGCTACCTTGTTTATTGATAGATTTGGCGAAAAGGCAAATGGAGTGTCTCTCTTAGAATAATTATCCACTACAAAGAGAGCCAATGGAGGCTATGGATGAATTCAATGTGTATTTTCGTAGAACATGGTATATAATCCTTGATGAAATCCATCCCCTTAGGTATTAGTTTTGTATATTATTTTAAGGGCTTAGACTTAGAAATATCTATGATGATTAAGGCCAAAGGAGGAAATTATCTATTAACAACTTATGGGATAGTTATCCAGGCTAAAAATAATTTAATCTAGATAGGGAGGCTAGCTCTTAGGCCCCCTATGCCCCTATTTCTAAATGTCCAATCATCATAGCAACCATCTCCAATCATTCAGCCAACAACGTTTCAACAAACTCCTATTGTATATCCAACTACAGTCTCCATTTTCCTCCCTACTCTAATGCACCCTATCGTAAACACTTCTAAATTAGAGGTAATGAAGAAATTTTTGAAAATAGTATCTAATAAGGTTTTGTCCTTAAGGAAACAACAAAATTATTAGAGGTTTTAATATAAAAATAATCCAAGACCTCCCTTTTAAGAGAAGAATCAGGGAAATATACCTTCCTTTAATGGATATCCAAAGCCTCAATCCCAAGCCAATAGGGATTTTGATTGGGCTCAGAGCTATAGTCAATAGATAATGCCTTACCAACCCCATTATAGTAGATTCATCCTAACCCCTCTAAATATATAGTCCCCATGTAAAATAATTATATGGAACAATCCACCACCTGGTACTACCTAACCCCAAATGCCTTCCCTCATTAGGTGTATTTCAAAGAAATTTATCAAAATTCTACAGTAATGCTGAATGAAATGATGCTTGCTTGACCATCTAAATCCTATAAAGGGGATGAATCACAAGTGATAAACCAACCTTCCCATGCCCCATCACTCCCTAAATTAAGTGGTGCTCCTCTTGAGCAGATCTTGGTTACATGGGATCAAGAAGAGGTATATGTTGTTAGGTACCCAAGATAGATACTTAATAATATAATATTATATTTTATATTGGTATGAGCTATAAATGAACTATTGGCTAATGTGGGCCCACTATGATGTAAACATTACTTATGTAACCATTACTCATTAGTAAGGAAGGCCACATGTCAAATTAGAAATAGGTAGGAGAATAATGTCATAGAATCATATATAAAATCATTAGGGAACATTATCTTAGAATAATTCAAAAATATGCTTGTGGGCATTATTTAAAGGCAAGGGTGGAAATAGAAGTGATATGAAGTATTATTTGTAAGAGTCTTAGCTCATGGAGTTGGAGATCTTGTGGAGTGATTCCTTCCTTAAAGGGTATTCTTGGTGTTGCCCTACCTCAAAGGTATTATCTATATCTATTTTATTGTGTGGATTGTTATTGTGGAATTTATTGTAGATGCATGTTTGATATTTTTACATATTGGTGAATGATTTATGGTTATAAGAATACATAACATTTTGTATCATAGCCACGGTTATGGCAAAGTGGGGTTCTTTTTATAGAGCCATGGCACATTGTTCTAGAAAAATGTCTCATCTTGCAGGGGCCATATTTATTTCAGCAATTATTTTCAAAATATTTTAGCTTCAACATGTAGATTGTTTCGAGTATTATAAAAATGGCTACTCGTTTGTAAAATTCTAATAAGTATTGAGAAAGTTATGGCTATTTTAATTTGAGGTATTTGTGTTAATTTTTGAATGCACAAAAGAAAAAAAATTATATTAACTTTTTTAATAGTCATTTTAAAAATATTTTTGCACCAATATGTAGATTATTTTGAGTACTACAAATATGATTGCTCACTTGTTAATTTCTAATAAGTATTGAAGGAGTTACAACTATTTGAATTGGGATTTTGAAATTGTTTTTGGGTTGCACGAAAAATTCATGCAAAGAGAAAAAAATCATAACTCCCAATTTGGGTAAGCAAATCAATTGTCATTTACTTTGTTTCAAAGAAAATCTACAAATTGCATTGTTTGAAGAAAGAAATAGATTAAATCCCTAAAAAATTATTTTTAAGAAATCTTCATTATTTAAAACCCTAGTTGCTTTGGGAATTTCTTAATTTTGGGTTGAGGTCATGGAGTTGCTAATATTTATTTGAAAGGATGATAGTGATGTTAAAAAATGGTTGATGAAGTGGAAAAAATTTTCTTTAAATTTATTGGAGGAGAAATGGAGATATAAGAGTTGTGGCTCTTTGTGGGGGGAAGTTTTTCCTTGGTATATGGACTTTTCTTGTGCCCATAATTTTTTATACACAAGGGAAGAATGTGAAATTTCATTTTTAATCAAATGAGGATTAGATAAAAAATATAAAAAGATGGCTAGGTTCCGAGATAAACAAAAGGAATAAAAAAGAGAGTTGGAAAATTTTAAAAAAATGGCAAAAGGAAAAGATAAGTAAAACATTGTTCAAAAATATTTATTTGAATATAAAAATTTTATTTTGCAAGTTTATGGTTACATTCAAAAGAAAAAAATTATTGTCTCCATAAACCCTAGTAGCAAGCATAACTTTATTAGTAGGGACTTGGCTAATAGTTTACAGGTTCCAACAACCAAAATTAAAATCGTACAACTTGAGGGTGAGGATGTTTAAATTTTTGAAGATCTGAATATCACCATGGATAAATATATTTTACATTTATATTTGCATGCTATTGAGATGAATGATGTAGATATTATTCTTGGTTATCCTTGGTTGGATTCCTTGGGTACTATTAACATTAATGTGCAAAAGAAATTTATGAAGTTATGGTACCACAAAAAGAAGATAACATTGCAAGATATCTCTTAGTCTAAGGTGCAAGAATCAAGGGAAAACTAGGAAGCTATGGTAGGGAAGCAAGTTGTAGAAGAAACAGAAGATCATGAAATAGAGTCTAAGGAGGAGGTAGTAATAGAGATCAAGGAAGAAGCAAAATCAAAATCCAAGGACGAATTAAAATATGAGAGCTTGGAAAAAGAACAAGATGTTGAAGAGTTAAAAAAATGTAGAACATCTAGCTAAGGTTAGAGCATATCGCCATCCACATCACCTTGAGAGGCAACAATCCTAGAGACAGGGCTTCAAGCAACAAAATAACTATGAGGGACATACATGGAACCAGAGAAGCCAAAACCTTGGATATGCTACTAGTGGCAAAAGAAAGCAAGTATGGATAAAAAGAGTGATATTTATGGCCAGCAAAAATATGCCTCAAATACATGGAACCAAAGGATTACTTCCAGATACTCAAGTGGCAAAAGGGCATACCAACATCAATGAAGATCACCATCAATCAAAGTTTCACTAGGATGGATGGATGATCATGATCGATACCAATACTCAACATGGATTATATCACATTATTTAGAATCTTTTAATATTTTGAGGATGAAACATTTTGTAAGGGGGATGGAATGTTAGGTACCCAATATAGGTACTTAATAATATAATATTGTATTGTATATTGGTATGAGTCATAAATTAACTATTGGCCAATATGGGTCCACTATGATGTAAATGTTACTTATGTAACCATTACTCATTAGAAAGGAAGGCCACATGTTAAATTAGACATAGGGAGGAGAATAAGGTCTTAGAATCATATATGTAACCGTTAGGGAATATTGTCATAGAATAGTCAGGAAATATGCTTGTGGGCATTATTTAAAGGCAAGGATGGGAATAGAAGTGATATGAAGTATTCTTTGTAAGATTCTTGGCTCATGGAGTTGAAGATCTTGTGGAGTGATTCCTTCCTTAAGGAGTATTTTTGGTGTTGCCCTACATTAAGTGTATTATCTAACTCTATTTTGTTGTGTGGATTGTTATTGTGAAATTTATTGTAGATGCATGTTTGATATTTTTACATATTGGTGAATGATTTATGGTTATGATAATAGAGGTTCACAACATATGGTGTATTCAATAGAGCTAGAACTTTGGCATCCCACAAGCTTGAATTCCAACCCAACTATATAACATAGGCCAAAAGGAGGGCAATAGAATAACAAGAAAACGGAAAACAAATGGCCCTTGACATCCAAAGTAGGATAATTGATCCAAGGAGGAATATTTTTGCCATATCACTAGATCAAAATGTGCCAAAACTTCCAATGGTGATAAAGCAAAACATTCCAAAATATCCAAAGCAACGCATGTTCCAATAAAAGCCTATAAAAATTCCTTGATTAGCTATGGATAAGCTCAAATATTAGTCGACGTCGAGTACCCCTTAGAAGTCTAATCCCTTTGGATAATTCAATGGGTTTGACCATATAAACAAGTTCACTATGCCCATACCCATATGAAATGTCTTGTCTATACCCAAGCAAAAGGAGCATCTAAAGAAGGCACTACAAGAATAAAAAGAACCAGAACAACAAAAGCTACAAATAGTCCTATAAATATCTAGACTAGGAGTAAACAAACATAAACCCACCCCTTTTTACTTATCCTTGGTTCACAAATATAAATTAATATACAATTGCATGATTGATTCTAGGGCAAGTACCTCTATTATGCCAAAATGAGTGGCATATATGTTAGGAATAGCCTATCAACACATCAACAAAAAGGTGGTGCAATTGGATGTAAGTGCAATCAAAAATTTTTGGGATAGTTTAAGGTCTTCTGGTTACTTTATTTTCCTATCTAGGCATCACAATATCACAAGATATAACAATAATCGATCTCCTTACATCATTTAGCTTGAAGGTCTTCTGGTTACTTTATTTTCCTATCTAGGCATCACAATATCACAAGACATAACAATAATCGATCTCCTTACATCATTTAGCATTTGCTTTTCAATGAATTTCACTGCTAAATTAGGAGGCTATCTTCAAATGGATTTATCACTAATGATCCTAAGAGCTCAAGATGGAACCAAGATAAAAATATCACTCGAGCCACTCTACATACACCATGTTGAGCATCTACCCATAACTAGCACAAGCACTGACCATACCTTCATAACTAAGTAATGGTAGATCCCTGAAGGTTCTAGCACAATTTAATATAGAAATAATTAAAATAGCATCTAAATTAAAAGAATCACTTTTATAAAGAATCATTGTTTCACTGGTAGGAAGGTCCCTTCAATGCATTCAATAAATAATTATATATTCTTCTTCATGGATGATTTGATATGGATTCCTCTCATATCATATATATAGACTTTTTCAATCATGACCTTTCAATCATGACTCTTCAATCATGACTTTTCAACCATGACTTTTCAATAATAATAAAATATATAATTAAAGTAATAAATAATAATTAATAAGTAATGTTAGGATGTGGGATCCTAACATGCCACCCTCCTTAAAAATATCTTTGTCCTCAAAGCTCAAAGTAAGGAGCTTCGTTGCTTGTTTTACGAGTTGAATTTGTGCAAGTTCTTGTACTATCTTAATGTCACTTTTTCGAAGGCAAGGATATCTTGAAGGTCAAAGTGTTAGTGATGGGTTGCCAGGAAAAATAGTAGAATATTCCTTAGGAGAATCATGATGATGATGGGAGGAAAACCATTGGGATTCCTCAAACACTTCAGAATGATGCATCAAAAATGATGGTAACGCTTTCATATCCTTTTGTGGTTCCTTGGTAGAGCCAACGGAGGAGTGTGTAGTCACTTTACGTTGGTTCCGAATAGGTTTGGTCATGTGGTGAGAACTCACTATTGGTGAGGAAGGTGTGTGTAGGTATTTTAGAGTGCATGTCTGGCTGGCATTGATCACTTCGGGTATGTCTACCTCATCCTTGCTTGGTGCATCAATCACTTTCGACATATCAACCCTATTGTTGATATTGGTGGGATGAGGTATTTTAGGTATTTCTTGCTCATTATCCTTGTTTTCTACATCTTCCTCATCTTTCTCATCTTCCTTAGCTTCCACTTTGGTATTTATTAGATACTCGATATCGCTCAAAATACCATCAATAATTTCAATGCTTTTGTTTTTATAATCTTGTTCATTCCTTCTTATTCCACATTGAGCATTTAATTTGTCTTTCGCTATTTTTGCTAATCCAATGGTCTGCATCATGGTATAGGGTTTGAACTTCATCACCTCCATTTTAATTTCCTCTTTCAATCCATTGATGAAGCAATATATGAGAAATGCTTCATCCAACCTTGTGTTGTGTTTGGTGATATCCTTAAATCAAATTTCATACTCATGCACGATAGTGTTTTGATGAAGAACCTTAATCAATTTCCACATGGTTGGGTCCCACATGGCTTTGATACCAAATGGTAGAACCCTGAAGGTTCTAGCACAATTTTAATAAAGAAATAATTAAAATAGCATCTAAATTAAAAGAATCACTTTTATAAAGAATCATTGTTTCATTGGTAGGAAGGTCCCTCCAATGCATTCAATAAACAATTATATATTCTTATTCATGGATGATTTGATATGGATTCCTCTCATATCATATATATAGACTTTTTTAATCATGACCTTTCAATCATGACTTTTCAATCATGACTCTTCAATCATGACTTTTCAATCATGACTTTTCAACCATGACTTTTCAACCATGACTTTTCAATAATAATAAAATATATAATTAAAGTAATAAATAATAATTAATAAGTAATGTTAGGATGTGGGATCCTAATAGTAAAATTGGTCTATGTTAGAGGTGTTTGGAAATTGGACACATTTGTTTATTCCTCATGATAAAAAATAACAATGGGTTACTAAATTCTAGGATTATGATCTCGATAAAATATTTTAGCCAATAGGTGTGGGTTAAACTATGATTAATTGCATTCTCGTTACAACAAAATAAAAAGAGGGGATAGAAAGTGGGTCCTATGTATAGGAAGTAATATACTTTTTTGGCTAAGGTTCCTTCAAATGCATGAGCACACACCTCCTTTAGTCATATATGAATGAGGTGTAGTGATCATGTAGATAAGGGAAGCTTCAGACAAAGCTCAACCTTCGAAATCATATTCCAATGCCATGTAGGTAATTTTTTGAGCAAGAAAGTTCATTACTAAACAAGCACTACCACCAGTCTCCTAAAGATCATTCATTGTCACTCTGCATATTCCCTAAGTACATGACATTAAGCAGACAAAATTTGACGATGAAGCTCTTCAATCCAAGGCACTTCTTTAATAAGGCTAGGAAGTTATCACATATCAAAGGTTTCCAAAGTGGTGTAAAATTATCAAGAAAAGTATGGAAGAGCCTTTACATTAGCTAAGTGTTGCAAGTAAATCTATGACAAAGATACACAATGTCAACTTTATAGTGTGACCAACACAAAAGCTGGCATTATGCTTTAGTGTGACTATGAGAAGGAAAATATGGGCCAAAAGCAAAAAAATCAAAGAGGTATTATTGAAGAAGTTAATAACCCAAGTATTCAAACTCTCTGAACCTTAGTCTCCAAAGTAGTCATTTTGAGTCCATGACAATACATTGTGTTGAAGTAAGCAAAACTTGATTCACTTAATCAAATGGAGATGGATAAGATAAAAAGCTTCAATGATGTGGTAGAAAAAACAAGTAGTATTTAGCCGGTGTTTTTTTTTTAAATTAGATTAGATAGTTTACAATGGTCATGGAATCTAAGAAAATTAATAAGACTACCACCACACAATCAAAATTTGTTTCAATCCCATGCTTGGACCTAAAAAGGGAACTTCATACTCAAGATGCATGCACAAATACCCTAAGGTGCATTGAATATGTAACTTAAAGAGTAATGGAATCAAGATTATCAAAATATATAAGAAATATGAGGGAAGAGGCTTATCAAAGATACGTCAAAAGTGAAAACATATCCTGTGCTACATTGATTTAGACCAATTATTTGGTGCAATACCTGGTTCCCCAGGTACATTTTTGTTATGATCCATGATGACCACTTCAAGTTGGTTATATCAAGAGGAGCTATATGAAAAATGTTATTGGTGCCAGAATAACTCATGCTAAACCCAAAAGTTGCAAACAACTATTATGCAAAAATCAAATATAAGCAAAAGTGTTTAAACCTAGAGCTTTGTAAGTTAGAAGAAGTCATACCAAAATTTCCCTTAGATGATAAATATTCAATGGAGATACCAAATATGCCTTGAGAATGGTATTGTTCATTTTGGCATTGATTACAAGAGAGAGGTGTCGTAGGAATAATAAGTCACCATTCATATGATAAGGTATATCTCAAAGAACAAACTCCTAATATTGGATTGTAATGATTTTATAGCCCATTAGATTCATGAAGGGTTATCTAACTTTAGGGAGAATCAAAACTTCAAGTATTGCTCATTCCTAGCCCATCTAGTGTTATTTCAAAATATATGGTTGTTTGAACATTTAAACTTAAAAAAGGAAGATGAAGAGCATCAAGGATAACCTATCCCATTTTGGATGGAAATCCTTTGTTAAAAATCTATATATTACCATTTTTTAGATAGGTTCCTAGCACCAGTCTTGAGCGCAATAAAAGAAGAAAAAATCTGATGTATCTTAAAATCAAACACTAGGGACCTACAATTACAAATCAAAGGAGACTAGTATCTCTTAGAGGATGCCACCATTATACACTTGTTTGGGTTTACCAAACCTATATATCTACTACAAAGTACATGTTAGAAATGTTGGAAATTTGAGCAAGGTTTGTTGTCATTGATGTCAAGAGATTGTTGTTTCAGTTTCGTCATCATTAATGTCATCAGGTGGTTTTTCCAAAGGCAAGGAAGGTTTTAAAAGGAATAGGATATAATATTTATTTTTAATATTATATGCCTAAAAAGGCCTAAAATGTTGAAGACCCAAGGAAGGAGAAGCATGTTTAAATTAAAATAATAATATTATTATCGGGAAAATGATGAGGTGAAGAAAATGGGGTCCAAGGAATTATTAAAATAATCTATCCTTGAAAAGACCCATTAAGCAACTTGCAAAATATTTAATTTAATTTATTTAAATTAAAATATTTTAACCCATGGTTAAAATTTTAATTTAAATAAATAATGGGCACCAAAGGTTTTAAATTTAATATTTAAATTTAAATTCGAATTTCAAAATTTGAATATTGGGCCGACGTGTAAGGACAAGAAGCAAATATATTTATAGGGGAAATAATCTTCATTATTTTCCCTCGATCATATGATATTCGAATGCTATGCTATGAAAAAGACTTTGTGCGTTGCCTTGCTATGAAAGAAGAAGGATTTCGTATTTTAATATTAAAGAAAAATACAAGGGTTTAAGTGCAAGCACGTGGGAGAGAAGTTCCATCGGTGTCGTTAGCACAAGTGGCAGTTGAGGCCAAGCTAGAGCGTTGTGAGGGCAAGAACATGGGTTTGATTCACGTCGTTATGCTTTGCAAGGGAAATTATTTTTTGTTTGTGCTAAAGGTGAGAGAAGATAAGGAGTAAAACAAAACTCGTGCGCTCTTGATTTTTGTGTGGGCACATAGCCCAACCGGTGGCTTAGCTTTGGGCTAGGGTGTTGAGAAGGCAAGGTTGTGTGTTCGATTTTCCTGGAAACACTTTTTGGGTAGAATTAAAATAAAAGGTATGCAATTCATGATTTGATTTTTCAAAGGTTTTTGATATTCAAAAATCTGCATTAAAGGGTTGCGTGAAATTTAAAATATAGTTTGTGAGTTTGTTAAGGGAGATATAAGGTATAAGAAAATTAAAATATTTTATTTTAATTTTGGTGGTTAGAATTTATTCTATAAGATAGGAGTGATAAGGTATGCAAGGAAAATTATATTTTATATTTTGAGATAAAGCTATATTGTGTTAATTATTTTGAGAGGAGAAATAAGGTGCATAAAGGAGATTATTGTGTATGTTTTCCTTTAACAAAATTATTGACTTGTATTTTGAAATTTTGGAGATTATAAGGTGTATTTGAGACTTGTTAATTTTTTATGGTAAAATAATTATTGGGAAAATATTTGCAAGGAGATTTTGAGAAAGATTGTTGTTACCTAACCTTTAACTTGGCAAAGAAGATTTGATTGTGGTTAAGACAGGTTTTGAAGACATATCTCCATCAAAATAAAAGGTATGGGCATTTCTTCCTTATGAGTGAAACATTGTTGGATTGAATGTTGTGAAATGCAAAGTTGGAGTGAAAAGGATTGTTTGATAGGCATTGTTGGAAATGTTGAGTAGGTTTTCATGTGCATGATTTGTGGATGTTGAAAGATCATGAGTATCTTTGTTATGTGATATTAAGAACTATCTTGAGCTAGGTTTTGTAAAAGAACATGAGTATCATTGTTATGTGAAATTGAGAATTATCTTGAACTAGGGTTTGTGAAAGAACATGAATATCATTGTTATGTGAAATTGAGAACTATCTTGAACTAGGGTTTGTGAAAGATCATGAGTATCATTGTTATGTGAAATTGAGAACTATCTTAAACTAGGTTTTGTGAAAGAGCATGAGTATCATTGTTATGTGAAAACTAGAATTGTATTGATTCAAGGTTTGAGTTTCATAGTGTGAGTTGTTGGAAGTATAGTGAAACACTTGGTTAGGGTTTGTATGCAAGTTGTGTTTCATTGAGTGAATGGTTGAATGAAGTTGATTGAGAGCATTGGAGTGATAGTTCAATATTTGTGAAACAAATTATTCTTTATTTTTGAATTGATTTGAAAGTGAGTTTGAAAGTGATAGAGTGTTTTATGAGTGTGAAACATATTGAGTCTCTTACCATTCTCTATATGTTTCTATGGTTAAACAAGATTCTAAGTGAAACTTGTTTGTGTGATTGAAGAGATTTTTTGAAAGAGATTGAGTTGAGTTGTGTATGCAATTTTTGCAATTGATTTGAATAAGCTTTCGTGAAAGCTAGTGGAATGTGTTGATTAAATCCTAGAGGGGCTTAAATACAGAGTTAGGCAAACTTTTATGAAATCTTATAAGCAAAATTATGTAAGTCCTAGAGGGAACTTAAACACAGATTTGTGTGAGCTTTTGTGGAAGCTTACAAGCAGATTTGAGGTAAGTCTTGGTGAAGACTTGTTGAGCAAATTGGACAAGTTCTAGAGAGGACTTGTTGAGCATATTTGAGGTAAGTCTTGGTGAAGACTTGTTGAGCAGTTTAAGCAAGTTCTTGAGAGGACTTGTGGACAGATTTGAGACAAAGATTGAGCAGATTTATGCTAGACTGAAGGACAGTGTTTAGTGCAGATGTGAGACAGATATTAAGCATATTTTTGCTAGACCAAAGGATAGTGTTTAGTGCAGATTTGAGACAAAGATTGAGCAGATTTGTGTTAGACCGAAGGACAGTGTTTAGTGCAGATTTGAGATAAATATTTATTAGAGTTGTGAGCAAGCTTTGAAGGTGACAGAGTAGAGGACATTAGTCTCTAGTGGATAGAGATCCATTTGCCAGGATAGGACAAAGGTCTTCTGAGTGAGGAAAGAGTCTTCTATGGAGAGAGATCCACAAGCCAAAGTAGTGGAGGTATTAGTCTTCTAAGAGATTACCAGCTAGAGAAGAGGAGAAGGAGTTCTCCTATGGATATAGATCCACAAACCAACAGAGGGGAAAGAGTTCTCCTATGGATAGATATCCATAAAATTGATTAGAGAATTAGTGTCTCCTTTGGACAGAGGTCCATAATTATTATAATAGGGAAGGATTCCCAAGATATTTGTTGAGAAAATTTTAGTGAAATATTTTCTCCGTGGAGTATCCCACATTAGGTGAACCATGTTAAAATGGTGTCTCTATTGTGTGTGATGATTTTTGCATTGATTTTATTACTGTTGTTGATATTGCCATTGATATATTGGATATTATTATTTGGAAAAGAAAAGTAAAAAGTGATATTATACTGTTCACCCCCCTCTCAAGTATAAGCTTGTGTTCTTCAAGAAAGGGTTCTCTCTTTAGAAATATGGAGATAAGCAGATTCAATTGATGCTACTTATGAGAGTGGTCAAAGCAAAGAAATATTCTATAAAGTCTTGATGTATCTAGGAAGTATATTGCAACTAAAAAGGAAGGTGACCCATGAATTAGAAGCTAAATTAAAGGAATTAGGGTTAGAAATTTTGAATAATGCTTGGAATTATGATCCAGATAAGAAATTCATTGTATATCTAGCAAGTACAAATATTTTGAAAAATTCATCCATGAATCTAGGCCTAAAATTGAGATATGTTGGAGTATAGTATTTTACTTACCACTTTGGAGAGAGCAATTCTTATCATTTGAGCCCTAGGAGAAGTTATATGAAAGCTTCTATACAAAGGTAAAAGATATTGACCCTACTTCTCAAATCAACCCAACCAAAAATAAGCTTCTACAAAGTTGGGGTGGAATAATAACAAGATCATAGCTTGGTGGAAATTTTGCTAGGAAATAAATGATATCAAGACATCTTTTAGAGGTCTAGAACCAAATAAGGATGAAGCCTTTAGCCAATGTTATGTCATGGAACACCTAAAATATGTTCCTTGTGATGTATAGAGAAAATATGAAGAAACTATGAAAGTACAATTACACCAAACAAAGGGGATTTTAGTTACAACTACCATTCTGATACTTCCAGAGGTAGCCATGTTAGAATAGCCAAGGAATTCAAAGAAGAAAGAAAAATGAAAGAGGTCAAGAATAACTAAGCCCCTCCAAGAAAATAAATATTGATCCTCAAATCGAAAACACCAGAGGGAGAAAAGATCAAGGCTCTACCTCAGACTATCCATCTGCAATATCCTATACTAGCCATTAAATTGACCATCCCAATGTAGAAGGGAGTGTCTCCATTAGTTGAAGCTTCAACCACTACATCATTAGTCACCTTTTCCCTAACAATCAATCCTATGAGATCAAAGAAGAAGTAAGATAATGCCCCAGGGACTAAATCATTGATCAATAGAGCTCCTCCACCTACGCCTTCCTCCACTCATATTACTAGCCAGTAGCCTTCAACATACCCATTATCTTAGATGCCCACCAAGGTAGCCACATTGGACGACACTCCTTCCATTGTCCCTATGACCTGCTCCACTCAGGAGGCATTAGTATACCCTTCCTCTATTACTCTGCTCTCATCTACTCCCATCACCCCTCCTCCTTCTCCTCCTTCAAACTTCCATTCTTTAGATCATTTATTTCATGTTTACCTCCATAAAGGTAACATGAAGGCCCACCAATGATATCAAATGATTAAACAATAAATGACACTATATGATCAAAGGAAGTATTCTAAGCTAGCTTAGCAATCGACCACAACATAAATAATAATCCACATTGCCCCTCAACATAAGGCATTATTTTTTTACACGAAATACTTGCTAGTGTTAAACCCCAAGGGAGAAATGATAGAGCAGGATTATCGGGTGATGATAGTAGGGCTCAATATCAAAAATATCTAGATTGAATACAATGTAAAACTCATGGAATAGGTTAGAAAGGTTGTTTCCTATGATTACACATCATTAAACCAATAATTGGTAAAGAAGGAGAGGAAGTTGGAGAATATCAAGAACACTCTAAGGAACTCCTAGGTAGAATCCAAAGCACTACAATATCATATAGACATATATACCAAGTGCTTTGCAAGTCAACCTTCAACATCTCTCTTGGAAGTAGAGGATGAAATCAAGAACCTCATAGATAGGCTTGACAAACAAGAGGCTCAGTTCAATTGAGAGAGGGTAAATCTTCATGAAAAATTAGAGTTGAGGCAAAATGGAAATCAAGAAGTGTCAAGGGACTAGTACCCTTATAAAATAAATTTGTGATGCATACTAGGGTGAGATTACTAACACTGCAATAACACTCCCCTAGGTGTTTAGATTTATCGATATAACTACTCTCCAAGGTGTTTAGGTAAACCAATATATTGGAAAGCCTTGTTGAATCCTTCATAAAGAAAACTAAAGCAAGAACCTATTAGGTGATATTGGCCATCATATCAAACTCTAAATTGATGGTTGTTATTATTCATGATAGATAGGCAACAATGTAAAAGGTAATTGATCTCCTCTAAAAGGAACTGTCTACACAACAATGCAAATCCTAAGTAGTTGCCTTGACTGCCACCACTATAAAACTCAGGAGTCACATTGATGCATTGTTGCATAAAGGACTTCCTTCTTCTTAGAGTGCATATAATAGGCTCATTTTGAAGCAAATATATTTACAACTATTTAAACAATACAAGGAATATGCTACCCTTTTACAACATGGTCAGACCCTCCCATGATGAATAATGTTGTTTGTATGATCAAACCATTGGTAGAGCTAAGGATTCAAATGCATGAGGTCATTAACCATACAAATAAATTCTTCTACGATGATCAATTGGAGCTCTAGACAATTTCTTAGACACTTCATGCAAATCTAGCGACCTTTAGAAGAAGAATGGGGACCAATTAAACATGCATTGGATCAATTATATGATCTGTAATTATTTAATATTCTTCAAGTTCATTTATTTTTTGACTTTATGCCCATGAATAAAGGTATTATTTCTATATTTTCCTTTATAAATCAATAAGGCCCTTTGTGAGTTGCCAAACTATAGTGAATTCACACTACACAAAATTTTAACAAATTTTTAAATATGGCTAAAGCAAAGGTAAAACATGGAGGAAACAGAGAAAGAGGTGCAAGATAAATATGGGGAATTTTCTTTTTGTTAGATTATTTTAATCAACGTTCAAAATTTTTTGGAGAATATACTACATTATTGGGTACGTATCAATGTACCACCTTTGGTACATTACTAGAGTAGGATTTTACTTTAGAGTAAAGTTAAGTAGTTACTTCAAAATGTAATAAATGCACAAGTGTCATAATGTGCAATGATGTAAATGTGCATGTAGTCCACATGCACATATGTCATAGGATAGATTCAAAGATAGATTAAGGGCCAAGAAACTTATCTTCCTATATAAAGGTCTTATAGTGAGTGAAATAGGGAGGAAATAATATAGAGTGCACATAGTATAGATTAGTAGTGTGGTACAATGTAGTTTTTTTTTAAATAGTTTATGGAGTGTTCATGTCCTCTATTATACCACATTGTAATATTTTTGGGAGATTTCATTAATGGTATATTTTTGAGTTATTGTAGAAGTTTATCTCTTTATTTTCCTGCATATTATAGTGTCATTATCATATGGATAACATAGCTTGCTTATCTTGCATCTTTTAGTTGCATTTCCTATATCATATACTCATCAAAAGCAAATAATGGTATCACAGTACATGATAGATCAATAGGAAATAGGGAGAGCCACAAGTGATATTGAGAGAAATCCAAAAATCTCATTTACAAAATTTTTGAGATTGCATTTGTCTAGAGTCTTTCCATAGGGTTGCAAAAAAACTCATGAAGACTAGGACTTGACATAAATTCCACTAGATTGACAAATCAACTAGTGAAGATTGATTATCTCTAGATTTAAAATTTCTTCCATTATAGTCCTAATACTTTGTTGTAGGAAAAAGGATATTTAAATAAAGTTGAGAAGCTTCCTAGAAAAGAGATAGGAAGAATATCTTCTTTAGAATCAATCCAACACCAGAAGCAACAAATAGAAGAACAAAGATTTGAAAGTATGAATAAAAGATCCCATTGCTAGAGATTGCAAACCTGCAAAGAGCAGAAGAAGAAAATGCCATAAGAGCCTTGTTGTAGATTCAAGGAAGAAGATACTCCAGAGAAGAGTCTAGAAGAATATTGGAGATTGGTGATCTTCATTAAATACTGTAAAGAGTATATTGAAGAGACTCCAAAAAAAAGTCTCAATGAATATTGAAGATTGGCGATCTCCATTGAATATTGAAAACTTCACCTTGAAGAAGTAGAATAAATCAACCTGAGAAGCTGAAGAGACCTCCAAGAGGTCCTATTGAAGAACTTTCAATTTTTGGAAGAGAAAGAGAAGGACTATAAAAAGTCCTATTTTTGAAGCAACAGATTTCAGAGACCTAAGAGGAAGATCTCGTTGCTAAACTTCCACAGTATAAGGTTGAAGAAAAGGTCTCATTGAGAATACTAGAGAAGCTACGAGATTGAATATCCTAAAGAAGAGGACACAAGGAGAAACAAGGAGAAGGTTTGGTGAGCCTCATTGAAGGAGATTTGGAGAAGGCCATTGAAGGAGTTCCTAGGAGAACTCATTTTATAAATTTACCACCAAGGAGAAGTTTCTGATAAAGGAAGAACTTGGGATAATTTTTGTCATCCTATAAAAATGTCAAGGGAGAAGGATTTGGTAAGAAGTTTGCAAAATTTTGAAGGAGATTGGTGAAGACCTCAAGACTTTTAGATTCTTGAGAAGAAGACCTTGATTGAAATCAAAATTCGACAAGGAGTTTGAAGGAGAAAAGAGCCAAATATTACTACCAAACCTGAAAGGTTTGAAGATTGCCTTTGAAGGCTAGAAGGCTCATTCGAAGATAGGGGTTTGCTTAATCTACAGTAGAATACTAAAAGGTTCTTGAAGAAAAATCTCAACAACGATTTGGAGGAGCTCCTTACCAAATTTTTGAGATTCAAGGATAGTATTTTAGTAAAGAGATTGATTGCTTTGCAATCTAAAAATTTTAGATTTGAGGATAGCAAGAAAGTATCAACTTAGGTAGCATCAATAGCTACTAAGTGTCATATTTCCAAGATACATCTTGAAGTTTGGAGCCACTAAACTATAGTATCAGGAAACAAGATATAAGAAGGTACAAAGTTATGAATCGGTGTGTTAAGAAGTTGTTTTAGACAACAAAAGAAGAGCTACAATTTCATCCAATAAAAGGCAGCAATAAGGTGAATCTAATCACCTTACAATCCTTCATCTATAGATTTCATTAAGGTAAGAAACTTGGGTGCAAATAGGTTCATTAGTTGAAATTTAATTTAATTCATTATCAAGTTCCATTAAGCAACATATTAGAGTTTTTAGAATTTGCAAAGAGAAGGTTGCATATTACATATTCAAGAGAGTGCAGAAGGAAGTTTCTTTTAAGGTTTATACCTGCACATTAAAATAGGAGTTAGATATATTTTGATAGAAAAAATATCATCTTCTTATTGTTTAAGTTGAAGCAGAGAAGACTACTTTAAGTTGTAGATATTATAGTGCATTTAAGATTTATTATTAATACATCTTACTTTGAGAGTTTTTGTACAAGATTGATAAGGTGAGATCAATATTACACTATACTAATTGTTCTTAAGAGTTTTTAAAGGTGCGCTAATTATTTTAGTTGCAGTGAAAATTAGTGCAAAGTTAAACCTCTAAAATAGCATATTAGTTGCATGATTAAGAGTTTGGATTCATTGTTGCTAAGCTATACAAGAAAAGAAGTTAGAGGTTAGTGTTGTCTAGTAAGGAAGGCAATAATACAATACTACTTGCTTTCAAGAATTATATCAAAGAGCTTGTTGGAAAATGTGGATATTACATCATTTGGTTATTTACTAATGTACCTTCATGCATACATATTTAGATTAGGATTATCTTAGGAGATAGATATTTTATTAGAGTTATTTAATAAATGCCCAAGTGGTATAATGTGTAATGATGTAATGTGCATGTAGTCCATATGTACATGAGTCTTAGGGTTGAGTGATAGGCAAGGAAACTATATTTCTATATAAAGACCTCATTGTGAGTGATTGGTAGAATTTTTTTGGAGTGCAAAGGTGAGAGTAGTAGTAGACACAATGTAGCTCCATTTTTCTATCATGGATGAGGTGTTAACTCCATGAGAGGAGCATTATAATTTTCATGAGCTTTCTTATATGAGCATTTGTAGAGCATTGTATTAAGTTTTCTATCATATTTTGATGCATGTTAATTTGCCATTATCATAGTTATAACATTGCATACTTATTTCAATACTTGTGAATGCATTTCCTTTATGTTTATGGCTCCAAAATCTAATAGAGTCACCAACATTGAAGGAGTCCCATCTGACAACAAGCCCAAAGGAGAAATTTTGGCAAGAATATTGTCAAATCAAAAAGGTAGTATTGAATAAATCTCAAGATTGATATATTGTTTCAGAAGGAGATATACTTTGAAGTCAAAATTTGGCAAGATAAAAGAGATAGAAGAACCACCAAATTTATGATATTTTGGGGGCATCGTTAAAGGGTTCTTGAGAAAATATCTCAGCTAGGATTTGGGGAGAATCCTACCAAATTTTTGGGACTCAAGGATAGTGTTTCAGTGATGGTATTGACTACATTACAATCTGAAAATTTTTATATTTGAAGACAAAGAAAATGCAGCACATTGACAACTCTTAGGGCTGCAAAATACAAAGTTCACAGACAACAAAAAGGACAGCAAATCAAAGAAGTTAGAAGCAACACTTAATACTGCTTCGTGCTAAAAATTTTAGAATACTTGGGGATGCCCAATTTATGCTAAAAAAAAAATTCCATAAGTACATTCTGAAGAAGTTTTGAAGCCACCAAATCAGAGTTTTGAGCAGCAAATTGGTAAGGTATTGAAGCTACAAAAAGGTGAGCAAAGAGCTATTTTTTTAACAACATAGAAGAACTGCAATAACATCTACAAAAGGCATCCATTGAGGTGAGTTGAATCACCACCATCTTCATCATCTACAAGATCAAAAAGGTATGCAATAGAAATGTACAAAAGTTCATTAATTGAGATTTCATATTTTTTTTTTAATTAAATTTTATCAAGCATCAATTTCAAGGTTCAAAGACTTGCATAAAATAGTTTCATTTCAAGTCTTCAAAATAGTGCAGAAGTTATAGTTTACAAGGTTCAAACCTGCATATAGAAGGAAATAGAAGTTAGGTATATTTTAAGAGAAATAAATGTATCAACATTCTATTTATCATTCTAAATAAAATAATACTATACTTGCATTAGGAAGAGTGCAAAATATTACATTGAGTAGCTTGTATTTATAAGTGAAAGAATAGCCAAGCAAGGGAGAAATTACCAATGATCAAAGGCAATAATATTACCAGATTTATTTCAGCCTAATCAGTGAATAAAGGCATATTTATCAAGAGCTCTTTTGAAGAATTTAAAGGCATAATTTTGTACCCAGGTGTTGTAGGTGAGTTGGAGAGGAGAGGGCAATCCTCCAAGGGAGGTCCCAGGTTCGAATCTCCACCCTACCAAAAAGTTAAATTGGGTACCCAAAATCCAATTGATAATGTTGGTGCAGGCAGGGTCGGGTGCGACTCCCGGGTGACTTTGACGGTATAGAACCCCCTGTTCGTGGTCTCTCAGACCAATGTGGCTCCGTAAGGGGTTTTTCGCTTAAAAAAAAAAAGGCATAATTTTGTGGCAAGGAACAGCCACCAAAAAGGGTAACAATACCTCCAAAATATGGAGAATAAAATCCAGCATATAGCAAGGAAAATATCTTGAAAAGAATAAAAAATCCAAGTTTACGGTACTATCAAAGGCCATATCTCCAAATGGATTTTACAAACAGTTTTGGAGAGGATTAAAAATAGGTTTTGGAAGCAAAGGTTGGGCCATACAAATAAATACCCAAATCAACAAATTGAAGCCCACATTCCAAGTAAAGTAAAGGAAAGGTTTCCAAGCACAAGGGGTAGTCATAACCTATGTTTGAGAGTCATTCAAAGGACTCCATAAGATTTGGAAAAATATAGTTTTTATAAGAAGAAATATAGCCTTCATAAAGCAAAATAAATGGCCATTAAAAGAGGCTTAAATTTTAGTTATTTGAGGTGTCAAAATACACCTAATGGAGTGCCATAACCACTGAAGGTAGGACTCTTCTCCTTGAGTCTCTTCAATCTTCAATGGGATCATCTTTCTAGGACCTTCCTAGATTTACAATCTTCAATGTGGTTTCCTTGGCCACTAGCTCTCTCCTCAATATTTTAACTAGGAGTCTTCAATATGCAAATATCTCAATGGGACCTTTCTTCTTAGGCCTCCAAATCTTTAATACTTATTTTTTTGCAACAAAGAATTAGTCCCTGCATGAGGAAATAAACTTCAAATTTTAGGCAACAAATATGAAGTTCTTCTCATTTATTGTAGGAAGCTTCCCACCTGCTAAGAGTTAATTTCCTACAACAAGAAAAACTTAGATGATAGTAACCCAATGGTTTTCCTAAAAACTTATTTTTCTCTCTCAATGGAATATTAGAGATAATATAAATTTGTATGACTCTATGAAAAATAATCTTCACTAGTTGGATTGCCAATCTAGTGGATACAATGTTGAGTTCTAGTCTTCACAAGTGTTACAACTCATGTGGCTTTCTCTATTTTCTATTCTTCTACCTAGAGCTACTTCTATCAAAAAAATCTATTGTGATGGTATTTGCATGCAACGATGCACAATGGTTGGTTCGTTTTGCAAATAATCAACAATAGCAATGGTGATCACTTGTGGCTTTCCTTTGATCCATTGTGGCTCTAATACCACTATTAGATTTTGAAGCCATAAACATAAAGGAAATGCATTCACAAGTATTGAAATAAGCATGCAATGTTATAACTATGATAATGACAACTTAATTTGCATGAAAATATGATAGAAAACTTGATACAATGCTCTAGAAATGATCATATAAGAAAAATCATGAAAATTACAATGCTCCTCTCATGGAGTTTGCAACTTCTCCATGATAGAAAAATGGAGCTACATTGTGTCTACTACTACTCTCACCTTTGCACTACAAAAAATTAGTACCAATCACTCACAATAAGGACTTTATATAGAAATATAGATTCCTTGCCTCTCACTCAACCCTAAGACTCATGTACATGTAGACTACATGCACATTTACATCATTGCACATTCTAACACTTGTGCATTTATTAAATAACTCTAATAAACTATTTATCTTCTAATTTAATCCTAATCTAAATATGTGCCCATGAATGTACTTTAGTAAATAACCAAATGATGTAATATCCATATTTTCCAACACCCCTTGTATTACATTATTTTGTTGTTGAAGACTTTAATATGGATCTGTCTCTTGAATAGTCTTCATCTTGATGAGGTCCCCATTTTTTACTATTTTGGTTTACCTTGCATTGTATTTCTCCTTGATCTGATGCCTCCTCCTCATATTCTTCTTTCTTGTTTTTGGTTCCAGTTATTGTACTTTCATATGTGGTTGCACTATCACCTCATTCCTACAACAGTATTTTCCTTTTGCCTTTGTATTTTTCGCTACTTTCCTTTGTGTGTATAGAAAATTCTGAACATGCATCATGCTAAACTTTTGTATTAGTAGAACTTGAAGTATTAGTACTACATGATGCTTGAAATACTTTCTCTAGGAATGATTCATCTATCTTTGTTTTCACTTTGAGTAGCTCAATTAGTTCTCTTTGCTTTGCAACCACTTATTTGTGAATTTGAAGTGAAAGTAATGCCATGTATAGAATGCTCCCAAACTCTAAAGGTACTGGAATATCTTTCTTTTCATTCTCAATTTCTTTAGTAAGACTAGTATGAATATAACATTCCATAGTAGTGAAATCTTCTTTTAGAACCTCACTATAGATCAATCTTGAACCAAGATCTAAGTTCTTGGTTTTATTCAGTAGATTCTTGATTCCTAATTTAATAACATTAATATTTTCCCTTCTAATGGAGTTGTTCATGTCATTGTTTATTTCACTCTTTGAGGTTGACATCTTTATTTTTAGCCTTTTTCTATTTTAGAAATAATTTGATAAATTCTTTGTAGTAGACTTCCTTATAACTCCCTAGTACTGAAATATACTATAAATATGATTTACCTCTATCACTTGCAATCAATCAATCTAAGTCCTTCTATATTAATATTCCAACTATAATTTTGATGCAATTATAGGTACTAAAATTCTAGAAATTCCCTTGAAGTAGGATTACTTATATCTCCTTAATTAGAAGTTTTAGAAATACTAAGTATTTGCAAACTAGATTTTGTTTACTACTCCTTATATCTCCCTATGTTTTAATATTTACAAATATTATTTTGAAGCAATGGAAATGGTATAAATACTTCTAGTTTTAGTCAATGCCTTCTATATAACCAATATTCTTTTCTAGATATCCTTTCAACACCTTATTACTCCTACTAATATCTCTAGAATATATAATGAACTTTGATATTAAAACTTGCAATATAATAATGAATATTTCTCACCTTCTTAATTATTATTTACAAGTTGTTTGTATGTTGTTTGCAAGGGCTTATTTCACTCGTTTCTCTTCACCTTGCTTGTCCACTTTATCCTTCTTGTAGATGGACTGATTTGCCTTTCTTTCTTCAACCAAATGTTGGTTGAATATGTGCTTTAATCTACACTCTTTTTCCTCAGTTGTTATGTACACTGTATGGAGCTTAAACTCTCTTCGAATTTGGTTTTTCTCTTGAACGTAGTTGTCTCTCTATTGTTGGTTTCTATGCACTCTTCAAGATAGTGGCCTTTTACTTTTTATTTAATACCTCTCTAGCTCTTCTTCTTTGTGTTTATGTATGTTGGGCACTTTCTTATCTTGATGCAATATGAGATGGTAGTGCCAAGTGGCACTTGTCCTTTTCAACCTTCTTGAAAATGTTCCTTCTTACCTCCGTGTAGCACCCATGACATGTGGTGCTTGTATTCTTATGTCTTGGTGGTTGATGACTATTATAATTCCTTTTATGTTCTTCCTCCACATTGGGCACTCAAATATGGAGAGTTCTCAACACTGTTTTCTCTTTTACACCTATGTTGGGCGTTCTAGGGACTCCTTCAATAAGTCAAATCAACAAGCCCAAAGGAGAAGTTTTGGCAACTCTATTAGCTTTTGGAGCCATAAAAATAAATATTGAAGGGAATTTGGCAAGAAGATTGTCAAATCAAAAAGGTAGTATTAAATAGATCTCAAGATTGATAGATTTTTTGAGAAGGAGATCTACTTTGAAGTCAAATTTTGGCAAGAGAAAAGAGATAGAAGAACCACCAAATCTGTGATAATTGGGGGTCATCATTGAAGGGTTCTAAACATATCAGCTACAATTTGGGAAGAATCCTACCAAATTTTTTGTATTCAAGGACAGTGTTTTCGTGATGGTATTGACTGCCTTACAATCTGAAAATTTTCAGATTTGAAGATAAAGAAAAGACAACACATTGATAGCACTTAGTGTTGCAAAATACAGAGTTTCTGGATAGCGAAAATGACATAAAATCGAAGGAGTTAGAAGCAACACTTTGTGTGAGGGCTTACTATGATGCCTCCTTCTCCATTGTCAAGAGGAAATGATATTTGAAAGTGCTTTGGAGCTTTGAAAGATATGTAATTTGCATACAAGAAACAACAAAACACATCAAATGCATATGAAGCCTCTCATGATGAGGCTATTATCCAAGAAATATAAATAAATATACAAATATTTGAAAGAAGCATAAAAAATATAAAGATGCTTATGAAATTTTCAAATCAATGTAAAGCACACCTTGAAACATGTAAATATAGCTAATATTACATGAACTTTGAAGGATTAAGCATAAAATAGGATAATCTATGAATACTTGTAAAAGAAAGCATGTATGATGTAAATGAAGGTAAAGCTATCTAATATGCTACTATTTAACCACAAAAATTACTGGAGCAAGACTAATTTATTCTAGATTAACCTAAACACATAATTAGAAATGAAATATATGGCTAAAATGGAATAATAAGGGCATCAAACCCTAGTTGTGGGTGCTCAGAACAGTTGGCTCTGTTAGCCATGGTTGACAGTCATAGCTAATCTTGTGGGCTGCTACTGACAATGGTGGCCATAGGAAAAGACTTCTTTCTCTTGTAACCAGGACTAGGAATGCTCAGATATTCCTTGAAATTGATGATTAAGGGTCGCCCTCGTGTCCAGACACATATTGGCTATTTGAATTGCTTGAATTCATGTCGGATAGGTGTGTAATGACAAGGTTTGCTTCTCAATCATTTGGAAGCTCCATTATTGCAAAGCTATATGTCAAACTAGAATTTGACAACATCTCCTCTCTTCAAAGATGGTGGTTGGCTCTCCAGTTCGGTAGGGCTTCGCTACAATAAAATCAGGATCATATTGGCCTCTTTAAGGGGTCTATAAATAGACTCCACAATCCCAATCTTGGCTTCTCAAGAAATCCATGATCAAGAAATGCCATGCTCTAGTAGTTGGATGGAATATTCTAGAGGATTCGTAATTCAAACCACTTGAATTGGTTGCAAATATTGTTGGAACAAGCAATTTTGACTCGGCTTGGGAGGCTAAGACAGTTACAGGGCTAGTCACGGTTGCTCAGGGTGACGAGGATCCTAGCCACGGTTTTCACCTACGATTGAGATCTTAGTTGCGGATGCCATCAGCGTCTAATGATGAATAGGTCTAGGATGCCTAAAATGAGTGGTTAGAACCATTGCTTAGCCTTGGGAGTGTCCAAGGTCATTCATATGGTCTACAAAGGTACCCATATGAGTAGATTTCTAAACATAATGTGTTTTAGGTATCTAAAGATGCCTCTTTTGGGATGTGTTTTGGGAAAACACGATGCTAAGCAAAAATAGATCACCTAAATCCATGTTGTAGGTTGATTGATGATCATTGATATGATCAACATTAGATGCCCCTGTCCTACAAAGGATGCACATCCTAGAATCATTGCTTCCAATGGGATGGAAGGCTTAAATTTGTAAAGCTTTCGCGTGCCCAACTACAATCAGATAGCTTCAGTGCTACAATTGATCTGATAGGTGGATTGCTACAAGACTTTAAACTAGCATATTTGATTTTTACCCCAGCAAAATGGTAAGCTTATGATAGTTGTTAGCAATGATTCATAATACAAACACAGATTAACATGATCGAATGATCCTTTGTTGATTTTGATTATGAATTTGATATTATGACTACCCCCTCAAGCAACGAGTCGTTGAGGAAAGGGCAAGTGATTAAAATTATGAATCGCTTGACCAAGATGAATAATTTGGATGATTCAATATTTTTACATTTTGTTATATGGTAAGGCTTACTACAGCTATGATTTTAACCATTAATAGTAATTGTACATCTTTATCCCGTAGAGAGGTCTGGTCGTAATGGCCTTCTTAGAGAATCAATATGATAGCAATTCCATTTAATTTTATGGTGAATCACTATGTTTGATGATCTATTGAAAGGGTTATAGAAGAAATTAAATGAACACCTCATTCTCATGGGGTAGTTTGACCGCCATGGCCTTCTTCGGGATTGAATTGAATATATTTCAATTCAGTGATGACTAATTTACCCCAAATGACATTATCATAATTTACTCATCTTACCAGATTGCATGGAGCACAAGTCGCTGCAACCGCCAAGTGTATAAAATAAATAACTGGATATGAGGCACATTTGAATTTTGATTTGTGTTGTTTTTGTTTTTTTTGGTAAGTTATATTAAAAGTGGGTTTTTATCAGGGATCCCAAAACCTGATTACAAAGGATCATATTACAACACAATACATTAGATTGTAACAAAAGGTAACACTAGAGGAACACAAACAAGAAAAGGGATGCACCATCCTAAATGCCAGAGGAAGGTGCAATCCTTTGTGCCAGAGGAAGATGACTTCCTATGCACCAAAGGAAAAATGGGTAGGAAGGGAAAGCCCGCCAGAGAACCAAATTTGAATCAAAGGGTGCCAAACAAGTATTTGAAGCAAACAAAGGGCGGGAGAAAGTGCCAAACCACCCCATCCACTAAAAACCATTTTGAAACTTTCCCAAGGGTGGGAAAGGAAACAAAGCCAAGATTTTAAAATTTGAAACAACCCAAGGGTGGGAAAACCAGAAACCACCCTTGGGAAATAGGCCTGAGAGAAAACAACTTCCCACGTAGGGGAAAACCAGAAAGAAATAGAAAATCCACCTTGAACCAAAGGGTGGATCAGTGTAGCAGAATGAATCATACAGGGATAGTGCAAGAATATGAAAACTGAAGAGACCACTCCTTGAAAGCCTAAAAAAATGAATCAACATAAAGAGGAAAATCATAGGCTATGAAATCCTCATGCAGTGGAACAACAACCTGGAGGATGGTGCATCAGTGGAACAGGAACAAGAGGAACTTCCCAAGCAATGAAGTCCTCAAGAAGGAAAAAGGAAGTCTTCAAGAAACAACGACCCAACATAGGAAACAACAACAATGGAACAACACGTCAGAAGGAAAGGTAGGAAAGTGCCATAGGAATCCAAGAATAAGGAGTCACGAGGAGGCATGACTGCAGACAAAAGAGCCCAAAATGAAAGGAAGCAGTCAGGCATCCCAAACAACCTTCAACACCAAATCTTCAAGGATGCAGAGAAGGAAAACCTATAAGGATTCAGCAGCAAGAAAAGTAGAGGCCCATCCCTGAAGCCATGAAAGGAACTAAAAACCTACAAGAACCAACACCACAAACCCAAAGAGTAGAGTCACAATAGAAATCACACGATAACCCCTTAAACTGAAAGGATTTTGTGTAAAACTGCTCATGAAGCCAAAATTCCTCAAACCCACCAACAAACAGCTTCAAGGAAATAAAAGAGGAAGTCTTGAAAGGATTCAGTAGCAAGAAGAATAGAGGCCTTCCTGAAGCCACGAAAGAAGCTGAAATCCTCCAAGAGCCACCACTTTAGATCCAAAGAGCAGAGCCACAGTATAAAGTGCATGGTCCCTCCAACCAAAAGGATGCTATGCAAAACTGCTCATGAAGCCATAAATCCTAAGACCCAACAAACCACAACTGAAGCAACCCAAAGGACAATCAAGAGGAAGACTTCCAAAAACAACCTAAGAAAAACCCCAAGAAAAGTCCCAGGGAAAAACCTGAACACAACCCAAAACCCAGGCACCAAAGGATGAAACAGTGGAACAGATAATGGGACAAGTTTCCCACCTTAGGGCAAGGAAAGGGATAGAACAATTATTTTTACAATTTTTCAGAATTTTGGATTGGTGAATATTTTTTATTATTCATTTTTAAGCTCCTCACGATGAGAATTTTGGAGCATTTATTGTTGTCTGCTAGCCACGGTTGTCATTCGCAGCTAGTTTTGGCAATTTTCTTAGCCGCATCTAACAATAGCGGTTAGCATTTGGTAAATTTGTGTCTGTGGCTGATAGTAGCGACTAAGGTCCAAATGAGAAATATAAAAGCAAACTTAGGGTTTTACTTTCATTATTTCTTGTTGATAGAGATTGATAGTGAGAGCTCTAAGGGGAGAGAGAGAATATTTAACGCGGAATGCTACTAAAACCACTATCGACCCAAATGGCAGACCAACCTGAGGTTTCTATGAGTGGCAAAGCCGAAGCTCCTAAGGTAGCATCTCGATCTCTCATGTGTGATTTACATAGTTTAAAATGAACCACACTAATTAATGGCTTAAATGAACCCAATTAAATTTATTGGTAATGAACCTCACCCTAGCTTAGGATTAGCTATAGGTTAGCTTAGAAGGGTGGGTTTTTAATTTTGGATTCTTTTTTGGGTGGGAAATGACCTTGAAAGGGGTCATTCTCGTAGCCATGGGTGACATTTGTGGCTTCCAATTTGCTAATTAGGGACTGCAGTTGTCAGCCACAGCTAGGTTCAAACACCAACGATCATAAAATTGACCGTTAGCACTAGCCGCGATTGACAACCACGACTACGACAGTGGCTGTGACTGTCAACAATGGTTGAAAATTTAGTAAATTTTATAATTTTACTTTGTTTTTTTTACTTGATTTTTTTATTTTATTTTTAACTTTTGACTTGATTTTTTTGTGTTACCTTCCCTTTAGGCCTTGACTGCATGGGCGTAGGAGATTGATTTGCTACGCACGTTACTGCCCTAGTTGGGGTAAGCAAACCTAGATTGGCTCAGGACCATGGGCCTCGGCTACGTCCTAAGATTACCTACCATCAGGGCATACCAGGCGTACATGACTGCATTAGCCCACCGTTGGGATGTGCAGACTAACATCTTTTATCTTTCAACTAGGGAGATGACGATTACACTGGAGGACATGTATCAATTTTTTAGGATCCCCATAGATGGACAGGCCATCACTTCTTTTCCTACCACAGCGAAGACCACCATATTCCATAGGGTTTTTGGTGATAGGTGCAACAAGGTGCTTATGGACATAGAGCACGATGGGGTACCAGTAGAGCGTTGGTATAGAGCAAATGTCTTTTCATGGTGCTAGGTCATGCTCATACACATCATCTGCAATGTTGTTTTTCTAGATACATCGAGAGTGAGGTTACCTTGAAACCTCTTGAGCATAGTACAAGATATGCTTAGGAGTATGATAGATCATCCATTCATCCTATCATGGGGGAGTGCACTCCTCACCCAAATCTATGATGATCTCTATCGTATTACACAACAAGGATGAGTGGGAGTAGGATGTAGTCTCCTACTATAGATATGGGCATGGGAGCACATTCAGATAGATCACCCGTGAGGACTTCCACTGACAATCTCATCACTAGAACTCACTACTCAATTTTATGGGGCTTGTTGGTCATGGGAGTCAAAGACTTATCATAGTAGATCTCACATGAGAGATCTACAACACTACATAAATAGACTAATAGGGTTGCAGGTCAACTAGATCATATGATACCCCTACCTAGACTACCCAGCATGGGAGGAGGCCGATCGCTACTTGATACAGGCTAGGTGCAATCGTTGGATCATCAGGCGTAAGCCTGGTGTACGAGAGTTCTTCCATTTCTCCCAAGTCACTAGACAGTTTAGGATATGATATGATATCCCATAGGATCCAATCCTCTATCATTACCTTAAGGCAGAGATACAACTAGCGTGGTCTCAGGTTATAGCATTGATCGAGGAGGATGATGCCATTGAGGATACAGGGGCTATAAATGTTGGGACTACTCTAGATTACAATGCCTGGTGGACCACTAGGCTATGCCAAGGTGGTGGTTCCATTGGTAGATCCAAGGATGGTGAGGTAGCAAAGGCTACTATTGATGATCCACATGGGTGATGGATTCACTCAAGGATAGAGGGGGAGTGGGGACAGGAAACTACTCTAGAGAAGGAGGCATGGGATGAGGTGGAGGGTGAGGAGGAGCCTGATGATGAGATGTCTCATCTACGGGCCTAGATACATGACCTACATGCACAACTACTGATGATTCAACAATAGATCCTGGAGAGGGATACATCTATTGCTACCTTGCAGGCTTAGATGAGTGCATTACAGGCATAGCTTACAGTAGGTCAGACTCAATGGTGGGAATACAAGGAGGAGAGGACCACCCTCCAGGCACAGGTTGACTCAACCACCATGAACATAGAGAAAATCATCAGATAACAGGATATTATATAGGCACATGTAGACCTAAGGAATGCAAAGTGAGACACACTCAGGATGATGAGAGGGACTCCTACTTCACAAGCTACACATTCTGCTCCAACCACTCAGGGACCTGCAGGTGTAGGTGCACCTCCTACAAGGGATGTATCATAATTACAGGTACAGGTGGCTAGGCTATAGGGTTTGATCAGTCAGTATGATGTTGGATGCCAGTTTGATGGTGCATATATCAGGTAGCTAGAGGGGGAGGTGTCCATGCTAAGGGGCACTCTGCCTACACGATCTACTATAGGAGGATCACACAGGACTAGGCAGAGTGAGTCAGGGTAGTCCTTAATGCAGTCGAGTCACAGAGCAAGGGCTAGATCAGAGAGATCAGTAGGCACTAGCTCCAAGCAACCTCATAGAGAGGGAGCTGAGGGAGGAGGTGACTCAGGTGGTGCAGGCCACTCATGATTATGTCCTGCTAACATTGTATGATTTTTTTGAGTGTAAGGTCTGAGGACCTACACTATTGTAGCCTGCAGGCATTTTGTACCTCTTGTATACATTTAACACATACATATGATATTTCAGTTTGATTATGACTTTTTATATGTATCATTTTATTGTTGTATGTTTATGTGATGCACATGGATGCAATGTTTATATGATGTGTTGATTGATGCTATATGAATGTGATGTATTAATGACATGCACTAGCTAGATGATAGATGTATGGTTAGATGCTATGATCTACATGCATGGATGCATTATGATGATGGGTACATATATGGATGCACTGCTTATTATTAAATGCATGTTTAATTTATTTTCAATTGTTTATGCATTTAAATTATGTGGTATGATATGATATATGATATGGAATGTAATGCATTAATTACATGATGAATGAACTAATACAAATGAACCTGTATGCTTTAATCACTTAAAACATAAGGAATTAATGTAATGTGTGTTTAACAAACTAATGTATGACACCACATAATGTATGAAAATGATGAATGAAAATGATGAATCTTATCATAAGAAATAATCATTTAAGTATCCATATGTGAGATGAGATGATGGGATATGTATGTGTTTTCCTTAGAAGCTTCTATAAATTAAAAGATATGCACAAAATAGTCAGTGGCCATCTAAATACCATTGCTAATATCCATGCGGTATCTATCCTATTTTATGAACACCCCTTAATAAATAAAAGTTTACAAGGAAAACTGTATATGATGAGATGATTTGTTGCTATAAGGGTTTTTTTGAGGTTGTCCATGAGACTCAAACACCTTAGTTGATTAATAAAAAGTTGTATAATGACTATATAGGACTCTTGAAAGATGAAAGCTTTGTTATGAAGACCAAGATATTCATTATCCTTGTGTGTGCAAATGAATATATTAGATGAGACTTAAGACTACCTCATTGTCACGCAGGATTCATTCAGCCCATTGTTGTAATGAGGATGACCAAATTTTCATCATGATCCTAAGTTTGGACGCAATTGGACTAGACTACTAGGTAATACAAGCCACTTAAAGCTAGGTCATTTGTGATTTGCTTAGAACTACCCCAATGCTAGGCAAGATTCATTCATCCCATTGTTGTATTGGGGATCACTCAATGGCTTCGAGTACTGACTATTGAAGGGATTCAAGCTCTTAACCCCCTTATTTTCTTCACATTTATTGGGATACTTTCTCATGCTTAGTGATGAAAATCACTATTTATTTTACATTTTTTTTTAGCAAGGGATTTTGCTTTGATTGTGGGATTTTGCTTACTTTGTATGAAAGCAAGGGATTTCTCTGGGTAGGGGGAGCTTGTCATTTTTTCAATGATCAACACTCTAGGCCATGTACATCAAAATATGAGCAAGTAAAACCTTTTGCTTAAGGTGACTATGACCACTTTGTAGTGTTCATATTTCTTTGTCTAGACTAGGATTGTTAATGTTTAATTAGTGATGGGATTTTGACATATGCTAGGTGCTATCAAAACTAGACCTCATCTCCAAAAGCAAAGATAGCTTTCTACCAAATCTGAGAAGATCACTAGGTATGGATGAATGACTGTAAAACCGTAGTATATTCCTTATAGCAACAGGAAGGGTTGTTTTGAAAAATATAGTTACTCACAAGGGTGATGGATGATGATGATGAATAAATGCATGATTAAGATACAAACATGGTATCATTTGTAAAATTTTAAACACAACCTATCCTAATGCAAGTGCAATGGATGAAAATGCCTAATGCAATGCAATTAAATGAATGCATGTGCAAAATGAAATGCATAATGTAAATGTTTTTGTGTTTTTGATGTTTTGCAATGTTTTTAAATTTTATTGCTTTTTGATTTGTTTGGATTTTTTATTTTTTTCAATTGTTTTCAAAATTTTGATTTTTTTGAATTTTTTTGAAATTTTTATTGTTTTGAATGTTTTTGAAATTTTGATTGTTTATGTGTGAAACACCTTAATATGAAGAATATTGAGAGTTTCAGGCTCTTCAACACCTTCAAGCGATGTTAGGCAGTAAGTTTTAGGTCCTATCTTCTTTGAGATGATAAATGGACCTATCTAGTTGGCCGTAAATTTGTCTCACAGATGCGGTTGTAGGTTTGAGTTCTATTGGTTTTCTTTTAGCATAAGATCCCCAACTTTAAAGTCTCTCAGGTGGACTTTATTGCTGTAAGCTCGTTTTATGCATTCTTGATAAAATTGGATATTCTCAAGAGCATTCACACAATGTTCATCAAGAAGCATCAATTGGTCAAGGCGAGCTTGTCGTGCAATGTCATCATCAATGAACTCTTTCAATGCGATGAGTAAGATTGAAATTTCTAATTCCAAGGGCATAATAGCCTCAACACCATATACTAGTGAAAATGGGGTTGCCCCAATGGGCATCCGTATACTAGTTCTATAAGCCTATAATGCAAGAGGTATCTGGATATGCTAATATTTGTGATTTTCTTGAATAGCATTCTTTAAGATTGCTACCACTATCTTGTTAGAAGCTTCTACTTGTTCATTTTCTTACGGATAATATGGAGTCGTAAAACTGTGTTGAATGTTATACTTTGACGTTAAAGCCCTTACAATTTTATTTTTGAATGACGTTACCTTATCCAATATGATCTTGGATGGGATCCCAAAATAAAAAATTATATTATAGAGTATGAACTCCACAATACGTGCTCCTGTCATTGTCGTTAAAGGGATTGCTTCCACTAATTTGGTAAAGTACTCAATGACCATTATGATAAACATGTGTCGACCTGACGACGAGGGAGAGATCTTACCAATTATATCAAAACCCCACTAAGCAAATGGCCAAGCCGATTGGATGGGTTGTAAGACCTATTATGGCAGGTGTGTAATATTAGCATGATGTTGACATTTGATGCACTTCTTAACATATGTTGTGCAATCCTTCTCCATAGTGGGCCAATAGTAACCCATTCAAAGGATGCACTTGATGATGGCCATTCCATTGAAATGGCCACCACATGTACCATCATGAGCTTGTGATATTACCCAAGTTGATCCTTGGAGCTCAAGGTAAGGCGAGAGAATTCCTTCATAGCTACGATGATACAAGATGTCTCCTAGCAAGACATATCTAGTCACTTTCTATTTAAATGCTCTTTTTGTAGCATGCGATAATCCCTGTGGTATTACTCCAAGTTTAAGGAAATCATGTAATTACAACATCCAATATTGATAAGCAACAACTTAAACTAACTGAACGACATGTTCCCACTGCAGTTCGACTTGTGCAAAATCCAAATGGGTTATGGAGAATAGTAGCACCATTCTCTGTAGGACCTTATGAAAGCAAATATCCCCAAGGCACCTTCTTTTGAAAGTCTTTAGCTCTGTAGAACCATTTATGGTTTGGTTATATCTGAATCATGTGGACTGCTTCTTCATTATTTTGTCTTATGTCGTATCATGGATTGCGATATCATTTTCACTTGAATGGTAGTGAAGTTAGCAGACAGATTTTGAGGGATTAAAGATCCCAAATATGCCATGGTGTTTGCAAATTTGTTGGATGTTTAAGGGATTACCTCGATGTCATACCATTCCAGTTGGGCTAGGTAGGTGTCCACAAGTTCTTTATATACCTTCAATATGGGACATCGACACTGATAGATCCCCTTAACTTGATTAACAATGAGCAAGGATTCACCAAAGATATTCAATTTCTTGATCTTCATGGTGAGCGTTGTTTGGAGACCAATATTAGGGCTTCATATTCAACATTGTTATTAATGCAAGGGAAATTGAGTTTAAATGACAAGGATATTGAAGCACCTTATGGTGTGAAAACACTATTTCTACATCACCCCCTTGCTTGCATTTGGAACCATCAAAGAACAAATACATATCTGCTTGATTATTAGGTTCTTCAAGTTTTGGCGACTTTGATAATGCAAAGACTGCATCATCAGGAAGCTCTATGATGAGAGACCTATTATCCTAAAGAGGATCCTCTACCAGCTAATCTGCTATGACTTGTCCCTTGATAGACTTTTGAATTATAAATTCTAGATCAAATTTTGTCAATAGCATGATCCACTTTGTAGTATGTGTATTATGATATGTCTTGCTCATCATATACTGCAAAGGATTTTGTTTTGATACTACATATGTCATATGGCTCAACATGTAGTGGTGCAACTTCTTCATTACAAAGACCACTGCTAAGCAGAGCTTTTCTACATATGCGTATCGTAGCTCGTAGCTGACCAAAGTTCAACTTATATAATATATTACCTGTTCTTTACCTTGCACATTCTTTTGGGCTAACATGGTTCCCAGTGCAAAGTCTATGGTAGATATATAGCAAAAATGGCACATCTGGTCTAGGTGGAGCTAATACTGGTGGTATTACTAGATTTTTTTTATCTCAGCAAAAGCCTTTTGACAGGCCTTATCCCAATTGAATGGGACCCCCTTATGTAGCAGTTGATTCATGGGTCAGCATTTATCCAATAATTGTGTGATGAATCACTTTATGGATGCTACTTTTCCCTGTAGGCTTCTTAGTTCTTTGATGTTCATGGGAGGACACATTTCTAAAATGGCCTTCACCTTCATTGGGTCAACTTTGATCCCTCTTTTAGAAATGATGAATCCCAAGATTTTACCTGAAGTTACGCCAAATACGCATTTCTTGGGATTCGATATTATGCTCTATCAGGTGATCGAAGAATTTTTTGAGAACCTCGGTGTGCTCTGCACGTAGTAATGACTTGGCCAATAAGTCATTGATATAATATTCTAAGATCTTATGCATGTAGTCATGAAAGATATATGTCATAGCCCGCTAATATGTGGCACCAACATTTTTAAGACCGAATGGCATAACTTTGTAGCAAAATGTTCTCCATGGCGTGGTGAAAGCAATTTTGTGATGGTCTTCGGGTTTAATCCAAATTTGATTGTAACCTAAAAAATCATCCATGCAGAAAAGCATTTTGTGACCTACAGTTGTGTCTACTAGAGCATCAATATTAGGCAATGGAAATGAATCCTTGGATGTTACCTTATTGAGGTCTCTAAAATTTGTACATATGCGGATTCTTCCATTAGGTTTTCCTATGGGTACCATGTTTGATACCCATTCTGGATAGTCAATGGGGATTATGAACTCTACATCCAATAGTTTTTTTAGTTTATCTTTAACCATCAAAGCGATGGTTGGATGCATCTTCCTGAGTTTTTTCTTGATTGGTTTCTTGGTGGGGTCCAACGAAAGGTTATGAGTAACCAGTTTTGGATCTCTCTTTCAATAGAAGAATTAGGTTGGCACATTCCTTAGGAGATAATATTTCTTCGAATTTGATCTTCCTTGGATTGGTGGGATCATCATTGATATCCATTTTGAAGGTTTCCTCTATTGACATGTGTGACCCCTAATCAAGCTGGTGATGCATGGGGATAAATGGATGTCATCTTCTAGGTTTAAATGCTCCACTGAATCAGGATTTTACTTAGCATGATAGACATCATATGCACAGTCTAGTGTGAGATGAAATAGTTGTAGCATTTCTTCATTGGGGAAGAAATATTTAGGATCTAAGGGTTAATTGGCACAATTAAAATCAATAACCTCTGGATTGAGGAACAAAGGTTTCAAAAGGTCATATGGATTGCAAAGTGGAGTGGTCAAATCAATGGAGAACATGTTGATGGAATGGAAAGAATATCCAAGACCATGCGGGTGCAACTCATTATTTCTAAAAATTTCCCCCTACTCTAGATTTGGCTCAGGTAGAATGGGTATTATTGGGTCTGCTCTAGGAATAGACATAACAATTGGATCCTCAGGAGGAAGCACTTGCCTTAATTTGGAAGGACCAAGAAAAGCCATATGATATATGTCTTCCAGATTCACTAGCCTTCTTTGGACGAGAGGACCTGGGAACACCTCACAATAAATGGGTTCCATGTCAATAGGCTCCCTAATATGATGCAAATGGTGAAGCCCTAAGTAGGCCATCTCTATTTTATCCTCATATTCCTCATCCTCTAATAAATATTCATCGTCACTTCTTCAAAATTGCATTTTGTTCCACCTCTCTTGGATATGGATTCTAACTCACCTTCCTCAAAAGTGGATTCTGATTTAGCTTCTACTATTGCATCAAAATTTTGGGGTTCAATGCTAATACCATTGCCATACTCATGGTTTTTGATAACCCAATCAGTTCCTAGAACATTGCTTAAACTAGCCTCCACCAAAATTTTGTCATGATAGACCAATGGTGGTTGTATGGCAACCATGGTCACCAAGTAGTTACCCCTTTGAGAGTGTGAAGGGTTAGGATGGTAGGGGTTCCAATAAACATCGTCTACCCCCAAAATTAGGTTTAGATGATCTAAAGATATAGCTAATAGCTCATCCTAACCTCTTATGTCATAACCCAATCTGAACCTATTAGATGGCAGCTGATAATGCATTTGATATGGGGTTCAATGCCCTTGTTCAAATAGACCCAAACCATAACCATGCCAATGGTAATGATCAAAATAATGAAGGGCAAACTCTGGGTTAGATAGATAATGAATGTTTACTACAAATGGTTCATCATCATCTTCTTCTATGGGCAAATGATCTGCAAATTGATCTAAACCTCCATAAATGAAGTTAGTCTGATTAGGTGGTACCCCCAGTGGTACCACCCTCCCAACAAGAAAGTGATGGGCTTTAGGCCTGTCCATATCCTATTTAGATTCTATGATTGGCATAAAAGTTATGGTTTGTACTAGGTATTCAGATAACCTAGGGTTGACTAAATGAATTGTCACCTATGGTGCATATGATGTTGTTGAAGAGACAAGCGAGGCAGGTTGAGGTACCTCCTTGAATTTAATTTGTGAGTTCCCTCCTCCACGGGATTTGGAATCTCAGTAGTTATAATGTTGGGTATTTCTTTAGACTCTTTTTCACCCAACACTACTTTCAACTTCTGGTCGTTTCTAAACCTTGTCGATGTCATAGGCTTTGTAGAAGCTATTATTGTATTCGAATTTGGTCGTGGTGCCGATGTTGAAGGACCAAAGCACACTCCATTTGATTTACCCACTGGATGTTTGATAGGTGATGTAGGTCTAATATCCAGATGCGTAGATGGGAGGATAAAATCTCTTGGTAAATCCACTTGGTTAACATACTTAAATGGCTCCTCATTCGAAGGAACCACATGCACTTGTCACTCGTGCACATATTTGATACATTAGTGCAAGATCGAGGGGATGCATTGCATTTCTCTTATACATGGCCTACCTAAGAGGATGTTGTATTGCATAGTACCCTCAAGCATGTGACACATCATAGGGATGGTTTTCAAACCCACCTAAATAGGCAAGACTATAGTACCGATTGTCAAGCATAACGCATCATTGAATGCTCGTAGTGTGAAGGTTGAGGGTACGATATGAAATTTGGGTAATTTTAGATATCCCGTGGCTTTTGTAGTAATTATGTTGATCGATGATCCTGTATCAATCAACACCCACTTGAACAGAGTATGGTTTACACATGCGATGATGTGAAGCAGTGGGTCTGCTATTGCAGTGGGAACTATCTTAATTTCATATTCATAGAATTAGATGACAGGTTCTTAGCACTGTTGCACATGCCCCACAAAATTTGTGAAAGCTTTTGGATCTTAGGGTTGTACTTCTATGGACCTTAAGATGTCCATTAGCATCTCCCTATGCCTAGGATATTGTTGTATTATCTCATATATTAATAATTTTTTTGAAGCCGTTTGTAGACTCTGAATGAGCCTATTCCTTATTGTCACCATCGGTCTTGTTGGTGGGTCTGGCAAGGGATTTTGGGCTAGCCTCTGTTGAGGCACAGCTTGAGTCTGAACTGGTGTTGGAGGAGGATCTAGTTGGTTATACCTCCTATTTTTGGTGACGATGTTCACCATGCCAACAAACCCTTGTGTAGGCGGTTCAATCCGCACTTGATTAACTTGTTCGACATTATTCCTTGATGGCTCATTATTTGGTAAGGGATTTTTTAATATTCCCATATTCTGATTATCCGGAGCCAAAGGATTGTCAATGATCAACTCATTCCTATCAATCATATTTTGTACCACATGCTTGAAATTATGGCATACTTCTATATCATACCCATTTTATCTATGGTATGGGCAGTAATGATATTCCCTATATCCTTTTGATTTAGGGCGATTAGGATTGAGCAATTGAACTTCGGGTAATGTTATAGCCTTGGCCTCATATAATTGATTGAATATCAATACCATAGTCTCAGATAATGGCATGAATTGGTGAGGTGGATGATGCTCTTTATCCTTTCCTTGCTTTTTTTTATTGTGTTGATTATGTTACGTAAGGGGAGGTTGAGCTTGATATTTTTGTGGTTGTTTACTTATCCCTCGTATGAAGATTTAACATAACCTGATTTACGTGTGCAGGATTGACCTGGTGATTCTGGTTCTTTATGTTCTTGTTGTTCCACTTCTTCTTTATCTGGAGTTTTAAGTCATGTTATTGTAACTTGATATCCTTAATGACCTTGGCTTATGCCAAAGCCTCTTTGAATGTTTGGTATTTTTGTAGTTGTAATAACAACGATATGTGTTTTACATAGCTCTTGGTAAACATTCATGTCAATTTAGTAGTGGGGATGGAGAATGGTAGCTTAGCCATTAGCTTCCTCCATCTATTACCAAATTCCATGACTGGCTCATCATCATATTGCTTTAAAGTAACCAAGTTGGACAAATTGATTTTCTCCTTGATGCCAAAAGAAAAGCGTTCAAGAAATATATTTGCCAGTTGTTCAACACTAGTGATGTTGTGCCTTTTTAATTGATTGAACCATTCCAACTGTGGACCTGAAAGGGTCATTATGAAAGTTCTCAGTAACAAGGCATAATTACTTTGGATCTGGAAGCACTTATTCATGAAGCTCATCACATGCTCTTGTGCATCTTCATCGCCCTGGAGTTTATCTAGCTTAGGCATCTCAAAATGATCAGGATATGTCAGGCTAGGAACTGAAGGACATAAAGGCTCATTGTGAATTCTATTTAAAGTAGGCTTTTGATAAGTTATTCCCTATTTCTCAATAGCTTTTACCTTTTCAGCCAAGGCTTTGTATGCTTGAGAGGATAAAATTTCCTCTTCTCTAAGGGGTCTCTACGAAGCTATCAGAGGTAGATTCTATTTAGGTCGAGGTGGAGGATTGGGCTCATCATCATGTCTACAAGGGATATTTTAGGATATTATTGATCTTGCTCATCTCCCTCTAATTCTTCATACTGGGTACGCCCATGCTATTCTAGTGCTTGGCACTATTGCGTATGTTGGATTGTATGATGAGTACGATTCTCAACTTGTTTAGGGCACAATTATAGCTACGATGCAACACATATTTGGTTGCACTCCCTATACTCACTACAAGGAGGTATATTAGCTCGAGCCAGTCTATCCTCTCTCTCTTCATGCTCCTTTTGTCAAGGATACATTATTCTCATAGGCGTTCATATAACCATTGCCTAAGAAACATTTGATGTTGAGAGTCCTCATGCTTGAGGTGCTCATGCTCTGCATGAACATCTTCCAATTGGTTTTGGAATATGTATTGTCTCTACTCTAAATCTAGCCTTTGTGATCGATCTATCAGATCAGATGTGTGAGGCCTCTGACTTTGCAACTTTGTATAAGGGTCTTTATTAGTATGATCCCCAATAGACTTATCTACCACACTTTTGCCTTTGTCTATGTAGACAGCATTTGCATGGTGTTGTAATCTGTGCTTTGTGCCCACATGCGCAGATGGGGCATGTGTGCTACGGAAGCACTTTGAACATTCTCTTGGTTCATTGGTATGCCTTTGTATGTCCTCACTACGTGAGATCACGGAGTAAGAGTGTGCAAAAGAGGTCCTATACCCTAGTATCCCTAGAACTTGGTCTAGTCCATTGAGCTGACTAGTCCTCCAAGGTTCATTTGGAGGCATACCATTGACTCCAATTGTGGCAAGATCTATTGTGAACCTTCCAAGATCATTATGGTTTAGAGTCCTTAGGGGTCTACATTCTGATGCAGCCTTATCCTCTTACCCTTGATTGGGTAGATATTCTCTATGTCTATCATGTGATAATGGGGGCCTTGAGCCACCCTCAGCTCTGTCACGTGAGGAGTGTGTGTTACGTCCTATAACTAGGATGTTCTGAAGAGAATCCCCACGTGTCAAGTTGGACTGTGAAGGTGAGCCCCAATATATTTGTCTACCACGCTCTTGCCTTTGTCTGTGTAGACACCTAATACATGTCATATTTAGGAGACTACTCATATGGGTACCTTTGAAGACTATATGAGATCCTAGCCACAGTTATCAATCATAACTGATATCTTAGTTGTTGATGTCATCAGTGACTAAGGTTGAATAGGCCTAGGATGACTAAAATGAGTGGTTAAAACCACTGCTTAGCCTTGGGAGGGTCCAAGGTCATTCATATGGTTTGTAAAGGTGCCCATATGAGTAGTCTTCTAAACATGATGTATTTTAGGTGTCTACAGATGCCCCACATGGGAGTTGATCTACAAAGGTGGCCATATGAGTAGTCTCCTAAATATGACGTGTTTTAGTTGTCTACATGTATATTTCGAGAGAAAGAAGCATATCAACATTCTATTTCTTATTCTAAATAAAATAAGACTATACTTGCATTAGGAATAGTGCAAAATATTACATTGAGTAGCTTGGATTTATAAGTGAAATAATAGCCAAGCAAGGGAGAAATTGCCAATGATCAAAGGCAATAATAATACCAGATTTATTTCAGCCTAATCAGTGAACAAAGGCAGATTTATCAAGAGCTCTTTTGAAGAAGTTAAAGGTATAATTTTATGGCAAGGAATATCCACCAAAAAGGGTAACAATACCTCCAAAATATGGATAAGAAAAGCTAGAATATAGTAAGGAAAAGAGCTTGAAAGGAAGAAGAAATTTCAAGTTTAAGGTACTATCAAAGGCCATATCTCCAAATGGATTTTGTGGACAGTTTTGGAGAGGATTAAAAACAAGTTTTGGAAGCAAGGTTGGGCCATACAAATAAAGACCCAAATAACCAAATTGAAGCCCATATTCCAAGCAAATTAAAGGACTTTCCAAGCACAGGGGGGTAGTCATAACCTATGTTTGAGAGTCATTCAAAGGATTCCATAAGATATGGAAAAAGATAGTTTTTATAAGAAGAAATATAGCCTTTAGAAAGAAAAATAAAGGGTCATTCAAAGAGTCCTAAATTTCAATTATTTGAGGTATCAAAATACACTCAATGGAGTACCATAACCACTAAAGTTGTGGCCTACACAGAGGATAAAATAGAACCTGCAAAAGAGAGAATACAAAAATAAAAGTTGAGGTCATAGTGCAAGTCATCGATCATCACAAAGGAGGCACCATCACCATTGAAGCTAGCTGGAAATTACCAAATCTGCATGTCCAACAATGCCATAGAATACATTCCAAGAATTATACCAAGGAAAAGACATAGACAATAAGAGTTGAGCATTAGAAATGCATTGGAAAGATTCAAGGAAGTTGAAAATGAGTTAGAAACCTATTGTCATGTGGAAGGAGTTGTTCCATGCATTCAAAGTGAAGAGTGCCATGTTGAAGAGGAAGATGAAGCACCCAACATCATAGTGTAATATCTCATACTCAAAACTCCAACAAAGAGAGCATCCAACATCATAGTGTAACATCCCATATTCAAAACTCCAACAAAGATACAAAGGAGCACCCAACATCATATTGTAATGTTTCATATTGCAAGAAGAGTGCCCAACATAGGTGGAAAAGACAAAACAGTGTTGAGAACCCTCCATATTTGAGCACCCAACATGGAGGAAGAACATAAAAGGAATTATAACAGTCATCAACCACCAAGACATAAGAAGACAAGCGTCACATATCATGGGCTCTACATGGAGGTAAGAAGGAACATGTTCAATAAGGTTGAAAAGTACAAGTACCACTTGGCACTACCATCTCATATTGCATCAAGAGAAGAAGGCACCCAGTGTACGTAAACACAAAGGAGGAGAGTTGAAGACGTATTGAAGGAAAATTAAAATGCTACTATATTGAAGAGTGCATAGAAACCAGCAGACAACTATGTTCAAGAGAAAAACTAGATTCGAAGAGACTTCAAGCTCCATACAGTGCACATAACAACCAAGGATAAAGAGTGCAAATTAAAGCACATATTCAGCCAGCATTTGGTTGAAGAAAGGAAGACAAATCAGTCCATCTACAAGAAGGAGAAAGTGGACAAGAAAGGTGAAGAGAAACAAGTGAAATCAGCCCTTGCAAAAAACATACAAACAACTTGCAAATTGGAATTAAGAAAGTGAGAAATATTCTTTATTATATTGCAAGTTTTAATATCAAAGTTCATTATATATTCTAGAGATATTAGTAGGATTAATAAGGTGTTGAAAGGATCTCTAGAAAATAATATGGTTATATAGAAGGCATTGATTAAAACTAGAAGCATTTATACCATTTCCATTGCTTCAAAAGAATATTTGCAAATATTAAAACACAGGGAGATATAAGGAGTAGTAAACAAATCTAGTTTTCAAATACTTAGTATTTCTAAAACTTCTACTTAAGGAGATATAAGGAATCCTACTTCAATGGAATTTCTAGAAGTTTAGTACCTATCATTGCATCAAAATTATAGTTGGAATATTAATATATAAGGACTTAGATTGATTGATTGCAAGTGATAGAGGTGAATCATATTTATAGCATATATCAGTACTAGGGAGTTATAAGGAAGTCTACTACAAATAATTTATCAAATTATTTCTAAAACAGAAAAAGGCTAAAAATAAAGATGTCAACCTCAAAGAGTGAAATAAACAATGACATGAAAAACTCCATTAGAAGAAAAAATATTGATGTTATTAAATTAGGAATCAAGAATCTACTGAATAAAACCAAGAACTTAGATCTTGGTTCAAGATTGATCTATAGTGAGGTGCTAAAACAAGATTTCACTACTATGGATTGTTATCTTCATACTAGGCTTACTAAAGCAATTGAGAATGAAAAGAAATATATTCCAGTACCTTTAGAGTTTGGGAGAATTCTATACATGGCATTACTTTCACTTCAAATTCACAAAGAAATGGTTGCAAAGCAAAGAGAACTAATTGAGCTACTCAAAGTGAAAAAAAAGATAGATGAATCATTCCTATAGAAATTATTTCAAGCATCATGTAGTAATAACACTTCAAGTTATACTAATACAAAATTTTATCATGATGCATGTTCAAAAGTTTCTATACATAGAAAGGATAGTAGCGAAAAAGATAAAGGCAAAAGAAAAATGTTGTTGCAGGAATGAGGTGATAGTGCAACCACATATGAAAGTACAATAAGTGGAACTAACAACAAGAAAGAAGAAGATGAATAGGAGGTATCAAATCAAGGAGGAATACAATGCAAGGTAAACTAAAAAAATAAAAAATGGGGACCTCATCAATATGAATACTATTCAAGAGACAGATCCATATTAAAGTCTTCAACAACCAAATAATGTAATACAAGGGGGTGTTGGAAAATATGGATATTACATCATTTGGTTATTTACTAATGTACCTTCATGGGTACATATTTAGATTAGGATTATATTAGGAGATAAATAGTTTATTAGAGTTATTTAATAAATGCACAAGTGTTAGAATGTGCAATGATGTAAATGTGCATGTAGTCCACATGTACATAAGTCTTAGGGTTGAGTGAGAGGCAAGGAATCTATATTTCTATATAAAGGCCTCATTGTGAGTGATTGGTAGTATTTTTTTGGAGTGCAAAGGTGAGAGTAGTAGTGGACACAATGTAGCTCCATTTTTCTATCATGGAGGAGTTGCAAAATCCATGAGAGGAGCATTGTAATTTTCGTGAGCTTTCTTATATGAGCATTTCTAGAGCATTGTATCAAGTTTTCTATCATATTTTCATGCATGTTAAGTTGTCATTATCATAGTTATAACATTGCATGCTTATTTCAATACTTTTGAATGCATTTCCTTTATTTTTATGGCTCCAAAAGATAACAGAGTTGCCATATATAAGAAGCAAGTAATAGCTTCAAAAGAAGACGTATGACTTTGGTGCAAAATAAGGGACTTAATCCTATCTATTGCAAAGGTGTTTGCATTACATTGGCACTAATTTTATCCTTTAAAATAAAATAAATAAGGACAAAAGAAAGAGTGTATTAAAGACACTATTGCAAGTAGCAAGACATAGTCTCCAAGCGACCACATCACTAAAGTTTGAGGAGCAAACTTCAAGTAATATAGAGAGACAACAAAGGGCTCACAAAGCTAGGTTTTTGAGTGTCTATAGACACCACTTTTAGTACCTTATCCAGCGCCATCAACCTACAGTGCAAGAACCTACGTAAAGGAGCTATCATAGCACAAGAAAATCTACACTTATAGGTCATGGTATATACATAGAACATAGCATAGAGTATCTACATAAAAAGACTATCAATATCTACGTAAAAGATAGAGCAAGGATAGCATATAGAAAGCAAGATACAAGGGAGAAAATGAAGGTGCAATACCCAATACACCAACTGAGTGAAATCACCACAATCTACCATTAGAGATCCATAGAACCTCCACTCCAACACTCTTGGATCATCATAGCTGGAGCCAACCTTGAAAGAAATCATCATCCTTGAATAGAATAGCTTGCAAGGAGGAAATTGTTCGTTGTCAAAGGAGCCAAATAGGCTTGCAAATGGTTGGAATGAATAGGCATTGAGAAATCCTTAAGGTTATCTTTTGGTATGTTGAAGAGAGTGTGCATGCAAAGGAGATATCAACATTTGTCTTGAAGGAGGAAGAAATATTGTGCCACTTGGTACAAAGGGCATATTCATCCTTTTTATCTCCAACACTCAAGAGAAATGCATTCAACTCAGTAATACCTTCCGTCATAGCCATTACACCAACATTTAGATATAGGCACTCATTAGAGTAACACTTATCCTAGAGTGCTCTAGCCATTAGAGTAATGCTCGAGTAACGCTCATCCAAGATAGCACCAACCATTGGAGTAATGTTCATCCAAATAGGAGAGCACCTACGATTGGAGTAACATCTCATTTACCTAAGCATCACTCAAGAAGGAGACTAAAGAATCTTAGTAATACATCATACCAATTGGCACACACATCAAGAAGGTAGAAGCATATTTGTAGCTACCATAAAAATGAGCGTTCATAGAGGGAAGCGTATAGACAACCAATATCGAAGTGAAAGCACATAGCGAAGCATCATGATCAAAGTCAAAGTGCAGCAAGAGATTACCATATACCAGTACCGATTGAAGAGATAATTAAATGCTCGATTTGTAAGGTGAAGACCAACACTATTTGAAAAGAAGTAGACACTGAATGCTCAGGTTGTGAGGAGAATACTAGCACCATTCAAAATAGAGCATTGAATGCTTGTTTCCCATAATAAAGATCAGTGCCTGAACTTAGAAGCCTCATTGTAGGCCAATCAACTCACTCGCTATACCTTTAAGGGAGTCAAAAGACATATTTTCCTTTAATTTATAAGTCAAAGGTGCATTAAATATTATCATAAGAGGATGTCCACCAAGTCTGTCATAAATCAGTAAGGAGATACAGTGCATTTTAAAGATTTTGAAGTCAAGCATAACGCCCATCAACTTTATAAAGGTATTATTTCATATTTGCTTTCATATAAGGGATAGTATAATGTTGAAATTATTATTATCATTTGTATTTTAAGATATATGTAAATCAACCTTAATAGATTTGAAAGCAAACCAAAGGAGTTCATATTCTTATCCTTAAATAGTATTTCATTTCAAATCACTCTAGTTGAAATACAATATTTGCAATTAATATCATAGGAGGTATAAGGTTTTCTACTTGGAAATAAATTATTATTGCAAATATCATTGTTTTCTAAAATTCCAAAATTAGGGATATATAAGGAGTGCTACATCAAACTTTAATTAATTAGAATTTAGAAAATTAAACCTTTGAAAATTTTAAGGATAGAGGAGGAAAATTATTGTTTGGATAACTGAGTTGGAATTCGTTGTACATTCTTGTCTCATAGTCACATTAAAGAGACAAAAGAAATCCAACCATAGAGAACTCCATCAAATTGATAAGTGCATAGTTCATAGGAGAAATAAGGTGAAATAGGAGTTGATAATTATCATTCCCAAATCAACTCAAAAGGTGGACTATTAATTCCTAAAGCACTTTACCAAGATTAGAATATATTCTAATCACTAGGGAGACATAAGTATCGTACAAAACCTAAGCCTTGGAAAGGTTTTATCAAAATAATTCACATACTCTAAACTAGGGAGTTATAAGGTAGTCTACTACAAAGGATCTATCAAAAGTGTTTTTAAAATACTAAATAGATAAAGGAAACCTATCTTATACTACAATGGAAAAAATAACAAGAGAAGTATTTCATCACAATGCACACTACAAGAGGACTCAAGATCATAATCCATCCAATATACCATATCAAATATGCAAAATCACTTCAAACTCAAACAAATTCACAGGTCAAAATGAAAAGGATATTTGGTATATTGATTCTGGTGCAAGTCATCACATGATAGGAAATCTACAATGGTTTGATTGTCTTGAAGTCACTAACAATTATAGGTTGAAAATTATAGATGGAAAATTCTATCACATACATGGATATGGGTGTGTAACACCTAGTAAATCATTTCCAAATTTTCTACTACATAATGTAATGTATGTCCCTAGATTATCATCTAATCTTATTTCAGTAGCAAAGATAGTAGAGAGCAAAAGGATAATTGATTTCAAACACATAAATGGAGTTAATATGTGTCACATTATAAATCAAAATGAGATTGAAGCCACTGGATCAATCCATAGAAATATATATGCTTTGGATTCTATTGAAACTTCACAAGATATTGATGTATTTCAAAACAATACTAATGCATTTCTGAAGAACATATTGGTGAGAATGAAGAACCTATATATCATAAAAGTAGAAGAAAAATAGAAGGTTCAAAATTAAAAGAATGAGAGGACAACAAAACTATGCACTACTTGGCCATCTACAAACTAAAGAAGAAGAAGAACTAGAACAAGATACTCATCCAGATTCAGACAAAGAAGACAATGAAGGAAGCAAGAGAGAAGAGCTCAAATTCCAGAACCAAGATGAAGATCCATATTGAAGACTAAATACCCAAATAATGTAATACATGGGGTTTTAGAAAATATATTACATTATTGGGTACATATCAATGTACCACCTTTGGTACATTACTAGAGTAGGAGTTTACTTTAGAGTAAAGTTAAGTAGTTACTTCAACATGTAATAAATACACAAGTGTCAGAATGTGTAATGATGTAAATGTGCATGTAGTCCACATGTACATAAGTCATAGGATAGAGTCAAAGGTAGAGTAAGGGCCAAGGAACTTATCTTCCTATATAAAGGCCTTATAGTGAGTGAAATAGGGAGGAAATAATATAGTGTGCATAGTATAGATTAGAAGTGTGGTACAATGTAGTTCCTTTAAAAATAGTTTATGGAGTGTTCATGTCCTCCATTATACTGCATTGTACAATTTTCATGAGCTTTCATTAATATCATATTTTTGAGTTATTGCAAAATTTTATCTCTTTATTTTTCTACATATTATAATGCCATTATTATATAAATATCATAGCTTGCTTATATTGCATATTGTGGTTGAATTTTCTATATCATATACTCATCAAAATCTAAAAAAAATTATTTATTAAAAAATGGTTATAATTGGGGGACAAAAGTTCCATGAATTGTCAGATCAAAGATAGATGGTCAACAAAATACCTGAATATGAATAGTGAGGAAAAGTTGTGCAAACCATTAGATTCAAAATCCATAGACCACAAAGTTGTAAAATATTTCTAAGGGTAGAGTATGATAAAGGTTTTGAAGGTTAGATCTTCTAAAGAGATGATGATGAAGAAAATGGAGGAGAAGCAAAGCAAGCCATCCAACTCAGAATCAAAAACCCATGAAACTGTAAGATATTTTTGAGTATGGATGAGGTGAAGAGTTCTAAAGGTTGGATTATCCAAAAAGGTCCAATAGGAGGATTTTTACAAACCTTTTAATAGAATTTTAGAAAATCATGAGAAATTTATAGAAGTTCGACGTGAGGAAATAAGCAAAAGTTCCATGGACTGACTAGTTGAAAATCAATGACTTGCATTACCTTGAATAATAAAGGAATTTGTGGAGGAGATAAGAAACTAGATGTTACGGGAGGTAAATATTATATTAGATTGCATAAGTGGCCATCGAGAAAAAAATAATCTAATATGGCAAGCCTACAAAGGGAAAATATAATAATAACCAATCAAAACTCATAATAGTAGACTTTATTATTGGTGCACAAACTCCCCCAAAAGTAGTTGAGCTTATCAAATGAGCAATTTATAAAGGACCTAAAACCACCTACCAACACTAGTTGGGCTTGACAATATGAAGAGAATGGTTGGCCTATTGAAGGTAGAAATGTGGCAACTACAACAAGAGCACCCCCGACACAATATTTATTATAGTAGGTGCCTCTACTCACTCTCTAGGATCCCTAGGGTGGTAGTTGAAAATGTTAGCAACAATTACACATCCAAAGGCTCAAATTAATTTTGCATTTATGTTTCCAAATCCAAAGACCTTAAAGGGATAAAATAACGTAATGTGGGTATGACCAATATATATTAGTAAAGGCATGTGTTTATTTCTTGCACAAGTTTTGGAGGGAGAAGTCTCCTAGTTTTATTTACAAATAGTAGACCAGTTTGCATTGTAAGGTATTGGTTAGTTGTTTATTCATGCCTATTCAGGTCTTGTATGTCACTCTCCTTTTATTTTCTTGTGTATGATAGTCTAGTTCCAATCCCTAATTCAATTCGTAGGTAAGCTTTGGAGCCCTTTCTTCTAGCATGAGTGAAAATGTAATATTTGTTATACATCTATAAATAAGAAACTTTGACTATTTGCCTTTTTGTCCTATTTCTTATGTGTACGTGTGTCTATGCTTAATTATTAAAGCTTTTAGCTTATATTATGTTCACTTTGAGTTGTTGGCAAATGATTCATGAGCTTATTTAATCCCACCATTATGTAGAAGAATCTCATGACCTTGGCATATCACCCCTAGTTGGCTTAGGACTTTTACTTTCCATTTTTATATTTCCTATGGTTTTTCTTTCCTTTTCCTTCGTGTGTGGAAGCTAATTAGGTAGGCAAGCATTGAAGATCACATTTTATAAGGATACAACCTTGTAAAAAATCCCATAGGTCATCCTCTGAGACGCATTCCATGCTGTCAAGACTTTTTGCTATATCACTCTATATGAGACATTGGTTTCAGTTGCATTTGGCCATCGCAATGGATGACCATGACATTCTAAATTGATAATATAATATTTTTATTATCTCTATATTATCACGTCTATGCATAAATTTATGTAGACATGTCAATGCCACATCAACCGATAGAGTGCCATCTTAGTTGATTCAAAATAAAACCAAAATAAATGGAGGAGAGCTTTCAACATGGTACTTGGGAATGGAAAGTGTCCTATGCTAGTTGAGCTAGCCAACCAACCCCACACAAGCCTTGAGAACAAAAAAAATTCCCACAAATTGAGGTAGTAAGGCATGTTTTGTGTCCTTTGAAACCAAAGCAAAAAGAGTCAACTTGTGGATCAAACCCTTAACCTTATTCTAAGAAATAAATCAACGTCCCTCTAGTAGCTAATATGCCCATAAGTCAAGCCAATGATAATATGTCATGGATTTCTCATGTCAAATACACAATCTGAGAGGATTTAAAAAAGGTTGACTTAAACTTGTGACTAATGGGCTTGTGAATGTTCCAAAAGAACAATGTTGACCAATATATTATCTATGTCAATTAGAGATAAAATTCTAAGCCATTACCATGTCATGGCATACCTGATAGACTTGAGTTTAAAAAATCCTACCTAGGGGAATTGAACCCATGATATCTTGGAAGAAAACACATCAGTGTTTCATGTTGACCATTATGCCCATAAGTTGAGATGAGGATACCTTTTTCTTAATATTTCCTTGAATAAAGGAGACGTGAGAGGATAAAAAATGTCGCTAATAAGACCCAAACCTTCAATTTTATAAAGGTAGAAGATGTCAACGACTTTATGTTGGCCATTATGCCCACAAGTTGGGCTAAGAAGGAATCGTGAACAAATATGAATAAACCTTCCATGAAAGTATGCATGACTTTGGGTGCACAATTTTGGTGCCAAATTTTTGAAAAAATTACATGTGAGTATATCAGATTTTGGTCATGCAATTTTGGCATCGATTTTTTGAATTCAAATTTTAGGATTTTTTGTGCAAAAGGAAAGAGAGAGATTTCTTATCTTTCTTTGCTCCTTAGTTTTTCAAAAAGACATATTTTATAATATTGAGCGTTGATACTTTATGTAGGTTATGATACCATGTTGAATTTTCAAATACCTTCTACAAATATTCCAAAGCATAGCATTCACCACAATTAGTTGTAAACGAGTATAGAAGTGAAATAAGATAACATATAGACAAAATAAAATAATATAGATAATCAAAAATAGGAAGAAAGGGTGGGTCCTTGTAGGTACCCCCACAATATCACATCACATAAACTAATACAATGGATGACTGGTTAGGGGGGTTTATTGTAGATACCTAATCCTAGCTTATTACAAACCTCAAGCTGACATAATTTGGCTTAAAGGTTAAATTAAAAGATATTAAACCCTTAATTAAGGTTAAAAGTGGTTTAATTGATACTACTAAGGTGAATAAATCAAAATTTTAATTGAAGGTGGATTCATAGTTTGTGTTCAAATTGCAAGGAAAATGAAACAGGCAGGAAAAGGAGCGGATGAACCAAGGTTTGGATCAATTGAAGATTGATGAGGATCTACTGGCACAAGAATCAAAGAAGGTAAAGGCTAGACTGGGGCCTTGGAAGGTACGTCAATGGATGGGGCCTTGGAAAAAGAGTTGGAGAATGGCTTTCTAGGAAGAAAAATATAAGAACCTCCCAACAAAGAGGTCCTAGAGAAATGGTGGGATGAATCAGAGGTAGACAATGGTGAGGAGAATCAAGACCCAGAAGTGTGACAGAAATGCTCTTGGGCCCAGGTGGTACATGGTTCTAAACTTGCTACTACTCTTCCTCCATTGGTAAGCCACTTAAACTTGAGAGTTAAATATGGAATTCTCAACATTCCCTTGAAGATAATTTTGAACATGAAGGCGAAAGGGGAACACAATTTGGTGGGCAAGTTTTTTAGGGCAAAGCCAGATATAGACACTATTCGAAGGTGGGCCTTTGTTAGATGGAAACCATCAAGCTACATGGAGATTGTAGCGCTCCCAAATGGGTTCTTCATGATCAAACTTACTAAGGTAAGTGACATGCAAAAAATTCTAGATGGAAGACCATGGGAGATGGGGAAACGTAGCCTGTTTCTCAGAAAATGGGATGTGGATTTTAATCCTCACACCCAAAATATCAACACAATTGTTGTTTGGGTAAGATTACCTCACCTTCCCTTTCAATATTGGCACGATGAAGTTTTAATGGCTATTTTAAATGGTATTGGTACCTTCATTACCATTGATAGGGTAACCAGGTTGAAGTCTCGTATGGTGTTTGCCCAGATTTGTGTTAATGATGATCTGGATAGCAAGCTTCCAAAAACAATAAAACTAATGTCCCTAGTGGGTACCTAGACTTAGAGGTTGGAGTATGAAAATATTCTGCCCCTTTGTGATATTTGTAAAGGGAGAGGTCATATCTCAAGCTTCTTCCCAAAGAAGAAGAAAGCTCCCAATAAGAAAGTATGGCAGAGGAAGGAGAGTAAAGATGCAGAAGGAGAGTAAAGATGCATAGCAAGGTAAAGGTATAGATCACGTGGTGGATAATTAGAAGGAAGCAAGCACCTCACACCAACCGGTTGTAGTGGCTAAAAAGGAACACATGGAAGATCGCTCTTATAGAGTTGTGGTAGTCCAACCCCCTTGGAGCTGTGGAACCCCTTGACTTTGCAGACCCTAACTCTTTTGCTTACTTGAGAGGAGTTGAAGAGGACAAAATGGGAGACCCAACCAAAGTTGTGGAATTTTTTGAGGAGACACAATGGGTGAACCATAAGGGGGTACAACAAGAGAGTGTAAAACCTCTAGAATTGAATGTAGAGGTTAACCTTATTGTCATAATTCTTACAAATTGGGATAGGTAGGATGAAGTTGGAAAAGAGTTAAGGGAAGATAAGAAGATCCTAAAAAAGATAGAGGTGAAGCCTATAGCTCCAATATAGGAGGATTTTGGTTTAGAGTAGGTTCTGATGATACCCTCAAGGGTGACTAGAAATCAAGAAAAGAGAACTCCCTTAGATGTTGGTAAGGAACACACTGTAGTTAGACCCCATTTAATGAAGGTAAGGAAGAGGGAAACAATGGTAAAGATAGCCAGAGGAACACAAATCATCCTCAATTTGGATAAGGGAGGAAAGAAATCAGCTAAATCTAAAAAATGAAGATTTTGTCATGGAATGTATGAGGCCTCGACGGGACTAGAAGACAAATTAGTACAAATGTTGAGAAGAGATAATCACCTAGATATTTTGCTATTACAAGAGAAAAATATGGTAGAAGTAAACTTATCAATGGTTAAAGACAAGATTTGGAGAGGATCGAACCTTGTTGCTCAACCCTCAATGAGCTCCTCAGGGGAATAATGTGTATTTGGGACCCAAATAAATTGGAAGGACAAAAAATTATCTCAAATAACAGATTTTGTGCTATCCGCTTCTTTTCAAAGGAGGATAATTCCCACTGGATCATTACAAATGTCTATGCACCCACTACTGTGGCTAGAAGATGAAGGTTATAGAGGGAATTGAGTGAACTCATGCATGTCCTTGTAGGCATCCCATGGATCATTGCAGGGGACTTCAATACCCCTTTGTATTTGTCTGATAAGAAGGGAGGCATTGAAGGATATTCAGAGAGTATGACTGAGTTTGGTGATTTTATAAATTCAAATGCTTTGATGGACTTAGATCTTAGACAAGCAAATTTTACATGGACTAATAGGTGGCTGGGAAGTTAATTGATTCAGATCAGAATGGACAGGGTGTTGATTTCTTAGGAGAGCTTAGTGTTGTTTGGGGACACTACTCTCACGAGCCTCTCAAAAAATGGCTCAAACCATAATCCTTTGATTTGGGAAACAACAGATAGGAGAAGGATCTTTGCTACCCCTTTACAATTTGAAAAGATGTGGATACTTCATTCTGATTTAGAGAGCATGATTCAATCTTGGTGGTAGCAAGATTTTTTTGAGGATAGATTGACTCAAGTAGCAAAGAAATTGAGACTTGTTAAGTGGAACTTAAAACTGTGGAATAAAGAGGTGTTTGGAGACATTATGGTTAAAAATGTAGTTTTATAACAACTCATGGAGTTAGAAAACTCTTTGCATTTGGGGGAGTATTCGGAGGAAGTTCGGACTAGAGAAAAGGATCTTCTATGTGATTGGCACAATACTCTGGCATGTGAGGAGGCTTTATGGTGGTAGATATTTGGAGCTTTGTGGTTAAAGGAAGGAGACATGAATATGAGGTTTTTCCATGTTTCAACTCTCAAGCATAGAAGTTTTAATAAAATCTAGGAGATCAATATTGTTAATGGTTCTTCTACAAGGGATCCTTTCCAAATTAGAGGGGAAGTTGTTTTATTTTTCCAAGACATATTAGGAGTGGATTTGGAGTTAGATGAAGAGGTGATGAACCTGGCATTAGGCCATATTCTCTTAAAGATTACAAACTAGATAAACAACTAACTCCTCAGCCCCTTTACGGATGAGGAAATTAAAAAGGTGGTCTTCTCCATGAAGGGATACAAATCTCCTTGTCCATATGGGTTTTCGATGCTCTTCTATCCCAATTTTTGGCACATCATTGGAAATGAGGTCACCTTGGCAGTCAAGGAGTGTCAAACCTTTAAAAGGATCCCTTCTGATGTGAAATGTACATTCTTAGCCCTCATCCTGAAGATTTTAGGTGCTAATTTTTTTGTATATTTCCACACAATTAGCTTGTGTAATACTCTCTACAAAATTGTGTTCAAAGTCCTTGCAAACCGGTTGAATATGGCTCTCCATTTTGTCATTAAAAAACATCAAAGGGGTTTTGCATAAGGATGACATATTCTTGATGGGATCATTTTGATCCATGAGATCCTGCACTTTGTCTCTAAATAAAAAAGAAATGTATGTTTCTTAAATTGGATATGGATAAAGTGTATGATAGATTTTCTTGGGATTTCTTGATCAAAGTGCTCCAACGTTTTGGTTTTCATGAGGATTTGATCTCTATGATGAAAAATTGCATCTCTGTAGTGATGATGTCCATCTTAGTTAATGGGTATGTAGTGGGTTATTTTCCTAGAAAGAGGGGATTGAGACAAGGGTACCCCCTATCCCCTTATCCATTTATAATTTTAGCTAAAGCTATGGTAAGAGCCTTCACAGCAATCACGAATAGAGGAGACATAGAAGGTATCGGGCCAGCTTCCACTTTAGAACTGATCTTTTTTCAATAGTTTGTGTATGATACTCTAATATCAACAATATCATATCTTCCACAAGCAAGACATATTAAGATGATTTTGTATTTCTATGAGCTTGCAACATGCCAAAAGGTAAATTTTTATAATAGCAACCTTTTTTTTCTTGAATACCTCTAGAGCTCTCCAACTGTAGATAGCAAGAATCTTCAACTATGGCATAGGTTATTTTCCAGCAACCTATCTAGGGATGTCTTTATTCCATGGGAGTATGAAGGAAGCCTTATGGGATCCGATCATTAAACATGTTACAAATAAAATGTCTTCTTGGAAAGGCTCTCTTCTTAGTTAGGCAAGAAAGGCCCAACTTGTGAAATCCTACCTTCAAAGTATACCTATTTACTTCATGTCAATTTTTAAATGCCAATATCTGCTTGCAAAAGGATTGAATAGATCCAAAGGATTTTTCTATGGTTTGGGGCTGAGGAAAATAAGAGGATATCTTTACTTGCTTGGAATAAAGCTTATACCTCTAAACAATCTAGGGGATTGGGACTAAGAACTCTTCCCAAAATGAATAAATCTCTAATAGGAAATTTGGGTTGTAAATTGGCAAAGGAATAAAACACTCCCTGGGTCAAAATTGTAAAAGCTAAATATTTACGTAATTCTCCTTCCTGTAAAACGTAAACCCCCATAAGGGGTCTAGTTTTTAGAATAGCCTTCAAAAGGTAAGACCTCTGGTCTAATAGAGTTGTAGATGATAGATTGGAGATGGTGCTAACGTGATATTTTGGCAGGATACTTGGCTCTTTAAATCTTCCCTTTGTGATATCCCAAGATTTGAAAACTTAAGAACAATCTTGAATCCTATTTATGGATTGTTGGTTCAATATTATATGGTGGAATAAAATGGCATCAAGAGGTGGAAGTAAATTTATGCTAAGAACATCAATGAGGACTTGCATCCACACCTGAAAAGTCTTAATAGAAGCCTTAATGCCTACATCCTCAGTCATTGGTGACCGAATGATATATTTATTTGGATAAAAATGAAGAGTGAAGATTATTCTGTGAATATTTGTTATAAATTGGCTAAAGGTGTAGGGGTAATGTGGCCCCATGTAAAGGACTGGGACAAAGATATCATCCTTAAGATTACTATTTTTAATGGCTGGTTATGCATAATAAAATTTTGACCCATAATAATTTGAAAAAATGTGGTTTCTCCTTACCAAATAGATGTGTTTTGTGTGAAAAGAGGAGGAAAGCATTGATCATCTACTTCTTAAGTTCTCCTTTACTAAAAAATTGTTTGATCAGATCTGTATTGAATTCCAAGTTCAATGGTTTTTTTGTAGAACTATCTTAGACTTGAACTTGCAATGGGAGCCTCCTTTTAAAGGCAAAAGAATCATGAAGTTGTGGCTTCTAAGCCTTCCACATATCTGGTGGAGAGTTTGGAATGAAAGAAACCACAAAATCTTTGAGGACTTGAAGATGGACTGGGAAATGGTTTGGAATCGACCAAGAAGTCTCTTGACGGAGAATTTTAATACTATCTACTTCAAGGAGGGATGGCAATCAAAGTAGGAAATACGAATATTGGAATGTTGGGGAGTTAGAGAGAAATTATCAATGCCTCAAGTTCATCCCATAACTCATGCAAAGTGGATACCACCGTCGGTTGGATGGTTCAACTTAAATTTTGATGGGATTTTGAAAGGTAATCTCGAGTTGGCTGGAGCTGGAGGGGTGATCCTAAATCATCTGGGTAAGGTAATCAAAGCCTTTTTTGAACCACTATATGAACAAACAAGTCATTTTGCTAAATCAAGAGCAACTTATGTAGGAATTTCTTTGGCTATCAATTGCAATCTAGATAAGCTCATAGTTGAAGGAGACTCACAAAATATTATGACCATATTAAAGGGAAGACAACTAGCCACTTGAAATATTGACTTAATGATGGTGGAAGCTCAAGTGCTTTTGGATAGACTTGAGAATGTGTCTATTAATCATATTTATAGAGTTGCCAAAAGGGTAGCATATGGTCTTGCTAACGAAGGAGTTATGGCAGATGCCAGAAAGGAATCGGGGAATGATATCCCAGCGCACATAAATAATTTAGTTGACAATGATAATGCCATAGGAATTAACAATGAGGATCAGTAGGAAGAGGCTGCTAGGAAAAGATAGAGTATATGATATTTAGATATGTATGGTGTGTGCTAGTTTTCTAGTTTTAGATGTGGTTAGTGAAGTGTGTTTGTTGTTACACGGTTGGTATAGGCTTTATGCTAGTGGGAAATCCTTCTTGGTAAAATGGACAGTGATTGGCCATATCTGTTGATGTAAAAGGTTAGCATTCCTTTCAAAAATGCACTTTTCCAACTTAACAAAAAAAAAAAAGGTGAATAAATCAAATTATACTTGTAGGATTACAAATCATGCTCATAGGATTACATAGAGAATACTCATGGGCTTATATTAAATATGCTTGTAGGACTATATTACACATGCCTGTAGTCTTATATTAAGAGTGCTTATAGGTTTATGTTACCATTATTAGTGTTGGCCAATAAGTTTAGATTATTGATATTCCAACAATTTGTTGTTTTGTTTGTCCATGTAAAATTTTACTTTCAAATCTACATTTACTATAATTTTTGGCCATTTATATTTGTTCATTTTTTTTTTAGATAACTTAGAAGGAAAATTATAATGATTATTTTTGTAAGAAAATGTTTATTTTTTTAAATAGTATTTCATATAAAATTAGAGCTTTTATCGTGAATTTGTTTTTTATTGCACGTTTTTTAATCCTCTCTATTTGTATCCATTTAATTTTGATGTGATGCCAACCCATATTTTACACCCATAGAACACCACTAACACCATTAACAACTTAAATAAGACTTGTATAGTCTACCAATCTCATAATATTAATTGTTTATACTTATTTTATAATGCACAAAGTGTTTTTCATCCTAATATAATCTCCTTGTTCCACATGGTATTGTAATATTGATTCAAGTCTTGGTCAACTACGGAATCAGTATATGGCTTTTTTTATGGATTATATGGATTTAAATGCATCCTACCCATACTAACTCATGATGTGTTAGTAAGAATGTTAAAGAACCAAATAATGGTATCCAATAATTCATGGTATAAGGATACCCATAAAATATGAATCTTGATGGGATCTTTGTGAAAAATGATATAAAGTACAAAGGCAAAGAGAAGATACTTTTGCAAGAATCATATGATAGTACATCCACCTATGAAAGTGTAGTAACTGACTCCAAAGACAAGAATAAAGAAGAAGAAGAAGAGGAAATAGATCAAGGAGGTATACAGTACAAGGTGAATTAAAGATAATACAAAGGACCAGATCAAGTTGAAGAACATCTAAAGATGAAGATCCATATTGAATATTAAAGTCTTCAATACCCAAATAATGTAATACAAGGGGGTGTTAGAGAATATATTACATTATTGGGTACATATAAATGTACCACCTTTGGTACATTACTAGAGTAGGAGTTTACTTTAGAGTAAAGTTAAGTAGTTACTTCAAGCATGTAATAAATGCACAAGTGTTAGAATGTGCAATGATGTAAATGTGCATGTAGTCCACATGTACATGAGTCATAGGATAAAATCAAATGTAGAGTGAGGGTCAAGGAACTTATCTTCCTATATAAAGGCCTTATAGTGAGTGAAGTAAAGAGGAGAGAATATAGAGAGTACATAATATATATTGGAAGAGGAGTACATTGTAGTTCCTTTAAAAATAGTTTGTGGAGTGTTCATGTCCTCCATTATACTGCATTGTACTATTTTCATGAGCTTTCATTAATGGCATATTTCTGAGTTATTGCAGAAGTTTATCTCTTTTTTTCCTGCATATTATAGTGCTATTATCATATAGATATTATAGCTTGCTTATCTTGCATCTTGTGGTTGCATTTCCTATATCATATACTCATTAAAAGCTAACAATAATGAGATTTTAACAAATCATAATGGTATTATTTTAATAAATAGTTTAACATTCTCAAAAAGTTGAAAGTTTCAATCCATACTTTGTTCCATAATCCAACCAACAACTCAAATAATCCATTCAACCATGAAGTCCATATGATATCATCTTTTTTTGCTTCAACATACAAAACTTCTACTTGCTTCATGAAATCATAGTCTGCTTTACCAAATATAGACTGTTAGTTTCCTCTAATGCATTGATCTATAAATGGATCCCCTGAAATATTTAATAGTCCTCTAGAAAATTATTTTGAATTTGCTCCTTTCATATTTTCTTGTTAGCTTTAGCTAAACTTACAACTTCCTCTAGCCATGAAAATAAAATTTGACTTCATGATACTCTATTAAAACCTCTTTTTTGTTTAGCCTATTTGCACATTTTTTCCCTTCCCTTAATGTATGTGTAAAACTAATTTCTTCAAATTATGTAGCAAGGTCTTGCATTTCCATAATGATCTCTTGTTTATTCCATGGAGGCTTTGTTTTTCTCAAAATTACATTTATTACTATTAATGAAAGGCCTTCCATCCATATTTTGTTCCATTTATTTTTTCATACTTTTAATCCTTCAAAAGATACCCAAGCTTTAGCTTCATTATTTGTCTTAAATCCACTACTATAAGTATAATGTGACAAAATCTCAACCTTATTATTTATGATTATTCCTCCTCCTCCTCCTAGTCTTAGCCATCAAAATTCAATTTGACCAACTTTGATTTTAGTGGTTTCCACTTTATATTCTTTGCCTTCCCTTTGTTTATCCTATACCCACCATCATGATTCTAATTGAGGACTTGATTCCATCTATCAAGGCTCTCTACTTCAAGATTAGGTATTGGGTAAGTTGATAGGGCTAGTCCAGACACCTCTATGGCTAAACAAATCTTCTTTTTTATTACCTCTAAATTTCTTTCCTTTCCTTTAAATATTCTTTTGTTCCTTTCCAACCATATAGTCCAAAGTATTGTATCTTTCAATGTATCCTAGTTTGTTTATAATGCCTTACTTTTAAAAGTTCTCTATCATTGCTTTAACCATTCTTCATTTCTACCATTCATCACTATGCATTTACCAAACATATTAAGAATCCATTGCCATACTTCATAGACTATTGGGAATTGTCCCAAGAGATGGTCTATACTCTAATCCTCCTTTTTACATAGAACACATTATGAGGGGCCATGTAAACTCCTTTTCATTAGGTTATCCAAGGATAAAATTTTCATGTGACCTACTAGCCATACAAAAATTTTAACTTTTGGAATACTCAGGATATCCCAAATATCTCTCCATATTCTATTGTTATTTCTATTTTATTGGTGCTTGTAGAGCTAAAAACATGACACCAAACAATGCTTAATAAAACAGAATTCAAATAAACTAGATATTGCACAAAAAATGAGATTTATATTAACCAAGGGGATCCCAAAAACTCTGTTGTTACAATAGTGGATTTAAGAATCATTTTTTTATATAATTATTACAAATATTGTTAGGGTTATCTGAAACCCTACCTACAACAAATGGTGGTGTCTTCATTTGCGTCTCGCTCCCAACAGAGTTGAGTGGGCTTATTATTGTTGTGTATTATGTTGATCTATTCAACTCCCAAATTAGCTTATCCTCAATTCCCCTTGGAAGAATCACTATTGTTATCTTTCAACTCAATTGCCTCCTAGAAACAATGTGTGGTAAACTTGTAAAAATTCTTCTTTCCATTTGTATCTTCCCTTCTAATCCTTGAACATAATTTTTAAAACCCTATCACCGTAATTGTATTGAGTAATCTCATCCATGGTTTTAAAATTAGATCTAGATTGAGTGGTATTTTATCACATTAAGTATCCATCCAAATAGAATTTTTTTCTCCTATTCCCACCACCCATTTTAGACCTTTAATCACTAGATCAATTAATTTTTTTAAATCATTCCATAGTGCAACCATCTGGTTGTGAAAATGCAGTAAAGCTTAATCTTGGGTCATTGGGTTCTATGTACTTGGAAGAATTCTTTCCCATTATCTTTGACTCTCTTTATACAATCTCCAAATTATTTTTCCCCTTAGAGCTAATTTTGCATTCATAAGAACTCTTAAATCGAGACCTCCCCTAGTTTTATCATCACACATATTGCTCCATTTCACCAAAAGAAATTTTCTTTTATCATGTAATCCTGACCATAAAAATGACTGCATAATATAGATTAAACTTTTTTCTACTAAATTTTGCATAATATGCAAGGACATATAATATGTTGGAATGACCTGTAAGACTGATTTAATTAGATGTACTCTTCCTACTAACAATAACCATCTACCTTCCATGCTAGTAGTTTATTCTAAAATTTACTTATAATTGGATTCCAAAATTCTATCCTTATTCTCCCCTCAAATAAGGGCATCCCTAGATATGTTGTTGGTAAATTTACCTCCTCCATTTGAAGTAACCTATATATCCTTACTCTGATTATAGTTGGAGTGTTTAGGAAGTAAATTTTGGGTTTTGTCCTATTAACTTTCTACCCAAATGACTTTTCATATTCCTTTAATACATTATTCAAAGCTTTGGCCTTGTTTTTCCTTTCCCTCCCAAAAAGGGTTGTATCATATATAAACTATTGATGGGTGATATGTTGTTGGTAAATTTACCTCCTCCATTTGAAGTAACCTACATATCCTTTTATCAAATGCCATTAGCTCAACCGGTTAGATTCCTCAACATTTCAAAGAGGAGACCCAAGTTCGAATCTTATTAAATGATACATGGATAATATCCAAGCTTTGTTGTAATACCACTATGTAGTGATAATGTAATACGGGTGGAGCCCGTTTCAATCCCATATAATCCATTAAAAAAAAACCTACATATCCTTTCTCTAATTCTATCTAGAGCATTTAGGAAGTAAATATTGGGTTTTGTCCTATTAACTTTCTACCCAAATGCCCTTTCATATTACTTTAATTAGTTATTCAAAGCTTTGGCCTTATTTTTCCTTGCCCTCCTAAAAAGAGTTGTATCATCCATAAACTATTGATAGGTGATGTTGTCGATGCTATTATTAGCCTTAAGTCTACTTATTAGCCCATATTTGTATGTCTTCTTTAGGTTCCTTCCCAATACCTCTACCATAATAATGATAGATATGGTAACAAAGGATCTCCTTGTCTAAGACCTCTCTTGGTTTTAAATGATTATGTTACTAGCCCATTGACCAACATTGAATATGATATTGTAGAGGCACAAACTTTAATCCATCTGACCCCTTTATTCCTAAATCTAAACTTTTCTAATACTAAAAAAATAAAATCTCATTTAAGCCTATCACAAGCTTTATTCATATCAACTTTCAAGATCATTGCTCTCTTTTCTAGAAAATGTTGAATGCATTACTTCATAACCTACAATGATCCCATCCAAAATTTGTCTCCCTTTCACAAATCCTCTTTGCTCTTCTAAAATAATTTTGATTAATGGTGGTCTTAACTAATTTTTCAATAGTGGTCTTAACCGCTTTTCCATCACTTTGGAGATCATCGTATATGCCATATTACATATGCTTAGGAGCCTAAATGAATCAAACAATTTTGCATCCTTCTTTTTTAGAATCGATGTAAGATGTGTTACATTTATTTGATAAGATATGTATTGTTTTATCCTAGACTGTTCCACTACCCCCAATTAAAAATCCTTTAATATTTTCTAGTTATGATGATAAAATGCTACAAAGAGTCCATCCAGACCTAGGGATTTATCCTTATCAAAAGAGAAAAGAGTTGAATGAACTTCTTCCAAAGTAATAGGCTCCATTAATTTGCTATTCTCTTCATATGTTATAATTGAAGGTACTTCTTGTAGTAGCTTATCAATCTCCTATGATCCTAGAATATTTTGGTAGAAAAACCTTACCTCCTTTTTTATTTTTCTCTAGTCTTCAATCAAAACACCTTCTATTGATTTAATTCTATTAATTCTAGATGTTGAACTTTGTACTATTATCATCCTATTAAAAAAATTTGTGTTTTTATTTTCTTTTAACCAATTTTAACTCAATTTTAATCTCCAAAATTTCTCTTCCTTACTCAAAATACTATGATATTCACTAAGCAACTCCCTTTCTTCCAAGCTTGGATTATTGTGCTCATATTTTTAGAATTTTAAGAGTTTATCTTTTAGTTCTTTCTTCTCAAAATGTTTTAGAAAGTGTTCTTGCTCCATTCTTCTAATCTAGATGCCATTAATTTAATTTATTTTGAAAGTTTATACAACCCATAATTTTCTAAAGAATTCCAAGTTTATGTTGTTATATCAACTAATTAAGGATGGTCTTCCAACATTTGCTCCTATTTAAAATATGATATATTTTTTAATTCACTTACCACCACTTTAATATTTGAACCATTCATTGTCAAGGTCGGTCAATACATTTTTAGTTTTATATCTTAATTGGAATTATAAATTCATTGTATCATTTTCAAGAAAAGGGAAAGAGAACATGTAGTTTGGGAGATGCATTTCATTAGTCCTTCTGAATTAGACATAATTGTTGCATTTTATTTTTTACTTTTTGGGGTGATTAAAGAAAAAGGTTTTTAAAGGGACCCTCACCCTTTTACAATAAAATATTGAGCTTGTAAAAAAACAAAACCAGCTATGCATTGAATCTTTGGCTCTCATTACCTCGCTAAAAAAATTTCTTTTCTTTATTGACCAAGGGGTCTTACGTCTAGAAGTTTACCAAAAGGAATTGTCATCAGTTGACCATGGAATATTAGTTGTTGCATTTGTAAGGAAGACAAATTTACATAAAACGTAGGAATTTGTTTGTTGCAAAGATTTCTCTTGTCCCCTTGCTCAAAAAGAAAATAAAATTCTTATTTCTTTGCATTGAAAGAAGAAATATTTTAGCTTAGAAATCTTGTTTGCAGACATCATTTATATGCTTGCATCGATAGCCTAAAGAAGAATTATGTTTTGAGTTAATAATTTTAGATCTTTCTAGGAAAATGTAATAGGTGGTGTATTTTCTTGAATTAACATATCAATCTTAGGCTTATATACATCCCCCCATAACCTGTCTTTGAGGTAACAAGGAGGGAGATAAGGAGAACATTTGATCTGACTTACCTCCTCTCCCACATTATTAATTAATATGGTTTCAAGATTATTTAAGGCTATGAAGATAGAAATAATAACATTAGTTTTAATACCCATTTTCTTTTTTGTATTGAGTTTGAGTTTTCATCTAATGCCAAGCTCTATAAATTGGCTTCAGTTCTTTATTTCTTGCCTTCTTTCTATATTTTTTCTCCTCTACAATCTATGCATTATTGCTTTATTTTTTTGCAATGGGTTATATTGGATTGAAATGGGACCCACCCATATTACATCATCACCATATAGTGGTATTACAACAAAGGTTGGATATTATCCATGTATCATTTGACAAGATTCGAAGTTGGGTCTCATTGAAATGTTGAGGAATCTAACCAGTTGAGCTAATGTTAATTAATATGCATTATTACTTTCTTTTTTTCTTCTTTCTCTTTCTTTTTTTATACTACATCCTCCTTTTTTCCCCCTTCCTCTACTCTTTGATTTCTATTTGTTTAACTACTACTCCACTTCTTTTAACTTGCCATCTATCTTCCCATTATCTACTTTCCCATGGATTTAAGTTATAGACAAGTAATTACTATGTCATTTTTATTTCCTAATTAAGCCAGATATTGGTTTAAAATAATATTATAAATACCTCATTTGTTATGTGTTAGGATTAAATTTATTACATAAATGATAAAATGACTGCATCAAAATTAAGGTACATAAATTATAAAATGAGAGTGACCTACAACTAATTTTTTTAGTAAATACATCTACATGATTAATTTTCCTTACTTCCCTTTATGGCCTTGGACACTTGTAGCCACACATATTCCTAATTAAACTAATTGAAGGAATTATTAATCATAACCAACGTCTTTTTCAATAAGCTTAATAAGCATTCACTCATCATTCCCTCAATTACCATTGATCAACATAATAATTTACATTCAAAATGAGAGTATCCTTGCATCCAAATGATTATATAAGTCAACCTTAAGCTAAATGCATAATTTAACTTTATCAAGCATCATTCGTAAAATATTTAAAATCATAGAAAATAAAAAGGATGGACATTTTAAAATTAAACATTTTGGATCATCAATCTTGCTTATTGTAATAAAAATAAAAAATTATAATTATATTATAATTATTTTGGTTGTGTAAGTATTCCCTTTTTTTTTATGCAATTTAAAAAATAAAAATAAAATGCAAGGATGATCTATTGATTCACTTAAATAACTTGACTGGGTTTGTATATCTCAAAGTTCACAAGAAATAATACCCTTAGACCTTATACAAATATCAATACAAAACTATAATATAACATAATACAACCAGTGTATGCATATACAAAATATGAAAGTAAAAATGCATTAGAAAAATAGATGTTAACATCAAAACTATATATTATATTCTTATATTATGTATCAAATAGAAAGACAAGGATAAATGAGTTGGATGAATTAAGTGACAAATTTCATTCAAAAGGAAAAATTATACGAATTGTAAAAATAAATATTGATTTATATGGATGGGAATAAAGCATAAACATTATCATATTTATAAATATAAAAATAAATGATAAAATTTTAATGTCATCATAACGTCCTTATTAAGAGAAAATCAGTTCCAATTTTATGTTGTAAATATGATTTTTTTTCTTAAAAAATAGTAATACGTAGTTTTATTGGAAGAGAACCCTTATAGCCAATTATATATATAAGCTTTCACAAAGTAGTGAGAGCTAGTGACGGTAACCCTAGCTCAACTAAGTGGAGCTAAAATTTTGATGGATCTTGAATTGGGTGCGCGTGAGAGTGTGGAGAAGTTGTAGGAGTAGGGGAGCGAGGTGGTGGAGATGGATGGATCGAGAGTGAAGGAGGTTTTTGTTGGTCTAAAGGATGTCAAGTCTAGTGGTGTTTATGTGTTGGTTCCTTAGTTTCTTTGGGGTCTCACAAGTCATTGAAAGGTAAATCTGAGTGCAGGATCCCTAACCAAGAAAACCAAAATATTATTAGACCTTTCGATCCTGGTAACTTGTTTGTTAACATGGCATCTAATGATGTTCGTTCTCTTGGCTCCAAATTTCTGTTTGACCTCTCTCTAGTAAATAATAAGATTTGCATTTCGAGAGATCTTATCCAAATCACTATGGATGAAGGCAACTATAATCTTGTGGGGAGATTCTAGGGTGGAAGGCCAGATCTGGATTCAATTAGAAGGTGGGCCTTGGAAAAATGGAAACCTCTAGGATCTATGGAAATTGTAGTGGTTCCCAAATATTTCTTTATAATCAAGTTGAATTGTGTGGAAGATTTGAACTACATCTTAGGAGGAGGCCCTTGGTTTTATGGAAAAAGGGTTTGTTCCTTCAAAAATGGGGGCCTAACTTTAACCCGCATACTTAGAAGGTGAACTCGGTACCTCTTTGGATCCGACTCCCTAGCCTCCCATTTCATCTGTGGCATGATGATATTCTAAGAGGGGTGGTGAAGGTGGTGGGGGATCTTATTCATATTGATTCAACTACTAGATCAAAGTCTAGAATAGTTTTTACGAGGATGTGCATCTTAGAAGATCCAAAGTTGGATCTTCCCTATTCTATTAAGCTTACCTTGTATCTGGGCTCTTGGATCCAGTCCATTGTCTATGAAAATAGACCCTCAGTTTGCTCTAGGTGCAAAAAAGTTGGCCATAACCTAGATCAGTGCTTGTCAAGGAAAAATCAAGAGGGTAATGAAAGACATAAAAGGGTAATGGAAAATATTCAAAAGGAATGTGTTATTGCCCTAGAAGCTTAAAAGGATTCCAACAGAGAGTCATCAAATTCTAAGGAGATTGGTGATCGAATTCAGTTGGAAACCCCTCTGGTACTAGAGAAGTCTTCCAACCTGTCAGATGATTCAATACAAATTAAGGAGAATTCGAAGGAGGTTAAGGCTCTAGCGAGCTATGAAGCCCCTTCAATTCTTATGAAAGAGGTAAGTCCATTGGATCTTCTAACTGATATTCTAGTTTTAGAAGACCTTCTTCAAAATTCCTTTGGTTGCTTAGGGTCGGATTCTACTCTAGAGGAGCCTGTTGTCCAAATGGTGGCCCATGTGAATGAGTCCTCGATTGGCTCCCCAAAGTCCTACATGGAGAAAGGATCCTCGAGTCCTAAAACTCGTAGTCATAGAAAGGGTCCTATTGATGTGGGGGTCAAACAAAAAGTGGGGAATCCCCTAATGAGAAGAAGGGAAACTAAATTTGAAATTGCAAATGGATCTCAATCTTTGCTCAAGGTTGAAGAAGGAAAGGTGAAGGTTGATAGTGGAAAAAAAGAGAGCAGAGTCTCAAACCAAGTTGTTGGTAAAAATGATATTAAAATATCTAAGTGACAAACTATGTTTGAAAGGTGGCTAGAGATAGGATGCAAATTCCCAAGATGAAATATGTGAGATTCAAAATAGGAGCCAAGATGCAAGATGTAGGATTCGAAAGATGATTGTGTGAACACCTAGAAGACTAAAAATGCTAGTAATAGACACTGCTCTCCTAACAAAGAGAGTAAGGCCTCAAACCATACCGATGATCCCTCATCAGATTGTGAGCTTCTTGCTTCCTTGAAGAAAAACTTAAGCTGAGTTAGGAAAACATAAGGTGGGCTTCTTGCTTTTAACTGTCGTTGGTGGAATTCAACGATGATAATTTTTTGGGTTCCCCTACTGGTGCTAAAGCTGACTAATTCTCTTGGATTTGCCTCTGCTAATTTTTCTTTTACCTTCTTTTGTTGTAATGTTTTTAGCCTTCGACTTATTTTGTTCTTTAGTTTTTAGGCATGACTGCTCCATATTGACCAAGATATTATATTCCATCTTGGATTTTTTTGTAAAAGGGTTGGGGCCTTTCCAAAACCCTTTTTTTCACCATTACCAAAAAAAAAAGTAGTGAGAGCTTAAATATTGAGCAAGTCATCCTTGTGCAAAGTTGGTTGAGAATTGAGAACCATGTCCAGGAAGGATGACTAGAACCCTATGTTCCAAATGATGGGACTCAAAAAAATTGAGATGACTAACATCAAGGCAATATAATGGATTAGAAAAGATATAAGCATGCCAAATAAATGTGTCAGGATCTATCATTTAAATTATAGTATATGACCCATATCTACTTAATATGAGCTTATGATGCTGTTTGTTTGAAATGTTAATTTATCCAAGTGTATCCATACTTAACCCTCAACTTGGAACAAGGAGATCAATGATGATCATAAATTATCATGAATTCAGCCTTAAATCTATTGCATAGTCTATTAAATATTTTGATGAATCTTGTCTGAATTATACTAAAGAAATAACTAGAAGATAAACTCATATTATTATTTGCTTTAGATTCTCAAATGATACAAAGTAAAATGTAATTGTTTGAATTAATTTAGTTGTATATATATATATATATATATATATATATATATATATATATATATATATATATATATATATATATTTTGATAGTTATAAGTGTTTGTATTTATAGCGGGTTTTAACAAGGATCCCAAAACCTGATTACATAAGCAATGGGCCTAGGGCATCAATCCCTTGAAACTGAACACCAAAACAGAAATCCTGCCCAGCGGTAACAGTAAGCATGAAACAATCCCTCTTAGCGGGAAACAAACAAATAAGAAAGAAAGTAGTTTTGGAGATCCCGCCCAGCGGGGAGTAGCCAAAAACCACCATCGAGAAGATCCCACCCAGCAGGAAGCACAAAAAAACCGTTACAATAAAATCCCGCCTCGCGGGAAGCAGTCAAAACCACCACAAACAGTCCCACCTAGTGGGAAGCAATAGGGAAATCCCGCCATCCAAGAAACTAGCAGAAAAGAAAGGATCCCGCCTCGCAGGAAAACCGGTGGATTTGGCGGATCCCGCCTTGTGGAGAAACCATCCCGCCCATCGGTAAAACATTTAGTTCAGCGAGAGCCATCCTGTAGGAAGTCGACAGCCAGCACAGAGAGGATCCAGCCCATCAAGAAGTGACCAGAGAGTTGCACCACAAGGAACCCGCCTCAAGAAAACAAAAGAGGATCCCAGCAGCAGGGACCAAGAATCCCGTCCAAGCACAGAGCCCGCCGAGGGACCAAGAATCCCGTCCAAGCACAGAGCCCGTCGAGGATTCACAAGAAAAAGGGGGAAGCTGTCCAAACCCTAAATCGTCACCTCCATCGCACCGAGAAACGCAGGGGACCAGATCCACGCGAATAACCTGCAAAAAAACCCCAGGGGGAAGCCTGAGGGAAAAAGGGAAGGGATCCCCAACCAAACAAGGATCTCCCCCCAGGAGATCATCTGCAAACAACCACTCCCCGGGAGGGATGACCTGGGTTGAGCCAGGGATTGGGCAGGAACCAGGAGCCATGGGAGGGGGAGCAGGGGAGGGACCAGAGCCCTCCCCTCTCTACTTTCTTCCCCTAGTTGATATATTACATATAAGACTTGAGAGGACTAACATAATAATATATAAGCTTATATTTTTCATTATTATAGATGCTATAGATTTTGTGATAAGCTCAAAGAGATTTTTATAATCAGTTGGTAAGGAGTATGAAGAACCATACCACAATACTTTTGTCCAATAACACCACATCCAATAGTATATTATTATTTTTTATGTAGACATATAATTGTAAGAAACAACTATTAATTGTCTTGCATTCTGCATCCATCCTAAATAAAATACATGTGATTATCAAGCCATTTATGAATTAAATCCAATAATTAACTTCTTTGATATATATTTTTTTACTCTTATTATCAATGATGGATTCTCACTAATCGATATTTTTTAAACAATTTTAGATAAGAGTTCATCTCTAATATTAGTTGAATAATCATTGACCACAAGAATGAGGTGATTACAAGAAATGATTTAGTTTAAAGATTTATTGGATTGGAAAATATCACATATTTAATAGAATGACTTGACCTATCACATTAAAAGAATTACTTCTTTTCATTCCCCAAAGAAGAAGAAATTTTCTTGAAAACACTTTGTATTGTATACTTATTGAATATTTCTTGAAAACTTTGTATAGTATACTTATTGAATAATTTTTTAAAACACTTTGTAGAGTATACTATTTTTGTTGGTTGGCTTCAGACGAAGGCTTCTTGAGGAAGAATTTTATTTTCTTCTAACAAGTTAGTCTGTTCTAATAATATTATATATGTGAGTGAGGTAACTTTGAGGTCTCTTCTATAATGTGGTTACTACCTTGAGTGTAATCCATAATACTTCCTTTAGATAAGTGACAAGAAGAAGTTGAAACTCCTTTGAAAATGAGAAAATAGGACAAAAAGACACTTGGTTAGTAAAATTTTATTAGGGTCTAATCTTTAGCTTAATGATAGCTTGGTCAAATTGCTTAATGTATTGTTAAAGTGAGTGATTTAAATTTTAGCTAAGATGAAGCCAACATACCAACAACGTTTCTTTCATACCTAATTAGAGAAAACCTCCTCGTTCTTAGATGCATCTTAATTTAAAATTACTTATTTATTCAATGATGGTGATAACTACACAAGATATTTCTACTTGATTGAGTGCTTGATCATTTATACGCACCTTAATCACCATAATATTTCACTCTCTAATGAAATTTGATTGTCTTGAAAAAATAAATTTAAGCTACAAATCTAAGCATTAAATTCATTGCCATTAGTAGAGCCATTAAAGCAGGTTAATAATATATTAAAGAACACATGATGAAAAGCATAATTATAATTTAGTATATTTTTCTTGCTCTTGAAACATCATTTCTCAAAATATATTCGTCATACAATTCAATAACTTAGCTTGAAGTTCACTTTAACCTTGGCAAATTTCTTCTTGTTCTTTTGTCAACAATTGAATCATACTAGAATCATGAACAATAAGTAATTCATAGTTTACATTTGAAAAGTGTCCAAGGAAGAATATAAGACAAAACTAAAGAAAAGGCTTTTCTAAAGATCTATAAAAAGAAATATTTAAACTTAAACGTTAAATTTACCTTAACATATAATAATCTAGTTGAAATCTAGTTAAAAGCTAGATATAAATCCTCTTTAAAACTTTAGAGAAATAGAAAAAAGTAAAATTATGTAAAAGTTTTCCATAAAAAAAATATTGAAAAGATGTTTCTTAATTAAAACTAAAAAACTACGATCATATATAAAGATAAAACTGACTAATTAAAAAACTTGTTACAATAAACAAATAATCTATATTAATAACAAAAAATAAAAAATTACATTAAAAAATTCTTAAATAAAATTATTAAATTTTTTTTTTTTTTTTTTATTAATGGTGAAAAAACAGGGTTTTGAAAGGTCCCAAAACCTTTTACATTAGAGGAGGTGTTAGAGTATATTACATCATTTGGGTCATGTAAATGTACCACCTTTGGTACATAGCTAGAGTAGAAGATTACCTTAGTGGGTAGTTAGCTAGTTACTTCAAGTAATGTAATAAATGTACAAGTGTCAATGTGCAAGGTGTCCCCTTGTACAACTAGGTAGAGTGTTGGCCAAGTAATCCATCTTCCTATATAAAGGGCCTCATAGTGAGTGATTATATATCGTTGTAGGTAGTAGTAGGTATAGTGGGTAGATCACCATATAGATTGGTGATGGAGTACAATGTAGTTCTTTAGCTTTAGTAATGGAGTGTCCATTCCTCCATACTGCATTGTAACATTTCCATCACTTTTCATTAATAGTATATTTTAGTGTTATTGCAGATTTCTATTATCTTACATTTCTACATATCTTGCATCCTGTGATTGCATTCTCCCATAACTCACATTATCAAAAGCTAACATTGGTATCAAAGCCATAGTAGGTCAATAGGATTAGGGAGAGCCATAAGGGATCACTATTGCTATAAGCCTGAACAATGTTGCATCTTTGCAAATCGGATTTGCCATTGTGCACTGTTGCATGCAAAAATCATCACAAGAGAGATAGAGAGGAGAAGCAAATATCAGTTCCAAAATTTTTGAGATTGCATTTGGCTAGAGTCTTTCCACAAAGTTATAGAAAACTCGTGAAGACTAGGACTCAACATTCATTCCACTATATTGATAAATCAACTAGTGAAGATTCATCATTGATAGATTTAGATTCATCATACTAATACTTTGTTGTAGGAAAATGATATTCAAGAAATTTGGGAAGCTTCCTACAAGAGAGTTAGGAAGAATATCTTCTTAGAATCAACCCAAAACTTGAAGCAAAGAGGAGATTTTAGGAACTTGAAGGAAGTCCTGTTGCAGACCTGCAAGTTGCAGAAGAGAAGGCCCTAGAAGCCTTAATCCATAAGAAAATACCATAGAAGCCTTGTTCCAGATTTGAGGAAGAGACTCCAGAGAAGAGTCCTATAAGATTGGAGTTAGGTGATCTCCATAGAATATTGAAGACCTGCATATTGCAAAAGTCAAGAAAAAGGCTAGAGCAACCTTACTACAAATTGAAGACTTCTTCCAGAAGAAGCTGAAGAAGACCCACAAAAGGTCTCATTGAAGAACTTCCAATCTTGGAAGATTGAAGAAGGACTAGCAAGGTCCTATACCTGATTTCAAAAGTAGCAGATTTTAGATATCCATGAGAGAGATCTCATTGCCAACACTTCTACAACAGAAGGTTGAAGGAAAGGTCTCATTGAGAAGACCAGAGAAGCTGCAAGATTGAAGACCTTGGAGAGGTCTCAAGGAGAAACAAGGAGAAGGCTTGGAGAGCCTTATTGTAGAGCTCATTGAAGCATCATTGAAGGAGTTCCTAGAAGAACTCATTGGAGAAATTCACTACCAAGGAGAAGCTCCTGATAGTGAAAGATTTGGGATAATTGTCATCATCCGACAACAAGCCCAAAAGGAGAAGAATTTGGCAAGGAGTGCCAAATTTTGAAGAATAATATTGAAGACCTCAAGACACTCAGATTCTTGAGAAGGAGACCAAGATCGAAGTCAACCTTTGATAAAAAAAGAACTAGATATTGCTACCAAACCTAAGAGGTTTGAAGATTGTTTTTCACAGTAAGAAGGCATATTCCAGAGATAAGGGTTTTCTGAATCTACTAAATAAAAACAAAGATCATTTGAAGAATCAAGCCACCAAACTCTAGTTCAAATATAGAAGGTTTGAAACTACAATTTGGTGAAGCAAGAAGTTGTTTTGGATAGCCAACAAGAAGCTGCAAAACTTTGGAGTTCCAGGCCACATCCTGAAGGAGAAGTTGAAGCCATCTACTACAGTTTCAAGGCAAGAAACTAGAAGAGTTCACAGCTGCAAGCAACCACCATTCCAGGAAACAACTTGGTGAATCAAAACACCAAGATCTACAACACTTACAAAAGCCATTAAAGGTAAGCAACTTGGGTGCAATTAGGTTCATTAGTTGAACTTTAAATTAGGGTTCATTATCAAGCACCATATTTGGATTAAAGTTGCAAAGAGAAGGGCTCATATTACAGTCTTCAAAAGAGTGCAAAATATAGTTTCTTTTAAAGGATATATTTGCACATTAATAGGAGTTAAATATATTCTTCCTATTATCTACTAGCAAAAAAGAAGACTACATTAGATTTGAGAGATCTTTAAGAGTTAGAATTAGTGCATATTACAAGTTATTTTTAAGGAGTAATAAGAAGATTGGATTTGCACTATATTAGTTTCTCTTAAAGCTTATTAGAAGTGCACTAAGTGTTACAGTGAAGGTTAGTGCAAATATTAATCTCTCTAGCATATTGCTTATATGATTATTAGCTTGGATTCATTGCTATTAAATTATCCAAGTAAAGGAATTAGATCCTAGTGTTGTCTAATAAGAAAGGCAACAACACATTGCTCTCAAGAAGTAAGAGCAAGTAGTGGCCATATCCAAGAAGCAAGGGAAAAGCTTCAAATCAATCTACAATAGTCCTCAAGCTATACAGCGAGGAGCAGATCTATCTACACAACAAGAAGTTGTTATATCAAAGGAGGAAATAACATCAATACAAGAGACAAGGAACTTGGGTGCAAAATAAAAGTCTCTTATTCATATTATACAGGTGCACCATATCCCTCCTAAGGAGGACAGAATAGAAAGTGTCCCAAGAAACTATAAATCGGGTGCTCTATGGTGCATCATCAAGGGGATCAACATTTATCGTTCGCAAAGAGCAAGCACCAGGATAGAGTGATTAAGAGTCGAGTCAACAAAAGGACTTGATATCTGATGTGGTGTTAGAACAAAGAGTCATCCTAAGGGTCAAAATACAACCACCATTGAGGTATTCAAAACACCCTGTCATCCACTGCATCGAGCGTCTATAGTAGCGAGTATCTACAACCAGCAAAAGGAAAACACATTAGGGTAGCCATCATCTACAAGAATACAACTTATTATAGTGAAGAGAAAAGGGGTGTTAGCCAATACAAAATGTGCATTATCATGGGTGAACTACCAGCCAGGAGTAGCACTATAGAACCATCCTTAAAGCACCTCATCATTGCCATTGAATTAAGATCCAACATCTTGAGAGGAATATCACTTAGCTATGCCTAAAGGAAGCATTAGAGAAAACAAATGGGTAAATGTTGGCAATAAAAATATATAGGGATAAAGATGTTGGAGAGAAGCACCTCATGCAAACCACCACTTGTCACTACTAACAAAATCACTCATATTCCCTAACACCCTCAAGAAAGGAAAACGCTCACTCCTTGAGCGTTAAGATAATCATCATTGCCATAAAGAAGCGTTACAAGACATCATCATCATAGAGGAGCTTTACAAGGCATAGTCATCATAGAAGAAGCGTTATAGCATATCGAAGCTACACAAACATCATCTTAAGAGGTGTTAACAGTATCTCAAGCATTATAGAAACTCATGCCACATGAGAGTCATCCAAAGGAGATCGTAGCTACATAAGCATTCACCTCCAAGCTAAAGAAGACAAGCAAAATTGGAGCAAATATTACAATGTCCAAAGTACGTTGTAATTAGATTCAAAGGAGGCAATGAAGGACTATCATAAACCAATGTTGTTAAGGAGCATTGAATTCTCAAAATCATAAGCAAAGACTAGTGCCATTTGAAGAGAAGACTAAGCGCAATCGAAGTACGAATATCAAAGGAGAAGCACATGAATTCTATAATCGAGTAAGGTCAAAGTAAAGCATTGAATGCTCATCTATGCACAACGACCAGATACGTTGAGGTTCGATGAAAAAGAGCGAAGCCTCAAGCAACACGACGTGCTACATTGATAAGGTAAAATCAATACTAAAGTTGCTTGCTTTAATTAAAGGACATTTGGAGATATAAGGTGATTTAATCAATTTACTATTGCATTTGGTTAACAAGCATTTACCAACATTAGTAAACTACAAAGCAAGCTTAATTGAAGGTATTAGAATACTCTCATATTTGCAAATAACCAAGTAGGAGAAATAAGGTTATCAACCTTGGTTAATTCAAATTAATTTGCAAATATAATTATTTTCTAATATTCCAAAACTAGGGAGTTATAAGGCATACTACTTCAAACTATATAAATATACTTGGAATTTAGAAAATTGATTTATTTGAATAGAGAAGCAAATCTATTGCTTGCACATAGAGTTGGAATTAATTGATAATACTTATCTCATACTCAAATTAAGGAGACAAGAAGAGGTCCAACTATAAGAACTCCATTAGAGCATTAGGAGAGATAAGGTAAAATTGGAAGTTGATTATTATTCTCAAAATATTACAAAATCAACTCATAAGGTGAACTAAATATTGCTAAGCTTTATATTAAAGTCTATAGCATATCCTAAATTACTTGGGAGATATAAGGAATCCTACAAAACCTAAATCAAGAAAGGTTTTATCAAAATTAGTTCACATACTCTAAACTAGGGAGTCATAAGGTAGCACATAAAAACCATCATGACTACAAACAAATTCATCCTTACAGAATCACAACTGCTTAAGGGTCCAAATTACGTCTCATTTAAAAACAAAGTGATAGCCATTATGACATTTGAAAAACTTTGGGAAATTGTCAAAGGGACAAAAACTAAACCAACTTCAAGAGATATAGAAATCCAGAGGTTTGAGGAAAGTGATGCGAAGGCACTAATGATAATAACCTTCACCATTACAGATGAGATACATACTTACATTAGCTCAGCAAGAATATCTAAAGATGCTTGGACAACCTTAGAGAAAATATTTTAAGGGAAAAATAAAGCCATCGTCCTGAACCTTCAAACACAATTACATTCCCTAAAAATGAATAGTGGTGAAAGTACAAAATTATTTTTAAGGAAGATAACATATATCAAAGGTAAATTATTAACCTTGGGAGAAGAGTTAAAGATAAATTCCTTGTTCAAGTAACCTTGAGAGCACTTCTAGATAGCTATAAGCATCTAGTTACATCTTTACAGGTTCTAAGTAAAGATACAAGATTTGATGAACTAATCAACATTCTTCAAGAATATGAAGAAAATACTGTAAAAGAAGAAATGACTAACAATGCATTGGTCTCAAAATATAATCCATACGGAAACATTATTTCATCTTCAAAAGGTCAAAGACCATGGAAAAATAGATATTGTCAGATATGCAGGAGAAAAGAGCATAGCACCAGTTACTACAGATTCAATCCAAGGAATCAGAATCAAGGAAACTAGATGAACTATGGAAGCCAATCAAATAGAGCATTCCAACCAAGGCAATATCAAAATAATCCCCAACAACAACAAGTTCAACATCAAAACAATTATCCACAATTGGAATATCGAGAAGGAAATAAGAAGGGACATCTAGCTCAGAGAATTGAAGAAATTGAAGAACTGGAAGATACTACCGATGATCAAGAAGTCAAAGCTCTTACAACAAGGGTAACATATTATGAAGACACTCACTAATTGCGTGAATAGGGAACAAAAAAGAGAAAAGAAGATCCATATTGAAGACTAAAATCTTCAATACCCAAATAATGTAATATTTGGTCATGTAAATGTACAACCTTTAGTACATAGCTATAATAGAAGATTACCTTAGGGGATAGTTAGCTAGTTCCTTCAAGTAATATAATAAATACACAAGTGTCAATGTGCAAGTTGTAAATGTGCAAGGTGTCCCCTTGTACAACTAGGTAGAGTGTTGGCCAAGTAATCCATCTTCCTATATAAAGGGCCTCATATGCAAATTTTCATTAAATTTTATATTTCGCATCTTATTTTTTTCAATGAGTTTATACAGGTTTGTACGAGGGGTTCAGGTCCCAATCCTCTCATATAGAGTGGGGTTTGAACCTTAGACCTCTCAAAAGAGAGGCTAAAGCACTTACCACTGCACTAAGCTTAAAGCTATATCCAACATCTTTTTTTTTGCTATGTATATTAAAAAAATTGGAAACTTGTTACATTTTCCATCACCTCTAGTTGTTTGATAAACTTTTGAACATAAAAAAAACATATCCAGCTTTGCTTTTTTTTTCCTTCTACTTATAAATCATATATTTTTTTAAAAATTCTTAATTTCTATTATCTTAATTGATCATTAATTATTTGTTTCGTTTTGGTGAATCAACCAACGAGCTAGTTATGGATTACGTCGGAATGTTCTAGTTCCATCAAGATGTGTAAAGTAATCAAGTGTAACCTCGATCCATCGAGGCCTGGTTTAAGCGAATCCTGCTATGTGGCAACTTACCTTCTTACCTGGTGAAGAAATTAATCAGCGTGGGTGTATGGCGATGCATAAGAAGACAACGCAAAGAAATTTAAAGAAGCTTATCCATAATGCGGTGGGCTTTTCGCCGTGAGGCCTATCCTCTTCCTTTGCAGCGCCACATCGGATTTTGAACTCATCCAACTTGATGGGCAGAGCCAATGCCAACAACGCACATTGAAAAAAATCCATTATCCTCTCACTTGGTTTTGCATTTGGGACCAACTTGAGGGAACGCCATTGTTGCTGCTTCTAGAGTTACTTGTAGCTTTTGTAATGGCAGCACCCATATGCTGCCCATCCGCAGCTGCAGCGCCCAAATCGGTCTCCATTTCTAGACGTACTTCTAGGAGCTTATTTTTGACTAAGAGTTTATCCAAATGCAAATTATTTGATTGGATGGGCAGAGTTCCTGCCAAGTACACTTCCACGATTGGCTTCCATGGCATTTCTGTTAAATGTTGTGGAACTCCAGCTGAGAAGCCCAAGGTATGATTCCTCTTCTCCCAATTGCATTTACTTTTAAAGGATTGAAGTCTCGAAAGTAATTTCTGTTATATTATGTTTCTTCTGTAGCAGCAGAGAAAAGATTTTTCTTTTAGAAATTGTGCCCTCTGCGTTGCCTTGGCAGCAACAATTGCAACAATACAGCCTTCGGTTGCACCTGCTTCTGCGTTTGAGCTTGGACCTGCAATATCGGAGCTTTCAGTGTTGATCTCAGGTCCTCCAATCAAGGACCCAAAAGCTCTGCTGAGGTATGCTTTGCCAATCGACAACAAATCCATCAGGGAGGTACAGAAGTGCCTTGAAGATATCACAGAAAATCTCAAGGTTCCAGGAGTTAGGGCATTGGATTCTGTGGAGAGGGTAATAAGCCTGTCTTCTTACAATACAAAACTAAAGAACTTTACTAGGTGTTGTTTACCAGAATGGAACTTTGATTTTACTTTTTCAAAATTACTTACCCCTTCTTTAAGCTTCTTCACACCCCGTGTTGGTTTATGGGTTCCTATCAAAATGCCTTTATTTATTAATTTATTTTTCACTGCATAATTTTGGTGTATGATGAAGAATCTTCATTATTAAATTCACCCAATCAATAGTGGTTACATACTGCATTGTCTGGTTGTTCTCTACCAAAGCGTACTTGATGGGAATATTGTTGGAAGCTAGGTAATCTAGAAGTTCATGCTCTTCATCATCAACGATGTTGTGAGTGCAGGTTCTTCTATACTATAGGTGTGTGAGTAGAAGTATTGATCTGTAAGGGAAGGCAACCCGTTTGATTTTTCCTTTCATCGGAATCTCTTTTGGCTAAACATTTACAAGGATATATATATGTTCCATGGAGGATTGCTTAAGCCTTACAGTCACTTATGAAGGCTTTCAAAATTTATTATAATGTGCGTCTTGTTTACGCTTTTCCATATATGAGGTCAAGTGAGTATAGCTTGTTTGTTAAGGGTAGGAACCTGCAAAGGGGTGATGAGATCCTTGTTTTAGGTCCTGTACAGTTGACAAGTATGTATTGCAAGCGCACCTAGCCGGTATTAAGCAAGGAGTTGGGAACTTTTTATAGACTTGGGAACATCTTTTCTAAGTGGCTTGAGCTAAATGTTGTTCATTTTTTCTGATATATGATCTTCAAGAGCGTTATCTTTAGTGTCTTGATGAGCTCAGACTTACTGCACCTATTTCTTTTTCGTGTTTATGATAAGCAGAATGTGAGGCAAGCATCCCGGATCATCAACCAGAGCAAACCTGCCATTCTTGCAGGTGTTGCTGAATCGAAGAAAGCTCATGGGCAGGAAATGATGAACAAGATCACTGTTGGCCTACAAGAGATTCAAAAAATTGTGGAAGCAAGAGAAAGAGAAATTGTTGCACCAAAACAGCAAGAGCTTCTCGACTTGATAGGAAGGTAATTTGCAAAACGGTTCCTTATCTGCAGAAGTTTCAAAGGAGACTAGAGAGGTTTATAGTATCATGATAAAGCTCTTAACAAGTTTTATTTATTTTTCTTTAAAAAAATTCTAAAGAAGAAGTAACTAGAATGTGCAATGCATGAATCATCAGTTGGGATTGCTACAGAACTCCCATTGCGTTATATATATTTTCAAATCTTGGCAGGTTAAAACATGTGCTCATAGTGTAATGTGCCCTGTACGGAGAATCTCAAGGAAATTTGCAGCAGATTTAAATTCACCAGCAGCGCTGAAAAATTAGTCAAATAATTCCAATTTTTCTTAAGCAAAATATACAATCGTTGATAAAAAAAGTTTTGATCCCTTAATATGCTGTGCTAAAATCCAAATTATGGGAAGGGCATGACATTGTACTCATAGCCAAACTATATTCTCCTCTCTCTCTTTCTCTCTCTCACACACACACACTGCACAACAGAGGACAGACTATTGCCAAATAATTAGAGTACCTCTCATGTACTTTGGCATTCTCAGACGTGGCTCTTACTATTCATGAAGGTCTGTTCACTTCATTATACATGAATTAGTTGAGGCAGTTACACCATAAGTTACGACATTACTTTTATCCTTGTTTAGTTTTAGAGTGCAACTTCAAATAAACAGTAGTCAACTACCATGCAATTGTAGTATAAGCCTCCTTGACACATTCTCATCTGATTGACTGCTTCCTTGTTATAATTTATGTAAGTGGTAAACTTGACTTGTGGGCCTTTTAGGTTTTATCTCATGGGTCATTGTGTTGGTTCATGTCATTGGACGGTGATCCATGGATTACTGACTTGTGGTGTGTGAGGCTCTATGATTCCTGACGCAAGGTTTGTAATATACTACTATGCACCCATCCTTGACATCAGGCTTTTGTGCTCTTTTGTTCTAGACTACTATTTGGCGTCTCTTGACACAACCTTATGCTCATGTTCTTTGTGATCTTTTGCTTGCATTACTTTAAAGTTTACTTTGGATCCATGTTTTAAACATGCTGAAATTCAACATGCAATTATAACGGAGGGTGTGAACTCTTAGCTTCTCATCTTTGTCTAATTAGAATAGGCAAGTGATCATCATTTGCAATACACCAACATTTGATATATGGTAAAAATTTACGAGAATCTCGATCTAGAGTCGTAAGAAGATTTTATTTTATTAAGAGTTCTTGAAGAGAAGCTTGTCTTCGTGCAAAATGAAAAAGGATGTGAGAAGTTGTATAGCAAGTTTTTAAGCTTGAAAAGTGGTTATGGACTTGGAGATCAAGTGGCATTGTTTGACATAAATTCACAATGTATGTAGTGTTTGAGAAATGTTAGATTTGGGGGAAGCCAGATTGAAGAGAAATTGCATTTGAGGAACGTCAGATCCGAGGGAAGCTAGCTACAAGATATGTCAAATCAAAGGGAACCCGAATCTAATGCTTCACATTTGAGGGATGACATGTGTGAAGAAAGCTAGATCTAGCATCCTTGGCTTGTTGAAACAAGACAACCATGGATCAAATCAAGGACTTATGTTGGTTCAAGCACTTCCAATGTTTCATGGACATAATTATTGGAATTGAGCAAAGGACAAAAACTGAACTTAGAGCTCCATTCATATAGAGGATCAATTCAAGACTAGAAGTCTATAATAAGGAAATGGAGAATTATGATACCTATGGAGATGTTGCAAGAAGAATGAGTTGGGGTCAATTCACAGACTAAAAATAGTGCTTTATTTGTAAAGAGCCTATAGGTCAATGGTAGAACACCTAGAGCACTTGCCAAAAGCTTCTTGGTTCGAGTCCCAGTTGGTCTATATTTTCTAACACAGTATCCAAGCCAAGCCGAGTATGCTCAAAGTGGTTGAAATTTGCATGTAGATCCTTAATGTGTGTAGATTGAGGGTTTGCTGGAGATCATTCTGCACTTTAAAAAATTCTTAACCCATAAAGCATGGGTAAGCATGGGTGGTAGATTATCGAAGTGCTTGCTAAGAGGTCCTCGGTTCAAGTCCTTGCTGGTCGATGCATTCTTTTTAATAAAATGATTATCGGGCAAGTGTTTAAGGAGATTATATCTCACATCACTAATCTCTTTCATCTAAAAGAGATTTTGAGCAAGATAAAAGATCTGTTTGGGAAAGCAAAATCAGAATAGGGTTGTCTATTTAGAAAAGGAATTGATATTAAATCCTCCCAATTATTGACCGAATAGAAGATTTTCGTGCCCAAGTTAATGAGATACAAGCAAACTAAAGGAGTGTGGAGAAGATTTTGTGAGGAAGGAATCACGTCTAATTGCGATGGTCACAAGGAGTTTGAAAGGACCCTACGAGATTTTCGTACTCAATGTCAAGACATGTCATTTAGATTCAAGCGGAGAACAAGTAAATGACATGGTATATGTTCTGTAAGATGCTTTCTCTTGAACAAGCATTAGAATGAGAAGGCAAATAGGGAAAACATGAAAAAGGACACCTTAGCAAGGACAAGAGCTTATTACCATGAAAGAGTCAACGAATCTATAGAATTGGAGAGCAAATCTATAAAAGCAATCCCTTGGAGAAACGATCTAATGATGAGGGTCGATCTAGAATGGATAGGCCATTCTTTTGGAAGGAGAATGATGGATGTTAGGATTGTGGCAAAATAGGAATTTTCATGTCAAAGAGAGAAAGATCTTTGAAAAGTTGGAGGAATTGAATATCAAAGTACGAGAGGATAAGCAATGTAATTCATGGAATTAGAGCAACAAGAACAATGGCAACCATAATAATAACCAAGCCTTTTCTATTATTGCCACTTTTCATGCGCATACTTCTAGAAATGATGGATTATTGATTGTGGATGCTCGTAGTTGTATTTCTAAGGATAGGCAAATGTTTTTTTCATTTGATAAAACCAAAAAGGATAGGATTTTTGTGATAGATAATTACACTTTCTATATTGAAGGTTTAAATGTTACCAAGTGTGAGAATGGGGTTATTAAGAATGTTTATCATGTTCCTCGATTATCTTGTAATGTGCTATGTATATCTCAAATCAATCGATTAAAAAAGGTGGAAATTTGTCTTGTCACATTTGTGATACAAGGACATTTGGAAAAGGTGTGCTGTTGTGACTTCTAGTGTACTTGATCCAAGGGATAACATGTATGAATTTGCAAGTTTTTAAGAGAAGAAAAGAACCTTTGCATTTGTAGTGAGAATTGATGACATGAGCAAGCTATGGCATGAGGGATTTGGACACTGGAATTATGAAAGCCTAGATAAGGTTAGAATGATAGGACTTCTACTTGTGGTGCCCCAAGGAGTATGTGGAACATATGGACTTAGAAAGCATCATTCTAACAAGTTTGAAAAAGGAAAGCATGGAGGGCAAAAAGCAACTAGAACTTGTTGAAAGTAACAAGTGCTTCTCGATCTTTATTGATGATTTTAAAGAAGAACATGGTTTTATATCTTTAAAAGCAAAAGACATGGGCTTTGAATAGTATGCTCAGTTCAAGGATCTAGTTGAGAATCAGAGTATGTCTAGTATGTCTGTTCTATCAAATATCTTTACACTACCAAAGGTGGGGAGCACATCAATAATACTTTCGAAGGTTTTTTGATCAACTACAAAGTAGCATGGAAAATGACAACTTATGTTTCTCTATAGAATGGTATTGTGCAAAGGTAAAACAAGACACTTGTGGAAATGACTAGTTGTATGATTCAATCAAAAGGATTGGATGATAAAATTTAGGAGACATTCTAAAGAGGGTTCCACGAAGGTTGTTTGCAAATCAAAAACTAAAGAGAAATGGAGTGGATGCAAACTTAATATTTACCACCTATGGATATTTCATATTACACACTGTGGCATGGGAAGGATCACATTATTGATGAGATGCATTCAAAGATGGATCCCAAAAGCCATCCTTTGCATCATGAAAGGATATTTAGAAGTATTTAGAGTCTATAGGGTTTTTGATCTAGACAGAAAGAGTTGATCATTAGCACACACATAGTATTTGATGAATCAAAGAGTGGATCTACCCATTTCTTGGGATCATCCACCATCATTCGTTCAAGAATTCACATGACCATGATCCTTGATATTATGCAGAGTGATTAGGTGGTGGAGAAATGAACTTCAAGAGGATGCATCTACACTAGCTATCAAGAAGAAACCCACATAGTAAAACCTTCTAATCTTCTAAGAGGGCTTTGATGCACAAAAATGCAATGGACATTCAAGAGGGCATGAACACCAAGGAGATCTATAAGAGGGCCTCTAGCAAGAGGATTGTCTAAAGACTCTAAATGTACATGAGGAAGAGGGTCATCCAAGATATTTATTAAGAGGATCATTTAGATATGCACCCAAACGCCTAAGGGAGTTGCTATAATGATGTGCAGAGGAGGATTGCTTGCACAAAGGGTTGTTTGGAGAGGGTTGCTCAGCAAAACGTGTGGTGAATCATTTGGGGATGGTGCTTAATATAGTTTTTAGGGTTGTCCAAGTCAAGGTGCCCAAAAGAAGACATAGGAGTAGAGCTATTAGTAGGAGTTCCACAATGATGGGACTTGCAAATAGATCTTGCTATGGATGAAGTCTAAATTCCAAAAATCCAAACAAAGAATACTTTAGAGAGCAACAATGTGCGTAGATCGAGGTAAGCAAGGACACTTCTTGGAGAATTGAAGAAGCTAACATGTGCTTGAATCAAATTCATCTGACACTTATGACTAAGAACACTAACATCCTTGAACCACATACTTATGGAGTAACTAATGTTGGATTTCACGCCTATTTCTAGAAATGAATAGAAGCAATCCATTCACTCAAATATTATATAGAAAGCATAAAAAAGACGAAAATGAAAGCAAGAGACACATAAATTGTGGGTGCCCTTGAGCACCATAAATAATCACTGTATTATTTGTGGATAAGGATCACAACACTTCGATGCAATGGATGGAGTGGTGGGGGTATTTATACCAATACCAAAATCCCAATTACGTAAATGAGTTTAACCTAAGCCAAATAACAAGCGGGCTTAAGGTTAATTACTAGCTATAATGTGTGTTTAAGCATAACAAGGTAAACTACGACCCATAGGGCTTGCATAATAAAAGATTACAGGATTAAATATAATTTTACAATGATTGTCCTGGAGGCCTATACAAGATTAGATCATACAATGTCGGCCTTGGCCATAAGTCAAATTACACTTTCAACACTTCCCATAATCTGAACCGAGGGGCCAAGGAGAGAAGACATTAGTGATAGTAACATCTCCCTCCCACCCCCCACAAAAAATATTGGATGCTCTAGTGGGCCTTTGCAGTTGAGGAAGATCCTTCTGAATCCCCTTTATCATTTGGAAGACGTCCACCCATCTTCAAAAACTCACCTTCAATCCTTTGCAATTTTAGCAAGCAATTCTTGGTTGGATGTTCTTCCTTCTTGCAGTATCTGCAAATAGTCTTTGAATTCTTTAACAACTTAGCCTGGTCCTTGGGCTTTAGGTCTTAACCTCCTTAGGTTTGAATTCCTTTGCATGAGCATGTATTTGTGAAGTACCACCACAATTTCTTATTGCTACCTGAAAATGAACTAGGAGAGAAAAAAGTTGATCAAGAGTAAGAGTTTTTTGTGTTTCCAAGAACATAGGAATCACATGAACCATAAATCTCAACATCTGAAAAGAAGGAAGGGATTGGAAAGGACAATTTTCACACATTTTGCATCATATTTCTTTTTGCCTCCAAAAGATGCAATATCTACTCTCAATGCCTTGAATCTTGCAATATAGTCCTCAACGCTATAAAATTCAGCCAACTTGAGAGAAGAAAGCTCTAATTCCAAGTGACTTACTTAAGTTGTATTTACTTTCCCAAATAACTCATGCAATTTCGACCATACCTTGATAGGTTCATTCTCTTCTTTGATATGGAAAAGCAATTCTGGTTCAATCAACAAGGAAAATAGGCCAAGAGCTTCTTCTTGCTTATGTTGGCAAGTTTCTTCATCAAGGGCTGTTGCTTTCTCCTCTTGAAAGATGCACCATAGGTTTGTATTGCGTAATAAGCTAGTCATTTGCATTGACCACATGTTATAATTTTGCCCACTGAGGCGAGTAACATAAGCTTGAGGATCCATCGTAAACAATTCGGCCCCTAAAACTGTAATAGGTCCTTAAATTGATGCCACCAATGTGTAAAGCTCGAAAACTTTTGCAATTTGAAGAAAGGGATCAAAATGCTTCTATGTGCAAAACTTATGGCCTCAGGAAGGTTTGTTTTTAATGGACCTCAAAAAATGCAAAAATTAAAGCCCCAAACCTTAGATATGCAGTAACCAATCTTGATCTACCACTAGGTATTCTTTGATTCATTGGTGCGCCCCATTGCTTTTTTGCCACTTCAGTGCCTTTGATTTGCTAGCTTGTCGACACTTGCCTTCTTTTGATTGGTGAATAGGATATATATATATAGTATATAGTGAAAAAATGTGTATAGTTGGCGCTAAGGATGGCCACGTGGGCTGTAAGTTCATCTCCCTTTGCAAAATAGGTGTAGAGCATTGAAGGGACTTGAACCGCGGTCTCTTAGGTGCCAACCACAACACGCTGGCCAAGCCACCATAATAGTCTTTGGGGAGGGAAAGCCCTTCCTTTTTACACGAACTTCCCTCCATCGGCAACAATAGTGAAAAAAATTGGTCAGTGCATGGTTCAAACTCGTGATCCCTTCTCCTGAAAAGTCTCCTGCTATCCAACCATCTATCATGCGCGATGACAATAGAGCGACCAAACCTCTTGTAGAAGGCCAATCGTTTGCTTGATTTCTAAAAGGAGGGGCGTGATTCAAACCTATGCCCTCCTTTGCCGCATGCACAGCGCGAACCGCCATGCCACACCAACAATTGAGTTGCATGTAGTAGCTTTAGAGTTTACCATCTTCATCTCAGTCTTAGCAACAAAAAGCATGTTGTCCCCTTTGATCAAAAAGAATGTGCGACAAGTTTTGAACTCGGGCTCTTGGTGAGCCAAAGCCTTAACACCTACTCCTCTAGCTGCAATGGCCGCCCTGCGTGTAGGGGCGCATCCCTTCTTGAAGAAGGGTGCTGCCCGTTCCTATTCACACGGGCGTCAAGCCAAAGCCAAAGGACAGGAAATGGCCCTTTTTTAAGTTTTAATTTTGGCTTGCTTGTATCAGCCTCCGAAATTTTTTGAAACTCGGTGTTTTTCAGCATAAAAAACTACGAATTTGGAACAACAACAGACTGTAATCCTTACTTTTTTGAATTATGAAGCCTTTTTATGGAAGAAAAAATAGGGTTTTTCTCTAGTACTCTTGAAAAGACAAATGAAAGGGATAACTTAAAAGCTCCTTTTTGTCCCTTATGTGGAAATAGCTTATGAGACTTTGAGGAGAAGATTTGGAAGAAAGATCGGAGGCTTTGTGTGACCAAGTGAGGCAGCTCCATGTCCACTTTGATTCCATGTTGGATTTCATACCTATTTTGAGAAACAAAGGGAATCAATCCATTCACTCAAATCTTATACAAAAAGCATAAAAGGACAAAAAGGAAAGCGAGAGACACAAAAGTTGTAGGTGCCCTTGAGCATCATAAATAATCACTGTATAATCCATGGATAAGGATCACAACACTTCGATGCAATGGATGGAGTAATGGGGGCTATTTATACTATGCAAAATTGCTTATCTGCCAGGCATCAAACTTGTCAGATATTGTGCTCCCCAAAATTAACCCTATCTTATATGGGCAACTTGTACATAGTCTTGTTTATTTGTCTCATAGTTGACCTGATATATTTTTTATAATTGTGTTTTCCAGATTCATACAGATTCCAAGAAAGGTTTACATGCTAACGATAAAGAGAATTGTATGATATATCACATGGACCTATAACATAGGTATTGTGTTTCTAAAAGGATACTTTCGAGCTATGAGGCTAAATTGACTTGGATTATGTCGGAGATGTTAATGAATACAAGTCCATATTAATATACCTGGTCATCATTAGAGAAGTGCCCATTTCGTTGTCTTGCATAAAGCAAAATGGGTGACAGTATCCAATACAAAAGTTTATTGAAACATTCTCAATGCATATACGAAGCTTGAATGGGTCTGAAATCTTCCTCAAGATCTTGGATTTGCACATTAGAAACCAATAACCATTTTCTAAGATAATCAAAGCACTATCCATTGGGCACACAATCTAGTTGCCCATAACAAAACAAAGCATCTTGAAATTCATTACCATTATATTCAAAAGTTGATTTATAAGGGCATTGTTGTGATGGAGTACTACAAAATACACGATCAGCTTGGTCATATGTTCACCAAGCCACTATTAGAAGCCAAGCTTGTTAAACCTACATCAGTGCTTGGGCTATATGAATCTAATATTAAGTGGGATGAAAGATAATGGCATATTCTTGTCCCTTCTAGTCTTTTTTAAGGGTGATATTGGAATGTATTAGTGGTAAACTTGATTTTTGAGGCTCTTTAATGTTTACTTTATGGGTCATCGTATTGATCTATGTCATTGAATGGTGTATCCCATAGCTCATCAATGTAGAACTAGAATGCAAAATACTACAATATATTTCCATTTTGTATAAATAAACAAAGGTACACAATGTGAAGAACTTACAAATACATGTGGGCACATTGCATGTGCAACATGTATGCTTCACATGCCAATTATCTACAAAACATAATGGTTTGGCCAAACAATCAACACACAAAGACTTTCCCTGACCAGCATTGACCATGCCTCCACAAACATCTCTACCTCTACTTGATGATTGACATCCTCCTCAACAATGGTAGATGGTGTACATATAGGTATTATGGAATCTAATAGGTGGTTGACAACTACCTAACCACCATATACCACAAAACATTACATTATATCTATTACAACACATATATTGCCATGTACAACATATGACAACACTAACATATGATAACTCTACTTACACTTATCACCAATACATGATGCATACATCCATGTGCTCTTTCACTTGTGCATTCATACACTCATGCATTCATGCAAATGTGATGTTCCTGCTGACGTGACATTTAGGCTCTAATTCATGATTTGTTTGCTTACATTTGTACTCCTTAGACCAACTCAACATTGGTGAATTGCTAGTCTCTCTTCTTTCTCTTCTTTTAGTTCCATATATCTTCCGCAATTGGCTGCATTACAAACTGTTGCCAAGCAAAATGTTGTTTTCTTATTGCCTGCATTCCTGTGTGCAACCAACCACATCCTAAGTTTGATAGGTAATGTCTCTTGCCACTTGTGTCAAGAGTCAAGGAGTAATGCCCTTTGTGTGCTCCAATCACAATATAGCGTAGGGTTGAGGGGCAGTGTCCATATGGGGCTTGGGGTACCACTCAAAGATCTCAATGACCTAATCACTAGATCCTTTATTGTTTGGTCTGAAATTTTCCTATTCACAAAATGTGGGTGGCCTAAACTGCACACTTTCAGACGATATAATCATAGAGGACACACCCTTGGATGACATGGTGGTCATTTGCACAGACGACATGGTCTTATTTTGCTCCAGCAAAATCATAGAAGACAAGCCTTATGATGGTAGGGCCTTGGTCTATGCATAGGTTGGTGCCTTGCAAGCACCCCTTTTTGTCGGTTGGTTGACATACATGCGTCAATGCTGACCATCTCTTTGTAGCACTCAAATTTTTGCTTAGATGATTTGTTGTTTTTAGACAAATTCTTTCTTTTGTTTGCTCAAATTGTATCTTAGATGATAATTTTGTCTCACAACCTCGCCTTCTTTTTCTTGCTTCCAAACAACCTCTTTCTAGTAGTTGCAACTGGCTAGGACAACCTTTTCCTACATGCAAACAACAACCTCAACCTAAATGATGACCTAAATGATGGCACATTGTCGTAGACGACATGCTTAGAGGGTCTCCACTTGTTGAAAGAATAGAAGGCATCCTTCCAATGACAAATGACCTCCAGATGACGAACAATCTGCTTAGACAACCCCCTTGCTAAAATGGCAAAAGTACTCCTTCAAATGACAGACAACCTCCCCAGACAACAAATGACCTCCTTAGGATGGCAACCAACCCATATTTGCCAAAATGGTAAATGACCTCCTTTGGATGGTAGATGCCCTCCTCCAGACGACAAATGACTTGCTTGAATAACCCCCTCTTGTTGAAGTGGTAAATGCAAACTGTCTCCTCTAGATGACGAACGACCTCCTTTGGACAATAGACAACCTTCTTCGAGTGAAAGATGACCTGCTTAAACATCCCTCTCTTGCTAGAATGGTCGAGGGATTCCTTTAGATAGCAAATTGTCTTTTTTAGATGGTAGATGACCTCCATCGGATGACAAATGACCTCCTTTGAATGACAAATGACTTGTTGAGGTGGCCCCCTCTTGGCAGAATGTTAGATGACCTTCATTGAAAGGTAGATGGCTTGCTCAAACAACCCCTCACTGAAATGGTAAATATCCTTTGTACGATAGACGACCTCCTCAAAATGGCAGATGACCTCTCTTGTATGTTAGACAACCTACTCAGATGACCCCCTTATGCTTGAATGAAAAACAACCTTCCTTAGAGGACAGATGGCCCCTCCGAGGCAACATATGGTCTCCTCTACATGGTAGACACCTTACTCAGACAACCCACTCTCCAAATGGTTGACCAACCCTTCAACCTTCGATTGTAGGACCAAACAGGCTTTGAATCATGTTGCTTGATTCTATGGATTTCTACAATAACCTCAGCATCATTGTGAAACAATATGAATTCATGGTGAAGGCTTCCCATAACTTCTAGGTTTGGTGTTTGCCCTTTGGAACTTTCATGTACCAATCTATTGTGATTTCACACTGTGTCATAGGGAATAACCACCTCTAATCAACATCATTCTTTTGCTTATTGGCATTCTAGATCATAATGTTTGATTGGGTCCTTTGTTCCACTAGCATCAAACATGGGACTTGTTTAGGTCAATATTGGTCGTTGTTGTGATTGGTTGATTCGACATAGGCAATTGTTGCTCACTTGTCTCACTTTCATCACATGAATTGTTGGAGACACCCCATTGTAGTTGCTCCAGTTTCGAACTCTTGTCTCTCTTCATAGCATTGGACTCACCAACCTACAATTGACCTAATGTTGGATTCTCATCCCGCTCACCATCGTATGTGCCAATATGTAGTTGCTCCAGTACTAGACTCTTATCATGCTGCTCCAGTACTAGACTCTTATCATGTGCATTGTCAAACATGCCCCTCCACATTTGCTTTGATGTTAGACTCCCATTCCACTCACCATCAAACACACCAAATTGTAGTTGCACCATTGCTAGTCTTCTATCACATGCATTTTCTAATGCATGATTTGCTTCAATCACTAGCAACCTTTCTTGCTGAACCAGATTTTCTCCTCCATCAAATTTGTTGTCACTTTTCCCTGTGCTTTGTGTTATGATGCATGCCTTCATCATGCCTCGTGTTGTCACATGTACCTTCTTAAGTGTCATTATCCATACCATCATCATGCCTTGTGTCGTCACGCATACCTTCTTCAATGTTGTCATCCACACCTTCATCACACATTCCTTCATTGACACTTGGCCCTTTGTTGACGTCAACAAAGAAGTTTGCACTACTTTTTTTTGCAGATTCCAATCTTAGCTCCTTGCAAGGAGGCAATATAACACTTGGACTATGCTGCTTGTTGACTATTGTGCAATCGCCCTGTTCTAACTTCTCGAGTGAGATGCTTGTCACAACTCCTTGTCACCATGTTTGGCTCAATTTCACACAGTCAACAACACCAAAATGTAGAAATAGAATGCATTACACTACGATATAATTCTATTGTATATAAACGAACAAAGGTACACATTGGAAATAACTTACAAATACATGTGGATACACTGCATACAAAGCATATCCTTCAAAATTGAAATGTTTGCAATACATCATGGTTTGTTCAAACGCATAACATACACAAACTTGCCTTAACCATCATCAACCAACATACTTCCAAAAGGATGTTTACCTCTACCTCTGATGATCGATATTCTTCTTGACAATGTTGTACTATGTACATATAGATATTATGCAATCGGATAAGGCAGCTGCCATATAGATATTATGCAATCGGATAAGGCAGCTGCCTAACTACCACCAAACTATCCGTATACATCAAAACATTAAAATACCCTATAACATTACATAATATTTATTACAAGCACATATATTGCAATGTACACATTTGACAACATTACATGATAACAATTACATATGAGAACTCTATTTACTTGTATCACCAACAAATGGTGCATGCATCCATGCGCTTGTGCTCATACACATGCATGTGTTCATTTAGACATGATGTTCATGTGGCAATTCGACATTCTTCTTCCTACGACCAACTTGTGGTGTCTTGGGATTTGTGATTTCATGATTCGTGCTGTATAAATCCATCCTAAACATCAAATTTTTGTGCTCTTTTTTTTCAAGATCGTTATTTGGTGTCTCTTTGTATCTCCTTATGCTCAAGTTCTTTATGATATTTGCTTATCACTTGGAGGCTATATTCAAAACATGTTGACATTCCTGTGTTCATGATATTTATTTGTCATGAAGACATTGTGCCAGTGGATGTTAGCTATCAAATGCAACCTTAACTATCAGCTAATTCATATCATCCATTACAATATTAGCATAAAGAATTACAAATGATCTTGGAAATGTCCTAACTAGCAATTTATATAACATTTAGAATTGATAAGTACAAAAAGCTTATCACTCCTAAGAATTGGGGTTCAGAAACTTTTAGACAATCATATTATTTCTTCGATTGAAGAGCTTATCACAGTTCACTTTTTCAAAGATGGGCCTTTCTCCTCCTTAATTCTGGTGGACAGATTGGAGATGGAATTTGAGTACTACTTTTTGGAGGGATAATCCAAGAGTTGCATATCAATGGCTTTCAAATTTTCTTGTCATGCAGGGATTACAGCCTTCACTTGGCGTCATTGTGTCACACTTTTTGGCGCATTTGCGTTGAGCCCCAGAAGGCTTGCTTCACTTGGAATTTGACGTATCAAGGATTGTCTCTATTTGCTATAGAATATCAACTTTTCAATTTCTAGTTTGCCCCAAGGCAAGATCTGCTCAGAAATGGGATTCCTTTTTGTCTGTACTCCCATTTCCTGTGATTGGCTAACTGCACTTTTGATGGATATGGCCTTGACTGTCAGATGGGTGCTTCAAAGCTGAACAAAGTTAGCCCCACCCCAAGGGTCCCCAGGTTCTATGTTAGCAACCGTCCTGACGTGCACAATGACATTAGAGCCTGTGTGGAGGTTCCCATGCACTATGGAGCTCTTGCTGAACTCTTGTGCTCACATTGGCAATTGACACTAGTCCCCATGCACATATGCCATGTGGGGGCTGGAATTCCAAGCACAATCACTAGTATCCCTGTTTGGGAGTTGTAATATCCAACGGAGAATGCTCTTCCCTTGAGAGTGACATTAATTGCAAGGTTTATGTTGGAAAGTGATCCTTCATATCCAAGTGGGTAGGGTGGCCGGCATGAGGATAATGATGACATTCCCCTCTGCTTGGGGCTGTTACTGCTACTTAAATGCTGTCTTGATTTACCTATATGTGATTGATTTCGCTTTTGGCACGTGTCTTGGTTTCTCCGCACATGTTTTATTCAGCTCTTCACATGTCTTATTGTCCTTATTGCAGCGGTGATTTTGCATTATGTGTTTAAAGCTTTCAGTTACTTTGGATGTTGGGCTTGCAACCATTCTGCCCATATATACTTTTTATTAAATATTTGTACTTCTGCATTTATAGAAAGGTTTGGGATTAAGCCATCATTCTCCCTCTTAATTGCAATTTTGTGGCAGATGTAGGTGCTTGTTGAAATTGACTTCAGAAACGATTTGGAGAGTATGTCTGCACTCTGGTCATTCACTCTGCAATATTGGATCTGAATTTTATGAGCAGCAAGCAGCTATCTGATGTAGTGGAAATGAATTTGAGTATGCTTTGATCTTACATAAAGGACAGGATTCTGAGTGAAAGAATTATACTCTGATTATCACAATAAAACCCAACACATCAATCTCGGAAGACACAAATCAATAATAATTGTGGTAACTATATAAGTTAGCAACTTCTTCAGCCTCTTATATCTAACTTTAGTATTGTACAATCATATTGTATAGGTTTTCATACTGCTTCACAAAATCATGCCTGTTCCTAAATGGAATGCAGAGCCAGAAGTGGATTTTCTATTTTCTGGGTCTCCAGCTGAACATGAATAAGTTTAGCTGGCAAGATGCAGGTCTCCATCTATTTGATACTCAATGCCATGCTGCTATGCCTGTGATGTTTTGAAAAATACTCTTTAGCGGCCTTTCCATGGGATGCTTGAGGATTCACTATGAGGGAAGACATTGGTATCAACATATGAGATAGGTTTCAGTCAAATTATTGAGACTTTTAACCAGCTGTTTGTATAACATTTCAGTAATAGGTTCTGTTTCCATATCAACATTCAATTTTATTATTTTTTCTTCAGATTCACACACAGTTAGAGCATCTTAATTGTGCATATTAAACTGATTTTGAAAGTTGGTCCTATACCTAGGCTATGAAACAAGAATCTGATCATCTTCTTCCAAAACTTAAAACTCCAGGCAGCAATGCAACAGTCCCATAGGGCCATGTCAGTCTTATCCAAGTTAGTTTTCAGATTTTCTTTGCTAGAATCAACAAAGTCAGAATAATGACCAGTAATAAATCCACATAAAGAATGTTGATCAGAATGTTGCTCCAATAAAAGTTGGCATTTAAATCTCAGTCAAAGGGATTGCAAAACACATCTCAGTCCCTTAAAATAGTTCTGTACTTAGCCTTCGGAAGTCATACAATGATTTTCTCCAAGCAGCAAACCAAATGTGCCTTCAGGAAACCAGCTTGCTGATGCATATAAAGCTTCTCAAGATTGCGATTGAGAAACACAGATTTGACATCTGTTCGATGATTTTCTCACTTCAAATATGCAACAAGGGTGAGAACTATTTTGATGGTGGTCATTTTGGCAAGAGGAGTAAACATACCTGTGTAATCAATCCCTTTCTGCTGGGAATACCCTTTGACAACTAATGCTTTTTGATCCCTCTGTCAAATTGGGACTTGATATCATATACCGACTTACAGCCAATGAGATTCTTTATTTTTGCCTTTTGAAACTATGGTCAACTCCTAGGTCTAATTTCTGATTAGGAAATTTTACTTTTATTTCTTGGCTGATTCCTGTTCGTCTACATCTTCAGCCTTCTTATAAGATTGAGGATTCCTGAGCTTTATGGTACTAAAAGCATGATTGGTGTGCTGCCTCCTGTTCTTCTTGGTGTTGTTAATTTTTATTGTGTTTCTCATCTGAAAATCTGATTTCATCCCTTTTGACTGAAAGAGAACTACAGTATTGGAAAACAAAGCAAACATGCTAGAAACTGAACTAAAATCCAAAAATCTATGACTGAAATCTGAGATTTCTGAGAAGAGATCTATAACATTGGACAGCAAATCTGAGATGTGAAATCTAAGATACAACTTTACTTTATACCAAAAGACACTTTCAAACAGCACATAAAAAAGGATTCTTTCTCGAGATGGTATGGATTCTTACTAAGGCCTAATGTATTCAAGGGCAATATGGGTGCCACACTTTGCCAAGCTGATTAACTCTCGTTAACTACCTGCAGAACACATTCTTCAAATAAAAGAAAAAAACCTTAAGACTTACAACTTTTGTATAATTTATTCCTTTTATACAATAAATACTGGATGCTTGTGACTCTCTCTATGACAATATAATTTGTAAGTTCGTAAAGACATTATAAACAAAATGCTTTGTACTCCCTCATTGTTTTTTGTATCTTGATATTACACTCAGAAAAATTTAAAACATCATAACTAGTAATTATTCTTTTTATTCTTTGTAACTCCAAAAAGATTCCTCATAACTCCTGCATTATGACCTCTATGACAAGACTTTTTGTAACTTATGAATTTGTTGTTTACATAAATGCTTTTGACCCATGTATTATAAATACACTTTTTAATATAAATGGATTATCACACCAACAAAACAAATTCATTCATGACAGTTCCCCCTCCACCCCCACTTGGAATTGTCCACAAAGCTTGGGAACCAAATGGAAGCTCAACCATGCTGCTGCTTCTGCTCTCTCATGCATCCTATGTCTTATCCAGATGTGAAGTGCCAACTTTGGTGTAGCCTATTTTGGTCTTTTAGTGCTGCCTCTAGATCGAATAAAATTATGTTAGTTCATTATGGGTTGTAGCATGATGTTCTCTCTTGAATGTGAAATGCCTTTTTGCAAGAGTATTATAAAATTGTTGTGCATACAGATAATGGGCTCAGTTGCATCTCTTCATATTTTATGATGTTCCTTGTCCATATTCATTGTTTTCATGTTCATCTATCAATATCATTCGTTCCTCTTCTTCATGGAGATCCTCATCCCTTGTCACTTGGGGTTGTTCCTCATCTTGGTAGGGATCCTCATCCCATATCATTTGTAGTTATTCTTCATCTTGAAAGGAATCCTCATTCCCTACCACTTGTGGTGCTTCCTCATCTCTACAGAGATCTTCACTAACATATTCATAGATAGAGTTATATCCATCCTTGCTAATTGCTTCCTCAACTAAGTTCTCATATTTCAAGAACTTCCCTTCAAATCTTCTTCATAGAGTTCAACATACTCCAAATTGATAGGTTTTCAAGAGATATTCCCATAAGCTTGGATCTTAATCAATGACTGCTTATAGATGTTCAACTTCTCTGCTATGGTTTACTATCATTAAGGCTTCTTCTTCAATCCAAGAAAGCGGTTTTGACATATTATTATCTCAATTTGAAAGTCTCCTTTTGCCTTTTGACTGAAAGCTGAATTTTCTGGAAACGTGTCTAATGTCTTGGATGGCAAAGCAAACATACTCAAATCTGAACTCAAGTCTCATTTTTACCCCTAAAGACTGAAGTTTGAAGTTTCTAAAAAGAGATGGATAGCATTGAACAATAAATCAGCCACACCAAATATCTACATGGAAATCTGAAATCTAAACTGAACTGAAATATAAAATCAGAATTGAGATATGAAATTTGAAATCAAATACAACTTGCTTGTATTCCAAAGAAACATCTGTAACCGATACATGAAAGAATATATTTTTTTGAGAGGGTATTGGTTCCAACTCAGGCCTAAAAAGGTCTTCACATATCTATGCATCCTTGTTTGCATTCAAGAGTAGCCACCAGGGCTTCGACACATTCTTCCTCTTGTATGAGGCAGGGCAGGACAATGGGTTTTCAGCACAGGATATTGGCTACCCCACATTTGACTAGGAGCTGCAGACAGACGCAGTTTACCAATCTTGCCATTTTCTACTAGTTCCTTGGCTATGGATGCTAGAAGAGTTTTGGGAAGTTGGACTTCATGCCTTTCCTGGTTTATCCAATCAGGCCCCCTTAGCCCTGTCTTGGGATAATTGGTGATGATGATAAGTCTGCTTCCCCTTCTACATGGCATTCCACCACTGATTAGAGTTGGCACTTGGATCTTCTCTATTTCTTTCTTTTCCTTTGACTTCTGGTTCTCTTATCTCTTCATATTTACTTGAAATATATTAGGGTTTATTCATTTTTATGTCCACCCCCTTAAGGATGTGTTCAGATTTTGTACAATAATTTAACTTTAGGGAAGTTTTCCCCTGTCTCTAGTTTAGATTAGTAACACTTTCTTGGTAAGTACAGTGCTTTGTAGCAGTTTTTTTATTTATTTTTAACTTTTCAAATTTTGAGTCCCTTTGACCTACTTTGGTCATTTGTGGACATTAATTAAATTATCTTATCTTGAAGGGCAGTGTTGGCGGTGCACTTAGCCAAGCCAAGTAACCTCTTATAAGCTACCTGGAAAACACATTCTCCAAAAACACTTTTTCCCCTAGGACTTGCAGCACTTCATAGCTAATTTCTGAGCTTTTTATAGCTCGTTTCTTTAAACTGGACATAGTAAATGCTGGCAAATCCCTCACCATGACAAGATGCTTTCTAAATCCATTATGACAAGATGCCTTGTAACTCCCTCACTATTCTTTACAATTCCATATTACACTTAAAAAACTTTATAACTTCCTACTTTGTTCCTTGTAATTTCTATCAAAGGATTCCTCCAACTCCTCCATTCTGACCTCTATTTCAAGATTCTATATAATTCCTATAAATTGTCATTCACATAAATGCCTTAGACCTATGACACATATTATGAATACACTCTGTAATACAAATAGAATATCACAAGAGAAAACAAAAAGGGTTCATGGCAACATCAATCTGCAGATTGGAAACCTTAAAAGGGTATGTTATTCCCAATTAGATATTTGAAATTAAACAGCGAAAGAAGATCCTTCTGCAGATAGATTGCTAATTAGATTCAAGAGACACAATCGGAGATTAATAAATTGAACTGTCAAGAAGATTAATAGGCCCAAGAGACTGAGCAGAAGACCGTTCAGATTTATATTTTGTCTTCAAATATTATAACTTTCTAATTTAAGTATGGTACAGTCTATTGGCCTTTTATGCCTTGCTGTATCCTACAAAAGTGCATTTATGGCTTCTTAGGTCTAATCTCTTCCTTTTATCATCTGTAATTGTGAATTTTTTAATTGTGGATACAAGATTACATAACAAGGGTGAAAGGACACCAACAGATAGACAAATAAGACTAGAAAGAAAAATAACTCAGACAAAAAGCGGAGAATCTCTCTCTCTGTCTCTCTCTCTCTCTCATCTTGTGTGTATATATACATATCTGCACATTATGCATTGTCATGTATGACACATCTCAAGCATATCATATACAAGATTAAAAAAAAATATATTGTCTCTGTATTGGGTATATACCCCTATAACCTGCATCTGTATGTATGCAACTTATATATATTGACATTTGTTATCATAAGGGGCCAACCCATCATTCCCTGACAACATTTTTACATATGAACATTACACACATAAATATTTAATTTATCCAACATCTCTATCAAGGGCCCCAGCGTTAAATGCCTATCTATGAGAGGGATGAGGCATTGAGTCTTCTTTGACGTGCAAAATTACTAGTCAATTTTCTCCTTCCTAGGCAATGGCCTTTCTGGGGTTACCTAGACTTGTCATCATAGCTTATGATGAGAAACTATGCTAATAAGCTAAACATAAAAAGTCATACCAAAGTATAAAATTTTATGCTGGAAAAGCAAAATAGAAGTCTTCTCTCATTCAAAGTGTATAATGGCATAAGCCACGAGAAAGGACTGCAGAAGTTTCTTGCAAATTTCAGACTTTAAAAGTGGGGTGATTGCAGTAGATATGTCTAAAGTTAAGGCTGGAATAAACTATACCAAATTCTTCAATGCTGGGCCTAAATCTTTATCACCTTTGTTGAAATGTGTAATCTTCACTTATTAGGCCATGTTCGATGTTGTATTGCGTCTTGTATTGTATAAGCTTAATGGCCTACTTGGCAACTTGTAAGGTGATCCATGTAATATTGTATTAAGAATTTGACATTTATTGGGATTTGTGCCTTCTATTGAAGAATATTTATACTTCACCCCCCAGCCGTCCATTGTATCGGTGGGAGATCATTTTTGCATTGTTAGTAAAGAAGATAATTGGTGTCCAATGGCACCTTGCCCATTTTTTGTTTCATTCTATTTCATTCCTTCTATGTGGTGATCTATGTAATGTAGTCATTCCTTTTGTTCCTCTCTGATATATTGATTCCATTCATTCCTATCTAGGTATTGTGAATTTCTATATGCTATCAAAGTGTGTGTGAATCGCCATTACTTGATCTTGCTGCGATCTTCCTTGTAGCAGTGATTTTGGAGATATTTTCTGTGAAGGGTGGTTGTGGCAGTTTTTTGATTGGAGCAATATTCTTTTTCTTTTTAATTATCTTTCTTTGGGTCTTTTCCAAAACCCAAGGTTATCTCATTGATTGGCATAAATTGCTTCATATTAGATTCATGCTTCAGAGGAAGCAACAAGAAGTTATGGTGATCTCTGCTCAGATTTTATTGTTTCCAGCATTTTTTTGGTCTTCTTCATCAAGGGTTTCCATCAGTCTTGTTTTCCAGAAGGCCACTTAAAATATTGAATCCTTATGGACAGCCTTATTGCATTGACAGTTTTTGAGCAGGCCTTTTAGAACCACAAATGATGATTCTCAAGACTGGACTATAAGGAGAGTTAATGGTTCATAGTTCTCTCTTCACACAATTTCAGTTAAAGGGAGGGCAGTCTCAATACTAAAATCTAATAAATGGTATTTTTGCATAGGTTGTAATGATTCATTCAAGAAGAAGCTTGTTTTCGGATTTTCTGCAGAAAATTGTGGGGATCCTAGTTTAGCACTTTTGTCAAATCCTCCATTTGGGGTTTCACATGATGATTGCAGAGAGTGAGGTGTATTTCAGATTTTAAATTTCTAAAATTTGAAATTTGGAGGGAAAACTTCCCATTCACATTCCTCGTGCCCTCCATTTGGTTAGTTGTGTAGTGTGTGGGTGCCATTCAACGGTTCTTTCAATGAGGGATCACTTCTTAACAAAGCTCTCATGTCCCCTTTTCAACAGTGCATTATGACATCCTCACTAGTGGGCTAATGCCAAGGCTCCCAAACTGAAGGGTTTGTGGGGTCAACGCACTACCAACTTGTTGGAAGTGTCCCACTCTCTTAGTGGGTGATTCAACAGTCAACATATGACCAGGGGCACCTTATTAGCCTAGCTAGCCTTTGGCATCCACGACCTAGTGGTTGGGGGGTCCAACCCTAGGGCATCCTTGTGGCTTCTCCAATTATTCTCGATATGCTTGATATGTAGCTCGGGTTGGTAGATGTGGTGAAAACAATAGACATGACATCTTTGGGAGGCAAAAACAAAACCTTTTTTAATATATAAAGAGGAAATTTTGGCCAATCCAAACTTGCCATGTGAATTGGTGGTAGACTATGATAAGCTACAAGACATATTTCAATCCAACCAAACAATGTGCGCCGTGTGGCAAATTTGGATTCTTAGAGGGAACCCCAAGGTTTGGATTTTTAATTTTTTATTCTTGAGGGATATTTATAGGATAAAATTCTTGGAGGCCATAACTTTGTCAAATGAAATTGTTTTCAGCCCTCTTTTAGATTGCATGTTTTTTTTTTTACACTCTACGTAGTGAAGGTCTTCTTTTTTGGCTGTTTCATAGGTGTAGGGATGAATTCTTGGAAGACCGTGATAGAGCCCAGGTCCTTTGTTACTTGTTTGAATGGGTGGAGTTATAGTATATGGTCTACACAAATGGTTGGTTTATATTGAAGTAAAGCTTTGTGGAGTGTCTTTGATGCTGGGTGTGACAATGATTTTTGATGAGAAAACCCTTCTTTCTAATAAAGAGGAATTCTTAGGCCTCTTTTCTCTATTGGTTGAGGCAGATTTACTTTTCCATGTTAAGGATGAAATGGATCCCTCTTTTTTGTGGTCTAAGTTGAACCATTTAGGAAAGTGAATTCCATGGAATTTAGCCGTTTGGAGATGGAGCTTGCTACTCTTAATTTGGGGATTTTGCTACAGTTGAGGAATATGTCGCTAGGTTCAACACATTGGGGGCATATATTGTGACTTTTGGGGGCATGGATAAGAAAATTCTTGAATTGATCCAAATTTTCTTTGCCAACCTTTCTTCTCAATACAAGATGCTCAACCTTATGTGGTAAGTTGTCCTTTTATTTGTTAAAGAATATGCTCCTTTAACTCTTGATGATCTTTTCACACTCTAGTGTATTTTCAAATTACTCCAAGGAATTGCGGTTATCTCCCTGCTGAACAAGCTCATGCAAAAGCTATTCTCAAATCTATGGATTTGAAGACTAAAAATTCCAAGAGTGAAGAGTCCAAAACCTCTAAAAAGAAATGGGTTACTTGTAGGTATTATAAGAAAAGTGGCCATAGTTCCAAGAATTGCCTTGCTAGACACCAAATAGTGAAACAAAATTTAAGAAGATAGGTTTGATGATAGTCTTTTTGACACATCTCATGACTTTGAGGAGGCCCCTTCGAATAGTACACATTGCTATGCACTTATGTTTTTGGTCATCCTCTTCATCTTAAGAGTGGATTGTAGATTTTGGAGCCATTAGGCATATACTAAGCATCGACATCTTCTCTTTAATTATAGCCACCTACACATCGATGAGAGAGCTGTTTTTTTGGAGATAATTCTGCCTTACAAGCTTTAAGGTTTTGTGACATTACTTTTAGTGCAACCAAATTTGGAGAGCTCCTTCATGTTCCAAGACTTGCACTCAATCTCCTTTCTATATATCGCATCTCTTACACATAAGGTGGAGCTTTAGCCAGATTGATGGATTGAAGAATTTTTTAACCCTAGATGACTGCTAGCCTATGCTTCTTCTTTCTAAACAAATCAGATCTGTAATTTATTTAAGATAGAAACAGTTTCTAAGCATGCAACAATCATACAATGGCTGAAAATGAACAGTGGAAGCAAAATATATATCTGAACCTGTAAGTATTACAGAATAGAGGAGGCTACAGCTACAACAGAACAACCTACTCTCTTGCTGCCTTTTTGGCCAGCAATTTCATTGTTCTTCTCCTCTTAAGCTTGTAGTTTTCCTTCAATAATTTGTTCTTCTTTTCTTTCTGTTATGTAAAACACTCTTGCCCTTCTCCTTTTATGCTTGAAAAAGAAACCCTAATCTCTTTAGATGTATGGTCAAGATTAGATCTCATCTCATCTTGAGATGTATGGTCAAGATTAAATCACTTAAGTGAATTACAAAATAGAATTATCACTTTACAAATAATGAGAGGAAATGGACTAATAGGAAATCTAAACCTAAGACACAACTCCAAGTGCCATGTAGATTCTCCCACTCTCCGTTGTGGGTCCCACTATGCCATATCATCCTCTGCATCATCCTCGAAATGTCTCGAACCACTTCTAGCACGTTCATACTGAAGCCTGTGCAAGAAGTTCCTGTCCGAGCTACATTTCTCAATATTGCTAAGGACATGGATGATGATTTCAAGGTTGATGCTTTAGGGTGTTGTGATGAGAACAGTCATATGTACCAACTTGGTTTTGCTTCGGCTTTTTCAGAGTGGAGGGTTTTTGTTTCCATGGCTGCTAAGGCCAATTCTACAAGTGAGCTTTGGCATCAATGATTGGGGCACACCAATGTTGGATCCTTGAGACATATGAGTTGTATTTGTATGGCTCACAATCTTCCATTGATTGAACCACTTTTAGGAGTTTGTGAGGGATTTGTGAGGGAAACACTTTCATCAGACCTTCCTTAAGGACAAAGCTAGGTGAGTCTCTTAGCCTTTGGAGTTAATTCATAGAGACATTGTGGGCATACAACAGTTCAATCTCCTGTACTACATTCTCACAATATTGATGATTTCATTAGGGTGGTTTGGGCCCATACCATCAATCCAAGGGCGAAGCCTTTGCTAAGTTCAAGGAGTTTAAATCCTTAGTGGAAAATCAAAGAGAAAGCAAGGTGAAATGCTTAAGGACGGATCATGGTGGAGAGTTTGTCAACAATAAGTTTGAGGAGTTTTTGACTTCCCATGGCATTTCTTAGCAACATATTGTTTAGTATACACCCGAACTAAATGGTGTGGTTGAGCAGAAAAGTAGGGCCGTTATGGAGATGGTTCATATTCACACTCGTTAGGTTAATCCTAGGCCTTGGACAAAGTTTGCTCACTGTGTAATGTATATTAATAAATATTATCGATAGGACACATACTCGTGCTATTAAGGATATGATGCCCTTTGAGAGATGGATATGAGGAAGAAGCCTTTTGCTATGCACTTTAGAGTGTTTGGGTCAGTTGCTTGGGCTCCCATTCCTATTGAGTTGCATAACAAGCTTCAAGCAATGAGTGGCAAGTGCATTTTTGTGGCGTATGATGTGAGGTTGAAGGGCTATTGACTTTATGATCTCACCTCTCATGAGGTTATTAGTAGGCATGATGTTTGTTTTAATGAGTCATCTCCTGATATGCTTTTGGGGCCCCTTTAAGTCCTCTCCATCTCACTCTATGCCTAATGGTGACTTCTCCTAGTGAGCTTCTAATGGGTCATTGTCTCCTTCAACTTCCAATCAATTGGATAATTCAGATAGTGCTATTGAGCCTCCTCTTAGTTCTTTAGTGGAGGAAGTTGTTCCCTCCCTTTGGATGACCCAGTTCATGACATATTCTTAGATTCTAATGATGCTTGGGATTTGTTAGTTCCCAATATGGTTTCTACTAGTTAGTTTCCACCTCTTGAGTCTTGACCTATAGATGGTCTTGTGCCCAAGTGGGCTAGGCGCGCTTTACAAGATGCGATCTCCTCTTCAATAGGAATGTCATTGAAAAGGTGGATGTTGATGGATATTTTAACTACTTATAACCAGGCTAAGGGATGTCTTGAGTGGGAGGCAGCTATGCATGTGGAGCGTTATTCTCTTATGAAGAACCACACTTGGGAGTTGGTTTCCTTGTCCAAGGACAAAATTATGAGACCAAGTATAGTGTCAAAGAGAAGCATAAGGCTTATTTTGTTGCCAAGGAATTTTCTTAGGAAGGAGTTGATTACAATGAGACCTTTGCCCTTGTTGCTTGGATCTACTCCATCCGTATGATCCTCTCCCTTGCTGCTTCAGAACATTGGAAACTTCACTAGATGGATGCCAAGAGTGCATTTTCTCATGGGGACATTTAGGAGATTTATATGCATCGACCTCGAAATGTTGCTTAGAATGACTCTACACCATTGGTTTCCAGACTCAGGAAGTCCTTATATGGGCTTATGTAGGCACCTCGTGCTTGTTATGAGAAGATTCATAGTGTTTTCTTTAGTGTTGATTTTCTCACAGCGTGGTGGATCGGATGATTATTGTGCTATATGTTGATGATCTGATCATTATGGGGAGTTCTTCCTCCATTATTCAGGATCTGAAGCTACAGCTTCATTAGCCATTTGAGATGACAGATTTGGATGTATTTCATTACTTTCTAGGCATTAAAATTACTGTCTTAGGGGTTTTTTGTAGCCTCAGTATGCCTTGGAGTTAATGTAGTGGTTTTGGATGAAGAATTGTAAGCTAGCTTCTACCCATTTTGTTTTGGGGTTAACTTGAGGCTAACTATCCTTCTCCTTTAGCAAATGCTTATTTTTATTGACTAATAGTGTGTAGTTTTCTTTGTCACCTACACTAAGCCAACCATCTCCTTTGCTATCAGTCTTTCTTCCGGGTTTATGCAGGCACCTCATGAGAGTCACTGGAAGGCTGTTTAGTGGATTCTTTGCTATGTTAGGTGTACTGCTTGTACAAGCATCCATTATGCTGCAGGGGCTCTCGTTGTTTTAGAAGGGTACTGGGAAGTACATTGGGTTGGAGATCCACATGAGCAGAGATTGCCTTCCTTTTTCTTGTTTCCCAATCCTGGTTCCAAATCTATTTGTTTATGTTTCAAGAAACAAGATATTATCTCTTTCTTTTCCACGCATACAAATTATTGCAGTGCCAAGTATGCTGGAAAACATATAGTGTAGATGATGATGTTTCTTGAGCAGTTGAGTCTTCCATAGAAGGGCCTTTTTTTTTTTTGCGATAACCACAACACCATTCACTTGATCTGCAATCCTTTGGAGCATCAATGGACCAATCACATTGAATGTTGGACACATAAGATTTGGCAGCTTCACTCTCAGGGCTTGTTTCTAGCACATGTATGGCTTCAGCAGATTGGCTTCTAAACATATTTAGAGGGTGGAGGGTGGGCAGCAATAACAACTGCCGTTATTGCTGCCCACCCTCCACCCTCAAGGTTAGGTCACTTCACTCAGTTGTAAAGCGTATGGACGTGGGAGAGCTTCCATTAAGGGGGGATGTTTAGTAATGTCTTCTCTTTATGGCCTCTCAATTGTATCGTGTTATATTGTATAGGCCTATGGGCCCATTTGGCACCTTGTAAGATGATCAATGTGATATTGTATTAACCAATGATATGTCAGTTTGACATTTATTTGGATTTATGCCTTGTTTAAAGGAGTATTTATACTCCATCCTCAACCATTCATTTTATCGGTTGGAGATCTTTTTCGTATTGTAAATAAAGAGGATAACTGGTGTCTAAGGGCACCTTGCCCATCTTTTGTGTCTAACTCGTTTTTTAGTTCCTTCTATGCTGTAATCTGCATAATGTGCTGATTTCCTTCATTCCTCTCTAAGTATTGGGAAATTCTACAACCTTTGAATGGAATATGTGTACCAAACCTCCTTGAAAGTGTTAGATTTCAAATAGTTCACTGTTGTGCTGCAGTCTGTATGTGCATTGCTGTTATTTTGACCTTTGGTTCAGTATTTGGGATAGCCACCTTCATGATTGGCAGCATACCCTCATGCATCATATGAATCTTGGGTGGGTTTCCATAGCTCTTCAAATGACTCTTCAAAACATTGTGTTTTGTGGTTGAAGAGGTACTTCAATTCTTTGTCCTTTCAGTGACCCTTTCAAAGACACATTGAACTTATTAGAGCAGAAAACTAGAGCTGTAACAGTGTAGAACTTGGTCAAGATTTAGGTGTAATCAAATGCCTCTCTGACATCATGTTTGGAATGTTTGCTTTATCTTGCAGGAACATGGATTCAATGTGTGTGATTTCAAGAGCACTTTGTTGTATGATAACACCTGAACTATATCAAGCTTTGACCAAAATGCATTTATAAGTTTGAGTCTGTAATACGTATAACTCTGGTCTATGGCCATTTCTTAAACTTGTAGACATCTTGACAGACAGAGCATTTAATTAATACGATTATTTTGGATTCATTCATAGTTTATTATGTTTTTATTATATATATATATATATATATATTGTCATCAGCATACAAGTCTCATTAATAATTAAACTCTGTTATTGACTGCAGTTGAGGGGCATTGGATTTCTGCAGTGTTGAAGAAGATATGGTGGATGGTTTTCCTTTCGAAGTGCCTCAAGAGCATTCCAGCAAGCCTCTTTTAAAGGGGAGGGCAACAGTGGAAATGAAAGTGAAGGTCAAGAACAATCCTAATCTTGAAGATGTCATTTTTCGGCTGGTCCTTGATGGATATAATGCCCCCGTTACAGCAGGAAATTTTGTAGACTTAGTAGAGAGACACTTCTATGATGGCATGGAAATTCAAAGAGGTCAGTATTGCTCTGGATTATTTCTTTGTTGTTTTTTCTCAGGTTTGGATTCATGAAAAATCAGAATTGAGAGAAATGCTTATTATGACCACTTTAGATGTATATCTTATTATGACCACTTTAGATGTATATTTCTCCACCAACTTAAGGATCTCGATTCCTTACATAACATGCATCCAGGGCAGGCCCTGTAATCTCTCATAGAAATGATTCCCTGCTTTCTGTCTTTTTATCAAATTTATTGAGGGACTTCTGATCTGTTTAGATTGGTCGCAGATTCGAAGTTTTATAGGCTACTAACTTGAGTGTCAGTTTGATCCTGAGCTAAGAAATGTTATCTATGTCTAATGTATAAATAAGGCGGGCAATTCTAGTAGTACTCATAAAGCTGGATGAAAGTTATGATTGCAAAACTAAGAGCCAACTCTTATGAGGTACATGGTGAAAGTGGTAGGTGGAATCACCCAAAGAGACATATTGGAAACGAAGAATCTGTAAGTTATGCAACTCAAAAGCAGTAGAGAATGGAACAGTTTTCTTTAACCTGCCCCACAACATAATGATAGTAGGCACAGTTACGCAGATATTTGCAGTGGTAATCTCGCATATAAAATTTTAAATCAAGGCAATCAAATTGTAATAGTTAAAACTAAACACCCGTAGACAACCTTCCAAGAAAATATATATACTTTGTTAGATCCTATAGACCACATTCTCTAAAAGTAAAAACAAATTAGTGTCATCTCATCCTGTCATACATTTCTTCTTGAAAGTGCATTTTGGTTTCTCAGTTTGTTCTTGAAATTTGCTTGATTCCAGAGGATTATTCAATAGCCATTTTTTCTATATTTCACTATTCTTCTTCATAGTGTTAGCAGCTAAGGAAGACATGTATGCTTAAGTACATAATTGTTTTACCCTTCTGCAAATGAGGGTTTGAAATTGGAATTGCTTATGGTGACAGTTTAACTCAAACTGCTGTTTGATCCATCGTCTATTCTATTATTGATAGAATAGATTTGATATATCTTCTCAGGGATAAAAATATTTCAGCAGGAGAAACTCCATCAAAATCCAATATACACTAAACGACATTTTTGATTTTAGAGATGGCTGGATTAAACCAAAGATTAAACAGAGGTTGAATATGCTGTTTCAGGGAACATAACCCTTAGCTATTGATTATCAATTTTGATCATAATAGTTTACATGGGTTCCCAAGCAATTGGTTTTGTAAATTGGATTAATTTAGTATAAAAAATGAATCCAATAAAAACCCTTGGGCTGAACTTGGATATGGATAGACCACCAATTCTAACAAATTTAAAAATCACAGAAACCTAAGAAAACTTGAAACTTGACTTTAACCTGACTATATCCTTTATTAGTGCTCAACATAAGATTTGCCTTTTTATTTTTGTGTAATTGACATCATAAATTGAGCTATCAAATTCATTTTTTTTTTTTCTTTTGTTGACTAAATACTTCTTATACACATCCACCATGGGGATTGAACCCGGGTCACATCACCGATAATGCAAGTGGCATCCTTGCCGGCAGACCACACTCACGGTGATATCAAATTCATTCTTTTACAAAAGTTCTCTTAGAATTCCTGTATGGATTTGTTGTCTTTCTAGGAAAGTTAGCTATGAAACATTTCTTATTTGCAAGCATATTTCTTTGTAGACCTACGCACAGGATTCCCCTCCTAATTTCAGGTCATTATCAATCAAATTTCACTTTTAGCTCAAGTTCTGTAGATTTGTTCTAATTCCCCAAAATACCCTAAAAAAAATATATATTTTTTCTCTTGCATATGCATTGGGTCAATGGTAGGTCTCATAGCAGTTTTCAGTGTGTACTGTAAATATATTTAATTATTTTAAATGACAATAAACTCATGATGTTGGATCTTGCAGCGGATGGATTTGTGGTCCAGACAGGTGATCCCGAAGGGCCTGCTGAGGGTTTTGTGGATCCCAGTACAGAAAAAGTGCGTACAATCCCTCTAGAAATAATGGTGGATGGTGCCAAATCACCTATATATGGTGCTACACTGGAGGTATGTTTTCCTTTTCTGAGAAACTAGCTTTACTGATGTCTTATCTTCAGAGTATGTGGTTGATATGAGCATACAAAGAGATTGCTGTTATTAGACATGCTGCATATTTATTGTAATGGGTAGAGTACAAAAGAAATCACTTCTAGAAAAAAAAGTTTATAGAGGAGAAAGATATACATTGAAGCTTATTGGAGAAGGAGATGGAAGCTTCAACAAGATTTACATAAGAGTCATCATGTTACTACATCGCATTTTTTAAACATGTGATTATCTCTCGTCAGAAATGTCTGTGGTCTACAGATTATTGATTTATTGTATTTGGTTAAGTTTGCAGCTTCAATTACTTGATCTTCTTAGGCTTGAGGGCTACTCTTGTGAGGCAGAGTACATTAATTGTATTTTGTCATGGTAGAAATGAGGAGGTTTAATTAGGCAGATAGCTTTTAAAATAGCTTTATGGAGCTGATTTTTTATTTTCTTTTTTCATATTTGGTAGGAGCTTGGTCTGTACAAAGCTCGGACAAAGCTTCCATTCAATGCTTTTGGCACAATGGCAATGGCTCGAGACGTAAGCTTGTGTTATTCATATTTTTCAAATTATGACAATATCCTTGCTCTCTCTGCTTCTAGTCCAAAATGTATTGCATCCTTTTTTGTTATTGCTAGGCATTCCAATTCTTGTGATTTTTGGTGGATTTCACTCTTACTATTGTTTACATTCTGCAATCTTAGAAAAGAAGAATTTGGTATTAAATCAAGGCATATGATTTTTACTGAATCAGGAATTTGATGATGATTCGGCTTCAAGCCAAGTGTTTTGGCTGCTTAAAGAGAGTGAACTCACACCCAGCGATGCCAACATCTTAGATGGAAGGTATGCAGTCTTTGGATATGTGACTGAGAACCAGGACTACCTTGCAGATCTAAAAGTTGGGGATGTGATTGAGTCAGCACAGATTGTCTCAGGCATTGAGAATCTTGTAAACCCAAGCTACAAGATCACAGTCTGATACCAAAATAACAATTTTGCTTCAACTTGTAGAAAATTTTTGAAACGACAATTCATATTCATCACACATAAGTTGATTAGGAATTCATTTTTGAATCTTATTCAGGGGAGGTGGGTAACTCCATATGTCCAATGGTATTGGGACACTGACTGAAAGATGAAGAGGTGTTACCTGTTGAGTTTAATGTGGACAATAGCTTCATTTGATTTTTAAAACTTATTGTGTGCTCGATCCCTGAGCAGTCACAAAAATTCTCCATCTATTTCTAATAAAAAGGAAAAAATAAATTAGCTTGCATCATGAAGAACAATTGATTTATGAGTTGGTTTATAGCTAGTCAAAGCCTTTAAAGGCAGTCAGGGGTATTGGCTTTAAATCTGGCTACTAATTTTCATACTTTCAGGAGTTGTGTTCTATCTTGTTCCTAGAAAACGTGGCACCTTGAGAGTCTTTATGCCTAAAGTGTTACATATTTTAGATTATGTTTTCCTTCTTAGTTTTTATGAGACAAGATATCCAAGCCTTGTGTTTGATACTCTACAAGTTAACTTTCATGTATCAGAAATGTCAGCTTATATGCCTCTTTGGAAATCATCTATTAGAAGTAAAAGCCTTCCAAAATAAAAAAAGATAAACCAAGTTCATCAAATATATTTGCATGCAACTTGTATTATTGAATACATCTAAATTTAGATTGCATTCTTATAGCATACTTGCATATATTGACCAGCATGGGATGTAATTCCCAAAATTTTGATGAGATGGTGGAGATATTCACTTTTGCATGACCCTTGCCAAAGAAAGCTCATAATGGACACTTGCAAAGAAACTAAAAAAGTCATAACGTCAGCTTTCAACTCTAAACTGATCCTCTTATAGGTGTTTTGGTTGAATCATTTTCAAACCTTATTTTTTACAATTGCAAAAAATCAAATCACACAAATTGCTCTCCAACTTGTCTGCAGTTTGTAGCTTGGGTTGTTTAACATGGTGACATTCCATCTCAAACATAGACCACAGTCTTTAACAAATTTCTGTGTCTTCAATCTTTATAATACAGTTGATAAAGTATTTTTTTTTTTTTTTTAAAGTTTCTTTTACATGTTTGGTTTCAACAAAGTCCTGTATTTTAAAATATGAATAATCCATTGGTTGCCCGTAGTATGAATGGTTGCATTGATGTCAATGTTTTTGTTTCTTAGGGTATTATAGAACTGAACAGGAAATTTAAAGAAAAAAAATGAAGCAATAGCAAATTCTACAAAACATGTAACTCGAGTGGGCCTAACATTTAAGGCTTATTAGAACTCTAAATAGGAGGTTCAAGGTTTGAATTCAAAAAGGGTGAAGAACACAAGCTTATACCGAGAGGGGGGGTGAACAGTATAAGACCACTTTTTACTTTTCTTTTCAATTCAATATTATGCAGTGTATAGATAGCAGTATCAATAGCAGTAATCAAAGCAATGCACAAAACACCATACACAATAGAGACATAGATTTAACGTGGTTCACCCAATGTGGGCTACCTCCACAGAGAAAATATTTCTTCTAAATATTTCTCAAATAATATTTTGGGAATCCTTCCCAATTACAATGTTTATGGACCTCTATCCAAAGGAGATGTTGATCCCCTAAATCTGGTTTGTGGATCTCTATCCATAGGAGAACTCCTTCTCCTATGCTCTGGCTGGTGATCCTCTAGAAGACTGCCTCCACTGCACTGACTATGGATCTCTCTCCACTTGAAGACTCTTGTCCTCACTCAGAAGACCTATCCTCAATGTCCTGGCTGATGGATCTCTATCCACTAGAGACTCTCCTCTCTGCTCTGTCACCTCCAAAGCTCTACTCAATAGGTTCACTCAGAACCTTCTCAAATCTGCTCAATAGGTCCACTCAGAACCTGCTCAACAAGTCCACTCAGAACCTGTTCAAATATGCTCAACAAGCTCACTCAGAACTTGTCCAAATCTGCTCAACAAGCTCACTCAGAACTTGTCCAAATCTGCTCAATAAGTCCTCTCTAGGACTTGCTCAAATCTACATTGCAAGCTTCCACAAAATCTCACACAAAATTAGTCCACAAGCCTTCTCAAAGACTTGTCTCAAATCAGCTTAACAAGTCCACACAGAACTTGTCTAATCTCATAGAATCATAAAGAGAATTGTTAGAGACTCAATATTCCAATAATATCTATTCTCAATGCTCAATCAATTTCTCAACTCAATCTCATAGAAGCATAAAGATAATTGTTAGAGACTCAATATGTTCTATTCTCAAAGCTCAATCTCAACTCAAATCAATCTCATAGAAGCATAAAGAGAATTGTTAGAGACTCAATATGTTCTATTCTCAAAGCTCAATCTCAACTCAATCAGAATATAGAATAGTTTGTTTCATGGAACTTGAACAACCACTTCATGCATCCACTTGACTAGGCTTAATCAACTCTACTCAACCAATCACCTCAAGGAACAACCCTTTCTCACAAACCCTAGTCCAAGCATGTATCAACCAACTCAAAATGTTTCCAACAATGCTCAACAACAAATCTCACATAACAATGATACTCATGTTCTTTTCTAACTCAAGTTCAAGTTCTTTGCATCACCCATTGGCTTCAACAACAATGCTAATAAGACAAGGTTTTAATCACAACTCTCAATTCAGAAAACCTTGAAGCATAAACTCAAAGTACTTCACTCAACCAATGGTCTAAACAACAATGCTTATCAAACAAGGTTTAATCACAACTCACAATCCAGAAAACCTTGAAGCATTAACTCAACCACTTTCGAAAAGGAAACCCTAATCAAATCCTTTTCACTCCAAACTTAATTTTCAATCAAGCCAACCATCTAACTCAACAAAGAAGAATTTTACCCATACCTTTTCTTGAAGAGTAGTTGTCCTTACAAATCTGCCACACTCACAATTACTTCTTTGACAAACTCAATAAGGGTTAGAGGATAATTTTTATATCACAAAAATAATATCACAATTACACCTTATCACTCCAACTTAAACAATAAGCAATATCCTCACAATAATAAAAAACCCTTTATTCAAATACACCCACAAAGTCTTAACCTTCCAATATTCCACAATAGCAAAATTTAAGACTTGAAAATAAAAACAGAATTCTCCTTATACCTCCTAACAATATTTCTCAACTACCAACCTTTATCACAATGCAAAGACTTTAATCACCAAATACCTTATACCTCCAACTTAGGCATTAATAAAATAAAACACAAAATGTTACCTTTGCCTTTGGAGAGTTTTGAACTCTCAACGCAGCCCACACAAATGTCTTTGCCCATGGTGCAAACCACCACACGAGCTACACGCTCGTTGGAAACGAAGAAGCACCACGTGCTTCAACACCCTTGTCCTTTCTTGCCTTGCAAAATGGATGCGCCTAAAGTTTTGGCGCCTTCAACACGTCCACGAAATGCTTCCACCGAAGTTCGAACACCAACCACCATGCACACCAAAAATGTAAGCCCTCTTGCCACTAGGCCAAAGCACCTTGGTGGCTTCCAACTAATCACTTTAATGCCTTTTGTTTGTTTCCCTTTCACCATCAAATCAAACACGATTTCCGCAACTTTATCTCACGAGCTCTGCATTAATTCGTATATCATGCATTTATCAAATCGAGCAAGGATAATTTCAGAAATAACTTTGGCAAGGTATTAATATGCATTTCAATTAAATCAAATGATGTCGATGCTTCCCTTTGGCTTATGACATCGACGCTTCCCTTTGGCTTTTATGACATCGATGCTTCCCTTTGGAAATAAACTTTGCCTTGTTTTAAAACTCTAAATCCAACCTTTGGATTTATTAAATTAAACTTTGGTCTTAAACCTTTAAACCCAACCTTTGGGTTTAGATATTTTCAAACTTTATAAACCCACTTTGGCAATATAAAATATTGTAATAAAAATTACAATTATTTTATTTGGGTTTTCACTATGGCACTTCTAACCATTATAATATTTATTTATAAAATTTAAATTCATCCTAAATTTAAATAATTTATAAAATAAATATTACCACTCCTTTCTAACTTCTATCTTTTGCACTGTTTCACTTGAACTTCTGCCTTCTTGTTGAATATCAAATGACCGTCTTTGTTGCCTTTATTTTCTGCTGAAATCTTGGTATTAATGATGACTCTATCTGGTGGCATCAATGGTGACATCAATGACAACTTTGACTTAGGGACTCAAAATGTCCAACAATCTCCCCCTTTGTCATTGATGGCAACCCATATCCTTTTACTGAAACACGACCTTTCTTTTTCTTCTGCTCCCCTAGGACATTGCTCCCCCAGCTCAATGCTCTCTCAAATATCAAATCTCTCCCCAATACACAAATCTCCCCCCCTCCCCCCAGCAGGCCCCCGGCCCCCCACCCCCCCCCCCCCCCCCCCCCCCCCCCCCCCCCCCCGGGGGGGGGTTTCGGGGGGGGTCCCCCCCCCTTTCCCCCCCTCTTTACCTTTATCTTTCTCTCTTCTTTTTTGAGTTTTTTAATCCTCTTTCCCAAGTCATCATCCCTATTCCTATCATCACTTATGTTCTTATTCCTATTCTTGTTCTCATCCATGTTCATGTTCATGTTCCTATTCATATTCTTGTTCCTGTTCATATTCCTATTCCTATTCATGCCTGATTCTAGAATATTTTCTCTACACCATCTTGTTGTGTGACCATCATTATTGCACTTATAACACTTAATGTTATTATTCCTTGGAGGTGCAACTATCTTAGGACTTCTCCTAGTGAAGCCATATCCTCTTCTATCATGAATTTTGCAATTCATTGCCTTGTGACCAAACTCATTACATGAGTAGCAATACCCTTGGAAAAGTTATCCTTTTCCATATTCCTGTCTTTCATGTGTCCTACACTGTGAAGCCATGTGCCCAAACTTATGACATGAAAAACATCTTCCATTGAAGCTTCCTTGTCTCGACCTCATTGGTCTCCTGTTCTGATTGTTGTTCCATCTGTATCTTCTCTGTGCATTGTTCCTATCTTTGTTGAACTCTTTGTTGTCCAACTCATCCTCCGATGTCTCACTCCCACTTACACTATCTTCTTTGATGTATCTTCTTCTAAAGTTTCTTCTTCTTCAAGACTTGAAGTAGACTCTTCTTCCCTTTTCTTTTGAACCTATTTAGAACCAAGACCTGTCTTGTTTGTTGCTCTTCTTTGTATCTTGACTATTTTATCCACACTCTTTGCACTGTTTACATACTTGTATAGCTTATTCTTGGAATCCTCTAAATCTTCCTTTAGTAGGGCCACTTCTTGTGTTAACTTCTCACATTCCAAGATCTTTGCTTCTAACTTATCTTTGAACTTGCTTGCCTTAGCCTTTGACTTTTCTAAATCCTCTATGAGCAATAATATTTCTTCATCACATTCTTGAAACTGACTTTCAAGCTTAGAGTGTTGCTTTCTTACCTTCTTTACTATGTCAAGGGCATAGATAAGTTCTCCCTTGAGATCATAGCCATTCTCTACTGAATAATCCTCTATTTTTTTACCTTTGTCCATATCATTTCTTTCTTTTGGCTTGTCTTCTATAGGATCACTCACTTCATCTTCTAATGCCATTAGAATATTTTCATCTAGTCTATCAAGTGCATCTTCAAAATCATCATCACTAAAACTATAACCATCCCTTGTGCAATCATCTTCAAGATGTCCAAATCTACCACATCTAAAACACTTGAGAATAACTGGAGTCTTTCTCTTAACTGGTTCTTTCTCTTCAACCATAAATAGGACTTCATCTCTATCATTGTCTAAAAAACTAGCATCACTATCATTTGAGTACTTACTTGCATTATCCGCATAGTAGCTTCTCTTTTGCCTTTGGAAGAACTTCTTCCCTTGTCTGTTTTGTCCATCCTTGCTTTTCTTTTGGTACCTGTGTTTTTCTGATTCCCTGTACCTGTGATCCTATTTTTCTTCATCATTGTTGCTCTTTGGCTCTTTGCACTCTGTTGCATAATGTCCATACTTTCCATAGTTAAAACACTTAACAGATCTTAGATCTATGGGTCTTTTGGAACCTTTATCTCTTCTACCATAATTTGCTTCTTCATCACTGGAAGACTCACTGCTTGATTCTGTCTTCTTACTCTTTTTATTTTTGTCCACTTTGAATGCAACTTCTTTCGGAGGAATAGGATCTTTTGTTCTTATCTCAAAAGTAGTAAGCATGCCAAGCAAAGAATTCCTTGTCAAAGAATCACTATCAATTGATGTTTCTATAGCAGAAACCTTTTCACTATACCTTTTTGGAAGAGTTCTCAAGATCTTATCACAAGCATCAGACTCATCAACCTTCATTCCAAGACCTCTCATCTCATGTACAAGTTCATCAATCTTACTGAGATAGTCATGAATGTTTTCATCATCCCTCATTCTTAAATTTTCAAACTCTCCTTTGAGATTTTTGATTTTAGCTTTTCTGACACCTTTATCTCCTTCATATATGGTATGCAATAGTTCCCACATATCTTTTGTTGTTTTACAATCCATAACCTTCATAGATTCTGATCTACGCAATCCTTTTATAATCGCATTCATAGATCTTGAATTTGCATGCATTAGAAGCTTACCTTCTTTATCTGTAGGAGGATTGGCTGCTGAATCATATCCAAATTCCACTGCATCCCAAACTTCATTGCCAAGTGCCATCAGGTGAAATCTCATCAACACACACCAATACAAGAAGTCACTTCCATCAAATACTGGTACTGCATTATTGAAGGACCCATCCTTTTGATCCTTTTGATCCATTGTGTTCTTAGACCACTTTTCCTTCAAGCTGTCAAACTCTTCTGAAGGAACCCGCTCTGATACCAATTGAAGAACACAAGCTTATACTGAGAGGGGGGTGAACAGTATAAGACCACTTTTTACTTTTCTTTTCAATTCAATATTATGTAGTGTATAGATAGCAGTATCAATAGCAGTAATCAAAGCAATGCACAAAACACCATACACAATAGAGACACAAATTTAACGTGGTTCACCCAATGTGGGCTACCTCCACAGAGAAAATATTTCTTCTAAATATTTCTCAAATAATATTTTGGGAATCCTTCCCAATTACAATGTTTATGGACCTCTATCCAAAGGAGATGTTGATCCCCTAAATCTGGTTTGTGGATCTCTATCCATAGGAGAACTCCTTCTCCTATGCTCTGGTTGGTGATCCTCTAGAAGACTACCTCCACTACACTGACTATGGATCTCTCTCCACTTGAAGACTCTTGTCCTCACTCAGAAGACCTATCCTCAATGTCCTGGCTGATGGATCTCTATCCACTAGAGACTCTCCTCTCTGCTCTGTCACCTCCAAAGCTCTGCTCAATAGGTTCACTCTAAACCTTCTCAAATCTTCTCAATAGGTCCACTCAAAACCTACTCAAATATGCTCAATAGGTCCACTCAGAACCTACTCAAATATGCTCAACAGGTCCACTCAGAACCTGCTCAAATATGCTTAACAAGCTCACTCAGAACTTGTCCAAATCTGCTCAACAAGCTCACTCAGAACTTGTCCAAATATGCTCAACAAGCTCACTCAGAACTTGTCCAAATATGCTCAATAAGTCCTCTCTAGGACTTGCTCAAATATGCATTGCAAGCTTCCACAAAAGCTCACACAAAATCAGTCCACAAGCCTTCTCAAAGACTTGTCTCAAATCAGCTTAACAAGTCCACACAGAACTTGTCTAATCTCATAGAATCATAAAGAGAATTGTTAGAGACTCAATATATCCTATACTCAATGCTCAATCTTTCTCAACTCAATCTCATAGAAGCATAAAGAGAATTGTTAGAGACTCAATATGTTCTATTCTCAAAGCTCAATCTCAACTCAAATCAATCTCATAGAAGCATAAAGAGAATTTTTAGAGACTCAATATGTTCTATTCTCAAAGCTCAATCTCAACTCAATCAGAATATAGAATAGTTTGTTTCATGGAACTTGAACAACCACTTCATGCATCCACTTGACTAGGCTTAATCAACTCTACTCAACCAATCACCTCAAGGAACAACCCTTTCTCACAAACCCTAGTCCAAGCATGTATCAACCAACTCAAAATATTTCCAACAATGCTCAACAACAAATCTCACATAACAATGATACTCATGTTCTTTTCTAACTCAAGTTCAAGTTCTTTGCATCACCCATTGGATTCAACAACAATGCTAATAAGACAAGGTTTTAATCACAACTCTCAATTCAGAAAACCTTGAAGCATAAACTCAAAGTACTTCACTCAACCAATGGTCTAAACAACAATGCTTATCAAACAAGGTTTAATCACAACTCACAATCCAGAAAACCTTGAAGCATTAACTCAACCACTTTTGAAAAGGAAACCCTAATCAAATCCTTTTCACTCCAAACTTAATTTTCAATCAAGCCAACCATCTAACTCAACAAAGAAGAATTTTACCCATACCTTTTCTTGAAGAGTAGTTGTCCTTACAAATCTGCCACACTCACAATTACTTCTTTGACAAACTCAATAAGGGTTAGAGGATAATTTTTATATCACAAAAATAATATCACAATTACACCTTATCACTCCAACTTAAACAATAAGCAATATCCTCACAATAATAAAAAACCCTTTATTCAAATACACCCACAAAGTCTTAACCTTCCAATATTCCACAATAGCAAAATTTAAGACTTGAAAATAAAAATAAAATTCTCCTTATACCTCCTAACAATATTTCTCAACTACCAACCTTTATCACAATGCAAAGACTTTAATCACCAAATACCTTATACCTCCAACTTAGGCTTTAATAAAATAAAACACAAAATGTTACCTTTGCCTTTGGAGAGTTTTGAACTCTCAACGCAGCCCACACAAATGTCTTTGCCCATGGTGCAAACCACCACACGAGCTACACGCTCATTGGAAATGAAGAAGCACCACGTGCTTCAACACCCTTGTCCTTTCTTGCCTTGCAAAATGGATGCGCCTAAAGTTTTGGCGCCTTCAACACGTCCACGAAATGCTTCCGTCGAAGTTCGAAAACCAACCACCATGCACACCAAAAATGTAAGCCCTCTTGCCACTAGGCCAAAGCACCTTGGTGGCTTCCAACTAATCACTTTAATGCCTTTTGTTTGTTTCCCTTTCATCGTCAAATCAAACACGATTTCCACAACTTTATCTCACGAGCTCTGCATTAATTCGTATATCATGCATTTATCAAATCGAGCAAGGATAATTTTGGAAACAACTTTGGCAAGGTATTAATATGCATTTCAATTAAATCAAACGACGTCGGCGCTTCCCTTTGGCTTATGACGTCGGTGCTTCCCTTTGGATTTTATGACATCGGCGCTTCCCTTTGGAAATAAACTTTACCTTGTTTTAAAACTCTAAATCCAACCTTTGGATTTATTAAAATAATCTTTGGTCTTAAACCTTTAAACCCAACCTTTGGGTTTAGATATTTTCAAACTTTATAAACCCACTTTGGCAATATAAAATATTGTAATAAAAATTACAATTATTTTATTTGGGTTTTCACTATGGCACTTCTAACCATTATAATATTTATTTATAAAATTTAAATTCATCCTGAATTTAAATAATTTATAAAATAAATATTACCACTCCTTTCTAACTTCTGTCTTTTGCACTGTTTCACTTGAACTTCTGCCTTCTTGCTGAATATCAAATGACCGTCTTTGTTGCCTTTATTTTCTGCTGAAATCTTATTGCCTAATTCTACCTCTTCTAGATAATCTAAAAGTAACAACATATAAACAAAAGTTGCACACATACAAACTTGATAAAGGGCTAGGGGTTTGGGAGCCATGTCCTCTGAAACATAAACAAAATCCTAAAATGCTAAAAGGAGTGGAAACCCTTAGGTTTTTTATTGGATATGCAAAAATAGTGTAGTAGAATAATGCTAACATTAGTGCTATGTTGCTAATGATTGTTAGAGGTATTATTTGTAAATGATGTAGAATGAATAACTCGATTAGATAGTTTACAAGATGATTAGTGATGCAAATTTGAGATACAAGTTTGACAATAAAAATTTAGAGATCCGGTTCAAGGTGATGATTGTTTCTAATGAGAATGATATCAAAATAGAATGGAGATGGGTGTTCAAATGTTAAGCTAAAAAAATAGGAAAATCGAACAGAAAATAGCAAAAATTCGAGTTTAGGAATAAATCCAAAATCTTGAAGATGATGTTAGGAAGTGAAGTCACTATGCAGTACAGGCAGCCAGAAAAAATATTGTAACAGGTTAAAGCAGCCCAGACATCTAGGCCTAACGTTTGGGCTTCCAGACGTCTAAGCTGGCAAACGTCTGGGCCTGACGTATGGGTTGCTAGACGTTTAGGATGGGCCTAACATCTGGATTGCCAGATGTCTAGGCTGGTAGATATCCAGGCCTGATGTCTAAGTAGACGTCTAGGCCATACGTCAAGCCAAGTAGACATCAAAAAAATGAACATCTAGGTAGAAGACAAGTTGTGAAAGACAAACTGTTTCAGTTCCATATGAAGACGATCAATTTTGTGAAGGTCTCCTTGGAGAGAGGAAACAAATGGTTGGGGCCTTCCTTGTCTGCTCTATAAAAAGGGCTTGATCCTTTGCATATAAAAGTTGTTGAAAACATTGAAAGATGTGGATGTAAAATTTTGCTAAAAATAATAAAAGAGAAGTTGTCATTACCTTTGGTTTTTCTTGCACATTGTAGGTTTCCACGTAAATCTCTGTGTCACTTGTGTTACTATTTTCATGTTTCTATTTTTGTTATTGTGCTTCCTCTTGCAGGTGATAAATCTTGAAGTTTTTTCCTAACATCTAGTATTAGAGCTAAGGTTTTGTGCAAGTGGGAGCTGTAACAATGACAAAAGGTGTAACCAAGTTTGAAATTGAGAAATTTTATTAGGAAATTCGCTCCATGGAAGATGAGGGTGGAGGATTTGCTAGTTCAGAATGACCAAGCTCAAGACTGGAAGGGGTCACGAATAAACCGAGCAACATGAAATATGAAGAGTGGACAACGCTTGACATGAAGGTGGTTTTATACAATCCGTCTCTATCTAGCGGACTCTATCTTGTTCAATGTAGCTGAAGAGAAGACCGTGAAAGCCCTTTGGAAAAATCTTGAAAAGTTGTATGAAACAAAATCAACAACTAACAAGGTTTTTTTGAAAAAGCAACTTTATAGCTTGAGGATGAAGGAAATTTCATCTGTTTTAGATCATTTGAACGAGTTTAATACTCTTATCAGTAAACTAGTTTAAGTTAATGTGAAGATGGAGGATGAAGATAGAGCTATCACCCTACTTTGTTCCCTCCGAACACTTGGGATTATATGGTGATGACCATTCATAATTCATCATTAGGAACTCTCAAATTTGATGATGTGGTAGCCACTTTGTTGGTAGAAGAGTTGAGGCAAAAAATGTCTCTAGAACCCTCAACCAATGAAGCCCTATCTGTGAGAGGTCGATCTTTCGAGGGGAGTAAAAAAGGTAGAAAATAGTCCAGATCTAAGTCTAAAGGATGTAAGCAGAAAAGGAAGTGTTGGCATTGTGGGAAGCTAGGACACTCCAAGAAGGACTGTTGGCAATTAAAGAATGGTGAAAAGCAAAATCAACCATCAGTTGAGGCCAATGCAACATATTCAGGAGAGATGACAACATGTGAAGCCTTCTATATCAATAACAATAGATCAATTTTATATACATGGGTTTTGGACTCAAGTGCATCCTTCCACATGTCTCCCCATAGAGACTAGTTTGACAAATATCAACCATACTATGGTGGAAAGGTCTATTTGGGTGATGATCATCCTTTAGAAATTGTGGGAAGAGAGGATATAAGGATCATGCTGGACGATGGTAGAGAAAGGATGTTATGTGATGTGCGACATGTGCCCGATTTGAGGAAGAATTTACTCTCAATAAAAATGATGGATAAGCTAGGGTATTCAATCACCTTCTATAATAACTACTGCAAGATTACCAGAGGAGCTCTTGTAGTAGCAAAGGGAGAATCTTTTGGGACTTTATACCGTTTATGTGGTGATACGGTGACAAACCATGCAACAAAAACTTCTGTTCAGGATGCAATAATGCTATGGCATCAACGCCTAGGCCATATGAGTGAAAAAGGCCTAAAAATTCTGCATGGCAGAGGTATGCTTTCTAGGATTAAGTCTTGTAATTTAAACTTATTTGAGCACTGTATTTTTGGTAAACAGAAGAGGGTTCAGTTTACTACAAGTCCTGGTGAGAGTTTTGATTTTTTGCAACTTATACATTCAGATATATATGGACCTGTCCCCACTCAGTCCTTGAATGACACCATCTATTTTCTAACTTTTATATATGATTATTCTAGGAGAGTGTAGGTTTAATTTCTGAATAAGAGGTTGGAAGCTTTGCAGAAATTTAAGGAGTTCAAAGCACGGGTAGAAAAGAGTTTGGGCAAGTCAATTTTGTGTCTTAGGTAAGATAATGGGGGTGAATATTGCTCTGAGGATTGTATGTAGGAAGGTATTAAGCACCAGAAGACTGTACCATACACTCCACAAAAAAATGGTGTGGCTGAGTGGATGAATCACACAATCATGGAACGTGCAAGAAGCATGCTTAGCGCAGCCATGTTGGAGAAAAAGTTCTGGGTGGAGGTTGTTAATATAGATGTTTATCTTATTAATAGGTCACCTACATCTGCATTGGATGGACATATTTCGATGGAGGTTTGGTGTTGTAAGCCAGTTGATTACTCTCATTTGCGCACCTTTGGTTGTGATGCGTTTGCCAATGTACCCAAAGAAAAAAGGTCCAAGCTTTACCTGAAGTCAAGCAAATGTGTTTTTCTTGGATATGGAGATATAGTGAAGGGGTATAGACTATGGGATCCTACTTTCCACAAGGTAATTAATAGCCAGGATGTAATTGTTGATGAAAAATCCATGCAAAGGAAGGAGGTACAACAAAATCCTAATGTTGTACCTGTTGAAGTAGAATTGAGTGAAGATGAACATGCTGAAGTTTTTGATCAACATGCAGAACAAGTAGAACAAGAAGTAGAGCAGCCACAACGATCATAAGACTAAGAGCCACAACCGAAAGATCATTGGGTTAGAAGATCTACATGTCCACAAAAGTGTTCAAAAAGGTATTCTCATGTGCATCAGTCCTCTTTTTCTTTGTTAACTGATGATGGTGAACCTAGTTCATTTAAATAAGCTAGAGAGTCTTAAAATGCAGGAAAGTGGAGGAAATACATAGAAGAAATCGAGGCACTTCAAAAGAATAAAACTTGAAAAATTGTGGATCTCCCACCTGGAAGAAAGACTATTGGAAACAAGTGGGTGTACAAAGTGAAGAAGAACAACGATGGGCTGTTGGAACGCTATAAATCAACTTGGTGGCAAAGGGCTATGTGTAGAAGTCAGGTGTTGACTTTAATGAAATTTTCTCTCCAGTTGTGAAGATGACTACTATTAGAGTTCTACATGCACTCGTAGCTACACAGGATTTGAAATTGGAGCAGCTTGATGTAAGTACTGCTTTCTTGCATGGTGATCTCGAGGAAGAGATATATATGAATCAACCTGAGGGCTATGAAGAAAGAGGCAAATAGCATTTGGTTTGTATACTGAAGAAATCATTGTATGGGTTGAAACAGGTACCAAGGATGAGGTAAAAGAAATTTGACACCTTCATGAAGAGCCAAGGTTTCAGCAGGAGTGAAGCTGACCATTGTGCATAATATAAGAGGTTTGATGATGGTAGTTTTATTATTTTGTTGTTGTATGTTGATGATATGCTGGTTGCAGGCCCCAACATGAAGAAAATAATTGATCTTAAGACTCAGTTGGCTAGGACATTTGAAATGAAGGATTTAGGAGCAGAAAATAAAATTTTAGGAATGAAGATACATAGGGACAGAAAAGGAAGAAAGATATGGTTAAGTTAAAAGTTATATGTGGAAAATATTTTGCAGCGCTTCAATATGCAGAATGCTAAACTAGTTAGTACCCCACTTCTTCCACACTTAAAGTTGTCTTCCAACCAGTGTCCTAAAATAGAAGCAGAGAAGACAAGCATGTCTCGTGTACCGTATTCATCAGCAGTAGGAAGCCTCATGTATGCCATGGTGAGCACCAAACCGGATGTATGCCATGGGAGTAGTAAGCCGGTATATGGCAAATCTTGGTAAGGAGCATTGGAATGTGGTGAAGTTGATATTTAGATATTTAAGAGCCACTTCAGATGTTACCATTTACTTTGGATCGGTAGATTTGCAAGTTACAGGTTTTATGGATTCTGATTATGGTGGAGATAAAGATGGGAGAAATTCCACTATAGGATATACCTTCACTCTTACAAGAGGAGCAGTGAGTTGGGCTTCCAAGTTGCACTATGTTGTGGCTTTATCAACCACTGAAGCAAAATACATTGCAACAACTCATTCCAGCAAAGAGGCAATTTGGCTAGAGTGATTTTTGGGTGACTTAAAGGTAATGCAGTAGAAAATTACACTGCATTGTGATAGCCAGAGTGCTATTCAGCTAGTGAAGAATTCAACATTCCATGATCGCATGAAACACATTGATGTCAAGTACCACTTTATCAAAAATATGGTGGAATAAGGTAAGATCCTGTTGTAAAAAATTGACACTGAAGTGAATCCTAAAGATATGCTTACAAAGCCGATCAAGGTAGAGAGGTTTGAGTGGTGCAAAAATTCTCTAGGCTTGCTGAAAAAGTAACAATGGCAGCATTGGGGTAATGGGCATTGGATGAAGACCTTTGGCAGAAGAAATCCTGAATATTGACTTCAAGTGGGAGAATGCTAGGAAGTGAAGTTACTATGCAATATAGGCAGCCAAAAAAGGATTGTAGCAAGTTAAAGCAGCCCAGACATCTAGCATGACGTCTGGGTTGCCAGACGTCTAGGCTGGCAAACGTTTGGACTTAATGTCTGGGCTTCCAGATGTCTAGGCTCGCATACGTCTGGGCCTGACATCTAACCAAGTAGACGTCTAGGCCAGACGTCAAGCCAAGTAGATGTCAAAGCAATGGACGTATAGGTAGATGATAAGTTACGAAAGACAAACTATTTTGGTTCCATATTAAGACGAACAGTTTTGCAGAGGTCTCCTTGGTGAGAGGAAACAAACAGTTGGGGCCTTACTTGTATGCTCTATAAAAGGGACTTGATCCCTTGCATATAAAATTTTTTGAAAATGTTGAAAGACATGGATGTAAATTTTTGCTGAAAATAATAAAAGAGAAGTTTCCATTACCCCGTGGTTTTTCTTGCACATTGTAGGTTTCCACGTAAATATCTGTGTCACTTGTGTTATTTTTTTTGTGTTTCTATTTTTGTTACTATGCTTCCTATTACAGGTGATAAATCTTGAAGTTTTTTCCTAATAGATGAGACATTGGTTGCCCCTTTGATATGTGAGCGATTGAAGACTTCATCAGAAATTCGGTAAATTATTTGAGACTAATTTTTTTAATTAGAAGTTTGGATAGATCTTCGATAGAAGATTCCAAGAACTTCTTTGCATGTGATTAGAAATATTGTTGGATCTTTCACAAGTAACTATGCCTCAAGGTTGTTTTTATAGAAGGTTTATGGTTGCTATATTAGAATATACGTGATTGAAAGATACATTGGATGATAAGATTTAGGGATATGATGAAATGTAGAGTTTTCCATGGGAGATTTAGTTGCATGGGATGTGATTGATAGTATAATTGAGTTTGCATGAGAAGTTTCAAGATCTTTATTGAGAGTTAGATTGGATTGGATCAACAGTCTGGACAATGACAGATGGTGAAGGAAACAAATTATGTTGATAAGTAGATGACAACAGTTAGCTCCTTGTTTTATTTTTTGTTTGTAATTAGGCAATAATACTAAATGTTGTAAGTGTTGTAGTGCTAATGTGAACGATGAATGCTAGTAGGCTAGCTAGGAGAGAAAATATTATGTCTAAATTTTAAACATTAGCACTATTTTCTATTGCAAAAGCACTATAGTGCTGATGTCTCTAGGACAATGCTTTTGATGTGGGATATGTAGATGCATCATTGACCATTTTGGACTTGGTAATTCACTTATGGTATTTAATGTATTTGATGGGGTAGAGGTTGCTTTGATTGTGTTATTGATTGACTACTCAAAATTGGGCATTGACATTTGCCTCTTTTTGATGCATTCATCATTTGATGAATGATGAATGCATCAAAGACTAGCTATCATATGTCAATTTTATGATAAGTTCTTTGCATGATGACTTAGATTTATAAATAAATGTGATTTATGACTTCTAAAACTATGTGTATGATGCAAAATTTATCTTTATGATAAGATTAAATGCTTCCATACAAAATTTATATTTATGACTATATGTGCCACCTAGAGTTTTCGATGAGAATTCCAAGTTAAACGAGAAAACTTAGCTTGATTAGAATGTACACAAGCCAAGTGATGAGGAGTGATTATGGAAAGAGAAATGGTTGGAAGACATAGGGTAAAATTGATAAGGGTTTTAAAAAAATTATTTTTACTATTCACAATCATGAGAGAACTCTAAACACGTGAAATTACCCCCATTTTCCATGGCTTAGTAGGTAAATCTGGCACATTGTAGTGACATGTTTTGAACATTGGTAGTTGGGAGAGGAGACCAACCTCAGGTAAGGATTTTAACACACTTAGTTTTGGCATTTTATATACAAAATTTGATCCAAACAAAACAAGGTATTTTTTCCATGAACTAGCACTATCGTGCAACACATTTGAAACTAGTAGCACTATTGTGTATCGCTACCGTGTCACTATGGCGCTATTGCACCAATGAAAATTTTATGTAAGTGTAGTACTACTTCCAATTGTGGTATTTTTACTCAAGTTTTAGATGAATTTGAGAGGTTTTAAGATGAATTTTGCAAGATAAATTAATGGATGATGGCTTGTCGCTTTTGCAAGTTAGGTTGTAGGTTTTAGATTACTATAAGCACCATTCGACGCATTGGAGATGATTATCACACTTCTAAAATTAGAGGATTATACTCTCATATTTATGGTGGGGTTGTACCGCATGGCCCTCATGCCAAATGTGGGGTTTGACTGAGGCTTACTAACATCATTAGCAAAGCAATGGTGCTTGAATACAAATACCTTCCAATTGCCATGTAGAGAGGTGATTGTTAGTCTAGAGGATATGTGGAGGATCCTATGGATACCCATTTAGGGTGTCATAGTACACCTCATCCACTCGTATCAAAGATGTCTAGCATGAATAATTGATGACTCCTAATTTTGATTAGCACATTTTGCCATTAAAAACAATGCTGCATATACTGGGGGTTATTTAGATTAATAGGTGGATTTTCTAGCATCTCTTATCTCAGGCATATTGCTGCCTAATACTAGCAGGTGGGTCTTCCACTGGGCTCTAGAGAAGGTAATTACATACATGCTAGAGAGCACCAAATGCTATTCATTTAGGGATTGAAAATTCTAACCCATCTCTACCACTCCTTGCATCATGTTGTCTATAAAGGTGAAAAGAGCATTACCTATTGCATGCTCCTAAGTTGGGCATGGGAGTGCATCATAATGGCATGGCATCCTCAACTACCTGGCAAAATTGCTAAAAGTGATGTGCCATGGGCATATATGTGGGCCCATTGTTAAGAGGTTGGTTAGTGTTGCTCACACTAGTGGGCCTTCAAGAGAGCATGATGGCTTATTGATGATCTTTGATACAATTTTTTTTGTGGTAGCCTTGTAAGGGATATTTGACCTAGGTGGAGGATGCCTACCAATTGGCATAGGCGAAGTGACAAAGATGATTGGTTGAATGGCATGGAAAGAGAAAGCCTTTTTATTGAGTGGCCTACTAGTTCATATGACAATATGACATCCCTCTTGACTCTCTATGGTACTAGTGAGCATCTAGAGAACATGGATTTGGGGGACTATCAAATCTAGATTCATACTCAAATTAGGATGGATGATCCTACTATTTATAACTCTAGACATGAAAACTTGACATTAGTGGCTGCCACTAGGAGTGGTACCAAGGATTTAGGTCTTAGAGGGTCATATTGGAAAGACTAATGGTAGCTTGAAGGATGAGGCTAAGGTGGAGGTCAAGGTGGGTGTAGTGCTAGGTGCCACCATTGGTGGGGTAGTGGTAGTAGTTCTAGAAGCTACAAAGGAGGGGTGTTGTGATAATCATGGTAGGAGGAATATGAGTTGTGCTACTAATTATGACAGGAAAGACTACTCCAAGTAGGTCATTGTAATCAGTTGTGGAGGCAAATCAAGACACTAATTTTCTATAGATGTCAATATTGGGACTCAAGATGATTTCGAGTTCCTTAAACTAGGAAAATTTTTAACCATGGAAGAATGCAAATAATACATCAAGCTATTAATCGAATTTAGAGATATTTTTGCTGGGGCATGCATTGAAATGCCAGGCTTAGGTCCCTCTTTAGTAATCCATCACTTGGTTGTCACCCTAAGTGCAAAAACTTAAACACACAAATTACAAAAGATGCACCCTAAGGCCATCCTTCTTATTAAAGAAGCTACTTAATTTTGACTTCATAAAGACAATAGACTATTTTGATTGTATTTATAGCATTGTCTCATAGATGACTTTCACCCTCCATAATATCAACAAAATTGTTGGTTTCATAGTAGGCTACATAATGCTATCTCTAATTGATGGTTTCTTGAGGTATAACCAAATTCAAATTGCTCTTGAGGACCAAAATAAAACAATATTTATACCCCATGGACAACCTTCCGCTACCAAGTTATACCTTTTAGGCTAAAGAACATAGTGGCTACCTATAGGAGAGTGATGACCTATATCTTTCATGACTAGATATATAACATTATGGAAAATTATATTTATGACCTTCTTGGTCGATCACTTAAACACAAGGATCATGTTTGAGAAGTTTGACACACATTTTAAAGGATAAGAGAGTACATAGTATGCTTAAAGCCAAAAAAATGCATCATTGGGGTGACATTGGAATTTTTTGGTAGCATTTATTGAGTCTTGTAGAGGCATAGGAGTTGATCCTAATAAGATATTTTTTATTGTTAACATGCCTCGCCCTCAAACATTGACTCAAATTTTTAGCCTTCAAGGTAAGATACAAGCCATTAGAAGGCTCATCTCCTAAAGTGTCAACCCTTCATCAAGCTTTTGAGAAAGGATAAAATATTTTCATGGGTGATTAGTGTCAAGTTGTGTTTGATGCCATAAAATCCTATATCATATCATATCCAATCCATATCCTCCCAACCCTAACAAACACTTATTGCTTTACATAGTTGCAATTGATTATGCCTTAGGTGACAAGTTGACACAATATGATGACTAACATAGAGAAAGAGCCATCTTCTATACTAGTTGAACTTTAGTAAGTTATAAGGTTAAATATAGTCCTTTAGAAAAACTTTGCCTAGTTGTAGTCTTTGCATCTCAAAGACTTAGGCATTTTATGTTGAATCATAATACCTTTGTTATAGCAATGCAAGTCTATTACGATATCTCATATCCAAGACTCATCTTCCAAGGAGAATCACTAAGTGGGTCATTGTGATTAGAAAATTTCATATAGAGTTTACTACTCAAAAAATTGTGAAAGGTCAAGGGATTGCTAACCAATTAGCAGATGCACCCTTAGAAGCGAGCTAAACCTTAGTGGTAGACTTCTTTGCTGAATCCATATTAAATATCATCTCCAAGGAGGAAAAGGTGGATTATTGGACCTTGTATTTTGATGGTGCATGCTGCAACAAAAAAATAGGGGCATACATCATTTTGGTTACTCCTCACCAAAAAATAATCTCTCGTCCTTTAAGCTTAATTTATCTTGTACCAAAAATATAGTAGAATGCAAATTACTTATCTTAGAACTTCATCTTGCTAGGGATATTAATTTTCATATCCTTGTCATCTTTGGAGATGTAAAATTAATATTTAATCAAGTCAACGATATTTATCAAATTAAAGATGACAATAAAGCCATATAAAGTGATTGTCAATAAATTTATGGCTAATTTCAATAATGTCACTATTGATGCCAACCCTAAATCTAGTAACCATCATGTAGGTGAATGGCCTCCACAAATTCCTTTATCCCATTAGATATGGATTATGGAAAGCTACAATTATCATAAGCCAAATTAGAGAACCCAAAACCCTAGAAGCCACTTTAACCCCTTTAGAAGTATTTTTATTGAAGCCACTTCTTTCTCTTGTCCTTGTTACAAGGTGTAGAGGGGGAAAACTGACCTATTGCATATGATTCTTGGTTGGATCCGTTGGGAGTCGAGGTGACCACGAGGTGTGTTATATTCTCTACACTCAGGGCTTGGGGATTGAAGGGTTCACCAGGAACGGTTTAAGGACTCACTCCAAGCCTAGGGTGGAAATGTTTGATGTGTGTTGAGAAGCAACACACCCCCACTAAAAATAAAATTATTTGATCCTTTGAAAATAATTAATTTTCATTCTCCGAGGGGACCCTCATGAAGTTTTTTTTGGTTTTAATTCCAAATTTTACTTACATCATTTTTGAAAATTGCCTACATCAAAGTGTCAAAATTGCTTGCATAAGAGCATTGATTTAAATTGATTTTTTTTTTAATATTCATGTGTCAATGGTATTATTTTTGGTTAAGTGTTTTAGAAAATTTAATTTTAAATGGTTTTCCTAAGGTCTAAAGTATTTAAAATAAATTTTTAGGCTTCTTTAAAATGCTTCATCTTGCCCTATTTACTTCAAATTTGAAATCACCATATCTTTTGATAGAAAAATCTGTTTGAAGTGATTCAAATTATGGATGAAAGGTCTTGAGCTCCTCTTTGCAGTGATACTACATTTTTAGAGTTTTAGATGTAATTTATTTTCAAAAAATAGTAACTTCTAATTATAGCCAACAAACTTCTTAATGCAATATCTCTTGAACCGAGATGATTTTTCTTGATTTTTCAGCAGATTTGGATAGGCATTTCGCTCGTTTAGACACTTTGAAAATTCATTTTTGGTTACTTTTGATTTTTGTCATAATTTTACACCACATAAAATGAGCATATTTGGGGCAATTCAAATTGGTTTTCCAGTCGAAACTCATTATAAGACAATAAAAATCCTTCACAAGACTTTAAAAATGCCAAATACAAAAGGTCATCGAGTCTCGAAATTCCACCCACCTTGAGGCAATAAAATAAAAATTTCTAAGTGTTGGAAGAGGGTGGAGAAATGGGTGGCCACCACACCTCGATGGAACACCGAAGTCCCACCCACTCAACAAATAAAGAGAAAGCAAGGACAGAGAAATGGGTTGCCATGGTACCCTGATAGCATTCCAAAAGCTCGCTACAAAGAAAAGAAAATTGGCATTTGTTGGAATTAGATGAAAAAATGGGACATGAGTGGAAGGAGGTGACATCCCAAAACCCCACTCGATGGTTTTAAAAGGAAATGAGTTTTGGCTAAGTAAAAGCTAGGGTGGAGAAATGGGACTCCATCATTGAAGTAAGCATCCTGAAATGCTACCCATGCTCTTAGTCATCAAAATAGGACTCCATAAATGAAGTAAGCATCCCAAAATGCTGCCCATGCTCTTGGTCAGAAAATCGAACATTTTTGGAAAAGGTGAGATCCCAAAACCCCACCCGTGCTCAATAAAGAAGTAAGACCTGATAGCTTGGGCGAAGAAATAGGACTCTATGACACTCCACAAGCATCTCAAAATGCCACCCACACTCTTTGTTGAAATATTAATGATACATGGCTGCAACTGGCTTGAAAGTGAAAATTATTTGCACACATTCACTATTTGATGGGAGAAGATCAGATTGTGCCTTGACCATTTATGCAAGATACTCAAGCAAATTTTTGGAGTGGTTGGAGTTGACTAGAACTCTATTAAAATTTTTTTTTTTATATTGTGTGAAGCCCTATAGTGGGATTTTAAATTATTTTTGCTTGACTAGGAGCTGGATATTTTGTGAAAATATCAGGGCATGTCCTAAGTCTATATATAATCCCATTGAATGTAAAATAAAGTGGGGCAAGGATTAATAGAAGCTTTTAAAAAATATTTTGGAAAATTCTTCTGTTATTTACATAGGATATTTCATGGTATTATTATTTCGAAGTGGCATAGCCAGGTGCTTAATTTGCTTCTTAATTTTGATTCTGTTTACTTCGTTATCCTTGTTTTCATTGAAATTATTATTAATGTAGAATATTTTGTGTTATTATTTTGAAGTGGCATAACCAGGTGCTTAATCCACTTCTTAGCCTTTGACTGCACTGATTTTTCTGATCTTTTGTTTTCAATTGGAATGTATGTAGTTGAAATTGTTATGAATCTAATTAATCTTGGCATGTTGTTGATGTGAAGAGCTTCATTGAAGTTTACTCATTTTAAAATTTAGTTCTTTTCATTTTGGCTCTAGTTTTGCTGCGTGAGATGAGCTACTAGCAAAAACATCCCACCAAGATTGGATATTTAGAATGATTAAACTATCCTAAGAGAGTGTTTGGTCTATTTCATAAACCCGATTCACCCCTTGCTAGATGATAAATTGATTTTAGAAAGATAGACAATTTATTATTTTATTAGTTTGGAAAACACAACAGTATGTCAAGATTAAAAATATAATTGATGATTGAAATTGTAGCATTTCTCCCCCCTCTTTCTTTTCTGCCCTACTCTACTCTCTCTATTTTTATTTTGAAGTGATCCATTTTTATTTTCTTAAAATTATTTATTCTTTTAATTTGCTAAAACTCAAAGAGCTAGATCTATTTACAAATGCAAATCTGATAGATGAACAAAAAAAACAATGAATGAAAGTTGAATCCCTTTAAAGGTAAAACATGCGATCACATAGGCTTTCCAAAAGTGAAAAAGAGCAAAGGTGTTTGACCCGACTCTGTAACTCACACCTTGGATATCCAACAAGATCCTAAAGTGAGAGGGAATTTATTCCCATTTAAGTGTTACTTGTGTTTTATGTTTACTCTTCACAGGGTGTGCATGAAAGCCGAGCCAACAATGTGTATATTGAGCAAACACCTATGTTTGGCCTTTCTAAAATATAAGCTACGGAAATTAAAGAACAATGCAAGAAACCAAAGATGCAAGAAGAAAAACAACTAACCCTAGAATGATTATTGAAGTTTCAATGATGACTAAATATTAACTTGCAATAAAGTAAGCCCTTTTATTTTCAGCAAGGGTTTAGGAAAATGCACAAACAAAGTTAACCCTAGGATGCAAACTACATGCTTTTAATCTTTCAAATGCCTAGAAATTAAAGTCATTTTTTTCTTTTATGATTAAAATCTGAGACAAAAAAGAACAAAGACACTCAACAAACAACCTAAAGATCTACTAGGACACTTCCATGATTTGATGGTTGATCCTAGATTTAACTTGTGTCCAGAATATCCAAACAACTTCAAACTTGTGAAACAACTTACGAAGTCTTAAAAAAATTGATTAGTGTTTGAGGGCTTGCTTAGGCCGCTTTACAACTGAGCTTGGAGGTGCAACAATCAAAACTCCTTGGTATTTTTAGCTGACTATTTAAAAATAAAAATATCTTTGACCTTTGGAACAAGCAAAAGCAAGATGAAATGGACATGCAACAATGAAATAAAATGAAAAAAATGCAGGCGATAAAAAGCAAAAATACAAGCATCAAACTAGGGTTTTGGGAAGCAAGATTTTACTCCCAAATCCTAATTGACCAAATTTGCACCATATAATAATGGGTTATGAATTTGGATTTCCAAATTCATACCCTGTATGGATGGGCTATGAATATGGTTTAAATACACTTTTTGGGTATCAAAACATTGAAAAATGTGATGCAAAACAATAAAAATAGATCTAAAAACTAATAATGCAACTAAATGGAGGAAGCAAGGAGCAATGAGAAGGTGGAAGAAGCACCCCAAGATGGTATATCTCTTCAATCGTCAAGACTCCACTTGTTCACCAAGAGTAGCTAACACCAAAGCACAAAACAATGAAATAACAATCCCACAACAAAAGAGCACTTATGAGCATGAACAAATGAGTAAGTCAAGATTAGGATTCTCAAGAATATTCATTGGGGAAAAGAGGGAATCCAATCCTCTATTTATAAGAGGTTTGGAGGGCTAAAAGGGTAGGAAAATGAAAGTTCACCTTGGGCAAGTGTTGACACCAAAACGGGCCGATGAGGGGAGGGGTTTTAGAGAGAAAAATACCTAGAACACCAAATTTGTGTCCATTCATTACACGATACAAATTTGGCAAGCCAAATTCATGCCCTGTATGGACTGGACACAAATTTCGTAAGGCTAGGGAAAAAGGACAAATGAAGAGGGGAAAAGGGTCCCAAATTTGCACTTAGAAAGTTTAGGTGGCTTCCTAAGTATCTAAGGAAAGATTGACTCATTTTGATGGGTCAAATTTTCATGTCTACATTTTGCCCCTTATTTGATGCATTTATGGTCGAATAAATGCATCAAAGAAAGATGTAGAATCCTATGGAAAAAAATGACAAACACAAAAAATGGGTGATCGGGTTTGGATGGAGGGGTGATGCAAAAAGTGTGTTATCTTGAACACTGCAAATTTATACGCAAATCGAGAATTACTACCATTAATGCCTTTGAGGCTAGGATGCCACCTCGAGTTTTAGAAGGAATATGAAATTCTTGAAAAAACTCAAGAAAAGGTGAACAAAGAAAGCAAAAATGAGAAAAAAAAGGAGAGAAAAAAATGGGAGAGAGAAGAAAGGGAGGGAAAATATAAGGAAGAGATATAATAAAGGAGGGAAAATGAAGGAATAATAGAAGAAATGGGGGGAAAATGAGCTCATTTTCATTGTGTGAGGAGGAGAAAAGAGCTCTAGAGAAGAAAAAGGAGAATGGTTTTCCCAACTCACCGTGTTGGCATGATGAGAGGCGATGCTGACACTACTCCAGATCGGGAAAAGGTACGGATCAAAACCCATTTCTAGGCTAGGCTAGAATTAGGTTTTACCTACAAAAAAAATGAATTTTGTAAGTAATTTGTTTTTTGAATTTTTGAGCAATATTTTGTGAAACTCATTGTGGAGCATGAATTTGGTCAAGTGGCCATGCTAAATTCATGCTCGGTCATCCCGAGGCATGAATTTGGTTAATTTTGCAAAAAAATACCTTTTTTTTAAAGGTGTTCTAATACAATTATGTACCTAGATGTACTTGAGAGCAGATAATTATGATTGAGCACACTTAGGGAGGCTATGAGAGAGCTCACAGTGGTAGAGAGAGAGACACTGGAGAATGTGGAGCTACTGCATGTGGTAGAGATGTCCCACATTGAGGTAGATAGGGCACTACTGATGGCTCTAGTGGAGAGATGGTATCCAAAATCATCCATATTTTGATTACTGATAGGGGAGATGGCCATCACACTAGAGGATGTATGGTGTACTTTGAGGATCCCCATCAGGGGGAGGATTGTTTACATCATATGACTATCGATGGTGTCATCAAAGATGATGTTAGGAGATTCAACACATATGATCTAGTAGAGTGGATTCCATGTCGATGAGATGCCACGTCAATATGGAGTTGGGGCACTGCTGTTCATACTATGTGGGTGGTGGTAGGAATGTTGGTGTGCCACACGAGTAGGTGACACCTTCCATGGACACTAGAGGAAGTAGTGGTAGACATGTAAGATCAAAAAGTTAGATTCACATGGGGACCATATATGCTAGCCCATTTATATAGGATGCTGCATGAAAATTGTGAATGGAAAGTTGGAGTGAAAATGATTGTTTGGTTTGCATTATTGAGAGTGTTTTGAATTAATGCTTCAAGATTTTTTGGAATTAAGAATTGTTGATAACCTTGTTTTATAAGCATTGTTGTTGAAGTGTTTAAATTGAGTGAAGAACTTGAACTAGGGTTTGCAAAGAACATGAGTATCATTGTTATGTGAAGATTATCTTATAAGCATTGTTTTTGAAGTGAGTTGTTGAGTGAAGAACTTGAACTAGGGTTTGCAAAGAACATGAGTATCATTGTTATGTGAAGATTGTCTTATAAGCATTGTTGTTGAAGTGAGTTGTTGAGTGAAGAACTTGAACTAGGATTTGGAAAGAACATGAGTATCATTGTTATGTGAGATTGATTGATAAAGCATTGTTGGAAATATTTGAGTGAGTATTCATATGCTTGGACTAGGGTTTGTGAGCAAGGATCATGTCATTGAGTGATTGGTTGAGCCTAGTCAAGTGAATGTGTGAAGTGATTGTTTAAGTTTTGTGAAAAAAAATATTCTATATTATGAATTGATTGGAGAAAGTGGTTGAGTATTGATGAGTGTGAAACATATTGAGCCTCTAAAAATTCTCTATATGTTTTTGTGATAAGAGAGTGATTGAAAGTGATTGAGTATTGAGGTGAATGTGAAGCATATTGAGTCTCTAAAAATTCTCTATATATTTCTAAGAGAGTGATTGAAAGTGATTGAGTATTGAGGTGAATGTGAAGCATATTGAGTCTCTAACAATTCTCTATATGTTTCTAAGAGAGTGATTGAAAGTGATTAAGCATTGTGATGAATGTGAAGCATATTGAGTCTCTAACAATTCTCTTTATGTTTCTATGAGATTTGGACAAGTTCTAGTGTGGAATTGTTGAGCATATTTGAGGTAAGTATTTGATAAGACTTGTGGACAAATTTGTGTGAGCTTTTGTGGAAGCTTACAATATAGATTGAGAGAAAAATTGGATAAGTTCTAGTGAGGACTTATTGAGCAGATTTGGACAAGTTCTAGTGAGGACTTGTTGAGAAAATTTGAGACAAGTATTTGAGAAGGCTTGTGAGAAGAGTTGATTGATTGATTTGTTCAAAATTTGAGTTAAGGTTTGGGGCAGATCTAGCAGAGTTGATTTGAGATTGAGTCAACATTTATGTTAAGGCTCGAGGACGAAGATTGAGGATAGATTTGTGCTAGACCGAAGGACTGTGTTTAGTGTATATCAAAGGACAAATATTGAGGACATATTTGTGCTAGACCGAAGGACTATGTTTAGTATAGATTTGAAGATAGATTTTGGTGCAGATTTGAGGATAGGTTTGTGCCAAACCATAGATAGAGATTGAGTAGATTTGTGCTAGAACGAAGGACTATGTTTAGTATAAATTTGAGATAGAGCTTTGAAGTTGATAAAGTATAGAGGATGACAGTCTCCAGTGGATAGAGATCCATTAGCCAGAGCAGTAGGGAAAATAATTCTTCTAGAAGATCACCAATCAAAGCTTAGGAGAAAGGAGTTCTCCTATGGATAGAGATCCATGAACTTGATTAGGGGATTGGTGTCTCCTTTGGATAGAGGTCCATAAACATTGTAATAGGGAAATGATTATCAAGATATTTATTGAGAAAATATTAGTGAAATATTTTCTTCGTGGAGTAGCCCACATTGGGTGAACCATGTTAAATTGGTGTCTCTATTGTGTGTGATGATTTATACATTGCTTTGGTTATTGCTATTGATATTACCATTGATTATATTGGATAATACCATTTGGGAAAGAAAAGTAAAAAGTGATATTATATTGTTCACACCCCCTCTTAGTATAAGCTTGTGTTCTTCATTGGTAAGGCTAGAGAAAAATGACAAACAAAGAGGGGCAAAGGGCCCCAAATTTGAACTTAGCAAGTTTGGGTGGCTTCCTAAGAATTTAAGGAAAGGTTGACTCATTTTTAGGGATCAATTTTCCATGTCTACACAAGGAAATATGACTATATAAAAGATATTTATTTTACTAGAGTTTTAAATTAGAATGAATGCAAAAACTTTAAGCAAAATGCATGTAAGCATGTCAATATTGATGATATCTTATACTACCACACACTTGGTGGTATCCTACTTAGATGTGTATACCATGTTGAATCCTAGAAGGTAATTTGGGAGGCCCATAACATGTCTTATAGTAGACACTTTAGTGGTGTGTCCATTTCCAAGAAAATTCTTTGCATGGGCTATTATTAGATTTTCATGAGGAAGGAATCTTGTGATTATGCCAAGAGATGTGATAAATGTCAAATTTACAAAATTATACATGTTTCATCCCAATACTTGCAATCCATTAATTAACCATGGTTATTTTATATTTAGGGATTGGACATCATTGGAAAAATCAATCCCACATATTTCGATGGACAAGTTCTATTGAGCAAGGTGCAACGACAATATTGCCATTGTTGTCAACACACTCAGATGGACAGGTTGATGCAGTGGACAGTTGTTCGGAGTATGTACAGTGATGTTCAATGCTTATGAGGATGTTTTTGATGTTCGGGTGAAGTTGTTATAGGTTGTTCATGCAAATTTATAAAAATTGAAAAAATCGTCAAGAAGTTGTCAAAAAATTGCAAAACTCATCACAGGTGCAGTTGGACAGGATGGATTAGTTTAGAACATGCCAAAATGTCAAAAAATAGTCTATAACAGTGTTGGAGGTGTCAGTACAGTGTTTGGATTGATCGGTGACGTTTTCGGTATCTTGGTGGATGATTTGGCAAGTGGTTGTACAAGCTAAAAAAGGGCAGTTTTGTTAGAAGCACTGCGAGAAAACCGAGAAGAATTTGATAGTGAAATTCAAATTGGAGGTGTTAATTATCTTTAAGAATATGTGTTCCAAATTTTCACCAAAACGGAGAAACGAGACGAATTCTACAAGCGTTGCAAGACTGTCACAAAAACGCTCTTTTTGGAAAGTGTGTTAGCAGTAGTTTTCATGGAGGTGGTACAAGTGAACCGTAAGGAGTTATGTAGAGAGATTTGGATTGGATGTAGTCAGTATTACAGATATTCTACATTTCAAATTTCAGAGAAAACAGAGTTATGAGGTGAGAGTTATGATTGTTGCAAAAACGATACAGGTCACTTTTATGTCAATTTGTTCCACTTGTGCAAAATACTTTAGTTGGCTGTTTTGACCTTGAAAATTCGCCAGAGTTTTAGTTTCAGTTTTGTTACACCTTCAAGGCATTAAATAGAGCATATTTCATTTTTGGTTTGAGGTGTCACGTGGCTCCGAAGTAAGAGAACGAGTAAGGTGTCAAGTATTTGCATGTGGCGTGTTTGACGAAATGCCTTCTCAAAATAAAAAAAAGGAAGTTATATTGTTTTAAGAAGCTTTATAAAAGAAAATATTTTCAAAATTGAAAAAAAAAAGAATGCAAGTGTGTGTTTTATAAGTGATAAGGGATTTTATTGAAAAGTGGGGACTTTATTTTGTGGAGAGAAGTGTGTGTGGAGAAAAATAAAGAGTGAAAATCCATGTTTTTTGGAGAGTGGTGAAAAATGTCACTTCAGTATTTTTGGCATAACTTTCTCATATGATATTAATTTTGGCTAAAATTTTGATAGGAGTTCATAAATAAAGTGTTGCACAATACCAGAAAGCGTTTAGCAATTGGCAGAACGAGCTAAGAGAACAACCAATTTTTGTTTTTGAGAAGAGAAGATTCAACTTTTGAGTAATGCAGAGAGAGGGATGTTATACTGGGTGAAATATAATTTTTTATATTTTGAGCTTACAGACCATAGAGGGTTCTGGTTTTAGTGAAGACATTTATATATGTCATTTTATTATCAATATCAAAATCAAGTGGGTGCTTGGTAGAGGGGTTGGTGCTCCTTTCTGTTGGTACAGATAAATTAGGGGTTGGTGCTCCTTTCTATTGGTGCAGATAAATTAGGGGTTGGTGCTCCTTCTAGTAGGTTCTAGTAAATTGATTGTAAATTTGGTGCTTTACAAAGGCTGGATTTAGATGGGAGTCCAAACAGTCATTTTTGGGGATGTAGCCAAATTGGTGAACCTCGATACATATTGTGTTGTGTGATGTTCTTTTGTTATACTTGCTTTATTTGGTTTTATGTTTTCATTGTTTTGGCTTTGAGTGTTGAAGATTTAAGTTTTAAAGAGCTCCACTGATTCACCCCCCCTCTCAGTGTCATTATGAGACTAATAATTAGTATTAGAGCGAGGTTTCTAAACAGGCTTAACCGGCTAGGGTGATCTTGTAAGTGACAAAATGGTAGGTGGTGAAGGCTTCTCATCAAACAAAGCACCATTGTTTGACAGAACTAATTACACATTTTGGAGACTCAAGATGCAGACATATCTTTGTGCTTTGGGATACGATATTTGGGATTCAGTAGATAGTGGATACACAATACCCACCACTTCTCCAACAGATCTTTGTCGGTAAGAAACTGTTTGAAAATGAATCAAAAGCAAAAAATGCTATCATGTGTGGATTAGTGGACAACGAACTGGTAAAGATTATCGGTTGTAAAATGACAAAGGAAATATGGGACAAACTGAAGGGTCAAGGAGGCCAAGTTACAAACACATCGAGCTCAGTTTAAAGTATTAAATATGAATGACGATGAAAATATAGAGGCATATATGTTGAGAGTTAATGAAGTCATTAATGTGATTAGAGGACTCGGCGAGGAAATCAAAGATTCTATCATCGTGAAAAAGGTATTAAGATCTCTTCCCCAAATATTTGATTCTAAAGTTTTAGCTATAGAAGAAGCTAAAAATCTAAATTCTTTTAGTATGGATGAGATGCATGGTTCTTTGACTGCATATGAGATGAGAATAGGAAAATCTAAATCCATAGATAGAGAAACTACTTTTAAAGCCCATAAAAATATGAAAGCAAAACAAGAATACAAGGAAGAAGAGACATCAGATGAAATGGAAGCAAACTTTGTTCGAAAACTAAAAAGGGGAAAATGAAAATACAGAGGAAAGTTACCATTTAAATGTTTCAACTATGGAGGCGTTGGGCATTTTGTAGCTAAATGTCCACTTAATGAGAAGAACAAAAGTGATGAAGGATCGCACAAAGAAAGAAGCGACTGTAAGAAAAAAACAAATTTCAGAAAAGGCAACTTCAAGAAGAAAAGTTTCATCTCCAAGAATGTCATTTCATCATAAGATAGCACCAGTGAGGATTCTAAAAAGGAAACAGGTGAAGCTCTTTTCATGGCACTCAAAGAAAAAAAACCAGAAAAAGAACAAGAATGTGATAAAGAAGAAATTGACGTAGAAGTGAATTTGGAAGAGGAACTAATTGCAGCTCTAGATGAATTGAAGATAGAAAGAAAAAAGAATAAGAAAATTTCAAGAAAGCTTGAGGATGCAAATGAAATCATAACAAATTTAAAAGTATAGATAGAAGAATCCAAAAAAATATCCGAAGATCTTAAAGTGCAAATAACCATGAAAATAGATTATTATAGCAAGCTAGAAGAAGAGATTGTTGGTTTAAGAATGCAACTAGAAGAGATGAATCAGAAAATTAGTTGTTATCACAAACATGAAGAAAGTTCTATGAAGCTGGATAAGATCATAAATAACCAAAAGACTACAGGCATAAAATTTGGTTTAGGTTTTGATGAAGGAGAATCGTCAAATGGATCAAAGGCCATAGATGAAGAATCCACAAAGAATGAAGAGAAAAAATAGGTTGGTCAAACAAAAATGAATCATGCAAAGGAAAACAATAATGCAAGGCACGAAAGGAGAATTGATAATGATGGCTTCACCAATGTCACACATAAAAGAAGAAGATTTATGGCTCCTACAACAACATGGCAAAGACCACAACCCAGGTTCAATCATCTATTTTCTGGTTACTGTTTTAAATGCAATGGTTATGGACATAAGATCTCAAATTGCAAGTATAATGTAGGACCAAAGAATTTTACCAATAGAAATGCTTTTTCACCTTTGATGGGTTATGCAGTAGAATGTTATAACTGTCATAATTTTGGGTATATTGCAAGAAATTATCGAAGTACATTTGCATCAAATCAATTTCAGGAAAGAAAATTTCAGCCAAATGGAATAAGATAAAATAGAAAATTTCTCGAAAAACATGCACAAGCTACTAAAAAAGAAAAGCCAAAACAAGAGCCCAAAATTATAATCAAACCTGAGTGGAAAGAAAAAGAGCGACCTAAGGAAGAAAATGAATCCTTTATCGTACAGATGACATTTAAAGTGCAGAATAAATTTGCACCATGGATACTTGATAGTGGATGCTCTAGTCATATGATAGGTGACAAACAAAAATTTGAGAAGTTGCAACAATATGAAGGTGGTTCAGTAAAGTTTGGAAAAAATGATGGAGCTAAGATAGTTGGCAGAGGTTCGGTTAAGATTAGTGACAAAAAAATTAGGTCAAAAGCAGTCTTGTTTGCGGTTGGTCTAAAGCATAACTTATTGAGCATAAGTCAGATTTGTGATAGAGGTCATGAAGGGATCTTTAAGAAGCAAGGTTGTGAAGTCAGAAAGGCAAACAATGAGAAATTGATAGCAACTGGATCAAGGATATCTAGAAACCTATACACTCTCTTAGAGACTTCAAAAGGAGCTTGCTTGATTGGACAGGAAGAAGAGAATTGGTTGTGGCATAAGAGGCTCGGTCATATCAATTTTGACAATCTAGTAAAAATCAGCTCAAAGAAAGCAATGAGATATATTCCCACCATTGGCAAACCATTAAATAGCATTTGTGCTTCATGTCAAAAGGGGAAGCAAACTAGAGTCTCATTTAAAACAAAAGAGTACTACACAAACAAACCTTTGGAACTAGTACATACTGATTTATGTGGACCCATGAGAATGCAAAGCATAAACAATGACAAATATTTCATGTTGTGTATAGATGACTATTCTAGGATGACATGGGTATTGTTTTTGAAACATAAATTAGAAGCTTTTGAGATGTTCAAGTTTTTCAAAAAATAAGTTGAGAATCAAACAGAAAAAATGATTAAATGTTTAAGTTTAGACAGAGGAGGAGAGTTCATTTCAGAGGATTTCATAGATTATTGTGAAAAATATGGCATTAGGAGATAATTTTTAGTAGCCAAGACACATCAGCAGAATGGTGTGGTAGAAATAAAGAATAGGATAGTGCAGGAAATGGAATAGACTATGTTGACTGAGAGCAAACTAGCAGATAAATTTTGGAAAGAGGCAGTCCATATTGTGGTATACATCCAAAATAGGTGCATGTTGAGGACGCATGAAAGCAAAACTCCTTATGAGTTGTGGTTCGGTAAAAAGGCAACAACAAGATACTTTAAAGTTTTTGGCAGCAAGTGTTACATCAAAAGAACTGAAGAAAACCTTGGTAAGTTTGAAGATAGAGCGGATGAAGGTATTTTTCTTGGCTATTCGTCAAAAAGCAAAGCTTACAAATGCTACAACAAGAGGCTAAGGATAATTATATATAGTGCTGATGTTAAAGTTGATGAAGGAAGGAAACGAGTAATTAGCTATGAAGAGAACTACCCAATTTATGAAGATGTCATTGAAGGAGATAAGAAAAAGGAAACAAAAAAGAAACCAAAAATTGAATCAGAGGATTCAAACAATGATTTAGAAGTGGAAGAAAACAAGAAATTCAAAATAGGCAACTAATAGAAAGATCATCCTAGAGAGCAAATAATTGGAGTCCCCACAATCGGTGTTCAGACAAGAAGAACATTAGTAAGTAACTACTCTTTATTCTCTAGCATTGAGCCCAAAAACGTTGCTAACACAAGCAAATAAGAAAGTTAGGTAAAGGCAATAAATGAAGAATTAGATCAGATCAAGAAAAAAAAGACTTGGGAGTTAGTACCAAGACCCGCAAATAAAAATGTAATCGATACTAAATGGGTCTTTCAAAACAAATTGAATGAAGACGGACAGGTAGTCAAGAATAAAGCAAGATTAACATGCAAAGGCTATGCATAAGTTGAAGGTATTGAATTTGAGGAAACCTTTGCACTTGTGGCCAGACTAGAGGCAATTAGAATATTTTTGGCTTTAGCAGTTTACAAGAATTTCAAAGTTTATCAAATGGATGTGAAATCGTCATTTTTAAATGGGAAACTTGAAGAAGAGGTTTATATTGAGCAGCCAAATGGTTTCCATCTTGGTGATGATCCCAACTTGGTTTGCAAGTTGAAGAAAGCGTTATATGGCTTAAAACAGGCACCCCGAGCATGGTATGCAAGGCTAGAAAATTATCTTACTCAACAAGGGTTCAAGAAAGGTATGGTGGATAGTAATTTGTATGTCAAAACAGAAAATGGTCATCATATTGTTCTTGTTGTATACATAGATGATATCATATTTTGCAGAATCAAAGATGAGTTGTGTAAAGATTTAGCAAATAAGATGCATAAAGAATTTGAAATGTCAATGATTGGTGAACTTTCGTATTTCCTCGAATTGCAAGTTAATCAAAAGGAAAAGGGCATATTTATTTCTCAAATTAAATATGTGAAAGAGATGTTGAAAAAGTTTACAATGGAGGATTGTAAGCCAATTAGCACTTCCATGACGACAGGTTGCAAGTTGAGCAAGGATGACAAATCTCCACATGTTGATCAAACTATGTATAGATCTATGATTGGGAGCTTATTGTACTTGATAGCTACCAAACCAGATATTTTATAGGTAGTATGCATGGTAGCATGATTTCAGGCTAGTCCCAAGGAGACTCATGTGACAGCAGTGAAGAGGATTCTTCGGTACCTCAAGGGTACTATGGAGTATGGGTTATGGTATCCAAAAGGTAAGGACTTCACCCTTATTACGTATTCAGATGCAGATTAGGAAAGATGTGTAGATGACAGGAAGTGTACCAGTGGAGGTGCATTCTATCTTGGAGACAGGTTGGTCGCGTGGCATAGTAAGAAAAAGGATTTAGTCTCCTTATCCATAGTAGAGGCAAAATACATTGCATCGACAATGTGTTGTACACAGGTGTTATGGATGAAATAAAATCTAAAGGATCTTGGCATTAATTTTAGTGAGCCAATTTTAGTTAAGTGCAATAACACTAGTGCCATTAACATCTCAAAGAATCCGATTATGCATTCTCGCACAAAACATATTGCTACCCGGTATCAGTTTTTGAAGGAGAAAGTTGTGGAAGGTGAGGTTAAGTTGGAATTTGTTCCAACAATAGAGAAAGTAGTGGGTATCTTCACCAAACCATTGCCCAAGGAATTTTTTGAGTACCTTCACAAGATATTTGGGAGTGGTCACACTTTCCAAGAATTGACTAGCTATTGGGGCCACATTCTCAAGGGGAGCATTTGTGTATTTGTTTATCTTTTTGCTCATGTTTATGATTTTTGCTAAGTGTAATAATTTTGCCTGAGAATTTTGTATATGGACTCAGGGGGAGTTTGCAGCAACCCTTTGGTCTTGTTGTCAAAGGGGGAGAAGAGTTACAGGAAATTGTGCGTGTGTTGCCAACAATTCCAAAGGGGGAGATTGTTGAGCAAGGTGTAGGGACAGTATTGTCATTGTTGTCAACACACTCAGATGGACAGGTTGATGCAGTGGACAATTTTTCGAAGGTTTTTCGGAGTATGTACAGTGATGTTCAATGCTTATGAGAATGTTTTTGATGTTCGGGTGAAGTTGTTACAGGTTGTTCATGCAAATTTGCAAAAGTTGAAAAATCATCAAGAAGTTGTCAAAAAATTGCAAAAGTCATCACGAACGTAGTTGGACAGGATGGATCAGTTTGGAACATGCCAGCATGTCAAGAAATAGTCTAGAACAACGTTGGAGGTGTCAACACATTTTTTGGATTGATCGGTGACATTTCTGGTATCTTGGCGGATGATTTGGCAAGTGGTTGTATAGGCCAAAAAAGGGCAGTTTTATCAGAAGCACTACGAGCAAACCAAGAAGAATTTGATAGTGAAATTCAAACTGGAGGTGGTTGTTATCTTCAAGAACATGTTTTCCAAATTTCCATAAAAATGGAGAAATGAGACAAATGTTACAAGCATTGCAAGACTATCACAAAAATGCTCTTTTTGGAAAAAGTGTGTCAGCAACAGTTTTCGTGGAGGTGGTACAGGCGAACCATAAGGATTTATAAAGTGAGATTCATACTGGATGTAGTCAGTATTATAGAGATTCTATGTTTCAAATTTCAAAGAAAAGAAAGTTACGAGGTGAGATTTATGATTGTTGCAAAAACGGTATAGGTCACTTTTATGTTAATTTGTTGCACTTGTGCAAAATCCTTTAGTTGGTCGTTTCGACCTTGCAGAGTCATCAGAGTTTCGGTTTCAGTGTTTTTACACCTTCAAGGCATCAAATAGAGCATCTTTCACTTTTTTTTTGAGGTGTCACGTGGCTTCAAAGTAAGAGAACAAGTAAGGTGTCAATTATTTGCATGTGACGTGTTTGACGAAATGCCTTCTCAAAATAAAAAAAGGAAGTTATATTGCTTTAAGAAGCTTTATAAAAGAAAATATTTTTAAAATTGAAAAAAAAAAGAATGCAAGTGTGTGCTTTTTAAGTGACAAGGGATTTTATTGAAAAGTGGGGACTTTATTTTGTGAAGAGAGAAGTGTGTGTGGAGAAAAATAAAGAGTGAAAATCTGTGATTTTTGGAGAGTGGTGAAAAATGTCACTTCAATATTTTGGTCATAAATTTCTCATATGATATCCATTTTGGCTGAAATTTTGAGAGGAGTTCGCAAATAAAGTGCTTCACAATAACTAGAAAGCGTTTAGAAATTGACAAAATGAGCTAAGAGAATAATCAATTTTTTTTTTAGAAGAGAAGATTCAAATTATGAGTAATGCAGAGAGAGGGATGTTATACTGGGTGAAATAGAAAGTTTTAGATTTTGAGCTTATAGACCATAGAGGGTTCTGGTTTTAGTGAAGACATTCATATATGCCATTTTATTATAAATATCAAAATCAAGTGGGTGCTTGGTAGAGGGGTTGATGCTCCTTTCTGTTGGTGCATATAAATTAGGGGTTGGTGCTCCATTTTGTTGGTGCAGATAAATCAGGGGTTGGTGCTCCTTCTAGTGGGTGCTGGTAAATTGATTGTAAAGTTGGTGCTTTGCAAAGGCTGGATTTGGATGGGAGTCCAAACAGTCATTTTTGGGGATGTAGCCAAATCGGTGAACCTCGATACATCTTGTGTTGTGTGATGTTCTCTTGTTATACTTGCTTTATTTGGTTTTATGTTTTCATTGTTTTGGCTTTGAGTGTTGAAGATTTAAGTTTTAAAGAGCTACACTGATTCACCCCCTCTTATTGTCATTGTGAGACTAACAAGTTCATCATCATTGTAATTGAATACTTTATCGAATTGGCTGAGGCTATATCTCTAACCTCAACAATTGGAGTCCAAGTCTCCAAATTTATTTAAACTCAAATAATTTGTCTCTATATCATCCCCTCTAAAATTATCTCTAATAATGACACACCATTGAATGAAAAATATATCTAGAAGATTTATGCCAAGTATCATATGCAATAAAAATGCTCTACGCCCTATTTTCCTCATGGTAGTGGTCAAGCCAAAGCCTCCAATATGAATCTTATTAAGATCATTCGTAAGCTAGTCAACAAAACCAAAAGAGATTGACACCTACAACTTTATTCACCCCTTTGGAAATATCAAACTAGTGTTAGAAATCCAACTGGTATGACACCTTATGTCTTGGAATATGGTGCTAAGACTATCTTTCCATTTGAACTTGAAGTTCCATCCTTGCAAATTATCTTGTAGGATGTCTTGGTGGGAGAAAAATGTCATATTATCCACCTTAGGCAATTGAAACTACTTCGTAAAAATGGATTCTTGCTTTAGAGAACTTATGGGTCTATCAACATAGGCTCAAGAGGTCCCATGACAAGAAGTTCAGATACTAATCCTTTGATGTTGGTAATTTGATTCTCAAGAAAAACCAAAATAAGACCAATGCTAAAACCAAAATCAAAGGAAATATTAAGCCCAATTGGATAGGTTTATACATCATAACAACTAGGTATGGATCAAATACATATCATCTCACCACACTTTATGGTAAATAAATCAAAGAACTTATGAACATTAAAGATATTATGCTTAAAATTGACCTATCTCTATTTCTATGGTGGTTTATTAACTACTTATGATTGTCTGTTTCAATTCAACTATCTGGTTGCCTATATATTATCTATTTGTGATTGCTTGCATTGGTAAATAAAATCATGTTAGCAATAATGACATCTTATTTGTTATAAATAGCGTTTCTCATTGTTTGTTTAGCTTGGTTTCCCTTATGAGGTTGTTATTTCTAAACTAATAATAGAGGACCTATAAGGATAAGCAAAGGATGGTCCAAGGTAATTTGAGTTGTTTTAATTTACTAAGTGATTAATACCCTTTTTAAGTGTTGATTGTTAATATAATCATAAGGACATGCATATCATAAGATATGGGAGCAAAAATATAGGTTACTTACAACTATATGTTTTTCCCATGAAGACATGTTCCTTCATGTCGTGAGTGGGTATCATACATAATTATCTATCCTTCTTGATTGGAACTATTAGATTAGGACTTTATATGTTTATAAATTTGACTACTTTATATCTAAGTAAATAATATAGTTCTTATTCCATCCTTATGTATAAGGCATTCAAATTACAAGTAGCCAAATTAATCTTCAAAAATCATCCTTCTTCTTTCCACTATATACCTTGAACCCATTAGCATCGTCACCTCGTACTTAGGAAAATAGAATAATTATCTCTCCATTTGAGTTTATGATGTTCATGTTGACTAATATGAGAACCATTCAAACCTATCTTCTATCCTTCTCAATATTTCACCAATTTATAGGGGAAGATTCTAGTTAGGATAATTTTAATTTTCTTTTTTACTAAAAATATGAAGCTAATTTGTTGTCATCGATCTCAATATCCTCCCCATTTCTTTGTGTCTCCAAAATCTACAACATTGATAGAATAAATTCCTTTTATTTTCATCTACTTCACTTTATTTATCCACCAAAGCGTCAACTAAGATTTTAGATCCTTTATACTGGTGATCCTTACCACCTTGTATCTAAGTAAAATATATAGGACATGTTTTTCTTAAGTACAAGGTGCCAAAATCATAAGCAAGAAAATTCACTTTCTTTGTCCATCAAATTGTGAACTAAGATTTCAGATATTGTGTGTTGGTAATCCTTATTGCCTTGCATCTAAGTAAAATATATAGGACTTGTTGCTCTTTTCCTTAAGTACAACGAGCTAGAATTAGTAAGCAAATTAATAAAGAATATTCTTTTCCAATCATATTCTCAACCATCGCAAGAGAATTCCTTTGAACCTAAGATGTAGAACTAATGTGTAAATCTCTCCAACCATCTTACCCCTTTACTTCAATCATTCAAAAATACCTTATCTTTACTCATCGCCAAAGGATGATTCTAGTTAAGATTATTTTATTTTTCCTTTTTCTAGGACTCTAATGCCAAGGGGGTTTACATAATTTGAATAATTGGTTTCATCATCACACCTTTTGCTAAATCTAAATCATCAAAATTAACATATTCCTCTTTATCACATGATGAATACTATGAGATTTGCAGATGCTGATGGTAGTAAATCCTCACTATTATTTATTCAATCTCTTTGAGATGATCATTCTTTTTTTTCAAGTTGATCTACACTTATGATAGAAATAGAAATTTGTTCTTTTATAGAAGCAAACCAAAACAAGAAAATGTATGGAAACTTCTTAATCATACTATATTTATATATGGATTTTAAGATATAAAAGGATAATCTACCTTTTGTTTCTTGTAATTTATACTCAAATATGATTTGACTTGCTTATGGGCCATAATCATTATCTATTTCATAATTCACTATTTTATGATAAATACCATGAGATTCAGAAATATTGATGATAATTTTCTCTCAACACCATCTTGCACTCTTTTGGTCACCAAATTATTATATCTACAGATTAAACCTTTTGCTCTTACCACATATTACTTTTGTACTTATGTAAAATATTGGATGACCTCAATAGTTTTTCAGTCATCTATATAGTATCATTAAGACTATTCCCAAACACATATAGGCATAGGAGCATATGAACCAAGTCTCAATTAATTGTTTTTTGCTTTACCTAAATAGGAGCAATTAGTTATGATTATTATTTTTTAGTCTTACCAACCTATATTCTCAAAATTCTTAATATCCACTTGCTATCACCCATTAACTCTTACTCTTATTGCTTTTACCTCATACAAAATGTTTGATGGTATTGATAAGATATTTTGACCACCTATGTAAGACCATCAAAACTATCCTCATACATATACATGCATGAGGACAATATGCAAATCATCCTAAAAAATTATCTTCACCCACTATTAATTAGTTGGTATCAATCCATTATCCTTTCCATCTAAGTGATCACTACATATGTTAACATCCTTATGTTAATAATATATATCAAAGTGGTTAAATTTTATACATTTTGGAAAATCCATAGCCTTAATGGCACATATAATACCTTTTGGTATATATTTCATCTTTATGACATATCTAATGCCATTTGGCATATCTTCTGCATTTATATCAATCTAAAGATATTTGGCATATCTTTTGCCTTTATGGCACATCCAACGCCTTTCGACATATCCATCACCTTTATGGCATATCTATGACCTTTATGGCATAATAGAATCCTCAAAGACATTTGTCTTGGAAAAATCCAAACATACCTTTTGACATATCCATCGTCTTTATGGCACATCTTATGCCTTTACGACATACCTATGACCTTTATTGTATAATAAAGTCCTTAAAAGCATTTATCTTGGGAAAATCCAAAAAAGTATTTCTACATATTCATCGCCTTGTTGTAATATGTGTTGGTTAAGCTTCTCTTAAGGTCATGGTCCACTTGCATATTTAAATTTTTCATATCATCCTTTTAGGGGCCATGTAAACCTTAAAAAAGGTACTTTTGCAATGTTTTTACTATTTATTTCCTAAAGGCCAGTCTCATAATCATGACCTAAAGGTAAATTGTATTTGGCTATAAACACATCATCATACCAACCATTATGGATTATAAAAGGGAGTGTAATTCTATTCATTTTCATTGTGAGATTACTTGGTCTTCATGGAACCCCATAAAATCTGTGTTCTTCATTTTGAATGTATTTCTTTTCAAGCAGTACTAGGTAATACTTTGATTCTAGTTGTTTCTAGAAACTATTATGAAATCTACCATTATATCAAAGCAATTGTGAATCTACATTACTCAATTGATTTTTTCATAAAAGTGTCTTCTACAACTTCTCCCAAGGGAAACTATTATTGAAGTAGCTAAGAAGAATTTTTGAAAAATATTGGTAGGACTGGAAGAAGGGTTTTCTCATAAAAATCCTATGTGGACTTGGATCTCAAGGATCTCATTGGGATTAGAAAAATTTCTCTAGGAGAAATATTCACTATTATGTTCCTTTGTTTCTCTCATTAGCACTCAATTTTCTTTTAAATTTATGATTAGATGGATACCCTATTTTTAGGATTGAGGCTTTTGAGGTTTATTGAGAACCTAATTCACCTTTTACAATTTAATAAATAAATAAAATTCCATTTATCTTCTAGATTCTTGTGTCCAATAACATTACAAATGAGAGGATATATTGCTCAATTTTTGTTAAAGAATAAAATAATAGATTGTATATCTTTAGATTTATCCTTGATGCCAGAGAATTCATGGACATGCTTCCATGATTAGCAAAGACAATGGCCAGACAACCTTTTTGTTGTATAGGCATGATATGATATCCTATTTGGTTACATTAAAAAAAAAGGTTGTGTGGGGAAAAATATAATAGATATAGATGAATTGTCAATGTTTCTTGATTCTTTGTGAAATTTTAAGGGGTCCAAATTCAACAATTTCATTCATTCTGCCTCCAAGTACCTCAAATTTGTGTCCATTTTTTTTAATTCCCTCTAAAAATAAAAAGCTAAAATTTGAATGTGGAATATACCAAGGAATATTCATTGGCATGGTGGGATAAGCATGATGGCATTTTTAGGAACCTTCTAATTAAAATAAGCACATCCACATTTATATTTCAATAAAAGCAGTAATTTCATGAAAGAAGATAATATTGCAATACAAAATATAAATGCAAAATTTTTGCAAATCAAAATACAAAATTGTGGGTCTCTTCAAGGGGGCAACCTCCTTCAATACTTTGATTTCAATTATGCAAAAATATACTTTTCATAACCCTATGCTCAAGACTGGCTTACATGCAAAATGCCACCTAAGCTAGAATATTCTACCAAACAAAATAATTACATTCTTTATAATAGTTACATAAAATGGTATCACTTGTCTAGGTGCCTCTAGTGCTAATGTAAAAACCCAGGTCCAATCACCTGGTTGTAAAACACAAATTTTAAATTTTCAATTAATATAAATACAATCGTCACTCATTAACACATGCATACCCAAATTTGTATTAGTACCTTGGCATAGAAGATCACACTTCAAGATTTCAAACTACTGTAGACAACATCTGAATTACTTAGGACCAACCAAATTCTTGTGGTAGGTTACCAATTGTGAGATCCTCTCACTCCTTTCTTGAGTGATCAAATGTTGGCATGAGGTTGCCCTTCTAGGGCTTGTAACACCTAGAAGGATGGACACACTATTTCCCCATATCATAGCATGGAGGACTTGGATCCATGATCCTACTCTTCTCTTGTTGATCCACTAACCCATGTAACATAGTTTAACCCGTAGGTTCATGCTTTGAGTTAACATAGCTATGCCAGTACTTGATTATTGATCTTCATCTAAGATTTAATCACCAACACTCTAGATTACAGACCATATGCCTCAAACTAGGCTCTAGTTGACAGTAATTCTACCCATACCATCTACCACTCAATATTCCAACCCCAAACCTGCTTTCAAGACTTGAGTATTGTTGGCAATTCCATAACTGGAGTAAGGTTCATGAGCACCCTCACGTACTACTCATTTGGTAACATTGAATGATGTCCGATATCGTCGTTCATTATGCTCAACAACATAGGACCTTTATCCGTTATCTCAATACTGGAGATCGGTTACCACCGAATCACAATAGTCACCACTGTGAACTATTAGAGTTGGGTGAGTGCTATCCTTCTCGATAAGCACTGTACTAGTCTACCTTTGATGGTAGAAATATAAATATTCACCGACACCCTCCTCGGTGTTATGCCATGTTTCAAAGGGTTTATAGTTGTAAATTCCTCTAGTGATACTCTCTCATGGTTATATCTAATATAGAGTTTTACTTTTAAAGTATAAGCATTCAATCTAAGACTACAAGAGGGTAAAATAGAAGGTAAAATGCTTACTGTACAGGTTGCAAAACTAAATGTATAATTTAAAACTATTCTTGAACTATTTCATATGAAAATTTTATTATATTTCCAAGATTGTTTTCTTCCATTTTACTATTTACAACCATGCAATACTTAAAATATAAAGAACACTTTTACTGGACCTCACCATAAATCAATCTTTCCCCCACTCAATAAATAATTAAAAAAAAGAGCTATTAAAATCGAGAAATTTCACCATTTCTATATTATTGTTGTTTTAAAATTCTTTTATAATTCTAGTTTTGAAAACACAAAGACTTCCATATAAAAAAGTTTGAAATCATAAATTCACCATGATTCGGGCATAGATCTTAAAGCATTTTTCAATGATATAAAGTCCTTGACATAAGAGAAGTCTTCTAAGATAAACCATTTTTTTTTATGACCCTATGCATAGAATTAATTAAAGGTAATTCAAATTATAACCCATACTTTGAATTTTAGAAGAGTTTGCCTCGTGATTTAAAACAAGTACAAACAATGACTTTCCTACATTTTGCATGCTACGAAGAGTGGAGATATATCCTTACAGATGCCTATTCAAATTTATCAAATGTCTTGGGGTGGAAAAACTAACTTGGTTTAAAGCCATTATTTTTATTTTATGAAGCTAAGCATATATTTTTAGTAAAGATAAAACCTAAGAGCACACATCCACTAATTTTTATGCTGTCCAAATGGTCAAATAGGAGCAATTTGATAAATTGTTTGGTAATCTTCTCAAAGTATTAATGAATTCGTCGATGAGGGTACATTAGATGACATTGAATTTTAAAATGGGAACATTACTTGTTTAATCTAAGACATCTACAACTAATTCAACTGCCAATAAGGTTTGATGTTCTCTTAGGCGTGTCAAAGTGGAATGTAAGCTATGTTTAGCTATCTATTATATCACACAACATAAGAATTATATATATATATATATATATATATATATATATATATATATATATATATATATTCTTTGAAAAATCACTACCTCTATTTTACTGCTATCTACCTTAAGGGTTTATCCTACTCTACAACAAACTAAAAAAAAAATGTTTCACAAGTTCTTGACATAATTTTAATCTTATTAATGGAAATGTCAGAAAACACGTTCTGCTGCCCCACAATTGTCTCTTAGACTATGAAATAGAAAAGTAAATTTGGTGTTATACAAATTGGCTTATAGTTAATTAAAAACTTTTTAAATTTTGATGGATGCAACTATCCTTTAGAACTTTGTTACAGAGATGCAACCAAATATGGAGATATTTGAATAAGAGCTCTCACTGTACAACAAAAAGTAGTTGGGTAATATAAAAAAATAATATAATATTTTCCACACATTACATAGTCAAAAGTTGACGCCCGAACATCTCCAAGGCAAAAGAATGTATAAACAACACCACAATAGGCTTCATTTTCTAGATATAAGATAAATAACGATAATAGATAGAGATTTAGCAATTGAGCTCCACTACTTCACATATCTGCCTATTTCTAGGATTACATCTACCCAAAATATAAATACACAAGCCTGTTTTTTTTCTAATCTTGATATATCAAATTCAACAGAATGGGTTCTGCCCACAACAATTCATCTTCTGGAGGAGCTTTCTAAGGCCATACACTTTCAAAAATTATAGAGACATGGATTGAAGAGTAGAGAAGGGGATCAACATGGCTCATGTATGCAACTATCTATATGAAATCAATATGCAACAAATATTTTCAATCAAGTCTCTAGAATTACAATTTGTAAGTTATATTTGCATAAGAAATCATATTCCCAAGCCAGAATATGTGGAAAAAACAAATTTCACTGGTTCTATTATTTAAATCTACCATTTTTATTACTGTTAGAATCTCGCAAACCAGACTAACAATACTGTAATCAAATATATGTATGTTTCATACAATACTCATTGTTAAATTTTACAAAACTAGTCAACATGATGATAATTGGAAACTTCTTCCAGCATCAATAACATTCCAAAACGAAGCGGTATACATGCATTATAATAAGAGAAACTATTGAACCAACCTTAGCAAGTTGTGACGATTTACAGAATCAAGAACAACACTCTCAAAAGCCCAAATGAAGTATTCACAAATCACTCTCTCCCACAGTCACTCCAATTTTTTTTTTAATTTTTGAATGAATACTTTGGAGGTGAACTATCATTTTATAGAAAGATCCAAGTACATCAAAGGTGACACTTCATAGCCATACATGCATAAGGTTATCATAAAATATTTTGAGGTGGTATTCTAAAGAATATTTTCTTAATCATATGTATAGTTTCATCATATTATAGGACTATAAGTTTATATTCATATTTTATTATTTATATTTACTTTTTATTTTCTTATTTTATGATAGTCACATCATAATTTTCGTTAATTTAATTAATTCATTTTTTTAATAGTTATTTATACATTTTATTTTATTTTTATTTAATATTAGGAGACACCACAAATGACTTATAAAAGACCAATTTTCTTTCAAGAAGCAAAAACAGTCAAACATTCACAAGTAAACATGTGCATTAGATGCAACAACAAGCAGAATGTCCTATATGAAATTTTATGATGGGCTTCCATGTACCCACGAGCCATGGTGCATGAGGCACGACATCATATCCCACCTTACCTGATGCTTTCAACCACTTGTCTTGCCAAGAGGTGGGTACTTACCTTATCTGATTCACTTGCTACAAAGTGGAAACCTGCACCTGCATACACAAAAAACTTACAACAATATCACATTATTCCAATAAAATGATAATCAATTAATGGGGATGTTACATTCTTCCCCACCAAAATTTAACACAATCCCTGTGTTAGCCAATATAATATTACAAGTTTCAAAATAATTGAACATATAATCATAAGCAGTCAATTATATATTATGCAATATCTCAAAATTCATATTCAGTATAACATTACAACATTAATTTTTCAAATATGTATCATAATACCAAAATATACAAGTATATCAAATATCCAAATTGTTCATTTGAATGTCAATTTTCAAACAAAAAAGGAAATTGTCTTTTCATCTCTGCCACATCCTCCCAGGTGGCATTCCTTTCTAAGTAGAGATCCCACTGGACTCTACACTGATCAACTATTCTTTTTCTTAATTACTTAGTTCTATATCCCAAAATTTTGATAGGTCAAACCTCAATGAGTTGTGGGTCCGATGTTTACAAATGAGAAACATCCAATATATGGGATGGGTCAGCCACATATTTACGAAGAAGGGACACATGGAAAACACTATGGATCTTGGATAAATTAGGTGGTAGTGCAAGTTTATATGCAACAAGACTAATTTTGGCAATGATCTCAAATGGACCAATAAATCTAGGGCTAAGTTTGGTAGACTTGATGGAGCTTTTGGTTGGTTTGACTCTAAGAAAGACCTTATCACCAATAGCAAATTCTCGAGGGGTTCGTTTTAGGTCAGCATAACTCTTCTGATGGTCTGTGGCTTCATGAAGTCATTGGCAAATTTCTTTTAATTGGACCTCCATTTTCTTAACAACATCAAGACCGATCATTTCTCGATCATCCAAATTATCCCATGTTAATGGTGTCCTACACCTGTGCCCATATAGGGCTTCAAAAGGGGCCATGCCCAACGTGGTATGATAGCTATTGTTATATGTAAATTCCACTAGGAAGAGATAATCTTCCCATTTACTTTGGTGGTCCATACAATACATGCGTAACATATCCTCCAACACTTGATTGACCCTCTCGATCTACCCATCTATCTCAGGATGATAGGTTATGTTGATATTAAGCTTTGTGCCCCATGCTCGGTGCAAAGCTTACCAAAATTTAGAAGTAAATCGTGAATCCTTGTCAAAGATGATTATTTTAGGAAATCCATGCAACCTCACAATTTCTTGAGCAAAATTTTGTGCTATAGTAGGGGCATCATCATGAACATTACCTAGTATAAAATGTGCCACTTTAGTTAATTTATCCACTACAACAAAAATTGCATCATGTTGGAAACAAGTTTTGGGAAGACCAACTATAAAATCCATGGAAATTACTTGCCATTTCTGCTTTGGTATATCAAATAAGTGTAGTTGTCCCCCAGGATGTTGATGCTCAACTTTGACTTTCTGATATTCTAGACACCTTGCAACAAATTGAACCACATCTTTCTTCATACCAGGCCAGTAAAAACTATTTTTCAAAATTTCCCTCATTTTTATCACACCTGGGTGAGCAGAGTATGGAGCACAATGTGCTTCTTGCAAGATTGTTCTTTTTATCCCTTCATCATTGGGTACTATTATCCAGTTTCAAAGTATACCAGATTCTCTTTGATTTTGAAATCCGTATGCCGATTTGGTCCTTGCTCAACCTTAGTGCGGCATTGGTTGCAAAATTCATCATTTTTTTGTAATTCCTTAATTTGCTCTTTTAACCCATACTGGCATCGTGTTAGAGCAACTATGTGTCTTCTTCAACTAAGAGCATCTGCTATATTATTTTCCTTTCCTTTGATATATTCAATCCCAAAATCATATTCAACCAGGAATTCCATCCATCTCCATTGTCTGGCATTTAATAGAGGTTGAGTGAAAATGTACCTCAAACTCTGATGATCAATTTTTAACTCAAAAGGTTTACCCAACAAGTAGTGTCACCATATTTTAAGAGCATGGACTACAACAACTAATTCAAGATCATGAGTAGCATAATTAACCTCATGTTTCTTAAGCTTCCTAGACTCATATGCAACAATAGCCTCATCTTGCAACAAGACACCTCCTAGCCCTTCTAGGGAAGCATCAGTACAAACTGTAAATGGTTTATTGGGGTCTAGTATTTGAAGTATAGGTGCAGTTGTTAAATTTTCTTTAAGGATTCTGAAAGCATCCTCACACTGGGTTGTCCACTTAAATGCTTTTCCCTTTCTTTGCAGATTAGTAATAGGAAAGGCAATCTTTGAGAATCCCTTTACAAATCATCGATAATATCCGACCATCCCCATAAAACTTCTCACTTCAGTAACATTGGTGGGAGTTGGCCAATCTACTATGGCTTCAATATTTTTAGGATCAACCACTACCCCTTCGACTAAGACAATATACCCCAAATACTAAACTTGTGGAGTATAAAACTCACACTTAGACAATTTTCCATACAACTGATTTTTCCTAAGGATTTCCAGAACTATTCTCATATGTTGGTCATGCTCTTCTTTATTTCGAGAGTAGATCAAAATATCATCCAAAAATATCAATACAAATTGATCTAACTATTCTCTAAAAACACTATTCATCAAGTTCATAAAAGCAGTTGGTGCATTTGTTAACCCAAAAGGTAGCACTGTGAACTCATAATGCCCATATCGAGTTCTAAAAGTAGTTTTGAAGGTATCCTCTTCCCTGATTCTTAGTTGATGGTATCCTGACCTAAGATCGATCTTGGAAAAGATAGTCGCTCCCCTTAATTGATCAAACAGATCATCAATCCTAGGTAAAGAATACTTGTTCTTTACTGTCATTTTATTGAGCATCCTATAGTCAATACAAAGTCTCAAAGAACCATCCTTCTTTTTCACAAATAGAACTGGTGCTCCCCATGGTGAGACACTAGGCTTAATGTACCCTTTTTCTAATAGATCCTGAAGTTGGGTCTTGAGTTCTTGCAATTCAAGGGGTGTCATTCGGTAAGGGGTTCTGACTATAGGAGATGCTCCTAGTAAAAGCTCAATAGAAAAGTCAAATTCTCTTTTTGGAGGAAGTCCGAGTAGGTCTTCAGGAAAAACATCCCTAAACTCATTCAAAATAGGATACTGTTGAAACAGAGTAGAGCTAGACTCAGTTTCTTCCTTCTTATTTAGTTTGACTACATAAAGTCTACACCCTTTCCTTAAAGCTCTTTTGACTTGCATTGCAGTCATCAGGTGGGGTTCAAAAGATGTTCTATTACAATGGACACGGATTCACTGATTAGAATCATCTGTGAAGTCCAACCACCTCTCTTCAAAATTTAGCAAGGCTTTGTGGGCTTTTAGCCAATCTACTCCTAGGACAATATCAAAGGCATGTAAGGGTGCTACATAAATATGCCAATTAATATTTCCTTGGGGTATATCTATTTGAGGGTCAAATAAACATTGGTTGACCATATAGGTCTATCCTGAGCCATACTCAACTTGCCACCCATTTGCCATGATCCCAGGTTTAACCGGTATGTCCCTCAAAATACTAGATGATATAAAACTATCAGTTGCACCACTATCTATCAAAATACGAACATCTTTCTTTCCCAATTTTCCTTTTATAAGAAATGGAGTAGCTTGCCCTAAAAGGTTAGATTTACCTATAGCAACATAGATCCTATGTGGGGCCTCTTCTGTTGGATTCCTTTTATCGGCTCTCTATGGGCACTGATTCACATAATGATCCAGGGCTCCACAAACAAAGCATACATTTGGTCCTTTATTCTTTTGTTTATCCCCTTCTCTATTTTGGTTGACATTCTTACCCTTGTCCTGGAAATTATTCCTTTTTTCTTGAAAATTCCTTTTGTCTGTCTGCCCCTTATTTCCTTGAAACTTTCCTTTGTTTCTGTTATCTCCTCTAAAATGGCCACCATATCTATATTTCTTATACTGATATTTACCCTTAACTGGCTCTAGGTATTTTCTTTTCTTAGGATCCTCCTTTTCAATTTTTTGGTAGTAAACCTTTGCATTTTTTTGACTTATCTCCTCATATCGGGCAACATCATAAGCAACTATCAAGTTTTTAGGTACTCCTCTCCCAATAGGTGTTCCAAGTTTGGGATGTAGTCCCATTACAAATTTTTGAGCCTTGAATTCCTCATGCTTATCATATTCTGGAGCGTATTTCAAAAGTTGGACAAATTTTTGATAGTATTCAATCACAATCATGTTCTCTTGGCGCAAATTGGTGAATTCTGGCATATTTCTCAATATAGAATTGTGGCGTAAGGAAACAATCCTTAAATTCCCTTTCAAATTCCTCCCAAGGGATATCTACAACCTCCTTCTGAGTGATTTTCTTGTAGGTGGTCCACCAATCTCTGGTTGGACCTACTAAATGTGCCACTGCCCAAGTTGTTTTGGATTCCGCACAAAGGGGTTGAATTGAGAAATACCCTTCAGCTTCACTCAACCAATTAATGGTTGCTTCACCATCACCCTTTCCATCAAATTTGGAAATATCTAATTTCTTAATTTCTTTTTGCAACTCAACACCAACCTTCCTCCTTGAAGACCCTTCTAGAAACTCACTTACTCTTTCTGTTTCCTTACTTTTAGTCAGATTTTCAATAACCTTTTGTTGTTGAGTAATGATCTCCTATTGTTGAGCCATTTGTGCCCTTTGTTGATCCATGTGCTCACTCATTTGAGCCCTTTGGATTTCCATTTGTTCTCATTGCTGATTCAGTTGTTCTTGCATTAACTAAATTATTTTTGTCATATTCTCATCATTCTGTGTAGCTCTTGCAGCTACTGGCTCCTTCTCTTTTCTTATAACACGTCGAGGCACTTTAGCTATTTGTACTCTCTCTGACTCCCTCACGAGTCATCTTAGTCCCTTCCTCGGGACTTCTGCAATCTCCTCTTGTAGATTAGCATTCACTCTTCTTGAGGTCCCCGCCATACCTGGTGACAAAAGAGCTATGTCAATTCAATAGTTCATGTTTATAACCTAGGGTTTCACAACCTAGGCTCTGATACCAACTGTAACAACCCAGGTCTACTCACCTAGTTGTCAAAAACACAAATTCAAAATTTCGATTAATCTAAACACAAATGTCACACATTGACGTAAGCACACCCAACTTTGTATTAGTACTTAGGCATAGATGTTCACACTTCGAGATCTTCAAATATCGTAGACAACATCTCAAGTGCTCGAGACCGACCAACTTCCCATGGTAGGTTACCATTTATGAGATCCTCTCTCTCCTTTCTTGAGTTCTCGGATCTTGGCATGGGGTTGCCCTTCTAGGGCCCATAACACCTAGAAGGGTGGACACACTATTTCCCCATCTCATAGCATGGAGGACTTGGATCTATGATCCTACTCTTGTCCTATTGGTCCACTGACCCAATTATCATAGTTTAACCTTTAGGTCCATGCTTTGAGTTAGCATAGCTATGCCAGTGCCTGATTATTGACCTTCACCTAAGGTATTATCAGGGTCCACCAATACTCTGGCTTACTGAACCAGATGTCTCAGACCAGCTCTAGTTGATGGTAATGTTGCCCATACCATCTACCGCTGGACCTTCCAACCCCAAGGATCTGCTCTCCAGTCTTGAGTCTTGTTGGTAATTCCACAACTGAAGTAAGGTTCATGAGCACCCTCACGTACTACTCGTTTGGTAACCTAGAATGATGTCCCATACCATCATTCATTACTCTCAATAGCATAGGATCTCCATCCCTTCTATGATTTCTGGAGAACGGTTAACACTCGAATCACAATAGTCACCACTATGAACTATTGAAGTTGGGTGAGTGCTATCCTTCTCGATGAGCACTATACTAGTCTACCTTTGATGGGAAACATAAGTATTCACTGACTCCCTCCTTGGTGTTATACCTTGTTTCAAAGAGTTTATAGTTATAAATTCCTCTAGTGATACTCTCTCATGGTTATATCTAATATAGAGTTTTACTTTTAAAGTATAAGCATTCAATCTAAGACTATAAGAGGGTAAAATAGAAGGTAAAATGCTTACTGTACAAGTTGCAAAACTAAATGTATATTTGAAAACTATTCTTGAACTATTTCATATGAAAATTTTATTATATTTCCAACATTGGTTCCTCCCATTTTACTATTTACAACCATGCAATAATTAAAACATAAAGAACACTTTTACCAGACCTCACAATAAATCAATCTTTCCCCACTCAATAAATAATTAAAAAAAAGAGATATTAAAATCGAGAAATTTCACCATTTCTATATTATTATTGTTTTAAAATTCTTTTATAATTCTGGTTTCGAACACACAAAGACTTCCACATAAAAAGGTTTGACATCATAAATTCGCCATGATTCGGGCATGGATCTTAAAGCAATTTTTAGTGATATAAAGTCCTTGACATAAGAGAAGTCTTCTAAGATAATTTTTTTTTTTTTATAAGACCCTATGCATAGAATTAATTACAGGTAATTGAAATTATAACCCATACTTTGAATTTTAGAAGAGTTTTCCTTGTGATTTAGAACAAGTACAAACGGTGAATTTCCTACGTTTTGCATGCTACGAAGAGTGGAGATATATCCTTATAGACACCTATTCAAATTTATCAAATATCTTGGTGTGGAACAAATAACTTGGTTTAAAGCCATTATTTTTATTTTACGAAGATAAGCATATATTTTTAGTAAATAAAAAACCTAAGAGCACACATCTACTGATTTTTATGCTGTTTGAATGACCGAATAAGAGCGATTTGATAAATCGCTTGGTAATATACTCAAAGTATTAATGAATTCATCGACGAGGGTGCATTAGATGACATTGAAGTTTAAAATGGGAACATTACTTGTTTAATCTGAGACATGTATAACTAATTCAACTGCTAGTAAGGTCTGATGTTCTCTCAGGCATGTCAAAGTGGAATGTAAGCTATGTTTAGCTATTTTTTATATCACACAATGCAATATATATATATATATATATATATATATATATATATATATATATATATATATATATTAATATTAAAAAACCACTACCTCTATTTTACTACTATATACATTAAGGGTTTAACCTACTCTACAACAAACTAAAAAAAAAAATGTTTCAAAAGCTCTTGACATAATTTTAATCTTATTAATGGAAACATCTGAAAACATGTTCTGCCGCCCCACAATGGTCTCCTAAACTATGAAATAGAAAAGTAAATATGGTGTTATACAAATTGGCTCACAGTTAATTAAAAGCTATTTTAATCTTGATGGATGTAGCTATCCTTCAAAAATTTGTTACAAAGACAAAATCAAAGATGGAGACATTTGAATAAGAGATTTCACTATACAAAAAAAAGCATTTGGGTAATATAAAAAAAAAATATAATATTTTCCACACATTACATAGTCACAAGTTGACACCCGAACACGTCCAAGGTAAAAAAATGTATAAACAATATCACAATAAGTTTCATTTTTCACATATAAGATAATTAACGATAATAGATAGATATTTAGCAATTGAGCTCCACTACTTCACATATCTACCCAGTTCTAGGATTACATCTACCTAAAAGATAAATACAGAAGCCTTTTTTTTTATCTTGATAATATCAAATTCAACAGAACGAGTTTTACCCACAATGGTTCATCTTCTGGAGGAGCTTTCTAAGGCCATACACTTTCAAAAATGATAAAGACATGGATTGAAAAGCAGATAAAGGGATCATCATGGCTCATGTATGCAACTATCTATATGAAATCAATATGCAGTAGATATTTTCAATCAACTCTCTAGAATTACACTTTGTAAGTTATATTTGCATAAGAAATCACATTCCCAAGCCAGAATATGTGGAAACAAAACAACTTTCACTAGTTCTATTATTTAAATCTACCATTTTTCTTACTATGAAAATCTTGCAAACCAGACTAACAAGACTATTATTAAATATATAAGTATATTTTATACAATACTCATTGTTAAATTTTACAAAACCAGTCAACATGACAACAATTGGAAACTTCTTCCAGCATCAATAACATTCCAAAACTAAACAACATACATGCATTATAACAAGAGAAACTATTGAACTGACCTTAGCAAGTCGTGATGATTTGCAGAATCGGGAACAACACTCTTAAAATCCCAAATAAAGTATTCACGAACTGCTCTCTTCCACAGTCACTCCAATTTTTGTTTAACATTTTGAATGAATACTTTGGAGGCGAACTATCATTTTATAGAAAGATCCAAGTACATCAAAGGTGATACTTCATAGCCATACATGCAAAATGTTATCACAAAATATTTCCAGGTGGTATTCTAAAGAAAAAATTCTTAATAATAAGTATATTTTCATTATATTATAGGACTATAAGTTTATATTCGTATTTTATTATTTATATTTACTTTTTATTTTCTTATTTTATAATTGTCATATGATAATTTTAGTTAATTTAATTAATTTATTTTTTTTAATAGTTATTTATACATTTTATTTTGTTATTATTTAATATTAGGAACCACCACAAATGACTCATAAAATATCAATTTTCATTCAAGAAGCAAAAAAAGTCAAACATTTACAAGCAGGCATATGCATTAGATGCAGCAACAAGAAAAATGTCCTAAATGAAATTTTACGATGGGATTCCATGTACCCACGAGCCATGGTGCTCGAGGCACGACATCATATCCCACCTTACCTGACACTTTCAACCACTGTCTCCGCCAGGTGGTGGGTACTTGCCTTGTCTGGTTTACTTTCTACGGAGTGGAAACCTGTGCTTACATACACAAAACACTTACAACAATATCTCATTTTTCCAATAAAATGATATTCAATTAATGGGGATGTTACAACCAAACACTATTACAATACATTACATAATATCATTACAAAACTATTACAAAACATTTAATGGGGTCCACATGTTAAGAAAGATATTACTACATAATAGTGTTAGGATGGAGTCCTAACATGCTCTTTCCCTTCAAAAAAATCTGTCCTCAAATTTGAAGATGAGGAAACTACCACTAAAGCTACTAGAGGGACTCCTAAATGGCATCTATAGGTTGTAATCCTTACCATTGAACAAGAACATCAACAATGATACAATGGCAAAGGGTGTATGATATCTTGTAAAAAAAATTTCAGACTCAAGAATGATGGATCCTTCTTTGTCCAACTTTGGTAATGTGGATTGTACCTATACCTTGTTGCCAACAACCTTCTTGAGATATGAGATATGAAAGACTAGGTGAATCCTAGAAGTGGCTAGAAGGGCTAATTTATAGGCTATTAACCCAATATGTTGTAACACCTCGTAGAGACCATAGTATTTGGTTGTAAGTTTCTAGCATCCACGAAGCTAGAGAGATGACTATTTGTAGGGATATAGGTAGAGAAAAACCATGTCCCTGACTTGAAAGCTATATTTAGAGCAATGTTGATCAGCTTGCTGACCCATATGGTTCTAGGCCAATTCAAGATTAACCTTAATTTATTAGAGAAGGGTAGTGTGCTAACTAAGGATGGAATCCATGACTTGAACCCTATAGTTTCATGGAATGTAAGAGGAGGGTGTTGGTGGAGGAAGACCATATAACCACTTAGCCCATTGTGTAGGATTTTCTAAGGCAAAGCAATGAAAGTATATTTCCAAGAACTTATTTATAATTTCAATTTGGCCATCAGTATGAGGGTAAAAAGCAAAACTTATTTTGAGCTGAGTGCCCTACAACTTGAATAGTTCATGCTAAAAGTGACGAGTAAAAGTAGGGTCCCTATCTGACATGATTAATTTGGGTATTCCATGAAGATAAAATATGAAGTCTAAAAATATTTGGGTAATCATGGAGGCGGTCTAAACGTGGGACAAGGAAAAATGAGCATACTTTGTAAGACGATCCAATACCACTAGAATAACTGATTTTCCTCCTAATTTGGGTAACCCTTCAATGAAATCCATAGAGATATCTACCCATACTTTTTTTAGAATTGGCAAGGGCTGAAGGATTCTAGGAGAACACATATTTTCTCCTTTCATACATTGGCACTTGTCACATTTTACCACAAAAATTTAAATATCCCTTTTTATTTCCCTCCAAAAAAAAGTATGCTTTGTCTTTTTATAGGTTTTTAGAAACCTAGAATGCCCAAATGTTGGTGATGCATGCATTTCCTGCAATATGAGTTATCACATTTTTTAATTTTAGGAAATGGTAAGTCGGTCATGATATCTTAAGTATTAACCATCCCAAGTTTATCCAAGGCATGAGTTAGGCTTTGCTTGGAGTTTGTTGACAAAAGTTTACAAATTGGAATCCTTGGTCATTTCTTTCCTGATATGATGGATCCATTGTGGAAGTGGTGTAGATATAGTATGTAGCATCCCTTGATCTTCATATTTTTGGGATAAGGCATCAACCACCATATTCTCCTTTTATTTTTTATAGGTGATTTCATAATCATAGCCTAATAATTTAGAAACCCATCTTTGTTGTTTCGGTGTGGCCACCCTTTGTTCTAAGAAGTATTTGAGACTTTTATGGTTAATATTGATGGAAAAATGATACCCAATGAGATACAACCTCCAATTATTAACATGTAAAATGACTAGCATCTCATTTTCATAAGGAGACTTACCCAAATTCTAACCAAAAAGTGCTCTACTAGTGAAGGCCAATGGTCTTCCTTGTTGCATCAAAACAAATCCAATTCCATTACCAAAAGCATCGCTTTCAATTACAAAAGGTTTATAGAAATTAGGCATTGCTAATACTAGGGTGGTGGTCATAGCTGGCTATAACTCTTTGAAAGCCTTCTCCACTATTTTTGACCACATAAAATAATTCTTTCTCAACATGGCTATCAAGGGAGTTGCTATCTTTCCATAATTATGTACAAATTTACAGTAATATCTAGTGAGTCCTATAAATATATGAAGTTCCTTTAAGGTTTGGGACTTTGACTATTCTTGAACAACTTGAATATTTTTAGGGTAAACTTTTACTCAGTCTTTGGAGATAACGTGACTCAATTTTTTGACTTCTTGCAATCCAAAACAACACTTTGACCTCTTGGCGTATAGCTAATTCTCTAATAAAAGCTATAGTGTTTGATCCAAATATTGGAGATGCTCCTCCCATGAATGATTATAATTAAAATATCATCAAATAAGACTATAATGAATTTGTGAAGGAAGGGCCAAAAAATAGAATTCATAAAACTTTGAAAAGTGGAAGGTGAATTTGTCAACCCAAATGGCAAAACCAAGAATTCATAGTGCCCTTCATGAGTTCTAAAATCCATTTTAGGAATTTCCTTATTATTAATTCAAATCTAATGTTATCCTGATCATAAATCCAAATTTGAAAAATATTGGGCCCCATGCAACTCATCTAGCAATTCATCAATTATTGAAATAGAAAATTTATCTTTAATAGTGATTTTATTAAGTTCCCTGAAATCCACACACAAGCACCAAGACCCATCCTTCTTCCATACCAAAAACACTGAAGAAGAATATGGACTAACATTGGGATGAATAACCCCTATAGCATGAAGTTCATGTACCATTTTCTCAATTTCTAATTTCTAGGCATATGGATACCTGTAAGGGAAAACACTTGGGCGAAGGCTACGAAGAATAAGTTGAATCACATGGTCATGAGTATGATGAGGGGGTAGTCCTTTGGGTTACTCAAAGACTATGGCATGTCTTTACAATAAAATCTATAATTCCTCTAAGTGATCCTTATGCCCTTCCTAGGAAGCTTCTATAGCAAATAATCGAGACACAACCCCATGGGATGATTTTTTTAATAATTTTCCATCTTATGGGTTGAAATAAATTGAGCAGCCCTAACCTTCATACCTTGTAAGGCGCACTTTGTTCCCTGTTGGCTAAATTTCATCCATAGCTAGAACAAATCCCACAATATTGGATTTGACATTCATAGCCACTATGCTCCCAAACAACATCACACCCACCTAGGGGTAAGGCAAACATATCTGCCTTAAGATTATATTCTTCTATTTGTATTTTGACATTTCAACACTTCCCTTTACATGGCAGGGTGCCTCCATTGGCAATCATGACTTCAAAGGAGTTACAAGTATTAATGTAATAGTTCCCTTGTTTGGCCACATGTGGATCAATAAAGTTGTGTTTCTTGAGTCAATGAGAATTATTACTCATTGTCCTTTGAAGTGTCCTATCACTTTCATCATTTGAGGAGTTGATATACCTGCTAAGGCATGCATTGAGATTTTTGGTTGGGATTCATCTAAGAATTTTTTCTGTTCTATGTGTTTCTTCTCATGATGATCCTATTCCACCTCTAAATATTCTATGGTTGTTGCCTCATCCACATAAAGTAAATATAATTTTTGATGTACACACTTATGATATGGGTGATACTTCTCATCATAGTTATAACATAGCCCTTGGGCTATTCTAGATTCCATCTCTTCTCATGTCAATTTTTTGATGGTAGGAGATTTGTTGGTAGGATTTGGTGTTGGATTGGATAAAAAAGGTGGCCATGATTGAGAAAATTTGGGGGTGCATCCTTGAGCCTTAAAATTTTATTTTACCAATCTAGCCAAGGCTATTGCCTACTATAATGATTGTGGCCTCAAAATTTAACTATAGCTTCAATATCATCCTTCAAAATACTCACAAAAAAACTTTGGAAGAATTTGGGTCTCAAACCAGTGGTATGGTTGGCCAAATTTTTGAACTAAGTTTAATAATATCAAATGGTTGAATTTTTTTTGAGTTTAGAAAGGGCTCTTGTAAAATATTCAAACTCACTAGGACCAAATTAAGTGAGTAATTGTTGCTCGACTTCAATCCAAGTAAGATTAGGGTTTGCTTTTTTGAGCCATTGAAACCAATGTAGGGCATTTGATTCAAAATTGAAAGAGACAATAAAGCTTCAAGCTTACTATAGTGGTAAGGCCTTTGGACTCTCTTTGAGAGGTCCAAGGTTCAAACCCCAATCAATATGAGGAGATTGGGACCCCTCATAAAAACTTGTGTAGACTCAATAATTTTTTAATCAAGTGGCATTAGCTCAACTAGTTATATTCCTTAATATTTAAAGAGGAGAACAAGGTTCAAATATTGTCAAACAATACATAGATGATTTCCAACCTTTGTTGTAATACCACTATGTGGTGATAATGTAATACGTGTGGGGGTCGCTTTAGTCTCATATATTGAAAAAATTGAAAGAAGTAATTTTCAGATGCATATAATGGGGAACATTATAAAGACTAAAATATTGTTCTACTCGACACATCTATCCCTCTATAACATTTCCATCAAACTTAGAAAATTCTAATTTGGGAAGTTTATATCCATTTTTATTGAGGGATTTCCGCTATTAACTGTTGGTTCCTTCATCCTTATGGTCATGAGAACCAAATCGGCCATGTGTGTGGGTGTTATTATCTATATGACATTCCAAGTCTACAATTTTTCCATTTAATTCCTACTTCATTTCCTTCTATTTCCTTGCTACATAGGTCAATTCATGTAGTGATTTGATATCCACCCTTAACTGATTTAAACTATCTGTTAACTGATTCCCCAAATGCTTTCCCGAAGACTTTACATAAGTGAAAATTCTTGATCTAATACCTTTTACTGTTCCATAGTGCTTGTAGCCATGCTCTATGATTTTTAACCTTCTAATGATACTAAAAATAGAAACACTATTTTGACATTTACTATTTTTTAGTAATACTCCCAAAAAAGTGTTTAGGTGTTGTATATCAAAACAACCACCTCAAAAAAACCATGAGAATGGGCTAGGTTTCAAAATGATGTTTTTTGACACCCAACATTTTTTTCTAAGGAAGTGCTATCTTCAAGTGTTAATTTTTCTCTTGTAGTCTTGGTTCACTCAAAAAATTAACTTTTATTTGACAACCCGTTACTAGACTCTGCATTGTCTTTTACTGACACTTTTGTTACTGACACTATAGCTCACTGTCTTGGAAGACTTTGTTATTCACAATTTCCATAGCTATGATGATTCTTGACTATCATAGACAAATGTTAGTGACATTGGTAGACTCTATATTTATTGTTATTGACTCTAACTGAATTCATACCTGACTGTTACTAACTACTCTTGACAGAACCTATCTTGACTTTTATTTTCACCATCAATTCTTTCATTTGTTTCATGTAGTTGATTTTGGGATAGTGTAGTCTCCTTAGTATGCTTATTTTTTGTGGTAGGATTTTTAGTTTTAAGTTTAACATTATAAAAAATAGGGTACTCTAGGCTAGGGTGCATGTATCGTCCATAGACCTCTATTATACCACAATGATGAACAATAGTGCTTGGGCCAATATTTTAGGCCACTACTCAAGGAGAATTCCATGCATACCCTTGAACACACTACTTTCCTCTTTGACAGTACAAGAGGATGATCTTCCTAAATGCTATGTTTGATGCATTATGAAAAATACAAGGTAAAAAATCTTCCTAATGTTAGAGGTTTCTCCTAATCCTAGGGGGTCTCCCTATATATCGAAGATACATGGGAGCTCAATTCCATATGCAAGTGTTGTTTGAAGCCTGGGTATTGGAGCCTGATCGCTCCTCACTTCACTAGATGCTTTATGGGAAATCTAGCTTAGTAAATAATGACAACTTCTTTGTGTTATTTTAAAACCCTAACCACAAGGATTCTAACCTATTAAACTAAAACAAAAAAAAAAGCTCAACATTTTTTATAGGATAATATGCAAAAAAATGGAAACACGAGAAATTTATACCTAACAATCAAAATAGCAAGGCAAGAACTATCACAATCATAGTGAAACACAACCCTAGAAATTTCTCTAATACCACTTGTTAGGAATATTCTAATTAAAATAAGCACATCCACATAAATATTGCAATAAAAGCAATAATTTCATGAAAGAGCATAATAATTCAATAAAATGTAAATGAAAAAATATCACAAATCACAATATAGAATTGCAAGCCTCTATAATGGGGAAACATCCTTCAATACTTTGATTTCAATTTTGGAAAAAGATACATCCATTCCCACCCCTCACATTTTAAAAAACTCTTCATAACCCTACCTAATGCTCAAGGCTGGCTTATATGCAAAACTCCATCCAAGCTAGAATCTTCTATCAAATAAAACAATTACATTCTTTATAACAATTACTTAAAATTGTGCCACCTTTCTAGGCACCTCTAGTTCCAAAAAATATTACAAAAAAATACATAATATCATTACAAAACTATTACAAAATATTTAATGGGGTCTCCATGTTAAGAAAGGGGTTATTACATAATAGTGTTAGGATGTTGTCCTAACAGACATGCACTTGTGTCACCATGAGAAAAAGTGGGGAGGTGCTTGTATTTTTATGAGTTTAACATTAACTTTGTTTGATATTTCAAGAAAAGCACTTGGAAATATGGTTATAAAAATGCAAGATAAGACTTGGGCATGGGAGGTCCTTGATTCAAATACCCCACCACCATATCAATTTGACACATGATGAATCAACATTACTTCACCCTTTGATATTGTGGCACTCTTTGATGATGTGAAAAAAATGTACGATTGATATATGGTAGTCTATACGACAAACATGGAACCTCATACAAGTGGCATAGCAACAACACACATGCAACACATAGCAATCCTTACATGTGATGTGGTGTGATAGGTGATAGCTGGAATTAATGTAAAACATAACACTAGTACAGGAGGTGATGTAGTAGCTAACATGGCAAGTTTTGATTGGGCCAATATGGAAAATCATATGAAGGCCAACATGGTAGACCATATACCACTAGGTGAATATAAATACAATACTGACCAATCACATTCCACCATATCATCAGACTTGAAAAGTAGCTTGTACAATTATTAGTAGAATTTGTGATGCATGGATTTTAATGCGAATTAGGATGTGATAAGTGGTGCAATGTAGTTTATAAATCAAATAGAAAATCAAAATTAGACAAGTGGTACATTCCAGTTCATTAGTATCCTATCTTATGGGCTTACACAACACATAGGTGGAAGTTCCCTAATCATGACAAGTGGCATCATAGATTTACCATTATGAATTCTAATCAGTGCATTCTAGGCATTCCCTTGACCACTTATGCAATGACACATGACAACCTCTCATTCACAACATGTGCTCAATATTTTTCATTGTGCTTTAAGGGCTAAACTTCTAGGGGATAATTTTTGTATATAGAAGCATTTTGAATCTATTTTTTTAAATTACATGGTTTTTCAATATCTATGCATTGGTGGTATTATTTTTGGTCACAACTACATGTAAGGTTTTATATTTTGGTAGAATAGTCATGGATAACCATGTGCCCTTATTAAGTGGTCCAAACTATGCTACTTAGAAAATCAAGATTGAGGTTTTGCTCCAAAGCAAGGGGTTACTCAAGTATGTAAATAAGAAGGCTCATGATATTGATACTAAAGAAGTGAATTGATTACACAAGGACAAGAAGGGTGAGGCTTATGGTATCATAGCTCTTTATGTTAACAATTTTTATAACACCTATGTTAACAACACCAAGAACCCTAAAGCATTGCTTGAGAATTTTTAGGGAATATGTGATCAAATTAATTCCACAAAAATTACTAGGTTGGAAGATGATCTTGCAAAATTTTCCATTGACTTATTTGATACTATTAATGAGTACATTAGTCATTTCAATAAATTTCAAGAAAATATATAGACTATAAGAGGATTGCCTAAGGAGAGAAGAGAAGGACATGAAGCATTGGAGAAGGAAAAGAACATTGAACTGATGAAAATTCTCTTCAATAATGTGTTAGAGGCATGAGATAGTTGTTTTTGTCTTTAAGATGCTTCATGTGTACTTTCTAGACTCTCTTGCACCACCATTTTATGAGGTATTCAAGTACCTTTTGCATCATTAGGCAAGAAAACATAGGCATAAGGAATATTATATTTTTAATCAGGCCCACTCAAAAGATTCTATTGCCAAAGCTCAAAGTTAAAAGAAGCCAAAATAGAAGGAGAAGAATCCCAAGAAGCCTATCAAGAAGCCTACATGTGAAGTTTACAAAAAGGAAGATCACAAAGTAGTTTTTTTTTAGATTTTCACCAAGAAACTTTAGAAAGCAATAAGAAAGGGGGTTCAAATGTTGCTTTCTTCTATGTATAATATAATGACACTTTTGAAGAAAAAACCTCATAGGCACATGTAGTTGTTAATTTAGGATATTGGATGTTCACTTATTTAGATAAATGGATTAAATATTTAGGGACAAATAGGCACATGATGAAAAACAAACATCTCCTATAGGGTTACAACAAGATGATCATGGATATGACATGACGTATGATTCATGCCAAAGGGGATAAATCATAAATTTTAGCATAAGTCCATTAATTGCACAACATACATCATCAAAAAATTTCCTATTAAGGAAGTTCAAGGTATGACATTGCTTGAGATATTGATAGGGGATAAGCTTGATGTGTCTTGTTTCAATATCTTTGGGTCTTCAACATGAGCTTACATACCCAAGGATATTTGGAATATGGAGGCACCAAAGAGTCACGAGTGTGTTTTTTTGGGATATTCAAATGCCTCAAAGGTATATCATATTTATGATCCTTGGAGACATAACATTTTGATCCAAAGATATCATTTGATAAGGTCATTCTAGGTACTCCTTCCACCCCATCACCTAAGATTTTATTAGATGATATTTTTGATCCTTTGACCATCTCAAATTGAAATATTTCACCTTATATTTTGGTTGGATCTATTTCTATTAGAGAGTCTACTTTATATTCACCATATTCATCTTTGAGTGGAGGTCCATTAGATATTTATTTGACTCCTTCATAGGTAGCACCTTATTTTCTAGATTTAGGGCATGTTGAGCAAGACACATAAGTTTAGAGTGTTTTAGGATTGCATGATGAGGTGAGTGGTTACTTTGAGTTGGTTACGTTACATTTCCATAGAGTGCACATCATTCTTCCTTAGCCTGTCCAAAACCTAAGTGGGTTAAGATGCTTTTGAAGGATACCCAACCTATTCTATCTCTAGAGTGACATCAAAAGACTTATTCTCAAGAATTTATCTTGAATATATATAATTATTAGGACCCTCTCACATATTATTAAGCTAAGGACTAGATAGATTAGGAAGATACTATGTTGGTAGAACATGAGGCTCTGATGAAGAATAGGACTTGTGAGTTGGTTCTTATTTGAGAAGGGAAGAATGTTGGCTACAAATGGGTCTATAGTACCAAGTATACTTCAGAAATTCAAGTGGATAAGCACAAGGTACACGTTTATTCTAAGGAATTATTTCAATAGAAGGGAGTGGACTATTTTAAGACATTTACACCAGTGGCTAGGATGGAATCAATCAAGATGATTCTCTCTATCACTATCTCATATGGATGGGAGGTACACCAAATGGACATGAAGAGTGCCTTTATACATGAGGAGCTTCAATAGGATATCTAAATGCAACAATGACCCAATTTTGAGCTTTAGGTACTTAATCCATTGGTTTCTTATCTAATCAAGTCTTTGTATGGACTTAAATAGGATCCTCATGCATGGTATGAAAAAAATAATTTATTTTTCTAAGTTGTGGGTTTTGATGATGTGAGACAAAACATGATGTTTACATCAAATATCAAAAAGGAAAAAAATTGGTAATTGTTTTATATGTTGATGATCTTCTCATAACTAGAAGCTCTTCTAATTTGATCCAAGATATAAATTCATGGCTTCATTCCCCTTTTGAGATGATATATTTGGGACTTCTACATTACTTTTTTGGGGGTCAAATTGTTTAGAAATATTTTGACATCACCATTTCAAAGCCTAAGTATGTTTGGGATCCTCTTCAATGTTTAAGGATGAAGGATTGCAAGTTTGCTCAATCTCCTTTTACTTTAGGCCTAAATTTTAACTGATTATACCATTCATTTGGTGGATGCTACATTGTATTGATCTCTTGAGGGTGAACTTATCTACCTTACTTACACTTGGCTTGATATAGCTTTTTTTTCTAGTTATTATTCCAAGTATATGTAGGCACCCTAGGAGAGTCATTGGATAATATCTAAGAGGATTCTAAGATACATTTGAGAGGCCTATAAAATGGGTATTCACTATTCTATTGGCTTCTATATAATTTTGAATCTAATCTTGTTTCTTGGTATTCTAAACACCAATCCAGTATATCTAGGTATTCCATGGAGCCAGAATATTATGCTACCAATGAGGTAGCTAAGCATATTATGTGGATGCTCATAGTTTTTTAGATATTGGTATTTCTTAAAGTTTTCCAAAAACTCTTTGATGTGACATATAGAGCACCATTCAACTTATCCATAATCCAATGTTTCACCAATGGAAAAAGCACATAGATATTTTGATGCACTTTTTGAGATGGCTTCATGCATGTGGGATGCTTGATCCATTTTTTATACCTTCAACTGAGTAGGAAATGGATATCTCAACCAAGATCACACTTGAGGTTATTTTTGTGCACATATGAAGCTACTTAGGGTAGAAGAGTATCCCTTAAGAAGGATGCCAAGTAAGGGTATATATTTATGAAGGATGAAAATACAACTAATATTTAATTCATAAACTAAGGTTTAAATAGGCCCTTAATAACCGAAATACATAACAAGTCACCTGAATCTCGTAACCATACACATAGTTCACATTGGAGGAGAAATATGGAGGAAAGACAAATTCTAACCTATCTATTGCTAACAATAATGTCAACTACCACCTACATCAGAATAACAACTCACATGGGTTATTTGTAAACCAATACCTAGGAATAATAATCTAACAACTAATCCTAGGTAAAAATACACATAAAAGTGATACCCTCATCATACCTCCCCACTCAAGAAGCATTGGACTCTAATGCTTTTACAATAGGAGTGGAAGGGTGAGTCACCAAATACTACATAGATGTCTCATCACTGGGTGAAATAACATTGTGGAATCCATGCAATGCCAATGTAGAGAAACAACATCAAGAGTACTCCCTTGCCAAGTGAAAAATGAGGACAAGGAGTATGGACCTATTTATGGAACTACACAGTCTGCTGAACATCGAGAACTTGTGAAGGTGGTGTTGAAAGAGACCACTATAGTGCTCAATGTGGAACAATAGGAGGAGCAATAGGAGGAAGTGCTGATGAAGGAGGAATGAACTCCTTAGAAACAAAAGGACAAAGGTCCTTAGGCCATGAGACTAAATAAATCCTTGGTGAAGACCAAGAATTGAGCCGATGGAAGAGTACGAATAAGAAAGCTCTCATTTTGATGATGCAATGTGTATATTTTTTTAAAATCATAATATGAATCCCACTTATAATATTGATAAGGCTAGACTCAAATCATTCCATAGTAGTCCATGATAGTCACATCATAGGTGAATTGATCTATATAGTGTGGACCAAGGAAAAATGGAAAAGTACAATGTTCTGTGATTGCAGAGGCAGAATCTGCATCCTTCCATCCAAGTGAATATGGGGAAGGATGGGGTTCGACTGGCATATGGATTGAGCAATGAGATTGGTCGTGGATCCATTATCGAAAATGCAACTCATAGAAAATTTGTGGAGAAGATGTGCTCTTGTGAAGAACAAACTATATTTGTAGTATTGTCAATGCATGAGAGTCACATGAATATCATTTAGTTTACCCTTAAGGTCTATATACACCTTATATTCTCCACTAGACTCAATGGGCCCATCTTGTGGGGCCTCTTGTTGAGGTTGTGCAAGCAATTTTTTCTTCTTACAAAAACACTCAACCTCAATGTGTCCTCATTTTTTATAATGATGACAAAACTTTTTGCCATTATAAGAAGAGGAGGAAGAATAAGGAGAATAAGAAGCAGAAGGAGTTGCTAGAGCCTTTTCGGACTGTTCCTGCTGTGGTGGCCCTGTTTTGGGTACCTTGGAGGAGGCACCTGACTTCGTAGCAATTTTATCTTCCTCAAGTTGTGCCTTATTATACACTTCATTCAAAGTGGCACAAGGTGTATATTTTAACTCTCTAAAGAGTTGATATTGCAAACCACTCTTAAACTTGTTGATAATTTTAGGAGTCGGGTCTAGGATTCCATTGAGAATCCTCAATTTGTTGAATTTTCCAATGTAATATTGAACACTCATGTTGTATCCTTGCCTCAAAAAAAGCCATTGGAAGTCAAGATATTTAGAAAAATTGGAAGGATAGAATGTATCCTTCAATGCTTTGACCAAATCATCCCAAGTGTCAATGGGATCCTGAGTGCTTTGATGGTCCTGTACCAAAACCTTAGCAATACCTAAAATTTTTAGCTTTACAAAAGCAACTTGGTCATATTTTTTAATTTTGTTATAGGTAAACCAGGTATCCATGTCGAGAATCCAACTATTGAGAATATTTGGATCTCGAGAGCCATCATAAATATGGACCTCACATTTGATTTGAGATCAAGATTTAGGAGGAAAACTGGGTGGACTAGGCCCAGAGAGGTTTTGAACCTTATCAGCCAAGATGCTGATAACTGCAGCTATGGAAACCACTTGATCCACCAAATTAGTAGCCATCTGACCCTTGGTGTAAGCTAGGAGGGCTACAAAAACTCTTCTAAAAAAGAGTTACAAAATTTGCCTCGCAGGGCAATTACAATGGTGCTATGAGTTTTAAGCACTTTAAAAGAAACCTAAAAAGATGTTCAATCTGAGGCCATTGAGGCAATTGAAAAAATATGTTTCCCTGATGCTTGGGATATTACAAAATGATGCAAAATGTTGCAATATTTTTAGCCTTCAAGGCGTTTACAATGCGTTTGTAATTTTGCTAAAGGTAGAATTGCAAAACGAGTGCAATTTTTTATTAAATTGAATAACAATTAAATTAACTTTAATTAAGTTAAATTAATTGTAATTGTAATTTAAAAAAATAAAATAACTAAATTGAAATTTTAGCAAAAATAAAATTTTGGGGCTAAAATTAACCCATTCGACCTCCAAAAATCAATGACGAGGAACATAAAACTTTCACCACGTGTTAGATGAATGAAACACCTTCAACTGGCAAGAATGTGCAGTGCCAAAGCAAGAGTGACCAATGAGAGGTGGTCACATTTATATTCATGTGGTCATGTTTATGTAGGGTTCGTTTCCTACTACAGACCCGATGTGGGACAAAGACCCACACAAAAATGATGCAAAAACCATGCAAAAACAACATGTCAGATTATACCCCCACCTTCACTTTTGATCTTCATGATCTTGATCTCCTCCATGAGGAAATCAAGACAAACACAAAATAGATGGATGTCTACTCGATGGTGGTGAAATATGCTAAATTTTTTCTACTCTATGTGCTGCTACAGTGTTTGATTGCTCATGATGTCACCAGGCCAAAATGTTTGCCAAATTGCTACCCATCACATCGAATGTTGATGTGCTGTAGACTGTGATATACCATTGGTTATGTCTAGGGAGAGAACTGCAACATCCAAGGAGATAAACATAGGTTTTCTTCTACGAACAATGGCTGAGTAGTCCGAGGATATAAAAAAATATTTTGCCAAAGGTTTAGAAGTGCCAAACTAGAATTGCAAGTGCGGTTTAGTCCCACATGCGGGACACAAGAAGGTGTAGAGGAGTTTAAAAAAAAAGGGCTCACTAAGGTTTATGACCACCTCATGATGGTCAAGCTTTTATTCCTCACCCCACCACATAATATCCACATACACTGTCATTCCTAGCAATCCATGTAGGTTTATGGTGCTGAGCTGTACTGCTTTTCATGATCAACCACGTAGTGCCAACACCCATCTTGTGTGTAGCAATATAGAGATCCGTTTCTATCAGTTCATCCAATGGCTAATACATCATCATATTTCTCGTGGTCTGTGGAATTCTTTCAAGTTTTGTTCACTCACTTAATTTAACCTTAGCTTGGCCAAACGGGCTTTGTTCGCCTGCTCACTAGGTTTCTTCACCCAAATTTTGATAGAAATTGATGAAAAAAATTATCTATTGTCCATTGCCTCTTGGATGATCCAAGATGGAGGTGGATGGATTAGCAACCTAGTTTAACTTGATTAGCCTGCTTGTATTGGCTTTCTTCACCATTGTTAGTGCAAAATCACGAACAAAAAATTGAAAGGCCCAATTAGACAAGAATTGCTCACTAAATGCCAAAAAAACATAGCCGCTTGTATTGGCTTTCTTCACCATAGTTAGTGCAAAATCACAAAAAAAAAATTGAAAGGCCCAATTAGACAAGAATTGCTCACTAAATGCCAAAAAAACATGAAAAATGATAAATTATCCTCAATTGAAAATTTACAGCCAAATGGACCCTCACAAATGGAGAAACAGGAATTCTTAATGTGAATTTCAAATTTCTAAGTGGAACACAAGTCAAAAGGATCATACTATCAAAAGGATTATGCTCTAATACCATTTTGAAGGATGAAAATCCAATTGTGATTTAATTCATAAACTAAGGTTTAAAAAGGCCCTTAATACCCAAAATACATAACAAGTCACCTGAAACTCGTAACCATACACATAGATTATTTTGGAGGAGAAATAGGGAGGAAAGATAAATTCTAACCTATCTCTTGCTAACAATAATGTAAACTAACACCTACGTGAAAATGACAACTCACATGGGTTATTTTCAAATCAATACGTAGGAATAATAATCTAACAACTAAGTGGTGGGAGTGAGGGTTTGAATTTTTTGGGTAGGAATCTCAACCAAGGCGGTAGATGTAGAGCAGGTATGGAAGGGACGGGTGGGAACCTCGAGCATGGATCAAGCAAGGATATAGAGGAAGGCGGTCAGGCTATGACAGATTTGGAGGCGGGCATCACACAGGGGCCCGACCTTCCTCAGAAAGACCCCGACAAAAAATATACGAAGGACAATGTGAGGCCCAAAAAGTGGCTGTCTTTTGCTGAGACTCTTAGAGCAAAAAGAAAGGAGGTTCTCTCTCTTCAGCCCCTAGTTCCAATAAATAATAAAATTTCAGCCCCTAACAAGTTCCATGAGCCCTTTTCTTTTAATGGAAGAATTCTCCCTAGTAGGCAAGTTTTTGGGAGGTAGGCCGGACATGGAGACTATTAGGGCTTGGGCAACGGGTAAATGGTGACTAGTAGGCATCTTGGAGTTGGTAGCTCTAACTCGAGGGTTCTTCATTATCCGTTTTAACAATATGGAGGATGCTAACCGCATTTTAACAAGAGGTCCTTGGTTTCTAGGCAAAAGGAGCCTTTTTCTCAAACGATGGGGTGAAGATTTTGACCTTGAAAAGAAAAATATTAACATTGCCCCTATTTGGTTTTGTCTCCCGAGTCTACCTACCCAGTAATTCAATGAATATTGGTTGCAGGCAATAGCCAGAACTATAGGGGACCTGATCTCCATTGACCATGTGACCTTGGCTAGGACAATGAATGATGAATTGCCAAGGTTTGTGGAGCTAGAGTATGGAGAATACTATAGAAAATAGCCGGTAGAATACAAGAATAGATTGAAATTCTATGCAGAATGTACAAATCAAGGACATCTATGCAATCAATGCCCTAACTTGGTAATGAATAGAGAAAAGCAGAAGTAGGGAATGCTAGACAGAGGAAATTTGAGGAGTTTCCATAGCATAGGCGATTTCAATTAGGCAAACTATGTCTACCAAAAAAAGAAAAGAGAGGGTGCAGGGTCCCAACAAGACAAGTTAAAACAATAGGTTATTGACAACCAAAATACTCAGGTAAGTTCCAATCCTCTAGTTTCAAATAAATTTTCAATTCTATCAAATATGTAAGTAGGAGGATTATCAGAAGACATGGAAGCCCAACACCTTCAGGCTAACCTTTATGACTCTCTCGAATCCCCATCCAAGTCAGGATCCTCAAACCCTAATGCTGAAATTACTATAAGCCCCGTGGAAATCACAAATCCAAACCCTTATGCACAATCTCTAGAATCCACATCCAAGTCAGGATCCTTAAACCCCAATGCTAGAAATACTTCAAGCCTAGTGGTCATCCCAAAGCCAAACCCTAATGCTGAAGAACTTAGGAAGAAAGTTGAGGCATTGGAAAATAAAAAATCTCATCTCCCTAACATCATCACTAGGAGCCAAGTGAATCCTACTGAGGGTCCATCCTAAAGACCAGGGGAATACAGGAAAAAAGGAGAATATTTTGATGTAGGGGTGGAGATATGTGAAACTCTTCAGAGTGAGGAATATGGCAGTCCGATTTTGCAACAAATTACCTCCCCTCAATTTAGTCCTAAAAACACCAGGAGCACTGTGAAGTCTCATATATATTTTAGCTGTGCAAAAGAAGAAGGAGAATATCAAATGCTGAGCATCAAAAAATTAAAACTGATAATGGCATTGCCATTGGAAAATTGAGAACCTTGTTTCAACAGGTTATTCCAGGTTTTGAAGACAACAAATTAGGAAAACCCCCTCAAGGGAGGGGGAGAGGAAGAAATCCCAAACAATCTAAATGAATTTCCTCTCATGGAACGTGAGAGGCCTCAATGGCCTACCCAAACATAGGGAAGTCAGTGCAATAAGAAATCAAGTGAATCCAACTATTATCATGTTGCAAGAAACAAAAACTGATGAGATTCAATAAAAAAAATAGCAAAAAAAATATGGAATCAAGGGGAGATGGTTTGCAAATCAGCCAGAGGAGCATCTAGAGGCCTTATGACTTTGTGGGATCCCTAGATAGTAGAAGGCACCATTATTCAGAAAGATTATAGGGTTCTTAGTGTTTTATTTAAGGAAATAAACAACAAGAGGTTGTGGATCCTTTCAAATATTTATGCCTCGACTTAAATTCAAGGGAGAGATCTACTATGGGAGTACTTAGGAAATCTGAGTTAAATCTTCCATAATGTCCCTTGGATTTTGGCTGGGGATTTTAACACTCCTCTTTACCCTTAAGACAAAATGGGTGGAAATGGACCACCTATCAAGAGCATGAATGAGTTCAATGACTTTGTGAACTCCAAAATTTTTATGGATGTAAAACTTAGAGGAGTGAATTATACCTAGAGCAATCGGCGGATAGGATGTCATCTCATTCAAGAAAGGCTTGGTAGGTTTTTTCTATCAAAGGAGGCTATAATTTGTTCGATGATTCTACCATACAAGCCCTTCCTAAAATTGCCTCTGATCATAATCCCATTTTTTTGGAGATCCCTAACTCTCTATCCTTCAATAAACCTTTCATATTTCAATCTATATGGATCAAACATTCCAATTTTAGAGATAAATTAAGTCAGTGGTGGCAGCAGCCTGTCAGGGGTAGTGCAACTTTTAAACTTGCTAGAAAATTAAATTTTGTTAAGGAAAATCTTTGAACTTGGAACAAAGAGGTCTTTGGGAACATCTTTGAAAATAAAAAATAGGTTGTTGAAAGTTTGAAGATAATTGATTAGAGGATCCAACATGGTGATGCTGATGAAACTACCAGGCAGGAGGAATGAACAAAACTAGCAGAGTTTCATAACATTTTGGCCTGTGAGGAAATCTATTGGAGGAAAAAATCAAGGGCTCTTTGGTTGAAATATGGAGATTCAAATTCCAATTTTTTTCACGTCACCACGCTTAGAAACAGAAGCAATAAAAAGATAATTTTTTTAAAAAAGCAGATGGTTCTATTACTCAAGACTTAACAGAAATAAAAAAGGAGGCAGTAACTTATTTCAATTCTATCCTTGGTCAAGAATCGCAGTGCAATGAGGAGGCCAAAGATATTCTCTTGCAATCTATTCCTAGCATAATAAATGAAGATATAAACCTTAAGCTTCTAGCTCTCTTTTATGATGAGGAAATTAAGGAAGCCTTGTTTAGCATGGAGCCAGACAAAGCCCCAGGACCTGATGACTTTCCCCCTTGTTTCTATTAATCTTTTTGGGACATCGTAAGTGAGGATGTAATTTTTGCTATCAGAGAATTCCAAGCAAGCAATCATATCCCAAAAGGTATCAACTCTACTTTTATTTCTCTAATTCCTAAGAAGCAAACCCCTGAATCTATGGCTGACTTTAGGCCAATCAATATGTGTAATATTTCTTACAAGATCCTAACTAAAGCCATTACAAATAGAATGAGAGATATTCTACCCCACATCATAGATCCATGCCAGGGTAGGTCAATCTTAGATGGAGTTATCATAGTTCATGAAGCTCTACACTCTACTCAAGACTAACAGGTATGTTTTTGCCCTCAAGCTTGATATGAACAAAGCATTTGATAGGCTAAATTGGGACTTTCTGATTGATGTCCTCCTTAAGTTTGGTTTTCACCATCAATGGGTTGATTTGATCAAAGAATGTATTTCTAAAGCATGGTTCTCGATTCTAGTTAATGGAACAACTACTGGTTACTTTCAAAGTCATAGAGGAATTCGGCAGGGGGACCCTATCAACCCCATGTTATTCATCATCGTGGCAGAAGATTTAGGCAGAACCATAAAAAATGCTTGCATTTCAAGGCTAATATCGGGAATCAAGGTGACATATCTCACTAGGGATATTTCTCACCAACAATTCGTTGATGATACCCTTATATTGAATAAGGCATTAGTGGTTGAGGCAAAAATAATTAAATACATCCTACAACTCTACGAGGACGCTGCTGGTCAGAAAGTTAATTTCAGTAAAAGCAAGTTATGTTTCTTAAACACCCCAATTTAGAGGCAAGGAAGGATTGCAAAAATTTTAGGGTGTGATATAGCAAACCTCCCCACTTCATATCTTGGTCTCCCTCTTTTCATTGGTTCTCCGAGAGAGTCAATGTGGGACAGGGTTATTGAAAGAATTAAAAAAAAACTTGTTGGATGGAAAGGTCATCTTCTATCTCAAGAAGGAAAGCTGACCCTCACTAAGGCCTCTCTTTAGAGCATTCCAGTCTATTTCCTCTCTGTTTTCAAAGCCCTTGTGAAGTTTTTCCAAAAAATTGAGAAACTCCAAAAAGAATTTTTATGGAATAGATCAGAGGAGAAAAAAGAATACACCTTGTAGGATGGACCAAAGTGTGCAGACCCAGGGAAAATTGGCGCTTAGGTCTGAGGAGAATTGCTCATATAAATTTAGATTTACTAGCTAAGCAGGCGTGACATCTCATTTTTTGTGAAGAAAATGAATGGACAACTATCATCAAACAAAAGTATCTTCAAAATATGGAATTTCTAAGTGAATCAGTTCCAATTAGAGGTTCTGCTTTTTGGAAAGCAATTCTTAATTGTAAGGAAATCATCAAAAAAGTTTTAAGATGGGTTTTAGGAAATGGTGAGAGGATAAATTTCTAGAATGATAGGTGGGCTAAGGACTAACCACTGACGCAATATCATAACTTAGCCCGAATCATAGATATCACAAAAGAACTCATTGGCATAAAAGTCTCCGATTATATGGTTGAGGACAGAAGTAGAATGAAGTGGAAACAAATAAGAATTCAGGGATTTCAAGTAGAATCAAATGATCTTTGTAACATTCTCGGGCAACAATTTATCTCCATGAGACCCAAGGAAGATCAAGTGACCTGGGCTCCTACGAAAAATGGGCAGTTCACTGTTAAATCAGCTTACAAGCTTTTGCTTGATGACGAGGATTTTGTCCTCCAAAAGGACTTAGTTTGGATAAAAAAATTAATTCAAAAATTGTAGTCTTTTCATGGATGGTTATTCAAGGAATAATTCTAACCATTGATAATATGATACCTAAAGGTATTTGTATCACTAATCATTGTTATATGTGCAAGGCTAATTGGGAGACCATTTATCACATTTTCCTTGAGTGCCATTTTTCCTTGACTGTCCTAAGTGGGGTTTTTTAGGCCTTCAATATTTCATGGGTTAAACCAGCCACCGTACTTGATTTGTTCATCTAGTGGCCTTGCCCATTTTCAAGCCAAATACTTAGATACATACGAAAAATTTGTCTCAATCACTATCTTTGGCAGGTGTGTTTAGAAAGGAACCATAGAGTCTTTAATGAGTCTATCCATGATCATCAAACTATCATTACCAGGATCCTATCCTTTGCCAATGAGAATGTGAACCTTATCCCTTTTGATAGCTGTAAACCTCATCTGCAGGAGACCATGATTGCTCAATATTTAAGCTTAACCTTGTTAGATGAGTCTATGCATAGGGTAGTCAACCCTAGAGCCAATGATAAGTGGTCTCTACCTCCTACGGGCTGGTTTAATCTTAATTTTGATGGAGCAGCTAAGGAAAATCTTGGCAGAGTAGGTGCTGGTGGCATTGTGTGAGATCATAATGGGAATATGATGATTGCATTTTTCAAATATTTGGGAACAAGGAAGAACAACGAAGTTGAAGCTAGAGCTATGTAGAGAGGTCTTCAAATGACTCAAGATTTAGAAGGAAATTTGATCGTAGAAGGAGACTCTATGCATGTTATAAATCTCCTCAATAATTGAAAAACACCTCCTTGGAGGATTAAAATAATTGTTGAAGAGGCTAGGATCCTTTTTCTGGGAAGACAGGACAAAAAAGCCTAACATGTCTTTCGAGAAGCTAACAAAATTGCTGATAAGCTGGCCAATTTGGGTGTCGATGGTGACGAACTTTTCAAATGGGAACACGGTGTCCCAAGTGAAGTAGAGGAGCTTATTCAACAAGAATGCCAAGAATTATAGTTGAATTTACCAATAGGAAAGGCACTGTAAGTTCAAAGGCTAGGAGTATTCTCGTCTCTTTTTTGAATTGGACTCACAATAAAATTTATCTAAGCTATCAGTCTTTGTGGATGTTGCTTAGAAATACCACAAAGACTAATGGGGATAGTCACATGTCAGATAACATGACTCCTAGTCATCTTAGTAATTTGAGTTTGGTTGATAATCATAGGGAAGGAAAGAAACGACAATATAAGACTTCGAACCAAAGCCACATGGACCACCAAATAGCCATCGCCATAAATCTAGCCAGAAAGTTCACTTCTCCAAGGCTGATTGGCCAAGATATTATGTGGTACCAAGGCATGTCATATACGGAAGAAAGCAATCACCAAAGAATTTTTAAGAGTAATTGTCAATACAGAGCTTGTGGGATATTTTTTTAGTACTATGCTATGTGTGTCTACAAATTTTTGTTTCTCCATTGTCTTAAGGAAGGGATTTGTGTCTGTTTCTTTTTTGTAATTATGATGCACATGTGTTTTCTCGAGGTATACCCAAAATGTTGTATGGGATGTTTCTTTTTGATACCAGGCTATGTGCCTTACCGGATGTAATGGCTTTGGAGGCATGTAGATTTTACATATATAGGATCCTTAGTAAGGATATGTTCATCAATAGCCCTGGGCTGATTTTTGCAAAAGGTTTTGGGTCAACCTGTAAAACCCGGTATTAATGCTATAGTATCTTATCTACCAAAAAATAATAATCTAACAACTAATCCTAGGTAATAATACACATAAAAGTAATACCCTCATCACTCTCAGTGTCTCCCATTCAACTTAAAGAGGGATGTTGGAATATGTGGTGGTTAAGCTTCTCTTAAGGTCATAATCACTTTCATATTTGTGTTGTTCATTTTAACCCTTTGGGTCCATGTAAATCTTGGAAAGGTGCTTTTGTAATTTTTTTTATATTTTACTCCTAAGGGTTGGTATCATAACCTTGACCTAAAGGTAACTTGTAATTGGTTGTAAATACCCCATCATACCAACCATTTTGATTTATCTATTGGAGTATAATTATATTAATTTTTACAAGAAAAAAATCATAATTTTATTTCAAGAGTGAAAGAAAATTACACTTCTTAGGTGCCTTAGCACAAAAAAAACCCAGATAATAGCATATTACTAGGAGTTAAGATAATAATTATAGTCAGATAGTAAGGATAAATATCTTTATATATTAATACTTAATCATCCAAATAACCTCAATGTCTAAAACTTGGATAGAAATCAGTGAAAAAGAAACCAACATAAAAGAGAAGAAAAAGTTTAAAACTGCCATAAAGCTCTAATCAAAGGAACAAACCCATAGTAAAAACCTAGAGCTAGCATAGAAACTAGGGATATGATATTATATTATAATTCTATTTATTTTCATAGTGATATTATTTAGTGTTTAGAGACACCCCCATATATTTTGTGTTCTTTGCTTCAAATGTATTTCTTTTCAAGCAATACTATGGTAAGACCCCAAGGTCTTACTATAAAATTATTAACAAATTAATATAAATGTAATTGCAGGCCACTCAAAGGGGGCTCCCTTGTAATCGCTTTACCACTATAGGGGGCTCCCTCCTTTAGAATCTATATTATTCTTCTTCTTATTGGATGATTTGATATGGATGGCCAACCTAATATATATATACCCTAAAGCTACGTTGGTGAAGAGACATGATGGTTCACATATGAAGAGATGTGATGGTTCACGTTATGAAGGGTTGTGGTGGTTCACTTTATAAGTTAATAATATAATAATTAAATGATTAATAATACTAACTAATACTAACTAATAATGTTAGGATTGAGGATCCTAACTGATATAGAGCCGCACACAACACACAGCAAGAATGCAGAATTAACAATCCCCGATGAAATTTCAGCAAGTTTCATTAAAACAGAGGTCTCTCCTCCAATACACAGCTATGCCAAAAACCAAAAAAAAAAAAATCCCTCGCCAAAAGGTCTTTTCCTTTTTTTTTTGATACAATGCATGTGCCTCTTCTCCTCGGCCGCCACCTCCTTCTTTTTCATTACGCAAAGTGCGGGTCCTTTTCATCCCCCAGGCCCGACTCTCTTTGGACCATCATTACTTGAATGCGAGACTCCCCATACCGCCCGCACGAATGCTCTGTCCCGCCTGCATGATGCTCGCCAGTGCATCAAAACATCATAGCCTCGTAGTGGCGGTATGCCCTGCAGCCGCCGTTGATCCACTCGCCAAGTCAATCATTCATAAGAATGCGCCATGGTCGTTTGCGCTGATGCCACGTGTCCTGTTGCCATGCTTCCTGTAATCGCTTCATACTCTCGAGCCACCTGTAACTTCACGCCACGTGTCCCTCTGCAATGGTCCCTGCAGTCACCGGCTGGTCAATGTTGTGAGCATCCTGTCGCGATATCGCGACGTATTTGCCCCAAGACTTTCTCTCTCCTCTTTGGTCGCGATATCGCGACGTTTTGACGTTAGGCTTCTCTCTCCTCCTTGAGACCGCGATTCCGCTACACGTCGCGATATCGCGACGTCTAGGCCTTTCTTACTCGCCTTCCTCCCTTGGGCCGCGAAACCACGACATGTCACGATTTCGTGACATCTTTGCATTGTGGAACCTTGCCCCTGGATATGTCACGATTTCGTGACATCTTTTCATTCCGTACGTCCTTGGATCGAAAGTGTCACGATTTCGCGACCACTGTGCGTCCAGACCACGTTGCAACAGAAATGTCACGATTTCGTGACAGTTTGGCGTCCCGACCGTGCGTCTTTAGAAATGTCGCGATTTCGCGACAGTTTGGCGTCCCGACTGCGCTGCTTTAGAAATGTCGCGATTTCGTGACAGTTTGGCGTCCCGACTGCGCGGCTTTAGAAATGTCATGATTTCACGACAGTTTGGCGTCCCGACCATGCGTCTTCAGAAATGTCACGATTTCGCGATAGTTTGGCGTCCCGACTGTGCTTTTCAAAAATACGTCGCGATATCGCGACGGTTTGGCCCGCTGGTGCCCTTCTTCAAAAAGCGTCGCGATATCGCGACAGTTTTAGTACTTAAGAAAAAAATACATTTTGGGTGACGCAAGATTGCCAGCTTTGCCTCCGGATGCTCCTGCATCAGACACCCGGGGTGGGTTTGAGAAGTGACCTCACTTCTGATTTGACTGAGGTAGACCCAAACGATCAACCTCCGCCTTGGATAGCCAAGTCGCATCTTCTATGGGTCGGCCCTTCCATTTGATTAAATACTCAGAATAACTCCTGTTCCGAGTACTCCGGCCCTCACGCATATCCAGAACTTCTTCTATCTCGTCCACAACTGGGATGGCTGCTGGAATGCTCCATAACTCTGGGTTGGGTATCTCACTGTTTTCTCCTTCATGATACTCAACCAAATCTGAGATGTTAAACACGGGGGAGATGTTAAGTTCACTTGGTAACTCCACCTCGTAGGCATTACCCGAATCCCATTTGCCAATGATTTTGCATGGCCCAAATTTCTTCATTTTGAGTTTGTTGTATGTCTTGGCAGGGAACCGTTCCTTCCGCAGATGGACCATGACAGAATCTCCTACTTGGAACTCCTTAGCTCTACGTTTTTGATCCGCCCTCGCCTTATATTGAGCATTCATCTTGGCAATGTGTCTTGTCACTTCCTCATGCACTCCTTTCAAGTGTTCGGCAAAGTCTTCTCGCCTCAGCATCGCATTTCTCCCTTGTCTCCAACCTTCTTAACTTTGAAGCATTTCGTGGGCTGCTCCCATAGATAATCTAGAATGGTGACTTGTTGGTACTCCGATTGACCGAGCTGTTATACACAAACTCATCCTGAGGCAGAATTAGATCCCATCCCTTGGGCTTGTCCCCTACCAACCATCGCAGTAGGTTGCCCAAACTCCGATTAACCACCTCTGTTTGGCCATATGTTTGCGGGTGGTAAGCAAAACTGAACTTTAACTCCGTCCTCGCCTTCTTCCACGTGGTCTTCCAAAAATAACCTACAAACTTGGTATCCCTGTCCGACACAATGCTTCTTGGTAGCCCATGAAGGCGTACCACTTCCTTAAAGAACAGACCAGCTACATGGACCGCATCGCTAGTCTTCTGGCACGGGATAAAATGTGCCATTTTCGAAAATCTATCCACTACCACAAATATGGAATCGTGCCCCCTCTCGCGTCTCCGGGTAAACCGAGCACAAAATCCATACTAATATCTTCCCACGGCCTCTCGGGTATAGGTAGTGGTTGATACAAACCAAGTAGGCTCGCCTCACGCCCTTTGCCATCCGGAAAATCCTGCAACTCCGCACAAACTTTGCCACATCCTCGCTCGCAATTGTGGCCAGTAATAGTTTTCACTAACCAATGAGATGGTCTTGTCACGGCCAAAGTGTCCACTAAACCCCCACTGTGCTTTTCTTTAATGAGGTTCTCTCTCATTGAGCTCCTCGAAATGCACAATTGATTCCCCTTAAACAACATTTCATCTTGAATCAGGTAATCTAACCATCTAGTCCTGTCCAACGCAACAGGCGCAGTGTAGGCTTTCCAAGCTTCTACGAAATCGGGGTCTACAGGGTATAAGTTCTTGAGCTCAGCAAACCCTACAACCTCCACTCTCATTTCTATCATCAGACATTGCCTCCTACTCAATGCATCTGCCACCCTATTGGATCTTCCACTTCGATGCTTCAAGCACAAAGGTATAGCTCTACGAGAACTCTACCCATTTCGGGTGTCTCTGATTCAATTTTCCCCGATCGTTAATAAACTGCAGCCGCTTGATGGTCGGTATAGAGAACAAACTCTTTCGGCAATAGATAGTGCCTCCATTTCTTGAGTGCTTGAACTATGGCGTAAAACTCTTGATCATATACCGAATATTTTCTCCTGGCATCATTGAGCTTCTCGCTGAAATAAGCTACATGCCTACCTTCTTGGCTCAAGACAGACTCCTATCGCACTGCCACTCGCATCGCAGTCTACCTAAAACACCTTATTGAAATCTGGAAGTGCTAAAATGGGTTGCTCAGTGACCTTCTTCTTCAACATAGCAAAGCTTTTATTGGCTCCAACTGTCCACTGGAATTCCTTCTTGTTTCCCTTCATTGTCTCAGTAAGAGATGCACAAATACTGCTCGAAGTTTCTAATAAATTTTCTCGTAGAAACCGGCCGGACCATGAAATGATCTAACCTCGGTCACACTCCTTGGGACAGGCCATTCGAGGATAGCCTTCACCTTTTTGGGGTCCATCTTGAGACCATTTGCTGATATGACAAATCCCGTGTATACCGACTCCTTCTTCACAAAGTTGCACTTCTTCGTATTGATCAATAACTCGCTCCTCCCGCAGTTTCTCAAGAACCTTCCCGATGTGCATCGGTGCTCCTCTAAGGTTCTGCTAAAAATCAGTATATCATCCAAGTAAACAATAACAAATTTGCCCAAAAATTCCTTCAGAACTTCATTCATTAACCTCATAAAGGTACTAGGTGCATTGGTTAATCCAAATGGCATAACCAACCACTCATACAACCCTTCTCTCGGTTTTGAAAGCTGTCTTCCATTCATCCCCTTCTCTAATGCGGATCTGATGGTATCCACTTTTCAAATCAATTTTTGTGAAGTACTCAACTCCACTCAAGCGATCCATGATATCATCCATTCTCGGCAGAGGAAACCTCGTATTTAATGGTGATCTTGTTGATTGCCCGAGAGTCGGTGCACATCCTCCATTCTCCATCCTTCTTGGGTGCTAATACCGCTGGTACAACACAAGGACTAAGACTCTCCCTTATCAGGCCTTTCTTCAACAGATCTTGAACTTGCCGATTTAATTCTTCAGTTTCCATCGGTGTCATTCGATGTGCGGCCTTGTTTGGCAAGCTCGATCCAGGCACCAAGTCGATGTGATGACTGATCCTCCTAACAGGTGGTAAACCTTCAAGAACATTGTCGTAAATGATATCGTGGAATTCTTCTAATAGTCCCATGACTTCCATTGGAATCTCCTTGCATCCTTCTTCCCTAACTCGGGGATTATAGCATAACACACATGATCCGGCTTCAGGCCTTCCAAGAATCTTCCGCCATCAACTAGACAGAATCGTGCACCGCTCGCATACTTTCTCATCCGCCTCTTTCAGTGGGTTTTAACTTATGGCGAACTCCATTCTTTAACAGAGAATATGTGTTGGCTCGACCATCATGAACAAGCACTTCGGTCAAACCGCCAAGGTCTCCCAAGCGGCAAGTGACATGCATCCATAGGTAAGATGTCACATAAAACCTCATCTCGATAAGTTCCAATATTGAACTTCACCAGACATTGCTCGCTTACTAGTGCCCGATGGTCCTTTTGCAGCCATGCAATCCGATAAGGGTGCGGGTGTTTTCTCCTTTCCAACCGCAGCTTGGAAACCATTTCCTCGAAAACCAAATTGTCAGTGCTTCCATTATCAATGATGATATTACATGACCTTGCCTGCGCACTTGCATCTTGTTCGAAACAAGCTGTTCCTTTGGTCTGCCTTTTCTTCTTCATTCAACAAGACTCTTTTGATAATCATGGTTTCCCCTCTTTCTGCTTCCTCTGAATGCTCAGACTCTACACCTTCGTCTGCTACAGCAGCTCGGGCCTGACCCTCAGGTCTTCGATTTGGCCTCTCTTGATGCTGTGGGTAGTTGTATGCCCTGTGTCCTTCTTCACCGTAGTTGAAGCAGGTTCCTCTAAAAACACCTCTTCCAAACCCTCGCCCAAACCTACCTCTTCCTCTTGGGTAGTTGTTGCCTCGATTGCGTGGGCGTCGGTCATCCTCTTCTCTCACCTCTTTCTATTTCTCGTCGCTACTAGCTTCCGCAGCTTTTCCAAAATCTTTGTATCTTCCACCACCGCCTCTTCCACCAGCCTCTTCCACCCCTATCCTTCCCTCTCTCGCTTACCATCAAACCTTCTATTTAGTTTCTCTTCCACTTTTAATGCAAACTGATATGCATCCTCCACTGTGCTCATTCTAACCAGCCCCAGCTCTTCTTGAATGCTGGTTCGCAATCCATTTATGTAACGTGCGACCTTCTCTTTGTTCGCCTTCGAATGGCCGGTTCTGATTGAAATCTGGTAGAACTCCTCTATATATTCCTTGACAGACTTACTAGCCTATCGAAGACTCTGCATTTTCTTCAATAAATCCAACTCATAATCTGCAGGGATGAACTGCCTCTTTAGTTTCTCTACCATCCTATCCCATCTGGTGATCCTTTCCTTTCCCCTCCTATTTCTTTCTAACTGCACTCCTTTCCACCAGATGCTAGCATGCCCCTTCAGCTTGGTTTTTGCGAATTTGATCCGATTTGGATCTGCGATCTCTTCGTATTCGAAGTACTCCTCCATGTCGTTGATCCAGCTCTATTAATTCCTCGGGGTTGAGGTTTCCAGAGTAAGTCGAGACGTCAAATTTTGGCTTCTTCCCAATCCGGGAGATAGCCCTGTATAGCCTAGCCTCTGCTGGCTCCAAAGCCTCTTCATCCTCAGATGGAACTTCTTCTTCCCACACTTCATCTTCGCTGGGTTCTTCCCTTCTCGGCTCGACTCCTCTTCTAATTTCCTCTTGTAGAGCCTCAACTTGCCTCTGCAGGGCTCTCAAATCGACCTCCTCCCTTCTTGCTCGTCTCGTGCCTTATACCACCACGGTCTCTTCGCGGAGGCATCTTGCTTCTTCTTCACAACCCCACAACCACGGTCCTGGCGCAAACTGCCTCTCTGTTTGGCGATCGGTTTGCACTCTCAGAACCAACCTGCTTTGATACCACTTGATATAGAGCCGCACACAACACACAGCAAGAATGCAGAATTAACAATGCCCCGACGAAATTTTAGCAAGTTTCATTAAAACAGAGGTCTCTCCTCCAATACACAGCTATGCCAAAAACCAAAAAAAAAATAAATCCCTCGCCAAAAGGTCTTTTCCTTTTTTTTTTGATACAATGCATGCGCCTCTTCTCCTCGGCCGCCACCTCCTTCTTTTTCATTACGCAAAGTGCGGGTCCTTTTCATCCCCCAGGCCCGACTCTCTTTGGACCATCATTACTTGAATGCGAGACTCCCCATACCGCCCGCATGAATGCTCTGTCCCGCCTGCATGATGCTGCCAGTGCATCAAAACATCATAGCCAATAGTGGCGGTATGCCCTACGACTCACTGTTGATCCACTCGCCAAGTCAATCATTCATAAGAATGCGCCATGGTCATTTGCGTTGATGCCACGTGTCCTGTTGCCATGCTTCCCGTAACCGCTTCATACTCTTGGGCCACCCGTAACTTCACGCCACGTGTCCCTCCGCACCGGTCCCCTGCAGTCATCGGCTGGTCAATGTCGTGAGCGTCCTGTCGCGATATCGTGACGTATTTGCCCCAGCACTTTCTCTCTCCTCTTTGGTCGCGATATCGCGACGTTTTGACGTTAGGCTTCTCTCTCCTCCTTGAGACCGCGATTCCGCTACACGTCGCGATATCGCGACGTCTAGGCCTTTCTTACTCGCCTTCCTCCCTTGGGCCATGAAACCGCGACATGTCACGATTTCGTGACATCTTTGCATTGTGGAACCTTGCCCCCGGATATGTCACGATTTCGTGACATCTTTTCATTCCGTACGTCCTTGGATCGGAAGTGTCACGATTTCGCGACCACTGTGCGTCCAGACCACGTTGCAACAGAAATGTCACGATTTCGTGACAGTTTGGCGTCCCGACCGTGCGTCTTCAGAAATGTCGCGATTTCACGACAGTTTGGCGTCCCGAATGCGCTGCTTTAGAAATGTCGTGATTTCGTGACAGTTTGGCGTCCCGACTGCGCGGCTTTAGAAATGTCACGATTTCGCGACAGTTTGGCGTCCCGACCGTGCGTCTTCAGAAATGTCACGATTTCACGACAGTTTGGCGTCCCGACTGTGCTTTTCAAAAATACGTCGCGATATCGCGACGGTTTGGCCCGCTGGTGCCCTTCTTCAAAAAGCGTCGCGATATCGCGACAGTTTTAGTACTTAAGAAAAAAATACATTTTGGGTGACGCAAGATTGCCAGCTTTGCCTCCGGATGCTCCTACATCACTAACATACTAGGTAATGTTTTGATTCCATTTGTTTTTGGAAACTACTATGAAATCTAACATGCCTTTATGGGGCATCTTATACCTTTATGACATATATATCACCTTTGTGGAACAATAGAGTCCTCAAAGACATGTGTCTTGGGGAAAATCCAAAAATACCTTTATGGCATATCTCACGTCTTAATGGCACAATAGAGTCCTTAAAGACATTTGTATTAAGGCAAAATCTAAAAGTCTTTATGGTATATCTCACACCTTAATGGTACAATAGATCCCTCAAAGACATTTATCTTGGGGTATATCTATTGCCTTCATGGCACATCTACCTTCTTTCATAGGAACTCCTTATGGTGTATCTAAAGTCCTTCTAGGCACTTCTTTTTTGTACATATTTGTATTATAGTAATGCCACTATAGCACATCTAAAGTCTATTTAAGCATTTCTTTGTTTACATAAACTATATCTCAAAATTCCATAGGGGTATAGGTATTTTGTATGTAACTTATTCAATTATACACACCATTTGCAACTATTGTCATCCAACCCTATCATCATGTCAAACCCTAATTTTTAATTATTATAATTATCAAATGGTATACCTATTTATGCACAAATAAGTACTTACTATAAACTCTTATATATGATAAATAAATTCAACAACTTTATATTTATTTTATACATTTACTCATCAATTAATAAATAATACTTATAAAATGACTATACATGCAACATATTTTTTGAATAAGATAAAAGGTTCTTAATTGTTTTTTTGAATAAGTTGAAAAATTGGGGGCACATGGAAGGCCACCCTCCATGTGAATTGAACTTGGGTCTCTACTAGGAGAGCTAAATACCATTTGCCATTGCAGTGTCCCTATGGGGACTATAAAAAATATTAACTTTTATTATGGTAAAAATGGGTTTTAGGGTCCCCAAACTTGTACATCAAGTCGTGTAAGATAGTACAATATGTTGCAACCGCATTACAAAATACTATTATCCAATTACTACTATGACTAAACCTTAGAATACCGCATATCGACAAAAAAACTTCTAAAACATGATAGATTAGTAGACCACTTCCAAAATAGAAACTAAAAAAAATTGTAGCTACCACCCAATCATAACAAAAATAATAGTCCAGAACCATTGGGGTTGTTACGAAGTTTGTAGTCAATGGATATTTTGATTGTTTTTCTTTTGTAGCATAGGTTCTTCCTCCTTTAGAGTGGCAAGATCTGAGAATGCATTTTTGTACTTCAAGATCATAAGGTAATATCGACTTGTAACACATTATGTATGATCTTCATTTTTATAAAACTGACTATCACCGATTGTTTCATAATTATATTTAGGAATACTATCTAAGGTGCTAATATTTTCCATGGAACTTATTGTATGGTATTTAGTAACCAATTGGATTTTATCAATGATCTGATTTGAATTCTCCTTTCGGGGTTGAGTCTTCTATTGCTCGCTTGATTCTTATTGGGCAATTGGCGCAGTTGGAGGATGAGATTTTTTCTTGTGAATCGAGATGTTTGAAGGTTCAATATCATTCATGTTGAGGGTCTTCTTCTCCACAAATGAGAAATCAAAGTTTGATTAGATGACTAAGCATCTCTTCTTCAAGTGGCCATATTGCTGACATCCATAATATCTTAAGGAGAAGTTTTCATATTCAATATTTTGGATTCATTCCCGTTTTCTTGAGGAGATACTAATGGATTGAGGCCAAGAAACTAAAATATCATCCAAACAACCAATCTTGTCTTACTTATATTAATTTTACCAGACAATTTTTTCTTTGTTTGGGCATCCATATATTAGAATGTGCAAATGATATTACCAATTTTGACAAATATCTTCTCCCCCCAAAACTCCATAGGGAGAACATATAGATTTACCCAGACTGGGAAGCCATAAAATTCTTTCGTAAGGGGTTGAAACTGGGAGTCCAAGGTCACATATAGACACCCTTTTGTCCAAAAAACCAATTATATCTATACTAGATTACCCTATCTCTATTCGCTAAATTAGAAAAGGAAACATAATTTTTTTTTTGGGTAGCAGAGTTACTTGGAATTTACTGGACCACCAAAGATAAATGTATCCTTTGAGCTCCTCCAAGCCTAGTATTTTGCCCCTGAGTTTGCAGATAACTATTCGAGTTTCATGATCAATAAGATCCAATATAAATTCATTCTCCAAAATCTTGATAGAGGGTAGAGGGTTATCAAAAATCTCCACTCGCGAACCCAAATATTCTTGAGAGACATTTTTATAATTGAAAAGGATTTCTCACAAACTAAAGAATGACTAATATCCTGTTGAGTACAGTGAGTGGGTTGCGAACAACCCTCTTTTTGTAATGCTTGACTACACCTAAGGTTTGCACCCCTTTCACTCCATTCCATCCTCATGTCCTCTTGAGTATAGAAAGTGGATTGCAAACAACCATATTCCTACAATGCTTGACTGCACTTAGGGTTTGCACCCCTTTTGTTATGTTCCAACCTCATGTCCTCTTGAGTACAATGATCAGGCTGTGAAAAACCCTCTTCCTGCAATGCTTGACTACACCTAAGGTTTTTAACAATCCTCTTCTTGCAATAAGGTTTGCACCCATTTCAGTTTGTTCTATCCCCATGTCCTCTTGAGTAGAGCGAGTAGGTTGTGAACAACCTTCTTATTGCCGTGCTTGACTACACCTAGGGTTTGCACCCCTTTCACTACAATCCATACTTATTATAAATGCAACATATTAATATTTCTAAATTTTATTTTATATTATTCACATGAAATAAACACTATATTATCTATATAATAATAATAAAACTCTAGGCCTAGTAGAAACCTGTTGTGGTAAACTTTAAGTCCCATGAGAAGGATTTTTTCTCAAGAATCCTAGTGCCTAGCAGGGGATTTTAATTCCCCTCTATTTTTTTTAGATAAAAAAGGAGGGAACTCCCCAATATCGAAAAGCATGGAAGAATTTGCATATTTTGTGAATAGAAATGAGCTATTGGATGTTGAGTTGAAGGGTTCAAGGTATACTTGGAGCAATAGGAGAGTGGGTAACCAAATCATCCAAATTAGGTTGGACAAAGTTCTTTTCTCCAAGGAGTGCATTCCACTATTTGGGAATCTGTCTCTCTATTCTCTACCCAAAATTGGCTTCGATCATAACCCCTTATGTTTTGAAGTGGCCCAAGAAGAAACCAGGTTTCCCAAGCCATTCAATTTTGAGGTAATGTGGTTCATTCATTCTCAATTGGAAGCTAAAATTAAAAACTGGTGGTCGACAATCATCCAAGGCTTCAACATTTCCAAAATTGCGAAAAATCTTAGAGTTGTTAAAAGTGACCTTAAAGAATGGAATAAAAGGATTTTTGGGAATATTTTGTAAAATAAGAAAGACATAAAAAGTCAACTGAAAGCTATTGAATCTGAAATAGAACTTGGAAATTAATCTCAAGAGATCAAATACAGAGAAAAGGAGGTGCTCACCAAATTTCATAACACTATTTCCAAGGAGGAAATTTTGTGGAAATAGAAGTCTAGGGCACTTTGGGTAAAAGAGGGAGATAAAAATTTCAAGTTTTTTCACATCATGGCCTTGAAGCACAAAAGTGCAAATAGGATTAGAGAAATTAAAAAAATTGATGGATCCAATGCTACTCACATTAAGGATATAAGAGTTGAGGCTGTGATGTTTTTCAAAAATCTCATTAGAGTGGAAGAGGTTTGTAATGAGGAAGCTCAAAATAATATGCTTGGTAGTGTTCCCATCCTTGTCATGGCTGATATGAACCAAGCCCTTGTATCTCTCTTAAACGATGAGGAAGTCAGAGTTGCTATCTTTGCAATAGAAGGAATGAAGGCTATGGGTTTTGATGGTTTCCCCCCCACTTTTTCCTAAATTATTGGCATATTGTGGGGAAGGATATTGTTGATGCCCTTCGGGAGGTCCAAACCACCAATCATATCTCGTTCAGAGTGAATTCTACTTTTTAACTATGATCCCCAAGACTATTGGTGCAAAGGAATTTGTTGCATTTAGACCCATAATCTTATGCACCACTATTAATAAAATTTTAACAAAGGATTTTGTTAATAGATTAAAACATTTTCTTCTATCCTTGATTGGTTCAGCCCAAAGTGGATTCGTGCCAATGAGACAAATCTTGGATAGTATCATAGCTGTCCATGCAATTCTTCAATTACCTGATAAAAGTGGTAGAGATGATCTCCTCCTCAAATTAGAAATGAGAAAGGCTTATGACAAGGTTTCATGGGAGTTTTTATTAAAGGTTTTGGGAAAATTTAGAATTTTCTAGATTTGGATAAAAATTGTCCATGCTTGTATCTCTTCTACCAACTTTTTGATCTTAATAAACAGGTCCCCAATAGGTTATTTTCAATTCTGAGAGGCATTCACCAAGGGGACCCCTTGTCCCCTTACCTCTATATCTTAGTGGTAGAAGCCCTTGGTAGGGCTATCAAGTTAGAACTCTTTGTGGAAGGTATCAAGATTGCTTTTCTGGTGGATCCTATTTCTCATCACCAATTTGCAGATGATGTTCTGTTCTCTCTCCTTGCTTAAGTTCCCCAAGTAAATGTGCTAAAAAGAATCTTGGAGGTATTTGAAAATGCAACTGGCCAAAATATAAATTATATAAAAAGAAAAATCTTCTTTTTGAATGCCCTCTTAACGAGGTAGAGGATAATTGCTCACATATTGGGTTGTGAGGTGGTTGCCCTTCCATCTCTTTACCTTGGAATACCTTTATTTAAAGGCATGATTCAAGATCCGCTTTAGGAACTTGTGGTGGAAATATTGTAGAGGAAGTTGGTTGGATGGAAAGGATCCCTCCTCAATCAAGTCAAAAAGGCTACCTTGGTAAAGTATACTCTTCAAAGCATTCCAACCTTCTTATCTATGTTTAGAATTCCTAACAAGATTTTAAAGATTGAACATATTCAAAAGTTATTTCTTTGGTTCGGGTCTGATGAAAAGAATAAATTTCACTTAGTTGGTTGGAAGTAAGTCTACAGACCTAAAAAATATGGTGGCTTAAGTCTCTGTAATATCATGTAGATGAATAAGGCTCTAGTTGCAAAATAGATATGGAAGTTGTTAAATCAAACTGAAACTAGCTAGGTCAACATTGTGTTGGCCAAATACTTGAGACAAGAGAATTTTTTTCTTGTTGATCCTTTATCGACTTGTGGTTCAGCCTTTTGGTTGAGTTTGTAAAAGTCGAGGGTGCTAGTCTCCAAAGGTTGTAGGTGGAGGTTGGGTGATGGACTCAAGATTGATTTTTGGAAAGATATTTGGCTGATGGACCAACCCCTTGTGTAGATTCCAAATTTGACGTGTTTGAAGCCTAGGACCAAATTAGTCTTTGGGTTTGAGGTTGCTAAATTTATTGAGGTGGTCAATGGGATAAAGGCTTGGAAATTGTTCGACCAGTCTATTCTCAACAATGCTAAACTTGAATCTTGGATTCTAATTGCTAATAAGTTGAAGTTTTAGGTCACTAAACAGAGAAATGAAGAGGATGAGATCTTCTAGACAAGAAAAAATAATAGATCCTTTTCAGTCAAGTCCGCCTACAATCTGCTAGTTGTTAGGACTCCTCCGTGGGTCCCACCTTTCAAAGTTTGGCTTAAGGGTCTAACGCCAAAGGTGAATATATTTTTTTGGTTGGCATATCAGAATAAGATTTTAACCATTGAAAATCTTAAAAAAGAGGTTGGTTGATACCGAACAGATGCTACCTATGTGGTGCTAATGAGGAACAAACAAGCCATCTATTCTTTCAATGCTTGTTCTCTATGGAAGTTATTACCTATATTTTTAATTTTTTGGGACTGAGTTGGGTGCTTCCAAGTTCACTTGTTGATGTTTGCGCTCAATGGTCATCTCCTTTTTACTCTTCAAGGCTAAAAGTTTTTGGAACTTTTGTTTGCCACATATTTTTTGGTGGGTGTGGAAGGAGAGGAATAGTAGATTTTTTATAAACTTCCAAAGAGATCCTGCTTTTGTTTGTTCCATAGGCTTCCACCCTAGATAATGTGTCCTCTCTAGCTTTGGAGGAGGATAAATTTGAGGATGATGAGCTTGAAAGAAAAATTGGCTTTCAATAGAGCAATAGGGTTGCTAGTCTTCTTGGTCATAATCCTTGGGTCCTTGTGAGGTAGGAACCTCCTTCCCTAGGCTAGATTAAATTGAATTTTGATAGAAATTCAAAGGGTAATCCCAGTAATACTGGTGTTGGTGGGGTGCTTAAATATTATAGAGGTGGGATTTTTTTGGCGTATGCCAAATTCTTAGATATCCAAACTTGCCATGTTGTAGAGGCTAGAGCCCTTTACCAAGGTCTCCTACTTGTGGAGAATATGGGATACCAAAAATTTTACATTGAAGGAGACTCACTTAATATTATAAACTTGGTCAAAAGTGATTCAGTCCCTGGTTGGAACATTGAGGCCATGATTATAAAATCTAGATAGATTTTTCAGGCTAGAGAGAATAGGGAGATAAAGCATATCCTCAAATAACGAAACTGCCATGCTACTTTATGGCAAACCTGGGTATAAGTCTCAATGATCTGACTATTTGGACAAAATAATTTCTCGAAGGTCTTCAATTGGATTTAGTGATGCATGCTTCTTGATGCTCTGTAAGATTTTACTATTTATGAAGAAAGGTTTTGTGCGCAACCAGGTGGGAGTGTTGGTTGGTTGGGGGGCTCACCAACACTATTTTAATTTTTTTTTTGTATCAAGTTGTAGCTGGTTCACTTGGTGATGGATGGCCAATTGTAGTGCTTTATAGTTGTTCTTATCCCAGTATTGTTGGTCTTAGGCCAAGTTTTGCAAGGCTTATCCTATTGTAAAAGGTTCAGGGAACCTTTCAAAACCCCTTCTATATCTAATAAAAGAAATAAAATAACAAATCTATTAATTTTATTTATAATTTAAAATGTTTTTTTTTATTGATAGAGGGGTTTTGAAAGGACCCAAAATATTTTATAAAGAGAAACAAGTGTGAACCTAACTGTGATCAAAACTGAAAGCTGAAAAAAAAGCATCTGGAAAAACCTAGCCAAACCATAAAAAAAGACAAAAAGGGAAACCTAGCAGTTCCCAATAAACCTAGCAAACCCAAAAAATAAACAAGAGAAATTTTCAAAACAAGCAAACCATGAACAAGAACCATGCAAACCAGAACATGAAACCATAACTGTCACTTGAGCTGACATTGACCTGCATCTCAGAATTCTCATGAGATATCAAATACCACGTGGGGAGTGATTACTCCTAGACCAGAGGCAAGGGAGTCTCATCTGGGGTCCAATAGACTTAATTGGACCACCATACTTGCTAAAGCAAACATATTCCATCACCATGGTTCACCTCCACGAGTCCCACTGGGAAGTCATACCGTCAAATGCGAAGGGATTCTTATAGAATTCCTTTGTTTGCAAGTAAATATGATCTTTTATTTCCTTATCTATACACGTGTTGAATAATAATGTTTACGTATGTTCCCAGTAAGCTTTTGCATTCATTAATCATATTGTGAACACTCCATGGTGGGACTTGATTTCCTTCGAGCCAATTGATATCAAGCATGGAATCACCTTCAACAATGATGTGGTCACAAGCAAAATCCTACATTATTATTAGGCCTTGGTACATGGCTCTCACTTATACAAGGTTTTTGGATTGAATCCCAATATTATCTGCATAAGTAAAGATTATTTGACCCCTATCATTTTTGATAATGTCCCTATCACTGACCATCCCAGAATTCCCTTTTACTGCGTCATCAAAATTTAGATTTAACCAACCAGCTGGAGGAGGAGTCCAATTAATAATAAATCTATCAATATGTGTTTAGGAAGCCACAGAAAAATTGCACTTAAACTTGAATATATTAAAAAAGCGAGTTTCAAGGCCATGTTTAGGGACTTCACATGTAGAAACAAATTGGGCATTCTCCAAGGCAAGAGTGATGACACGGTGGAAGACAGACCAAGGAGTTTTGCTCAAACTATTAAGCACTCTATTATTATGCTCCAACCATACTTGCCACATGTAATGATGCAGACAAGTGGACCAAAGGAAATTTAGTTGGGTATTGGAAAAGGGATTTGGCCATTGTTCTAACAATTGACAAAGGGATGATGGCTGAACCCAAACAATACTAAAGAGATCAAAGAGGGAGTTCAATATGCCAACAGAGAACAGACATTCCAAGAAAAAATAAAAGGTTGACTCCCAATTAGACTCACGGAGAACACAACAATTGGTTATGTACATGCCTCTTTTAATGAGATTATCAATAGTTAAAATTCTATTCTAAGAGGTAAGCCAAGAATAGAAACTCACCTTTGGAATCAGACAAGCTTTGCACATGCCCATGACTCTGTTGGAGGATCTTGAATGTGATATGCGATTTTGACTATGAATTGACCATCCTAGAAAATTTTTCAGACATGAGTGTCTCTGGACTGGATGCTTGGAATGACACAAACCCTTAGTAATTTTTATATTTCGATTGTAGCATTTTTAAGTTCATTGCTAAGCTTATTGGTAGGAACAATTTTCTATTGCCTGCATTTGGATGTTTAAGAAATAAAATTAGCAACTTTGTCTCCAAACAGCTGGTCCATGACAGGTTTCAAAATGGCGAGACTTGGCTCATTGATTAACGGATGGTCCTTCAACCAAGAGTCTTCCCAAAATTTAATATTCTTGCCAGATCCAAGTCATCACCTTTGGTCTTTTTTGATAATTTCTCTAGTATGGATGACTGAGTTCCAGAAGTGAGATCCACTGGGAATGGGGAATTCTTCCAAGAAGAAATTATGTTGGAGATATTTGTCTTTAATTATATCCATCTATGAGGCTTGAGCTTATTTGGAAATTTTCCATCCCTGTTTGGCCAAGAGGGCCAGGTTCATTTGGTGAACTTTCCTGAAGCCTAGTCTGCCTTTATCTTTCTTAGAGAAAACTTTATCCCAAGTTATTAGCGATAATATATTACGGTTTTCATTCCTGGACCAAAGGAATTTTCTTTGAATTTGCTCAATATTCTGACATATTGAGGCCGAGACTTTGAATACGGACATGAAGAAGACCGAAATGCTCTAGAGGCTTGCTTGGACAAGAGTTGCCTTGGCAACTTGACTCAACAGGGTTTTTTCCAGCTATCTAATTTCTTGAGAATTCTGTCAATAACTTTGTTCCACATCACATCTGTCATATTGCCCTGAAATAGGGGCATGCAGAGATATATAGAAGGAAGACTTGAAATGCTGCATCCCAATATTCTTGATATGTTTTGCTGCCTATGAACATGGGTGTTTAGGAAAAATATTCTTCTCTTGTCAAAATTACCTTCTGGCCAGCAACTTCTTCATAAAAGTTTAAGATGGTTTTGATTATTTTTGCTTTAGGAACAAAAGAAATGGTGGTCAAAATCGTATTATCTACAAATTGCTTGTGAGTAACAGCCCTGGACCTTGAAGATGGCTTGATGCCAAAGAGGAGACCAAGAGAGCTTCCTTGTTTAAAAGATTTTTTTTTAATGATGGAAAAGAGTTTTGAAAGGGACCTGAACCTTTTACAAAGCATAAAAGTGAAACCGGGTAAATCAACAAGATTAACCCAAGAAGAAACAAAAGATGGAGCAACTAAAACAACATCTCAAACCAAACGGAGAGAGGAAAGAAACCCAAGTATTTCTAAGAGCAACTAGTTCCAAGAACTGCAAAAAGATTGAAATTGAGATTTTATTTATTATTACACGTTACCATTTTTTAATCAATTTCCTAATTTTTTAATAATATTACGTATATTATACTTGTTATTTCAAATTCAAAATTAAAATATCCCTTATAGTTTTATAGTGTAAAGGTGTGTCTGCATATTCCTTAATATAATATTGCAAATAATAATCTAATTTCTCTGTTTGACCATTCTTTTGATATCTACATGGGAATAAATCTTATTTGAGTACAACAGAATTCCACGATCAAACTACTCATCTGTCGTCAGAATAGAATTTCCCATATACACTTCAACGTGCTAAAACCAGGCGAACCAAAATGAGAGGAATGAGGAATCTGTTTCGCTTTCCTCTATCAGGGATTGACTACTTTGGTAGAACTTGTATTTCATGTCTCCCAATTGCTTTGCAATGAGCATTGAATTCATTTTATTCATAGAAAATGAGAGAACATTCACGTCATACTGATTATTCTCTAGAAAGAGAACAGTTTGAGGTTATAGAGGTTTAACTTATCACGTCATTTTATTGATAAAAAAAAAAAATCATGTATCAATAGGTGCATGATGGCAGATATATTTTATCAATAGGTGCAGGTTGAAAGTAACAACTCTTAGTTGTCAATAAGAATTTATTGAACACAGTTTATTTATAGTTTTCTTTATTTTAATGATTTATTTAACTTTTAGTTGTTGAAAAGGATTCATTTAACACAGTTTATTTACAATTTTCTTTATCTTAAGTCGTTGACAAGACTTCATTCAATATAGTTTACTTGCAGTTTTCTTTACTTCAATGATTCATTTAACTTTTAATTGTTGACACGAATTCATTCAACACAGTTGATCTGCGTTTTTTTAAATCCAATGATTTAGGTCATTCTTTTTCTTAAATAACTACTATTATATATATATATATAAAGTGTGTTAAAATTTACTTTAACAAAATAAAGTATACTTATTTTAAAATATTTTATATGAGTAAATATATATATATATTTTTAAATAAATTATTTGTTATTTTTTAATTCATTGAGAAAACATTTAAGCAGTTTCATGTAACATTTGTTTGATTTTAATCACCTATTTCTCCATCTCTTATAACATTTTAGGACTGATGATGACTCGATCCTCAAGTTGATCCCAACTCAAAGGAGTTCTACAAGGTCACTTCAAATATTGTTTGATTTTGATGTCGATCCCAACTCAAAGGAGTTCTACAAGGTCATATGGAACCATTCTGCTTAAGCTATATTAACTATTATTATATGCAAATTCTACCAAAGTCAAATATTTCTCCCATTGACTTTGTTGATCTATAGCATGCATTCTTAACATATCCTTTAACATCCTATTAACTCTTCTCACTTGACCATTAGTCTTAGTTTAGTATGCGATACTAAAATTCAATTGTGTATGCATATTCAAAAGTCTACCAAAATCTATAAGTAAACAAGGAATCTCAATCAAAAATATATTTTTTTAGGATCACTATGAAATCTCACAATTTATCCATATATAATTGAGCTACATCATTTGCTTCATAGATTGTGTGAATAAATACCTTATACTTTTATGATCTATTTTCAATTCAAACCTTTATCCTAGTAAGTAATTCATCCAAATTGTCAAAGCATGAATTATAGAAGCCAATTCCAAATCATGCACCAGATTAATGAGTTTATGGTTTTTGAATTTACGAGATTCATAAGCAATCAATTTTTCTTCTTGTATCAAAACATCACTTACCCCTTCAATAGAAGCATCAATTCATACTAAATAAGATTTGTTTGTATTACGTATCGCTAATATGAGACCACTTGTTAAGAGTCTTTTTAGTTATTGGAAAGTTAATTTTGGTGATATTGTAAAGAATAATGCAGAGAGAGAGAGAGAGAGAGAGAGAGAGATTGGTGAACTTATAAACCTATAGCTATTGGCAATAATTCATTCAACATAGTTTACTTCAATGATTCATTTAGATATAGATTGATTATATATACAAGTTAGAATTTCCTTTAACAAAATAGAATATACTTCTTCCAAAATATTTTATATAAGTAAATACCATATTTTTAGATAAATATATTTGTTTTTTTTTTGGTAGATAAGATACTATAGCATTAATACTAGGTTTTACAGGTTGACCCAAAACCTTTTACAAAAATCAGCCTAGGGCTGTTGATGAACATATCCTTACTAAGGATCCTATATATGTAAAATCTACATGCCGTCGAAGCCATTACATCCGGTAAGGCACATAGCTTGTTATAAAAAAAAAACTTCCCATACAACATTTTGGGTATACCCCGAGAAAACACATATGCATCATAATTACAAAAAAGAAACAAGCACGGATCCCTTCCTTGAGACAATGGAGAAACAAAAAGCCACAAACACACATAACAAAGTACTAAAAAAACTCCCACAAGATCTGTATTGACAGTTACTCTTAATAATTCTTTGGTAATTGCTTTCTTCCGTATATGACATGCTTTGGTACCACATACTATCTTGGCCAATCAGCCTTGGAGAAGTGAACCTATTGGCTAGATTTATGGCGATGGCTATCTGGTGGTCCACGTGGCTTTGGTTTGAAGTCTTATATTATCGTTTCTTTCCTTCCTTGTGATTATCAACCAACCTCAAATTACTAAGACGACTAGGAGCCATGTTATTTGACATGTGATTGTCCCCATTAGTCTTTGTGGTATTTCCAAGCAGCATCCACGAAGACTAACAGCTCAGATAATTTTTATTATGAGTCCAATTCAAAAAAGATACAAGAATAGTCCTAGCCTTCAAACTTACAGTGCCTTCCCTATTGGTAAATTCGACTATCATTCTTCGAATTCTTGTTGAATAAGATCCTCTACTTCACTTGGGACACCGTGTTCCCATTTGAAAAGTCTGTCACCATCGACACCTAAATTGGCCAGCTTATCAGTAATTTTATTAGCTTCCCGAAAGACATGTTGGGCTTTTATTTCCTGTCTTCCCTGAAAAAGGATCCTAGCCTATTCAACAATTGTTTTAATCCTCCAAGGAGGTGTTTTCCAATTATTGAGGAGATTTATAACATGCATAGAGTCTCCTTCTACGATCAAATTACCTTCTAAGTCTTGAGTCATTTGAAGGCCTCTCCACATAGCTCTAGCTTAAGCTTCTTTGTTTGTTCTTGTTCCCAAATATTCAAAAAACACAAGCATCATATTCCCATTATGATATCGCACAATGCCACCAGCACTTGCTCTACCATGATTGTCCTTAGATGCTCCATCAAAATTAAGCTTAAACTAACCTGTAGGAGGTGGAGACCACTTAACATTGGCTCTGGGGTTGACTACCCTAGGCACAGACTCATATAACACATTTAAGCTTAAAGATTGAGCAATCGTGGTCTCCTATAGATAAGGTTTACAACTATCAAAAAGGATAAGGTTCACATTCTCATTGGCAGAGGATAGGATCCTAGCAATGATAGTTTGATGATCATGGATAGACTCATTAAAGACTCTATGGTTCCTTTCTAACCACACCTGCCAAAGATAGTGATTGAGAGAAATTTTCCACATGTATCTAAGTCTTTGGCTTGAAAAGGGGCAAGGCCACTAGACAAACAAATCAAGTACGGTGGCTGGTTTAACCCATGAAATATTGAAGGCCTAAAAAACCCCACTTAGGATAGTCAAGGAAAAAGGGCACTCAAGGAAAATGTGATAAATGGTCTCCCAATTAGCCCTGCACATATAACAATGATTAGTGATACAAATATATTTACGCATAATATTATCAATGGTTAGAATTCTTCCTTGGATAACTAGCCATGAAAAGACTACAATTTTTTGAATTAATTTTTTTATCCAAACTAAGTCCTTTTGGAGGACAAAATCCTCGTCATCAAGTAGAATCTTGTAAGCTGATTTAACAGTGAACTGCTCATTTTTCGTAGGAGCCCAGGTCACTTGATCTTCCTTGGGTCTAATGGGGATAAACTGTTGCCTGAGAATGTTACAAAGATCATCTGATTCCACTTGAAATCCTTGAATTCTTATTTGTTTCCACTTCATTCTACCTCTGTCCTCAACCATATAATCGGAGACTTTTCTGCCAATGAGTTCTTCTATGATATCTCTGATTCGGGCTAGGTTAGGATATTGCGTTAGTGGTTCCTCCTTAGTCCACTTGTCATTTCAGAAATTTATTCTCTCACCATTGCCTAAAACCCATATTAAAACTTTTTTGATGATTTTCTTACAATTAAGAATTGCTTTCCAAAAGGAAAAACCTCTGATTGGAATTGAGTCACTTAGAAATTCCATATTTTGAAGATACTTTCATTTGATGATAGTTGTCCATTCATTTTCTTCACCAGAAATGAGACGCCACGCTTGCTTAGCTAGTAAAGCTAAATTTATATGAGCAATTCTCCTCAAACCTAAGCCCCCATTTTCCCTGGGTCTGCACACTTTGGTCCATCCTACAAGGTGTATCCTTTTTTTCTCCTCTGATCTAGTCCATAAAAATTCTTTTTGGAGTTTCTCAATTTTTTGGAAAACCTTCACAAGGACTTTGAAAACGGAGAGGAAATAGACTGGAATGCTCTGAAGAGAGGCCTTAGTGAGGGTCAACTTTCTTGCTTGAGATAGAAGATGACCTTTCCATCCAACAAGTTTTTTTGAATTCTTTCAATAACCCTGTCCCACATTGACTCTCTCGGAGAACCAATGAAAAGAGGGAGACCAAGATACGAAGTGGGGAGGTTTGCTATATCACACCCTAAAATTTCTATAATTATTCCTTGCCTCTGAATGGGGGTGTCCAAGAAATATAACTTGATTTTACTGAAATTAACTTTCTGACCAGCAACATCCTCGTAGAGTTGCAGGATGTATTTAATTATTTTGGCCTCAACCATTGATGACTTAGTCAATATAAGGGTATCATTGATGAATTGTTGGTGAGAAAAAACCCTACTGAGAGATGTTGCCTTGATTCCTGATATTAGCCTTGAATTGCAAGCATTTTTTATGGTTCTGCCTAAAGCTTTTGCCACAATGATGAATAACATGGGGCTGATAGGGTCCCCCTACCGAATTTCTCTACGACTTTGAAAGTAACCAGCAGTTGTTCTATTAACTAGAATCGAGAACCATGCTTTAGAAATACATTCTTTGATCAAATTAACCCATTGGTGGTGAAAACCAACCTTAAGGAGGACAACAATAAGAAAGTCCCAATTTAGCCTGTCAAATGCTTTGTTCATATCAAGGTTGAGGGCAAAAAAAAACCTGTTAGTCTTATGAGCAGAGTGCAGAGCTTCATGAATTGTGATAACTTCATTCAAGATTTACCTACCCTAGACAAAGCTTCCCTGGCATGGATCTATGATGTGGGGCAAAATATCTCTCATTCTATTTGCAATGGCTTTAGTTAGGATCTTATAAGAAACATTGCACAGACTGATTGGCCTAAAGTTAGCCATAGATTCAGGGGTTTTCTTCTTAGGAATTAGAGAAATAAAAGTAGAGTTGATACCTTTTGGGATATGATTGCTTGCTTGGAATTCTTTGACAGAAAAAATTACATCCTCACTTACGATGTCCCAAAAATCTTGATAGAAACGAGGGGGAAAGCCGTTGGGTCCCGGGGCTTTGTTTGGCTCCATGCTAAACAAGGCTTCCTTAATTTCATCATTAGAAAAGGGAGCTATAAGCTTAAGGTTTATATCCTCATTTATTATGCTAGGAATGGATTGCAAGAGAATATCTTTGGTGTCCTCATTGCACTGCTATTCCTGACCAAGGATAGAATTGAAATAAGTTACTACCTCCTTTTTTATTTCTGTTAAGTCTTGAGTAATAGAACCATCTATTTTTTTAATTTTATCTTGTTATTGCTTCTGCTTCTAAACGTGGTGACATGAAAAAAATTGGAATTTGAATCTCCATATTTCAACCAAAGAGCCCTTGATTTTTTCCTCCAATAGATTTCCTCACAGGCCAAAATGTTATGAAACTTTGCTAGTTTTGTCCGTTCCTCCTACCTAGTAGTTTCATCAGCATCACCATGTTGGATCCTTTGATCAATTATATTCAAACTTTCAACAACCTATTTTTTATTTTCAAAGAGGTTCCCAAAGACCTCTTTGTTCCAAGTTCTAAGCTTTTCCTTAAAAAACTTTAATTTGTCAGCAAGTTTAAAAGCTGCACTACCCCTGACAAGCTGCTGCCACCACTGACTTAAGTTACCTTTGAAACTGGAATGTTTGATCCATATAGATTGAAATATGAAAGGTTTCTTGAAGGACAAAGAGTTAGGGATCTCCAACAAAATGGTATTATGATCAGAGGTAATTTTAGGAAGGGCTTGCAAGGTAGAATCACCCAACAAAGTTGTAGCCTCCTTTGATAGAAAAAACCTATCAAGCCTTTCTTGAATGATATGACATCCTATCCGTTGATTGCTCCAGGTATAATTTGCTCCTCTAAGTTTTACATCTATCAACATGTTGGAGTTCACAAAGTCATTGAAATCATTCATGCTCCTGATAGGTGGTCCATTTCCACCCATTTTGTCTGAAGGGTAAAGAGGAGTGTTAGAATCCCCAGCCAAAATCCAGGGGACATTATGGAAAATTTCACTCAGATTGCCTAAGTACTCCCATAGTAGAGCTCTCCCTTGAATTGAAGTTGGGGCATAAATATTTGAAAGGATCCATGATCTGTTGCTGTTTATTTCCTTCAATAAAACACTAAGAATGCTATCATATTTCTGAATAATGGTGCCTTCTACTATCAGGGGATCCCACAAAGTCATAAGGCCTCTAGATGCTTCTCTGGATGATTTGCAAACCATATCCCCTTGATTCCAGATTTTTTTTTCTATTTTTTTGATTGAATCTCATCAGTTTTTGTTTCTTACAACATGATAATAGTTGGATTCACTTGATTTCTTATTGCATTGACTTCCCTGTGTTTGGGTAGGCCATTGAGGCCTCTCACGTTCCATGAGAGGAACTTCATTTAGATTATTTGGGATTTCTTCCTCTACCCCTCCCTTGAGGGAGTTTTCCTAATTTATTGTCTTCAGAACCTGGAATAACCTATTGAAACAAGGTTCTCTGTTTTCCATTGGCAATGTCATTATCAGTTTTAATTTTTTGATGCTTAGAATTTGATATTCTGCCTCTTCTTTTTTCACTGCCAAAATATATAGGAGACTTCACAGTGCTCCTAGTTTTTTTAGGACTAAACTGAGGGGAGGTAATTTGTTGCTGAACCGGACTGCCATATTCCTCAATCTAAAGAGTTTCATATATCTCCAACCCTACATCCAAATCTTCTCCTTTTTCTTGTATTATCCTGGTCTGCGAGACGGTCCCTTAGTAGGATTCACTTGGCTCCTAGTGATGATGTTAGGGAAATGAGATTTTTTATTTTCCAATGCCTCAACTTTATTCTTAAGTTCTTCAACATTAGGGTTTGGCTTTGGGATGCCCAATGGGCTTGAAGTATTTCCAGCATTGGGGTTTAAGGATCCCGACTTGGATGTGGATTCTAGATATCATGCATTAGGGTTTAGATTTGTGATGCCCACGAGGCTTACAGTAATTTTAGAATTAGGGTTTGAGGATCCTGACTTGGATGGAGATTCAAGAGAGTCAGAAAGGTTAGCCTAAAGGTGCTGGGCTTCCATGTCTTTTGATAATCCTCCTACTCCCATATTGGATAGAATTGAAAATTTATTTGAAACTCGAGGATTGGAACTTACCTGAGTATTTTGGTTGCCAACAACTTGTTGTTTTCCTTTATCTTGCTGGGACCCTACACCCTCTCTTTTATTTTTTTGGTAGACATAGTTTACCTGATTGAAATCACCTCTGCCAGGGAAACTCCTTAAATTTCCTCTATCTAGCATTCCCTACTTCTGCTTTTCTCTATTCATTGCCAAGTTAGGGCACTGATTGCATAGATGTCCTTGATTTTTATATTATGCACAGAATGCTGATCTATTTTCGTATTCTACCGGCTATTTTCTATAGTATTATCCATACTCTAGCTCCACAAACCTTGGCAATTCATTATTCAAATTAGCATTTACATAGATTCGTGCATGAGTCATCCTTGTCCTGGCAAAGGTCCTATGGTCAATGGATATCCAGTCCCCTATAGTTATGGCTATGCCCTACAACCAATATTCATTGAAGAATTGGGTAGGTAGACTCGGGAGATGAACCCAAATAGGGGCAATGTTAATATTTTACTTTTTAGGGTCAAAATATTCACCCCATTGTCTAAGAAAAAGGCTCATTTTGCCTAGAAACCAAGGACATCCTATTAAAATGCGGTTAGCATCCTCCATATTGTTAAAACGGATAATGAATAACCCTCAAGTTAGAGCTACCAACTCCAATCTGCCTACCAGTGGCCATTTACCTGTCGCCCAAGCCTTGATAGTCTCCATGTCCGACCTACCTCCCAAAAACTTGCCTACCAGGGAGAATTCTTCCATTAAAAGAAAAGGGCTCATGGAACTTGCCGGGGCTAAAATTTTATTATTTACTGCAACTAGGGGCGGAAGAGAGAGAATCTCCTTTATTTTTCCTCTAAGAGTCTCAACAAAAGACAACCATTTCTTAGGCCCCGCATTGTCCTTCGTATCTTTTTTGTCGAGGTCTTTTTGAGGAGGGTCAGGCCCCCGTGTGATTCCCGCCTCCAAATCTGCCATAGCCTGATCACCTTCATCTGGATCCTCGCTTGATCCATGCTCGAGTTTCCCACCTGCCCCTTTCGTACCTGTTCTACCTCTATCACCTTGGATGAGATTCCTGCCTAGAAAATTCAAACCCTCACTCCCGTCACACCCGCTAAACCTCAGCTCACTCATTCCTCTTGCTGACTTAAATTATCTAATAAATATATTTTTTATTCTCAATTCATTATCATCCATTTTGAGAAAATATTCAAACGGAAGCACTTTCATGTATGTAAACATAAATACCATTTTTGATTTTAAATAGCAAATTGTATTTCATTGTCATTTGTATTATTTAAGAAAATGTACAAAAGAGTAGCATTCTCACATATGAAATAATAGTTCATATTATCTATATGAATCTTTATAAAACCATATGTATATGCAAAATATCTACAAGAAGAAAATTTCAAATGAATTTTAACTTCTAATGATATTTATAGAATTAATTCATCGTTGAGTATAGAATGGTGAATCTTCTATTGAATTTGCTTTCTTGCATAACTATGATTGGACAAATTCATTCTTAGTTTTCTTAGTAGGTAAACTCTTAAACAAGTTAAACTATACATATTAAAATAAGATAATAGTACACTAAAACTTTGTGGGCCCTCTTAGATTCGAGCTTCCAAGCAACACTAGTTGGACTTGGCTCATTTCTCAAAGAACTACAAAACCTAGAACTAACTTTTCTATTGGTAACAACAACTAAACCTGAAACCATATTATTAATACAATAAATAATTACAATAAATCTTCTATTGGAACAAGCTCCAATTTATTCAAATATTGAGGGTGAGGATCCATTCCCACAAAGTTTCATATAGCTAATGTAACAATTTATGAATCCTGAGCGACCGATGGTCCCCTTCATACCGGGTCAACAATAACAAGGTGGAATAGGTTTGGTGGAAGCAACCCCTATGGTTTGAACCCTATGCTTGTCAGTTACTAAAAATAGTGTGGTTGTGACCAACTCTCCTATTTAACCAAAAAAAACAATTTACAATTCAATAATTCAAAATACAAATATTTCAAAGTTTCATGTGGAGAATGCAACAATATTCAATTCAATAATTCAAAATACAAATATTTTAGACAATTGGAAATTTATGTTTTTCATAAATTTCTAGTAAAATAAATTGATTAATTACATACCTAAATTTACAAAATATTTAAATTTCTTGAATTGAAGGCCTTCTTATAAAATATGTTATTTCTTCCTCCCTTGTGTTCATTCTTCTTTTCTGTCTTCCTTTAGTTTATTTTTATCTTTCTTTCATTATTATATGTGTTGATTTTCTATGTTTAGGGTATTGTGGTCTTTGTATCTTTTAATTATTATTTTAATTTATTTTATAATTATTATATGAAATCCTTTTCACTATATCAAAACAACACATACAATTAAAAATATTTAATAATACTTCTACTAACCCATTAACTTAAATACATGCATGCAATACATAATTTTCTTAATTTTAAACAACCCCACTTAACTAAATACAAGTAATATTTAACTAATCAAAACTTAATATCTTATTATAAGATAAATAAAATATAATTATTCAAGGAGCCACCATCACACATCAAAATTTATTATCTCTTACCTTCATAATCATGACATAGTAATGCATCACATCATGCATAATTATAATCACATCATAATTAAATCATCATCACATAACAACATAATAATCATCATCCATAATTATCGCTACGATAACATAGCCATTTCATTATAGTATCATCACATCATAACTCAACCATAAATATTGTCAACCATAAATATTAAATAAAATAAAATAAATACTAATTAGCATCGTTCACTTACAAAATTGAACACAAGCATAATAAGTCAACAAGAATCAATATATACATATATACATTTTACATCTCAACAATGTCTATACATCATGCCTCATACATCATCATCATAATACTTCTATAAAATATAGCCAAATGGGGTAGCATGACTTAGCTCTAGGAGTCAATATCTGGGAGCCTCTACCTCCTCTTTGTAATTGTGGCATCATGAATGACCATTATGACTTTCAAGTGCTCATATGCATGTGTCCAAGTCCTTAATTGCATTTAGATAAGTGAAGTAAGTCTCTGATCTATGAGCATGACAATATGGTAGGTGGTGTGGTAATGTGTCAACCAATTTAACCTCTATCATAAGGTCCTCCCATAGTTGTGTCACCTCAACCTATACCCTCGCCAGTTAAACAATATGCCTTTGCTACATGGTTGTCATCTAGTCTAGGAGTATTTGGACCCTTGCCTATATCCACCACTTATCAGAGTTGTGGCCTTCACCACAATTATATCTCACTCTACTATTAGACTCAAGGTGGATTACAACATTGAGGTCTACACCAAAAGCCTTCACTTTTGGGTGTGCATTGCTATATTTATCTAGGGTACATCACTCTTAAACATTAAGACTAGCATTCTGTCTTGCTCTACCTCCATTGTTGTTTGTGATGACCTGATCAAGATATCCTCTATTTCCATAATAATTAGCACAACTTCCCTCCCCTAACATGGTCATTGCAACACCTCTCATCTATAGCCCCTAAATCTATTGCCATTGCCTTACCATTGGTGGTACTTAGCACCATGTCCACTATGGTATTTTCCTTGACCTCATCCTCTAAGTTACCCTAAGCCTCACCACTCTGACCTTTGAGGCCTAAACCTAAGATATCATCCCCAATAGTGATCACTGACACCTGGGTCATTTGTACCAAAGTTAGGAATAGCAAAGTTGTCCACATCTAGCTTTGGGTAGGAATTCAAATTCAATAGTTTCTTGAACCCCCTCTCTCAAGTCACCTGGCAATATAAAATGGGTCAAGAGGGATGCCTAATTATAGATGAAATTGGTGTGACACATACTCATAATGAAGAAGCTCTCTTTTGTCAACTAGCCAACTCCACAACCTCACTCATATCAACTAGTAAGCGACTTCTATCCAACCTAGATGTCCCTTTAAAGGACAAGATAAAAAGTATTGATAGTGAATATCATCAATAATATATTGTGATCTCTCTAAATTCCCCTAGTATGGGAAACTCTGACCAACCTTAAAATCTAGGCCCAACCTTATATATGTACTCATCAATTAATAAATAACACTTATAAAATGACTATACATGCAATATATTAATATTTCTAAGTTTTTTTGTATATATACACACACATGAAATAAACACTATATTATCTCTATAATAATAATAAAACATCTAATAATTTTATTGAATTTTTTGATAATGGTGAAAAAAAAAGGGTTTTGGAGGGTCCCAATCCTATAATAAAATTAAGTTATCAAAGGTTACAAGATAAACATTAACCTCCTCCTTGGATCTTCAACAAAATTGGAAGGATAGAATGTATCCTTCAATGCTTTGACCAAATCATCCAAATGTCAATGGAATCCTAGGTGCTTTGATAGTCCTATACCAAAACCTTAGCAATGCTTGAAAGTTTTAACTTTGTAAAAGAAACTTGGTCATATTTTTTAATTTTACTGTAGGCGAACCAAGTATCCATGTCAAGAATTCAGCTATTGATAATATCTAGATCTTGAGAGCCATCATAAATATGGATCTCACATTTGACTTGAGGTCGAGGTTCATGAGGAGACTTGGGTGGACTAGGCCTAGAGAGGTTTTGAACCTTGTCATCCAAGATGCTAACAACTGCAGCTATAGCGGCCACTTGATCTACCAAATTAGTAGTTATTTGACCCCTAGTGTAAGCCAGGAGGGCTACAAAAACTCTTCTAAAACAGAGTTACAAAATTTACCTCGTAGGACAATTACAATGGTGCAAACCTAAAAAGACATTCTTTCTGAGGCTGTTGAGGTAATTATAAAAACATGTTTCCCCAATGCTTGGGATATTACAAAATGATGCAAAATGTTGCAACATTTTTTTGAAAAAGTAAAAGACTTTATATTATTCAATGAAAGTGACCTTGTTTAAATAGAAAAGGTATACAATCTGATCCATTGGATCATAACTAAGTTAATCTCAACCACTGACACTTATCCTAGTAACAAATTAGGATATATTATGATGTACTATAGCACCCACCTTAAGTGGTACTAGGATATCTCTAACACCCCCCTTAAGTGATATTAGGAGGTAGTGAAAAACAACAAAACCAAAACAAGTGGCATATCCACAAGTATGAGTCCCAACAACAAGGCCTGATAAGGTACTCATGTACAATATATCCATAAGAAATATCTACTAAAAGATGATGAAAAACCATAAGGGAGAAAACCACCTGCCATAATAGAAGAAGAAGGAGGAGGAGGAAGATGTGCAAGGAGGATGGAGAGGAAGATGTCCTCTTCAACCCCCCTAGGATAACTTCCATTAAGAATCCTGCAAAGGATCCATGAGATGTCTCAAAAAAATAGAGAAGCCTCGTCGCCAAACTGAATGAAATCTCACTCCCATATTGGTGCTTGTAAACAAGGTTATGAACCATGAAAATGTGTCACTAAAGAAAACCCCTTGAAACCAAACCCCTTGAAACCAAAGTGTATCACAAAAGGAGAGTGAGAATATAGGATGGAGAAATAACCACAAGAATCACAAGGATAGTCCAAAATGACTCCACAAGCATGAGTATGTGGTTTCCACCTATATGAACACAATGGGCTGATAACAAGGTCCCAAAATTATGGACAAACAACAAAACAAAGGGATCATAAAATGAAAGGACACCAATGTAGCTCTTGAATGTGTCCTTATGGTGACCTCCTCATCCTACCGGAATGCATGGGTAACCAACTACTGCAACCACTAGGTGATATAGAGGAGATGACTAGATACTAGGATCACTTACAAAGCTTTGGGAGTGTCGGGTTCAACCGAGAGTGCACTCCATGATACAATATTTTTAAGGCCAAAAAACACAGTTTAAACTGCCTCAAAATGGAAATTGGACACCACCAATGTGTCCGTCTCAAAAAATATTTCCAACGACTATAAACACTCCTATGAATGGGTATCAATTTGGCCTTCATTTGCAGGAAAAATAACAATATTCTCCTTTCTTTATAAAGGAATATTCCAAAAATGTCCTTAAAAAAAAATGCAGGTTTTAAAAAATTTCTCTCTCAGGAAAAAACTTGGGCTATGCACTCTCATGGGGAAAAACAATAATTTTTTTTACGTGCTGGACACCGAATTGGAGAATATCATGGCGTCCTCTCTCCAATGGCTGTGACTCACATCCACACCACGAATTTAATGTGCTATATTGTTTGCTTGTTCTATTGCACTTAAATATTTTGTGAAACTAAAGTTAGAGAAGGTGGCCTTTCCACATGCATTGAATGCTTCGAAACTACCACAATACGCAAGAAAAGCTCAGGAATCTACGCACAATGCTCAGGTGGCTTTCAACGATGGAAAATAGAAAGTCGTTTATGGAGTATATATGTCACTGGTCTAGAAAAAAAAAACTCTACAACAATAATCCTTGAATACGCTGCAAAGAAAATTAATGGGCATCCATCACAGGCATGCTCATCTCCTCCTCATCACTCATATCCTCCTCGCATGGCTACACAGTCTCTGGAATTTGATGCAAACTTGGACCTTGCTCTGAAACTTCACCATAACTCATTACCCATTGCAAAACTAGGACTCATCCAATAATATTTACGTGGAATCTTCAACTGTAGAATGAAGCATGACTGCAAGCCCACAGAACCGATGGTCGTTCGGTACTGTGTGCATGAAAACATCACCAAGCACAAGCCTCCTGACACTTCACACAAGTAAAATGATCTGGTTTTTTCTCGAACCTGCATCGCTTCATCCGTTTCTCCGCAATCAACCCCGATGGGAAGCTGTACAAAAATCTCATGAAGTTGGTCTTTTCTCCTCGGATGTGAAGCCAATGCCTCCACTGCTACAAAAATATCCAAACTCGTAAACTATCGTTGCGGGTCAGAGCATGAGGTAGTTTAATGGTATTGATGATTTTGGAGGATTTTATAACATTAAAAATAAGATTAATTTTTTTCTTTCCTTCCCCGGTGTTGTACGGATCTGTTTTGAGATTGTGCAATTTGGAGTTGACAGATTAGCTCTTAAAAAAATTTGAGATTTATTTTTTCATTTTCTCCGATCTGATACACTTGTTCATCTTTTTCAAATCAATCCAGTTTGCAATCGCGAGATCCAAATTATTTGCTGTAGGGAGGTCATCATTGTTGCCACTTCTCTAAGCTTCAAAATCAGTAAGAATGGGCTTAAACCCACGTTAAAAACCTTTGTGTGTCTACCTCCAAGCCGGTGGACACTATGGCTCCCATCCACGCTGCCAGAATGTCATCGTAATCGATGGTGCACATGGTCATGGTGTCACGAACAACTTGTCTATTGATCGGTACATCCAAAAAATGCCAAATACCCATAACAAGGCCTGATAATCACCCAAAAATAATGAATCTGATCTGCTCTCACTGTGGGCACATGTGAAACAAATATGACTTTGCCAGAAGATTCGGCAGTGAAAAACACAAATCACCCTGCCAAAAAAAATGTAGGAGATCAGAGTGCAGAAAAAACTTCCAACGGGCTCAGCCTTCTCACACCAAAAATAGGGTCGACATACGACTTCCTAATCCATAAATTTTACCTCCTATGGATAGAAAACTAAAAAACCAAAAAAAAAAAGTAACCTTTAATTTCCATCAAACGTCTGGTTTCTGATCCATCAAAGGATGGAAAGCATAATCCCTGGTTTGACGAAAAAAAAATGGAAAATATGGCCAAAGAAAAATGTGCGGGGATTTCCATGAGGGAAATCCCCCTCTAAGGGAAATACTCCCTTAGGTTCACAGGGCAGGGAAATCCCGCTCTGATACCATATTGGAAAAATAAAAGACTTGATATTATTCAATGAAAGTGACCTTGCTTAAATAGCAAAGGTGTACAATATGATCCATTGGATCATAACTAACTAAGTTAATCTCAGCCACTCAAACTTATCCTAGTAACAACTTAGGATATATTATGATATACTCTAACGATTTTTAGCCTTCAAGGCTTTTACAATGCATTTGTAAATTTTCTAAAGGTAGAATTACAAAATGAGTGCAATTTTTAATTAAATTGAATAACAATTTAATTAACATTAATTAAATTAAGTTAATTGTAGTTTAATTAAAAAAAAATAAACTACAATTAACTTAATTGTAATTTATTTATTTTTAATTAAACTACAATTAACTTAATTTAATAGAAAAATATTTCATTTCTCGCATACTATCCGCGAGAATATTTCAAGTTGACAAAGTTATTATTTACTCCATAAAGATTGTGATCATTTTATTTTGGAAAATTTTGAGATGTAAACACAAATATTGTTAGACTTTCCTAGAATAAAGGACATAAGATCCTAATGTATATCTTGCGATTCAGTTAAAGTAACATTGTCTTATTAGGATTATTAGTAGGATGCCACTTGGACCAGTCAAAATATTCATTAGTCCAAGTAAGAGGAAAAAATCATTTTTGGGGGCTAAAATTAGCCCGTTCGACCTTCAAAAATCAACGATGAGGAATAGAAACCTTCCACCATGTGTTAGATGAATGAACCGCATTTAACTGGCGAGAATGTGTGGCATCGAAGTAGGAGTGACCACCGAGAGGTGGTCATGTTTATATTCACGTGGTCACATTTATGTAGAGTTTTTTACCTACCACAAACCTGATGTGAGACAAAGGTCCACACAAAAATGATGCAAAAACCACAAAAAAATGTGTCAGATTCTACCGTCGCCTTTGCTCCTGATCTTCGCGACCTTGATCTCCTCCACAGGGCACTCAAGATAAATATAAAATGAATGGATGCCTGCTCGATGATGGTGAAAGATGCTACAATTTTTTTTACTCTGTGTGATGTTATGGTGTTTGATTGCCGCGATGTCACCAAGCCAAAATATCCATAAAATTATCGTCCATCACATCGAATGTTGATGTGCTATAGACTGTGATATACCATCGATTATAGCTAGGGAGAGCACTACAACATCCAAGGAGACAAACACATATTTCGTTCTATGAATAATGGCTGAGTAGTTTGAGGATACAGGAAAACCTTTGGTCAAAGGTTTGGAAGTGCCAAACTAGAATTGCGAGTGTAGTTTAGTCCCACATGCAGGACATAGGAAGGTATAGAGGAGTTTAAAAAAAATAAGGTTTATGACCACCTCACGATGGTTGAGCCTTTATTCCTTGCCCTACAATGTAATATCCACATCCATTGTCATTTGTAGCAATCCACATAGGTTTACGATGCTGAGATGTACTACTTTTTGTAGTTAGTCATGTAGCGCCAATACCCGTCTCATGCGTAGCAGTCTAGAGGTCTATTTCTATTAGTTCATCCAACGACTAGTCCAACGTCAAAATTCTCATGATCTGTGGATCACCTGTAGGCTTTGTTCACCCACTTAATTTGAACTTAGCTTGGCTAAACGGGCTTTGTTCATACACTCACTGGGTTTCTTCACCCAAATTTTGATAAAAATTGATGAACAAAAAATTATCCATTATCTGTTGTCACCTTGGTGATTCAATGCAAAGGTAGATGGATTAGCCACCTAGTTTAACCCAATTAGCCGCTTGTGTCAAATTTCTTCACCGTCGTTATTGCAAAATCATGAACAAAAAATTGAAAGGCCTAACTAGACAAAAATTGCTTACTAATTGCCAACAAAGCATCAAGAATGAGAAATTATCCTCAATTGACAATTTCCAGCCAAATGAAACCTCCTAAATTGAGTAATAGGAATTCTTAATGCGAATTTCAAATTGCTAAGTGGAGCATAGGTCAAAAGGAGCATGCTCTCAAAAGAACCGTGCTCTGATGCCACTACAAAGGATGACAATCCAGCTGTGATTTAATTCATAAAATAAGGTTTAAATAGACCCTTAATGTCTAAAATACATAAAAAGTCACCTGAATCTCATAACCATATACATAGATCGCGCTGAAGGATAAATAGGGAGGAAAGACAAATTCTAACCTATCTCTTGCTAACAATAATGTCAACTAGCACCTACGTGAGAATGACAACTCACATGGGTTATTTGATAATCAATACATAGGAATAATAATCTAACAACTAATCCTAGGTAATAATACACATAAAATTGATGCCCTCATCACTCTCTATGTCTCCCATTCAACTTAAAGGGGGATGTTGGAATATTTGGTGGTTAAACTTCTCTTAAGGTCATGATCGACTTGCATATTTGTGTTGTTCATTTAAACCCTTTGGGCCCATGTAAACCTTGAAAAAGGTGCTTTTGTAATATTTTTATAATTTTATTCCTAAGGATCGGTCTCATAACATTGACCTCAAGGTAACTTGTATTTGGGTGTAAATACCCCATCATACCAACCATTTTGATTTATCGATTGGAGTATAATTCTATTTATTTTCATAGTGATATTATTTAGTGTTTACAGACATCCCCATATATTTTGTGTTCTTTGCTTCATGTGTATTTATTTTCAGGGAATACTAGGTAATGTTTTGATTCCATTTATTTTTGGAAACTGCTATGAAATCTAACATGCTTTTATGGGACATCTTATGTCTTTATGACATATCTACCACTTTTGTGGAACAATAGAGTCCTCAAGGACATATGTCTTGGGGCAAATCCAAAAATACCTTTATGGCATATCTCATGTCTTAATGGCACAATAGAGTCCTTAAATAAATTTATCTTAGAGCAAAATCTAAAAGCCTTTATGGTATATCTCACTCCTTAATGGCACAATAGAGACCTCAAAGACATTTATCTTGGGGTACATCGTTTGCCTTCATGGCACATCTACCTTGTATCATATTTGTATCATAGCAACTCCTTATAGTGTATCTAAATTCCTTCTAGGCACTTCTCTTTTGTACATATTTGTATTATAGTAATGTCACTGTAGCACATCTAAAGTCTATTTAAGAATTTCTTTGTTTATATAAACTATATCTCAAAATTTCATATGGGTAAAGTTATTTTGTATGTAACTTATTCAATTTTGCAACTATTGTCATCCAACCCTATCATCATGTCAAACCCCATTTTAAAAAATTGTTATAATTATCAAATGGTATACCTATTTATTTACAAATAAATATTTACTATATACTCTTATACATGACAAGTAAATTCAACAAATTTATATTTATTTTATATATTTACTCATCAATTAATAAATAATACTTATAAAATGACTACATGCTATAAATTTTTTGAATAAGATAAAAGGTTCTTAATTGTTTTTTTGAATAGGTTGAACTTGGGTCTTCACTAGGAGAGCCAAATACCTTTTGCCATTGTTGTGTCCCTATAGGGACTATAAAAAATATTAAATTTTTTATTACAATAAAAAGGGATTTTAGGGTCCCCAAAGTTGTACATCAAGCCGTGTAAGATAGTATAATATGGTGCAACCGCCGTACAAAATACTATCATCTACTTACTACTATGATTGAACCTTAGAATACCACATATCTATAAAACAACTTCTAAAATATGATATATTAGTAGACCACTTCCAAAATAGAAACTAAAAAATTGTAGCTACCACCCAATCATAACAAAAACAACAGTCCAGAACCATTGGGGTTGTTACAAAGTTCATAGTTGATGGGTCTTTTGATTATTTTTCTTTTGTAGCATAGGTTCTTCCTTCTTTAGAGTGGTAAGCCCTGAGAATGCATTTTAGCACTTCAAGCTCCTAAGTTAATATATACTTGTAACACATTTTGCATAATCTTCATTTTTAGAAAATTGACTATCATCGATTGTTTCATAATTAGCTTCAAGAATACTATCTGAGGTGCTAATATTTTCCATGGAACTTACTGGATGGTCTTTAGTAACCATTTGGCTTTTATCAATGATCTGATTTGAATTCTCCTTTTGGGGTTGAGTCTTCTATTGCTCACTTGATTCTTATTGGACAATTGAAGCAGCTAGAGGATGAGATTTTTTCTTGTGAATTAGAACATTTGAAGGTCAAGATCATTCGCATGCAGGGCCTTCTCCTTCATCAATGAGAAATTAGAGTATGATCAGATGACTAAGCATATCTTCTTCAGGTGGCCATATTGATGATAACCATAACATCTTAAAGAGAAGTTTTCATATTCAATATTTTAGATCCATTCCCCTTTGCTTGAGGAGATAGTAATGGATTGAGGCCAAGAAACTGAAACATCCATCCAAACAACCAATCTTACTTTACTTATATTAATTTTACTAGTCAAAATTTTCTCTATTGGGACATCCATATACTGGAATGCATAAATGGTATTACCAATTTTGGTGAATTTCTTCTCTCCCCAAAACTCCATAGGGAGAGCATATAGATTTACCCATATTGGGAAGCCATCAACTTCTTCTGTAAGGGGTTGAAATCGAGAGTCCAAGGTCATATATAGACACCCCTTTGTCTAAAAAACCAATTGTATCTATAATAGATTACCCTATCTCTATTTGCTAAATTAGAAAAGGAAACATAAAATAAATTTTTGGGTAGCAGAGTTACTTGGAATTTATTGGACCACCAAAGTTTAATGTATCCTTTGAGCTCCTCCAGGCTTGGTATTTTGCCCTTGAGTTTGCAGATAACTATTCGAGCTTCATGATCAATCAGATCCAACCCAAATTCATCCTCCAAAATCCTGATAGAGGGTAGAGGTTCATCAAAAATCTCCACTTGCGAACCCAAAGATCCTTTAGAGAATTTTTTCTGATTGAAGAGGCTTTCTCATAGACTAAAGAGCAACTAATATCCTATTGAGTATAGTGAGTGGGTTTCAAATAACCCTCTTTCTACAATACTTGACTACACCTAGGGTTTGCACCCCTTTCATTCCTTTCCATTCTCATGTCCTCTTGAGTATAGCAAGTGGGTTGTAAACAACCATCTTCCTACAATGCTTGACTGCACTTAGGGTTTGCACCCCTTTTGTTCTATTTCATCCTCATATTCTCTTGAGTACAATGAGCATGTTAGAACTCTAGGTCCTATTGTGTTATATTAATAAAACATGTAGATTTGGATGTGAGAAATAATTGAAAAATGATAGAATCACCTTTGGATTGAATCACCTTTGCACAAGAGAGGAACCCTTCCAATGGATACACAAATATATTTATTTATATTCTTATTTGATGGATGATTGATTACACCCTAGTGAATTGTCTTATACACCTATTCTAGGGTTGAGTGAAAGGACACGATGATCCCTATAAATAAATAAATGTAAATGATTAAAATATGATGATGGTTAGGATTAGTGAATCCTAACATGCCACCCTCATTAAAAGGATCTTTATCCTCAAAGATCAAAGTGAGGAGCTTTATCCCTTGTTTTCCAAGTAGAATTTGTGCAAGTTCTTGTACTATTTTAATGTCACTTTTTCGGAGGTAGGGATATCTTGAGGGTCGAAATGTTAGTGGGGGGTTGCCAAGAAGAATAGTAGAATTGTGATGATGGTGGGCTTCCACTTTAGCAGGTTCTCCCTATGTAGAACGAAGGAAAAATAAATGTGCACTCACTCTTTTACCTCCTTTATGAATCAGGTTGCCTATACGATGATAAGTCATTGGTGGTGAAAAACTTGTGTGTAGTTTTTTTAGAGTGTATGTCTGGCATCCATTGGTCACTTTGGGTATGTATACCTCATCCTCTTCGGGTGTAGCGATCACTTCTTGCACATCGACCTCAATATATTTATTGATGTGAGTAGGTGCACTGGGCATTTTGGACACAACTACCTCATCTTCTCCGGGTGTGTCGATCACTTCTTACACCTTGACCTCAATGTCTTATTGTTGTGAGTAGGGGCATCAGGCATCTTGAACACAACTACCTCACCTTTGCCCTTTATGGATTGACAAGGATCAACTTCCTTCAATAAAATCAATGTTAGTGTAGCACATTTATGGTGGGGTCCAAACTGCTCATCACAATTATCGTAGAGGTCTTTCGCTCGTCGTTCCTGCATCTCCTCAAATTTGAGTTGTTTAATTGATAAAGTTCAGTTAGGTTTAGGGGTGGTGTAAATATTATTTTGAGTAATTTGGTCCTTCCATTGGCAAAACTCCTGGTAGAATTTTTCGAGAGTAAGGTCTTGCGATCTCCTTTCGTCAGCCATTCGGGGAGTAATTTGCAATTCTTCGCCAACATATAATTTAAATTTTGAATTTTATTTGAAAATGGTAAAAAAATTGACACAAATTGATATATTTTTGCAAAATTTTGCCAAAAAATTTGGTCTAAAAATTTGGTTTAAGCAACTTTTTAGGACCTTAATGATCAATTTTTTTGAAATTTTGAAACAATGTTTTTAGTGGGAAGTTACGTCTGTGGTGGATGAGTGCATAAGGGTGGCCTTTAATGAGTGGCAGTCAAGCACACAAGGGTGACAAGGGCGACAGTCAAGCGTGACTAGATAGTGGGTTAAGGGTGGGGGCTGCGGAGCGGCCAAGGGCGAGCACAGGTGGAAGTCAGTAGCAATGGGGGGAGCATGGAGTACAAAATATGAGTGTGGGACAATGACAAAATGGGAGCACGATGCATGAATGGGGAGTGTGAGACAATGGCAAGGTGAGGGAGGAATCAACGATGGGTAGTGATGATAAGTGTCATGCGAGAGATCGAAAGGAGATCATGAAAGAAGTCACATTTTGTTTATATGTGTTGTGACGTATTTAAACCCCACCAAATTCTCCTACCTCCTCAATGTGGAATTATTGTCCTGATGAATTTTTGAGGCTTTTTCCTTTTGCGAAGTTTTGACATTAGAAACCCAAAAGACGACGATCAAAAATATAAAACCTTAGTTTTAATTTTTATTTTTCCTTCTCCGAATTTCTAGATATGTCACCGATTTTTTGGATTTTTCTTTGGAATTTCGACGTTGTGCAACAAATTTATTGTTTTCTTCATGATTTTATTATGCCTTTCGATCTAGGATGATTACAAAGTCCAACCGAGATTTGGAAGAATTAATTAAGGATCTTGGAGCTTGTTCTTTCGCACCTTCACAGTAGGTCATCAGAGATTCATAGTGGTTCTATGATCGCCTGCAAAAATACTTGGGTATACGATGAATTTCTATATGGAGTTTGATGATTGCTGCAATGTCTTGTTTTATGACATACATCGAGTTATGACTATTAATGATAGCGTTGTGGTGTGATTTAAATGGAATACAATGTTCTAATCTGATAATGATGGGGAGGTGCAGGTTGGAGAGAAACTTGATGATGACATTATACTATTGATCACAAGAAGGTGATATGCAAAATGGTGCAAGGGTGGAAATGTTTTTTTTATTCCTATCACAAACCACTCTGATACTAGATGTTAGGAATCTAGGTCCTATTGGGTTATATGAATAAAACAAGCAGATTTGGATGTGAGAAATAATTGAAAAATGATAGAATCACCTTTGGATTGAATCACTTTTGCACTAGAGAGGAACCCTCCAATGGATACATAAATATATTTATTTATATTCTTATTCGATGGATGATTGATTACACCCTAGTGAATTTTCTTATATACCTATTCTAGGGTTATGAGTGAAAGGACACAATGGTCCCTATAAATGAATAAATGTGAATAATTATATAATGATGATGGTTAGGATTAGTGAATCATAACAGAGCAGGCTATGAACAACCCTCTTCCTACAATGCTTGACTAAACCTAAGGTTTTGAACAACCATCTTCTTGTAATGCTTGACTTTTTGTACCCCTTTCACTTCGTTCCATCCTCATATCCTCTTGAGTACAACAAGTAGGTTGCGAATAACCTTCTTCTTGCAGTTCTTAACTATACCTAGGGTTTGCACCCCTTTCACTACATTCTATCCTTATTATGCATGCAACATATTAATATTTCTAAATTTTATTTTATATATACACATGAAATAAACACTATATTATCCCTATAATAATAATAAAACTCTAGGCCTAGTAGAAACCCGTTGTGGTAAACTCTGAGTTCCATGAGAAGGATTTTTCTCAAGAAGTGTGGTGTCTAGCAAGGGATTTTAATCCCCTCTATTTTTTTAGGTAAAAAAAGGAGGGAACTCCCCAATCTCAAAAAACATGGAAGAGTTTACAGATTTTGTGAATGGCAATGAGCTATTGGATGTTGAGTTGAAGGGTTCAAGGTATACTTGGAGCAATAGGAGAGTGGGTAACCAACTCATCCAAATTAGGTTGGACAAGGTTCTTGTCTCCAAGGAGTGCCTTCCACTATTTAGGAATCTATCTCTTTGTTCTCTACCCAGAATTAGCTCCACCCATAACCCCTTATGTTTTGAAGTGGCCCAAGAAGAAACTAGATTTCCCAAGCCATTCAAGTTTGAGTTAATGTGGTGCCTTCATCCTTAGTTGGAAGCTAAAATTAAAAACTGGTGGTCGACAAGGGTCCAAGGCTCTGACCTTTCCAAAATTATGGCAAATCTTACAGTTGTTAAAAGCGACCTTAAAGAATGGCATAAATGGGTTTTTGGGAATATTTTGCAAAAGAAGAGACCTAAAAAGTCAACTAAAAGCTATTAAATTTGAGATAGAACTTGGAAATCAATCTCAAGAGATCAGATACAGAGAAAAGGAGGTGTTGGCCAAATTTCATAACACTATTGTCAAGGAGAAAATTTTGCGAAAACAAAAGTTTAGGGTGCTTTGGCTAAAAGAAGGAGATAAAAATTTCAAGTTTTTTCACATCATGAACTTGAAGCACAAAAGTGCAAATAGGATTAGAGAAATTCATAAAGCTGATGGATCTAGTGCTACTCACATTAAGGATATAAGAGCTGAGGTTGTGGCTTTTTTCAAAATATCATCGGGGTGGAAGAGGTTTGTAATGAGGAAGCTCAAAATAAGATGCTTGGTAGTATTCCTAGCCTTGTCACGGTTGATATGAACCAAGCCCTTGTCTCTCCCTTTAGCGATGAGGAAGTTAGAGATGTTATCTTTGTGATGGAAGGAATGAAGGCTCCAGGTCTTGATGGTTTCCCCCCCTCTTTTTCTAGAAGTATTGGCATATTGTGGGGAAGGATATTGTTTATGCCCTTCGGGAGGTCCAAACCACCAATCATATAATTTTACTTTTTTAAATATAATCCCAAAGACTATTGGTGCAAAGGAATTTGGTGCCTTTAGACCCATCAAATTATGCAACACTGTTTATAAAATTTTGACAAATGCCCTTGTTAACATATTAAAACCTTTTCTTCTAGCCTTGATTGATTCAACCCAAAGTGGATTCATGCCAGGGAGACAAATCTTGGACAATATCATAGCTATCCATGAAATTCTTCATTCAACTGATAAAAGTGGTAGAGCTGGTGTCCTCCTCAAATTAGACATGAACAAGGCTTATGACAGGGTTTCATGGGAATTTTTGTTAAAGGTTTTGGGAAAATTTGGTTTTTGCCAAAGTTGGATAAATTTTTTCCATGCTTGTATCTCTTTTGCCAACTTTTTGATCTTAATAAACGGGTCCCCAACAGGTTATTTTCAAGTTTGAGAGGCATTGGCCAAGGGGATCCCTTGTCCCCTTACCTCTATATCTTAGTGGTATAAGCCTTGGGTAGGGCTATCAAGTTAGAACCCTTTGTGGAAGGTATCAAGCCTGCTTTGCTGGTGGATCTTATTTCTCATCACCAATTTGCAGATGATGTTCTGCTCTCCCTCTTTGCTTCAGTTCCCTAAGTAAAGGTGCCAAAAGGAATCTTGGAGGTATTTAAAAATGCAATTGGGCAAAAGATAAATTATATAAAAAGAAAAATCTTCATTCTGAATACCCCCTTAGCGAGGTACAGGATAATTGCTCGCATCTTGGGTTGTGAGGTGGCTGTCGTCTCGTCTCTTTACATTGGAGTGCCTGTGTTTAAAGTCAGGATTCACTTTGGGAACTTGTGGTGGAAATATTGCAGAGGAAGTTGGTTGGATGGAAAGGATCCCTCCTTAGTCAAGTAAAAAAGGCTACCCTGGTAAAGTCTACTCTTCAAAGCATTCCAACCTTCTTATTATCTATGTTTATAATTCCTAATAAGATTTTATCAAATATTGAACATATTCAAAAGTCGTTTCTTCGGTCCAGGTCTAATGAGAATAAATTTTTTTCACTTAGTTGGTTGGGAGTATGTCTGTAGACCTAAAAAATATGGTGGCTTAGGTCTCCATAACATCAGATAGATGAATAAGGCTTTGGTTGTAAAATATGGATGGAAGTTGGCAAATCAAATTGAAACTAGTTGGGTCAACATTGTGTCATCCAAATACTTGAGACAAGAGAATTTTCTGCTTGCTGATCCTTTGTCAACTTTTGGTTTAGCCTTTTGGTTGAGTTTGCAAAAGTCGAAAGGGCTAGTCTCTAAAGGTTGCAGGTGGAGGTTGGGTGATGGACTCAAGATTGATTTTTGGAAAGATATTTGGGTGATGGACCGGTCCCTTGTGCAGATTCCAAATCTAGCGTGTTTGGATCCTAGGACCAAATTGGTCTTTGGGTATGATGTGGCTAACTTTATCAAGGTGGTCAATGGGCTGAAGATTTAGAAATCATTAGACCAGTCTATTTTCAACAATGCTGAACTTGAAGCTTGGATTCTAATTGCTAATAAGTTGAAGTTTCAGGTCATTAAACAAAGAAATGAAGAGGATGAGATCTTATGGGCAAGGGAAAATAATAGATCCTTTTCAGTCAAGTCCACCTACAATCTGTTGGTTGTTAGGACTCCTCCGTGGGTCCCACTAACACCAAAGGTGAATATATTTTTTTGGTTGGCATCTCAGAATAAGATTTTGACCATTGAAAATCATAAAATAAGAGGCTGGTCGATGTCGAACATATGTTGCCTCTATGGTGCTAATGAGGAACAAACAAACCATCTATTCTTTCAATGCTCGTTCTATGCGAAAGTTCTTAACTCTATTTTTTAGTTATTTAGGACTGAGTTGGGTGCTACCAAGTTCGTTTGTTGATGTTTGCGCTCAATGGTCATCTTCTTTTTACTCTTCAAGGCTAAAATATTTTTAGAACTTTTGTTTGCCGCATATTTTCTGGCAGGTTGGAAAGAAGAGGAATAGTAGATTTTTTAAAAGATTCCAAAGAGATCTTGTCTTTGTTTGTGCCATAGCCTTGGCTTCCACCCTAGAGAATGTGTCCTCTTTGGCTTTGAAGGAGAGGAAATTTGAGGTGGCTGAGCTCGAAAGGAAAATTGGCCTTCAATAGAGCAATAGGGTTGCTGGTCTTCTTGGTTCTAATCCTCGGGTCCTTGTGAAGTAGAAACCTCCTTCTCTAGGCTGGATTAAACTGAACTTAGATGGAGCTTCAAAGAGTAATCTTGGTAATGCTAGTGTTGGTGGGGTGCTTAGGGATGATAGAGGTGAGATTTTACTGGCATATGCCGAACCTTTAGATATTTAAACTTGTCATGTTTTGGAGGCTAGAGCCCTTTACCAAGGTCTCCTACTTGTGGAGAAGATGGGATACCAAAAAGTTTGCATTGAAGGAGACTCACTTAATATTATAAACCTAGTCAAAAGTGATTTACTCCTTGATTTGAACATTGAGGTTGTGATTATTAAATTTCTGGGTGGATTCTTCAGGGTAGAGAGGATAGGGAGATAAAGCATATCTTCAAAGAAGGAAATTGCCACGCTGATTTTATGGCAAACCTGTGTATAAGTCTCAATGGTCTCTTTATTTGGAGAAATAATTTTTCTGAAGGCCTTCTTCAATTGGATTTAGTGATACATGCTTCTTGATGCTATGTAAGCTTTTACTATTTATGAAGAAAGGTTTTGTGCGCAACCAGGTGGAAGTGTTGGTTGACTGGGGGGCTCACCAACACTGTTTTAATTTTATTTTTGTATCAAGTTGTAGCTGGTTCACTTGGTGATGGGTGGCCAATTGTAGTGCTTTATAGCTGTTCTTATCCCAGTATTGTTGATCTTAGGCCAAGTTTTGCAAGGCTTCTCCTATTATAAAAGGTTTCTGGGACCCTTTCAAAACCCCTTCTATATCTAGTGAAAAAAAACTTCTAATAATTTTATTTATAATTTAAAATAAATTTTATTTAAACTTATACGTTGCCATTTTTTAAGTCAATTTTCTCATTATTATTATTTATTTTTATTTATTTTTGATAATATTATGTGTATTATACTTGTTATTTCAAATTCAAAATTAAAATATCCCTGTGTCTGCATATTCCTTAATATAATTTTGCAAATAATTATCTTAATTTCTCTGTTTGACCATTCTTTTGATACCTACATGGGAATAAATCTTATTTGAGTACAACAAAATTCCACGATCAATGTACTCATCTGTCGCCAGAATAGAATTTCCCATATACACTTCAACGTGCTAAAACCAGGCGAACCAAAATGAGAGGAATGAGGAATCTGTTTCGCTTTCCTCTATCAGGGATTGACTACTTTGGTAGAACTTGTATTTCATGTCTCCCAGTTGCTTTGAAAAGAGCGTTGAATTCATTTTATTCATAGAAAATGAGAGAACATTCACGTGATATTGATTATTCTCTCGAAAGAGAACAGTTCGAGGTTATCAAGGTTTAACTTATACGTCATTTTCTGAAAGCTCTCACGCTGCACGGCTTTTAACTAATAAAAAGGAATAAACCTTTAATTAATTTTCTTTTTACTTGCGGCTATATTCTTAAAGCTACTTCTGGTGATATTGTATTATTTTTTTGAGGTTCCATAAAATAAAGAATCATGTAAGAATTTATCAATAGGTGTATGATGGAAGAGAAAGAATATCCAATGCAGGTTGAAAGTAACAACTTTTAGTTGTCCAGAATAATTTATTCAACACAGTTTATTTAAAATTTTCTTTATTTCAATTATTTATTTAACTTTTAGTTGTTGAAAAGAATTCATTTAATACAGTTTATTTACAGTTTTCTTTATCTTAATGATTCATTTAACCTTTAGTTGTTGACAAGACTTCATTCAACATAGTTTATTTGCAGTTTTCTTTATTTCAATAATTCATTTAACTTTTAATTGTTTGACAAGAATTCATTCAACACAGTTTATTTACAGTTTTTGTCACTCCAAAATTACGTCATTCTCTTACTTAAATAACTGCTATTATATATATACACCTGTTAAAATTTTATTAAACAAAATAAAGTATAGTTCTTTTAAAATATTTGTTATGAGTAAATATTTTTTATTTAAAATAATATATTTGTTATTTCTCAATTCATTGAGAAAACATTCAAGCAGTTTCGTGTATGTAAAAATAAATATACTTTTTAATTTTAAACAATAATTTGTATTTCGTGTTTATTTTTATTATTTGTGAAAAAGTATAAAAGAGGAACACTCTCACATAAGAAATAGTAATCTCATCCTATCAAGCTACCTAATGAGGTTTGTTATAAAACCACATGCGTATGTAAAATATTTTCATGGTTTTTTTTCAGATAAAATTAAACAAGAAGTAATTCGTTGTTGAGTATGGAATGGTGAATTCTTTAATTGGATTTGTTTTCTTGCATAATTATTATTGGACAAACTTATTTCTGGTTTTTTTAGTATGCAAACTCTTAAACAGGTAAAACCGTACAAATTCAAATTAGACAATCAATACATTGAAACTTTATGGACCCTCCCATGTTCAAGCTTTCAGGCAACATCAATTACACCTGGATCATTTCTCACATAACTCCTATTAAACTTGAGGGTACCTTTTCTACAATAGCAACAACTAAACCTGAAATCATATTTAACTGATAAGATATAGAAGAGGTTTTGAGAGAGTCTCAGAACCTTTTACAATAAGAGAAGCCCAGAAAAACTTGGCCTAAGACCAACAATATATGATAAGAATGACTAAATTGGTCATCCATCACCAAGTGAACCAGCTACAACTTGATACAAGAAATAAAATTAGAACAACGCCAACCAACACTTCCAGACAGTTGTAGGCAAAACCTTTTTCTTCATAAACAGTAAAAGCTTACAAAGCATTAAGAAGCATGCATTGCTAAATCCAATCGAAGAAGACCTTCCTCATAAATAGTAAAAATTTGCAAAGCATTATGAAGCATGCATTGCTAAATCCAATTGAAGAAGGCCTCCGGGAAAATTATCTCTCCAAACAAACAAACCATTGAGACTTATACCCATGTTTTTCATAAAGTCAACGTGACCTGAAATCATATTTTTTTTTTATAAGATGGATGAAGGAGATTTGAAAGGTGCCCCAAAACGTTTACAAGAGTGGATCAACCAACTAACTTGAATCAATGAATAAAGATATCAACATAGAAAACCAAGAAGGATCCACAAAACAAACAAACAACAAAGCTACATAATAGCCGATTAAGACTTCCCAGGGGATCCCTACTATTTGCAAATGAGAGCCATTTGAAAACATAAATTATCTTCTCAAGATTTCATTATCTATTTGATTTAATCCATTTGGAAAATCCTCCTGACAAATTGTGCATCTTTCCTGCAAAAGTCCCAAGTTTGCTAGAAAATTTGCTGATCCATTTTCCTCCTTGTAAACATGCTTAATATTAATCGCTGTGAGGGTTAAAATTTATCTTTGGGTTTCATAAAATTCATTTGTGGTTATCCAAGAAGGGACCTCAACACCTTTGAGCATATTAATGATATTGAGGGAATCCCCTTCAATAATGAATGATATTGAAGGAATTCCCTTCAATAATTAATGATATCGAGTGAAATCATATTTTTGAAATAATTAATAATTTATAATAAATCTTCTATTTGAAAAAGATCCAAAATTTTCAAATAATAGGATGCTCCAATATCCGGGGATACCCTCCAAATTTTTTTACAAAGAATAAATAACATACAATTCAATAATTCAAAACACAAAAAGTTCAAAGTTTAATGCAAAGAATGTTACAACATACAATTTAATAGTTCAAAACATAAATATTTTAGACAATTGAATGTTTATGTTCTTTGTAAATTTCTAGGAAAAGAAATTGGCTAATTACATACATGGATTTACAAAATCTTCAATTTTTTGAATTGAAGACCTTCTTCTAGAATATGTTTTTTCTTCCTCTTTAGTGTTCATTTTGCTTTTCTATCTTCCTCTAGTTTGTTGTTATCTCCCTTTTGTTAATATCTATGTTGATTTTTTTAACAATCTAATTGTTATAGTCATTGGATATTTTAATTATTATTATTATTCTTTAATTCACTTTATTATTATTATAGGAAATCCTTTCCACTATATTGAATCATAAATTATACAATTAAAAATATTAGATCATAATTTTACTATTTTATTAACTTAAATACATGAATGCAATATATAATTTTAAATTTTAAACAACCTCACTTAACTATATAAGCGATCTTTAACTAATCAAACTTTATTTTCTTATTATAAGATAATGAAAGTATAATTGTTCAAAACCACCAAGGGCAGAAATCATATCCTTCCTCTCTTAAGTTCAAACTTCCTCGTGGAAGTTCTTAAAAATAAGATGTGGATATACAACTTTCATTTCTTCCATATTTTTCAAGTGGTACAATTTTTACTATACTAATCCCATTGTACAAGAACTTGGTCAACTCGCCTATTTCAAAATTACTTTGTTCTTTGGTTTAAAAAGAATTATGGTTCTACAATGATGTCCTCATCCATTTTCACCTATAAAATATTCTAGTCTAGAACATGTGAAGGATCATATATATATTTTCTTAGGAGCTATATTGGAAATAATGTGAATACATATAAGCTAGGTGGTATAGCTAGTCTATGAGCTATAGGTCCAATCCTCTCCAAAAATTTAAAAGGACCAACAAATTGAGGGGTAAGCTTTGATCCTTTATTAAACTTAAATTAAATTTTATGTGGTTTCACTTTGATAAAGAACTTATATTTGATGACAAATTTCCTTTGAGCATTAGCATAATTTTTTTTTCTACCCTGTGGTTGCTTCAAACATTATTTGATTTTGATCACCTATTCCTCCATCTCTTATAAAATTTTAGGACTGATGATGACTCGATCCTCAAGTCCATCCCAACACAAAGAATTTCTAAAAGGCCACTTCAAATATTGTTTGATTTTTATCGCTTATTTATCCATATCTTATAACAATTCAGGACCGACGATGACTCGATCCTCAAGTCGATCCCAACTCAAAGGAGTTCTACAAGGTCATATAGAACCATTCTTCTTAAGCTATAGTAACTATTATTATATGTAAATTCTACCAAAGTCAAATATTTCTCCCATTGACTTTGTTGATCTATAACATGCATTCTTAACATATCCTTTAACACCCTATTAACTCTTCTCATTTAACCATTAGTCTTAGTTTAGTATGTAATACTAAAATTCAACTGTGTATGCATATTGAAAATTCTACCAAAACCTATAAGTAAACAAGGAATCTCAATCAGAAATATATTTTTTAGGACCACTATGAAATCTCACAATTTATCCACATATAACCGAGCTAAATCCTTTGCTTCATAGATTGTGTGAATAAATACCTTATACTTTTATGATCTATTTTCAATTCAAACCTTTGTCCTAGTAAGTAATACATCCATCCACATTGTCGAAGCCAATTCCAAATCATGCACCAGATTAATGAGTTTATGGTTTTTGAATTTACGAGATTCATAAGCAATCAATTTTTCTTCTTGTATCAAAACATCGCTTATCCCTTCAATAGAAGCATCAATTTATACTACATAATATTTGTTTGTATTAGGTATCACTAATATGGGACCACTTGTTAAGAGTATTTCTAGTTATTGGAAAGTTATTTTTTGTGATATTGTAAAGAATAATGCAGAGAGAGAGAGAGATTGGTGAACTTATAAACCTATAACTATTGGCAAGAATTCATTCAACATTATTTATTTATAGTTTTCTTTACTTCAATGATTGATTTAGATTTAGGTTGTTCTCTGTTACTAAATAGCTATGATTATATATACAAGTTAGAATTTCCTTTAACAAAATAAAATATACTTCTTCAAAAATATTTATATAAGTAAATATCATTTTTTTAGAGAAATATATTTGTTATTCTCAATTCATTATCATCCATTTTGAGAAAACATTCAAATGGAAGCACTTTCATGTATGTAAACATAAATATCATTTTTGATTTTAAATAGCAAATTGTATTTCATTATCATTTGTATTATTTAAGAAAATGTACAAAAGAGTAGCATTCTCACATATAAAATAATAGTTCATATTATCTATATGAAAACCATTTGTATATGCAAAATATCTACAAGAAGACAATTTCAAATAAATTTAATTTTTTTTTTATATTTATAGAAGTAATTCATTGTTGAGTATAGAATGGTGAATCTTCTATTGGATTTGCTTTCTTGCATAACTATGATTGGAAAAACTAATTTCTATTTTTATTAGTAGGTAAACTCTTAAACAAGTCAAACTATACAGATTAAAATAAGACAATAGAACACTAAAACTTTGTGGGACCTCTTAGATCCGAGCTTCCAGGCAACACTTGTTGGACTTGGCTCATTTCCCAAAGAACTAAAAAACCTAGAACTAACTTTTCTATTGGTAACAACAATTAAACTGAAACCATATTATTAATATAAGAAATAGTTATAATAAATCTTCTATTGGAACAAGCTCCAATTTATTCAAATTTTGAGAGTAAGGATCCATTCCCACAAAGTTTCATATAGCTAATGTAACAATTTATAAATATTGAGCGATTGGTGGTCCCCTTCATGCCAGGTCAACAATAACAAGGTGGAATAGGTTTGGTGGAAGCAACCCCTATGGTTTAAACCCTAAGCTTGTCAATTACTAAAAATAGTGTGGTTGTGGCCAACTCTCTGTGTAACCAAAAAAACAATTTACAATTCAATAATTCAAAATACAAATATTTCAAAGTTTCATGTGGAGAATGTAACAATATTCAATTCAATAATTCAAAATACAAATATTTTAGACAATTGGACATTTATGTTCTTCATAAATTTCTAGTAAAATAAATTGATTAATTACATATCTAAATTTACAAAATCTTCAAATTTCTTGAATTGAAGGCATTTTTATAGAATATGCTTTTTTTTCCTCCATTCATTCTTCTTTTCTCTTTTGCTTAAGTTTATAATTATCTTTCTTTCATTATTATATGTGTTGATTTTTTATGTTTAAGGCATTGTGGTCTTTGGATCTTTTAATTATTATTATTTTAATTTATTTTATAATTATTATATGAAATATTTTTCACTATGTCAAAACAACACTTATACAATTACAAATATTTAATGATACTTCTACTAACCTATTAACTTAACTTCATGAATGCAATACAAAATTTTCTTAATTTTAAACAACCTCACTTAACTAAATACAAGTAGTATTTAACTAATCAAAACTTAATTTCTTATTTTAAGATAAGGAAAATATAATTATTAAAGGAGCCACCATAACACATCCAAATTTATTATATTTTACCTTTATCATCCTATAATCATGACATAATCATGCATAATCATAATCACATCATAATCAAATAATCATCACATAACAACATAATAATCATCATCCATAATTATCGCTACGATAACATAGCCATTTCATTATAGTATCATCACATCATAACTCAACTATAAATCTTGTCAACCATAAATATTAAATAAAATAAAATAAATGCTAATTAGCATTGTTCACTCACAAAATTGAACACAATAATAATAAGTCAACAAGAATTAATATATACATATATATATTTTACATCTCAACAATGTCTATACATCATGCCTCATACATCATCATTATAATACTTCTATAAAAGATAGCCAAATGGGGTAGCATGGCTTAGCTCTAGGAGTCAATATCTAGGAGCCTCTACCTCCTCTTTGTAATGGTGGCATCATGAATGACCATTATGACTTTCAAGTGCTCATATGCATGTATCCAAGTCCTCAATTGCATTTAGATAAGTGAAGTAAGTCTTTGATCTATGAGCATGACAATATGGTAGGTGGAGTGGTAATGTGTCAACCATTTAACCTCTATCATAAGGTCCTTCCATAGTTGTGTCACCTCAACTTAGACCCTCACCAGTTAAACAACATGACTTTCCTACATGGTTTTCATCTAGTCTAGGAGTAGTTGAACCCTTGTTTATCTCCACCACTTACAAGAGTTGTGGCCTTCACCACAATTATATCTCACTCTAATATTAGACTCAAGGTGGACTACAAAATTGAGGTCTACTACACCAAAAGCCTTCAATTTTGGGTGTGCATTGCTATCTTTATCTAGGATACATCACTCTTAATCATTAAGGCTGCCACCATTGCTTAAATATTGGTTACCTATTAGGCCATTCTATCTTGCTCTACCTCCATTGTTCTTTGTGATGACCTAATCGAGCAATCCTCTATTTCCATAATAATTAGCACAACTCCCATCCCATAACATGGTAATTACAACATCTCTCCTCCTTAGCCCCTAAACCTATTACCATTGCCTTACCATTGGTGGTACTTAGCACTATGTCCACTATGGCATTTTCCTTGAACTCATCCTCTAAGCTACCCTAAGCCTCACAACTATGACCTTTGAGGCCTAAGTCCAAGGTACCATCCCCAATAGTGATCACTAACACCTGGGTCATTTGTACCAAATTTAGGAATAGCAAAGTCATCAACATCTAGATTTCGATAGGAATTCAAATTCAATAGTTTCTTGAACCCCCTCTCTCAAGTCACCTAGCAATATCAAATGGGTCAAGAGGGATGCCTAATTATAGATGACATTGGTGTGCCACATACTCATAATTAAGAAGCTCTCTCTTGTCAACTAGCCAACTCCACGACCTCACTCATACCAACTAGTAAGCAACTTCCATCCAATCTAGATGTCCCTTAAAAGGATACTTTAAAAAGTATTGATAGTGAATATCATCAATAAGATATTATGATCTCTCTAATTTCCCCTAGTATGGGAAACTCCGAATAACCTTAAAATCTAGGACCAACCTTATATATTTACTCATCAATTAATAAATAATACTTATAAAATGACTACACATGCAACATATTAATATTTCTAAGTTTTATTTTATATAAACACACACATGAAATAAACACTATATTATCTCTATAATAATAATAAAATGTCTAATAATTTCATTATCGTTTTTGGTAATGGTGAAAAAAAGGGTTTTGGAGGGCCCCAAACTTATTACAGAATTAAGTTATCCAAGGTTACAAGATAAAAATCAACCTCCTCCCTATAACATGAGACAAAAATAAAGTTGCAACAAAAATACTAGAATAAAACCCAAAAATAACAACACTCTAGCTGATATTGAAATCTATTTCTAGAAAGGGAGCAAAGGTTGACATGATTGTTGTTTATTCCTCCCTTCCACACTAACAGTAGTAGTAATCGCTCCAATTATCAACAATAGGTAATAGAAGTAGCAGTAACAAAAGCATAATCACATTATAGTAGCAATCACTAGAACTACAACTATTGTAATAGCAACAACATACAATCACATCAGTAGCACCAAAAACCCCAAAAGTAACAACAATATCGACAACATCAAAAGATAACACCCTATGGAATATACGTTTCTTCTACCTCTGATGAGGTAATCCTTAAAAGGGATAAGGGAAAATTATTTTCCTATATTTTCTCTGATCAAAATGAACTCTAATATTTTGCAAACAATCAGCTGCAACATTTCCTTCTTGATATATATATGTAATATCTTCACCTCTACCATTTCTTTTAATAGGGATGAGGTATCCTTAATTAAACCTAACACCTACCAGTTATCAACTTTTCCTTTCTTAAGATCCCTGATAATATTCATAGAGTCCCCTTCTATGATGATCTTCCTTATGCTCTTTTATCTCAACAATATAACACCAGAGTATAGGGCTTTAGCTTCCGCATAGTGATTGCTTTGTATCCCATATTTTTTTGCATAAGCCCATAACACTTCACCTTTCTCATTCTGAATGACACCTCCTCCACCAGCTCTACCTAGGTTGCCTTTTGCAGCTCTATCAAAGTTTAACTTTACCCAACCCTCCTCTAGTTTTATCCATCTAGTGTTTGCTCTTTTTAAACTAATTGGCAAAGGTGTTACTCTAGGTTCTCCTAAGTGCCATTCACTAGTGATTCTCTTTTCCAGATTGTTCTCAAAGTCCACACTATTGTCAAAGGCAAGAAATTTATTTATCACTATAATTTTAATTCTATTAGACACTAAAAGTTCATTCTTACTTTCCTCCCTAAATACTCTCTGATTTCTTTCCCACCAAACACCCCATAAAAAATAAGGTAATAGTAAATTCCAGAGTTTTGATAACTTACTGTTGCTAAAAGGTCATCTCCATTGGTTAAAAAGCTGCCTAAAAGTACTAGGGACCACTCAATAGTAGAACATAGCTTCCATTAGATTATTAAGTATCTTACTTGCAAACTCAAAATGAATAAACAAGTGGTCAACTGATTCAACATTCTTCATGCAAAGAGAACATATATTTATCATTTGAAAACATCTCTTACTTAGGTTATCTAGAGTTAAAATATTATTTTGTAAGCATAACCAAAGAAAGAAAGTCAATTTGAGGATTAATCCATTCTTCTATACCTGATTTATAGGAAAGTCCCCCTCCACACCTCCGAAATGTAAGGTATAAACTAATTTTATAGAGAATTCCCTTGAGAAAGTAGGAAACCAGATCAAAGAGTCCTTATATTCATTTGAGATAAGTGGTATTGCTGTAACAACCTATTAAGATTTAGCAGAGATTGTTGTAGTTTTGGATCAACAGAATCCAAACTTAACTTTTTTCAAAACCTTTGATCTTTCCAAAATTCCATGTAGTATTTGACTAGTGGTCCATATTTTTGAACCAAGGCATCTTTTAGTCTTTTGAACCCCTGCATTTGCTGTAAAGGACTCCCTTCAATCCAAGTGTCTTCCCAAAAAAATATTTCCTTGCCTTCTCCTACCATCCATCTTAGACCACTTCTCAACAATTTCCTAGTTTTTAAAACTCCATTCCAAATTGCTAATCCTTTAGGAGGGTCTGAACTTCTAAAGAAGGGTATGAAACCTTCCAAGTACTTACCTTTAAGAATATTAGCCCAAATAAAATCTTGTTCCTTGGTCAATCTCCAACCTATTTTAGTTAGCAATGCTTTATTGAACTGCTATGGCTTTCTTATCTCTAGACCACCTTCCCTATTTGAAGAGCAAACTCTATTCCATGATACAAAAGCAAGCCTTTGCTTTTCTTCTACCCCTACCCAAATAAAACTTATTAAAATTTGCTCTGTTTTAATTTTGACCTTGTAGGGGATTATGAAAAGTGACATGTAGTAAATTGGGATGCTTTATAATGTTGCCTTTAGAAGCTATAATTTCCTAGTTTGAGATAGCATATTACCCTTCCACCCCATCAAATTTCTTTGAATATGGTCTATGATTGAATCCCACATTTCTTCTTTTAATCTACATGTGAAAAGAGGTAATCCAAGGTAGGTAGCTAGAAATTTTTGTATGTTGCATCCCAAAATCCTAGATATTCTTTGTTGCAATTATATAGTTGTGTTAACAAAATAAACATGACTTTTTTCTAAAATTTAAACTTTGGTTGGAAGCTCTTTCATAAAGATATAGGATATTTAGTATCTCCTTTGCTTATCTTATTGAGGCTTTACCCAAGACGATAGTGTCATCCATGAATTGTTGGTAAGATACTGCTATATTACCTACAGTTTTGATCCCTCTTATCTTTTCTATGGCAATATTTGCTCCAAAATTTCTGCCTAAAGCTTTAACTATGATGATGAACATATATGGGGATATAGAAACTCCTTGTATTAGACCTTATTGCCCCCAAAAGAAACTTGTTGATCTACCACTAACTATGATAAAAAACTTTGTTGAAGAGACATATTTTTATCCACTCTCTCCACTTAATATTAAAACCAAATTTTTGCATTACCTTATCCAAGAAAATCCATGACACCCGATCATATGATTTATTCATATCTAGTTTGAATAGCATACCTACAACACCCCTCTTATCCATTGAATGCAAAGTTTCATGTACTATCATTACTTCATCTTTTATTTGTCCCCCTTGAACAAAACCTTCCTGCATAGAAGATATGATCCTTGGAAGTATCTTCTTGAGTCTATTGGCCAATGTCTAGTGAGGATTTTGTATATGGAGTTGTAGAGGCTAATAGGTCTAAACTCTTTTAGGGAAGAGGCTCCATGATTATTTGGGATCAAAATCAAAAAAATATTATCTAGTTTTGAAGTAATGAATTAGAGACTTGAAATTCTCTTACTACCTCTACAACATTATTTCCTATTATGTGCCAAAAACTTTGGAAGAAGTCAGTCGAAAAACCATCTAGACCTGGTGCCTTATATTTTACCATATCATACACACTTTCCTTGACCTCTTCTTCCAAGAAGGAAGTAAGTAATAGGTTGTTCATTTCTTTTGAAATCAGTGAAGGAATATTTTCAAGAAGGGAGTCCATTGCTATGACATCTTCATCCTGATCTTTAGAAAATAAAATATTGAAGAAATTTACTGCTACTGATGTTATTTCCTCATTTTTCACAACATCACCATTATTCGGCTTAAGCTCCTTTATCCTGTTGGCACTTCTATGCCTTATGTTTGAGATATGGAAAAACGTTGTGTTATGTTATCCTTCCTTTAGCCATTCTACCCTTGATTTATGCTTCCAATATGTTTTCTCCTTTGCTAAAATATTATGAAAATCTGCAATCACCTCTCATTTTATTTTATCCAGCTCCAAAGTTCTTTCCTATTGAAGCTTCAACTCCACTTCCTTCAAGTTATCTACAAGCTCCTGCTTTTGCTAGAAAATATTTCCAAACACATCTCGGTTCCATATCTTGAGATTTATATTTATGATTTGTAGTTTTTTTATAACTTGAAACATTTTAGTTCCATACACATCTATGTTCCACCAATATCTGATCCTATCCTCAATTTGAGTATGCTTCAACCATATCATATCGAATCGAAAAGCAAATCCTTTTGTTCATTTTCCTTAGAAAACTCTAAGAGAAGTGGGCTATGGTCAGAGTCAATTTTTGGTAAGGCTCTCAAAGAAGAAAAATGAAAGTTTTCATACCAATCAATAGAAGCTACTACTCTATCAATCCTAATTGGATGAGACCCCCTCCAATTCTTCAGTTCAACCAAGTAAACTTGACCCCTTGCAAATCCATATATATTAAGCCCAAAGAAGAGAGAAACTTACCTAAATTCTCCATATTGTTTGTGAAGTCAACTACTTCTCCTTACCTCTCACTTGGTAGGAGAGTAGTGTTGAAGTCTCCCGCTATCATCCAAGGAAGACTAACTGAAGCCCCAAATCTCTTCAAATTTATCCCAAAATCTTCTCCTATCCATTTGAGAATTAGTGGCATAGACATTTGTAGCTAACCAACAAATTAGTTAATTTACATCAAAATAGGATCAAAATAAAGTTGTCATTATATTGCACGCATTCCCCTTATAGGTTATTTGAATTCTAGAGCCCACAAACCCCCAAAAGCACCTCTAACTGGTCTGTAGGTTCCTTCTACTTTATTCCACACCAAATTTTTAATCCTATCTAAATTTTCTTCTTCAATTTTTGTTTCTTAAAGTAAAAGGATATCTATCCCATGCATTTTCTAATATCCCTAACTACTCTATGCTTGTTCGAGGAATTTAGTCCCCAAAAATTCCAAGAAATAACTTTAATTTCTTACCTTTAGTGAGAGCTTTCATCCCACTCAGTAAACAAAACCTATTGAGTTACATTTGCTATGTCTTGAGTTGCTTTCTTGTTCCTTGTATCTACCAATTTGGGTCTTCCAAGATTTGTCACACTGCCCAAATCTACAATTTTTATGTATTTCTTATCAGCTTCATCATACTGGTTTCTTATGTGAAATATTTTTTACCCTTTGGCACCCTTGGTATTTTGCTGTTGTTGAACTTGTTGGTTCTCCAAAAGCTTTACCTCTTTTTAACTGCCTTTTATATACCACCTCTTTGAATCCTTCTCCCTCTTCCAAAGACAACCATAATTCCTCTGGTTCAGGTGCTATTCTCAACTTTGTTTCTTCAATATCTCCTTCCTCTATAGGAGTTTCTTTAACTACTTCATATTCTTTTGATTATGGGTCTAAATATTTATTCAACAGATCTGGTTGATTCTACTCCTGAGACTGTAAATCTACATTCTCTAGTTCTTTGTTAACTTCTCTGACCTCCTCCAGATCTGGTTTGATCATGATCTCTTCCTCTAGACCTTGCAATATCTGGAATTTATTGGTTTCTAGGTTTTTATCTTCAATAATTCAATTTTCTCTATTAAAACATTTGTTTGTCTTAGTTCTTTCTCCATGTTTTTCAAATCTGCACCTTTTCTTTTTTCTTGGGTTGTTTTCTTTCTAGGTAATGAGCTATAATATGCCCTACTGTATTACATCCAAAACAAACTACCATTGATGTTTCATATTCAATTGGATGACTCCACACCCCCACATCTGAAACAAGTTTTATTGAGGAAGGTAATACCTGGGTCAAATCTGCATTCACGTAAAATATAGCAAAAACCATTATAGTTTTGGATCGAGTAACTAGATCAAATGCTATTAATTTTCCTATGCCTCTAGCAATCCCTTCAACGACATCTTCATCTCAAAACTCAACTAGAAGCCCTGGAAGTCTGACCCATAATGGTGTAACATTCATATTCTTAGTATTTGGGTCAAATCCCAGTTTTCATTTTTTGAGGTAGAGCCCTCATCTTCCAAAAAACCATGGGCCTTTCAATAGAGCCTCATGCATATCTTCTATATGCACGAAGTTAAACAGTAAAAACCCTTTTGCCAATGCAACATTATCCAAGTTACCTTTAGGTTTCCACTTCTGGGATGCCCATTTTTTTACTGAATCTATATCTGGCCTCACACCAATGAATTCTCTAACAAGACTATTTTCTCTTTTTTTGGAGGTTCTATTTAGAATAACATGTGGAACCCTTAGAGTCAATACCTCTATTTTTTCTCTAGATTTAAATAAAAAATTTCCTTGTTAGGGTTCACTTCTATAACCATATTTGTCCAGGTTTTGTGTATACTTGGATCTCCATGAAAATTCTTCTCCTCATTAGCTCTCAAACCTTATCCAACCAAACAACTCTCAATGAAGACCATCAAAAAACTTCACCTTGCTGTATCAACGGCCTATGGTTGGTCCACTACCTCAATAGTCTGTGGTTGAATTGCCACCGCCTTAGTAGCCTGTGGTAGATCTGAAGCCTCAGCAAGCCTATGATAGATTTGAAGTTAAATTCAAGTTATTACTCACAATTTGAATTCTTGACCTTGATAGGGACATTTATGATTTTTGATAATTTCAGCGATATAATTATTAATTTAAAATAAAATTTAATTAAACTTATTATCATTTTTTAAGTCAATAATCTAATTTTTTAATAATATTACGTATATTATACTTTTTATTTCAAATTCAAAATTAAAATCTCTTATAGTTTTATAGTTTTATTGTATCATGTTGTGCCTTCATATTCCTTAATATAATTTTCCAAATAATTATCTAATTTCTCTCTCTGAGCATTCTTTTGATATTTACATGGGAATAAATCTTAACAACAAAATTCCATGATCAATCAAAGTACTCATCTGGCGAGCCAAAATGAGAGGAATGAGGAATCTGTTTCGCTTTCCTCTATCAGGGATTGACTACTTTGGTAGAACTTGTATTTCATGTCTCCCAATTGCTTTGCAATGAGCATTGAATTCATTTTATTCATAGAAAATGAGAGAACATTCACGTCATACTGATTATTCTCTGGAAAGAGAACAGTTTGAGGTTATAGAGGTTCAACTTATCTCGTCATTTTCTGAAAGCTCTCACGCTGCACGGCTTTTAACTAGCAAAAAGAAATATCTCTAATACGCTAAGTGTTTTTTCCGTGAGATATGTAGATTTATTTTAATTTATACAAACCTTTTATTAATTTTTTTGAACTTGCGGTTATTTTTTTAAAGCTACTTCTGGTGATATTGTATTATTATTTTTAGGTTTTATAAAAATAAAATATCATGTAAAAATTTATCTATAGGTGCATGATGGGAGAAATAATATCTGGTGCAGGTTGAAAGTAACAACTTTTAGTGTAGAGAAGAATTTATTCAACACAGTTTATTTATAATTTTCTTTATTTTAATTAATTATTTAACTTTTAGTTGTTGACCATAATTCATTTAACACTTAACACAGTTCATTTACAGTTTTCTTTACTTTAATGATTATTTAACTTTTAGTTGTTGACAAGAATTCATTTAACAAAGTTTATTTACATTTTTATTTTATTTGTATGATTAATTTAACTTTGAGTTGTTGACGGGACTTCATTCAACATAGTTTATTTGCAGTTTTCCTTACTTCAATAATTACTTTTAATTGTTGACAAGAATTCATTCAACACATTTTATTTACAGTTTTTTTTTTTTTTTTTGCCAATGATTTATTCAGATTCAGGTCATTCTCTTCATTCTCTTTCTTAAATAACCGCTATTATATATATACACGTTAAAATTTCCTCTAAACAAATAAAATATAATTATTTTATGAGTAAATATCTTTTATTTAAAGTAATATATTTGTTATTTCTTAATTTATTGAGAAAATGTTCAATGACAACATTTTTATGTATATAAACATAATGAGTAAAAATGTATTGATAAGAAAACAAGATTACAGAGTACAATGAAGCCCTCAACCAGGACTCAAATAAACAACAAAATACACTAAAACCATTAGACAGGGTCGAAACGCGAAGAAAGCAACAAGAACAAACCACATTAAGTCTGGACATCCTTGTGGATCAACTCCAAAAGGCGCTGAGAGTCCCCAGTCGGGAGACTCTCCCAATTATCCATAATCCAAGGACCTGAAAGCTCTGAAGCCCTTTTGGCCAAATAATCAGCAACCCCATTCCATTCTCTTGGTATGTGCACAAAGGAGATAAATTCGAACTCTTCACTAATTCTGAGAATTTGAATGGCCATAGAGGCCAACTGCCAATTAACATCCTCCAACCTTTTGTTGTTTAAAATATTAACCAAAATTTGAGAGTCAAACTCGTAGATGCTCTTGCGCTAGCCAAGAGAAAACCCCTTTGCAAGGCCTTGAGAATCGCAAGAGCTTCCATAAAATTATTGGAGTGAACACCTTTATAAATGGAAAAGAAAAATCTGACCACACCAGCAGAGTCTCTCCCAACACCACCAATTCCAACATGTCCAGGATTGCCCCTAGACGACCCATCAGTATTAATTTTTAAAACTCCTCCAGGGGGTGGCCTCCACCTACCATCTCTACAAACTTTCTTGTTGAGTTGGGGACCCCTGATAGGGCGAGAAGAATCCGCACCAACCCCAAAGAGACCAAGGGTCTACCGTACCTTCTCCTCCCTAGAGTCCAAAAGAGGATCCACATCACATTTGCTATGGATAGTTTCCTGAACCATACACAAGATCCTTTGCCAGATCTATTGAACAACCAAATATCTACCCTGAAAGATGCGACAATTTTGTTTGAGCCAAATCTGCCAGATGATACAAGAAGGGCCCAAATTCCAAGCCACCTAGAGGAAGGGGGCATTGGCCGGAGGTCTGCCCAGACTGCTCCAAAACTCCACCAAGGAGAGCACATGAAAACAAGGATGGTTCCAAGCACTCCACCAATGGTGCCAAATGTCTCTAGCAAGGGAGCATTGGAAAAATAAATGAGAAGAGTCATCCTCATTATTACTACAAAGAACTCAAAAAGAGGGACTCTAAAATTCCCTCTTCCTCACGTTATCCCAAGTGAGGCATTTATTATGAGCGACCAGCTAGAGAAAGAAGTTACATTTAGGCCAAGCAAATATGTTCCACACCTTTTTCCACCATGTGATAGGGAGGCTCCCAAAATTTTGCATATCAAGAACCTGGTAACCATAGGCTACAGAGTAGGTTCCCTTGGGATTAGGGTTCCAAGCCAAAATATCTTTACCCCTCAACAAAGAGCAGGACCTCCTCACAAGAATAAGAGCAAGCACATCTTTGTCCTCGGCTAATCCCCCCTAGGGACATTCCTATGGATATTTCCACTTGTACATCTCTAGATTACCAAAAGGTTGGATACTTTTAAAGTCCTCCACACGAGACCAACCCACTTCCAAGAAATAAATTCTTAGGGAACGTAACTTGGGATATTGAGTCAAGATAGGAGGGTGGCCATCCTAAGAATCCTACCAAAAAAGAGCATCTGATCCTCGATTGCAAATCCAAACAAACCCTGCTTAATTAAATTATCCCATATTTTTAGAGTGTCCCAGGTAACCGAACCTTTTCCAACCAAGTTGACTCTAGGGATTTTAACCTCAGAAATACCTCTTAAGTACTTATGAGATAAGATTTTAGCCCAAATCTGATCTTGAGAAGTACACCATCTCCAATAGAGTTTCATAGCCAAAGCCTACCTAGAAAGAGCTGCCTATCACAACCCAAGGCCTCCCTCTTGAACCGACCTACAAAAAAAATACCACCTAACCAAACTCCATTTAGATTGAGAAAGTTTTCTAGACCACAAAAATTATCTTGAAAAAGCATCCATGTCCTTGATAAAATGAGAGGGAGTGGTTTGCACAAAACACCTGTAAATGGGTAAAGCTTGAACAACAAAATTTAAAATCAACACTCTACCCGCAAAGGAGAGCCATCTGATGGTCCAGTGATTCACCTTCCCTCTAAAATTATCAAGCATAGACTGCCAAGAAGATCTAGGTAGAGGATGAGACAAAATCGGAATACCAAGATAAATTAAGGGGGGAGTCTCGACCTGGAATCTTAGAATTCTAGTAATCCTAGCTTGAATAAGAGGAGGGGTATTGAAGAAGAAAATAGAAGATTTTTCCTCATTAATCAACTATCCAAAAGTACCAAGATATATGTCAAGAGATCGTCTAATGTTGCCAACTTCCCTGGTAGTGGCAACTCCTAGCAAAGTTGTATCATCAACAAATTGAAGGTGGGAAAGAGGTGGTGAACTGCTATCCCACTTCCAACCCTAAATGAGACCATGCCTAACCTGAGACTTGAGTAGTCTTTCCAAACCTTTTGCCATAATGATAAATAAATAAGGAGATAGAGGATCTCCTTGCATCAATCCCCTCAAGGCCTCAAATAGCTTCGATGACTCATTATTAACAAGAACATAGAACGAGAAATAAGAGACACAAATCATCACCCATCTAATCCATTCCTTCTTAAAGCCAAAAGTAGCAAGAAATTTCTAAAGAAAGGACCATTTTACCTGGTCATAGGCTTTGGCCATGTCCAACTTAATGAACATAGATTTCTCCTTAGAAGTTTCCATCAAGTGAATAGCTTTCGTAGCAATAACAACCCCATCTAGGATTTATCGTCCAACAATAGATCCACCTTGCTCCTTAGAGATGTTTTTGCTCAACCATATTTTTAGCCTCTCTACAATAATTTTTGTAATGATCTTATACACAACATTGCAGAGAGCAATAGGCTTGAATATATCCAGAGAATTCACTCTCTTTTTTTTGGGAATAAGCACCACAAAGGTAGCATTTAGGGCCCTTAGCATCTATTTGTTTTTTGGGACTCATAGACCACCTCTAGAAGATCAAGTTTTATTAACTCCCAAAAATCCTAATAAAACTCAATAGGGAATCCATCCGGACCTGGGGCTTTCCTTTTTTCATATTGAATACAAAATTTTCCAACTCCTCAAGGAAAATTGGGCCCATCAAATTCTCATTCATCTCTCTAGAAAAAATCGAGGGAATACAGTTTAGAATACACTTTTCATCCTCATCATCTGAGAGGGAGTCCTCCTTGAAGAAAGAGGAAAAATACCTCCTAGTATCTTCTAAAATATCCTTGAAAGTAGTACTTGACACTTGAGGCAGATCTGAGAAAATTGGCATCATCATTTTGATCGGGAATCTCCCAATAGCTATTAGATCTCTTTCTACTTTTTGTGCTTCCTAATAAATCTTAGGGAAAGTAAACACTTGGGACTGCTTGATGGCCATACTTATGTATGAGATGAAAGCTCTCAGACAGTAATACATTGACTATTTGTCTGTCGGTCTTAGTTCGTCAGGTACTCTTTACCAAGTTTGACTAAATCTGATGTTAAAGTCAATGATATCTTCTTCAGGGTGATTTTGGATAACTGTAAACTGACTTAGCAGGGAGAATGGATCTGCATGTTCATTAAACTCTTCTACTAGTTTACCAGCAAGTTGATCCCAAGTAGATATACTTTGGTTGCCAAGGGCTCTATACCAATAGAGAAAATTTCCTTTTAAGGAATTAACTAGTAATTTGATCATAACATCTTCTTTAGTGATATTATGAATTGGGGTGAGTGCTGCCACATCAGGCAGTGCTCGTAGACCATATTCCTAGTGTCATCATACTAGGGTAGTGCTTTTAGGACCACTATTAGAATTGGGTGTTGAGCTATTAGATTAAGGGGGCCTGTGTGGTTCCATAAAGGATATGGTAAAATTGGCTAATTTGCGACCATTGTATTTATAGCTCTATTGGATATTACTGATATATAGGTAGCTGGAATTAGGGTTCCACTAGCAGCAGTACTAGAGAAGGCTACAAGTGAAAGATTTGCGTATCCTGTATTGGCAGTATATGAAGAAGTTGCTCGGGCAAATAAAACAGGATTAGCTCGGAGGCTACCAAGGTGTAGTTCGAAGAACTTGATGGGTTCTTCAAAATTTCTTGCTTTAGATATGGTTATCATAAAATATGGTATATAACCAAAAAATTGGGTAAAGGCTTTCATAGGGTTCCTTTATGGTGCAGATTCACCAGGTTATTAAAAATAATTGACAGGGCAAAGCTATTCATCAGGGCTTTGATATGTATACTATGTGGGGCTTGGGTCCCATCGGGTGTGCCAAAAATTGTTGGAGCAAAATTTGCCTTTGATTACATTTGCACCCAAGACTTTACCAACATTGAAAGACTAGATTAACACATAGTTTACCTGGTTCAATCTCCAGAGGAGGCTGGTTCCTTGCTTCTTTTAGGAAAAGTGGGGAAGAGAGAAATGCATAAAGAGAGTTAAATATGGCGATGGCTAGAGAGTTAAAGCGGTATATATTAGGTAACAACAAAGCAAATATTACAACCTTTTGCAAAGAAGCATAACAGAGAACCAAAATAGAGAAAATAAAACTTCTGATGAAGATTTATTTAAGTGTAAGCTTATCTATGAAGTTAATTGTAGATCCAACTAAACTTTATTCCAGGAATTCAAAATAAGAATTAATGCAGGTTACATTCAATTTAGACTTATATAGCAATCAAAAACACATACATACTTGATTTAGAACACTAGTGAGCCAAGAACCAGAATGGATGATCTTTATTAAGCTTTCAGAAGTCTGTATACATAGCCTTGTAAAAACTTAAGAGCCAACATCAGACGATAATCAACCTTCGAAGCAGCTCGACTGGGCAAACGAATTAATCAAGTACTTCCAAACTAGAAAGTGCCTAGCAAGTTTGAATGTCTCACAAAAAAGGAGGTATCGAATCCAGACTTTGAAATACACTCTGCTACCTAAGGGATTATACAAAAAAAATTTGGATGAAGTAGTGCTTCGGTGTGTAAAAGAGGAGCAAAATTAGAAAATATTGAAAGAATTCCATGGGGGATTGTCAGGAGGACACAACTCAAGGAGGATCACCACCTTAAAAATAATCAGAACTGAATGTTACTAGCCAATAATTTTTGTAGACACTTTCAAAATATCAAGAAACTGCGAAGAATACCAGATATATATTGGGAGAAACAGGAATGCTTCGATGCCTCTAAAGTCCATTCAGGTCGAAGAGCCTTTTCAACAATGGGGATTGGACTTCATTAGAATAATATAGCCCAACTCATCCATTGGAAATAATTATATATTAACATCTACAGACTATGTCATGAAGTGGTCAAAAGCAATACCCACCAAAAAGGTTGACCAAGAAGTCGTGATGGAATTCATGGAAAGTTTGATCACAAGATTCGGCATCCCAGATACATTGGTCACGAACAACAACTCATCTTTCATAGGCACCAAGATGATTGAATTTGCATGTAAATATGGGATTTACTTGAAAACATCCTCAAACTATTATCCGTAGGGAAACAAATTAGTCGAATCAACAAACAAAAACTTGCTCAAGATCTTGAAGCGGACTCTTAAGGACAACAAGAGAAGTTGGAACTCTCTGATCAACCAAGAACTATGGGCCAATAGAATAACCATCACAATGTTTATCAACACATCTCCTTACTCTCTTATGGCAAAGAAGCAATTCTCCCAATACATAGATATTCCAGCTCTAAAACTGCTCAATCATACCGACACAGAAGAAGCAAAACCAATGGAGAACAGGTTGATCCAACTCCTATAATTGGAAGAACAAAAGGAGAAAGCTTATGACCACTATCAAAACCATGTGGTTGTCACAAAAAAATGGTTTGATAAAAAGGCCCCTCTAAGAAATTTCAAGGTAGGAGACTTGGTCCTAAGATGGAATGAAAAAAATTCAAAACCCAAAAACCTTGACAAATTCGATGTGTTTTGGGAAGGCCCTTTCGAGTTAGTAGAGGAAAAACAACAAAACTCCTTCCAATTGAGAAATGAATAGGGGCAGGTCCAACCTATCCTAGTCAACGACTTGCACCTGAAGTTGTACAATAAGTAAAAGGTTTCCCTCTACCTTATGTATTTTATGTAAATAGTTGTTTTCTCAGTTTTCAAGAAATGTCATGATGACATGACATTCCAGTGCCTAGAGGCCCCTTGTATCGCTCCAAATTTTTTGCATCCTTACCTTCAGGCTAAAGGATCCGTGCCCGGAAGGAGGATGGGAAAAGGATGGGACGGTACCTCGGACTGAGAGGCCCTTTGAAGGTCCCGCCTCTCAGGGGAGGGGTATTAAGGTGATTTTTCGACGGATGGTGGGGTTCACCAGGAAACGTTTAGTGGCAGTTTCCACGCCTAGGTTGGGAATGAGTTTAATGTGTTCAATTTTAGCTTTAAACATCCAAGTCCTAGGTTTGGCCGGATGAATCTAAGTTATTCTATATGAAAATGCAAATTAAATGAATACAAAAAATAGATTTGAACAGAAAACAGAGAGAATAAGCTAGATTAAAGAGACATACCTGATCCGGATGTCCGATGGAGGTTCTGATTTTTGAAGCAATCAGGATCGTCTGGAATTTTGACAGGATCGTCTCCGATCTGACAGGATCGTTTGAGATCTGACGAATTCGTTAGACGAATTCATCAGAGACCTGCAATCAGAGAAGCAGATACAAAATACAGAAAATGCAGCAATACAAACAGAGGGCAATGATGTAGAATGATATCAATAATATTAAAATGATAATAATAAACAAGCATACAAGTGCATTACAATGATTTAATGACAATTTATGATTTTATTATGCATTAAGACTATATGGGTGAACTCCAAAATGCAGAGTAATAAGGAATAACCATAGAATTAACTAAATGCAGAATAATGCAACATAAAAGAGTGGAGAAAATGCAAACTCTGGGCATTGATTGCCCCCAATGTTGACTACAATCGAAATCATCTCGGATTGGTACGAAATCATCTCGAATTGGACAGGATCGTTTGCGACGATTTGAGCTTGCTCCGGCCGAAGAATAACAAAGTTCCTGCAAGAAAACTCGAGAAGGGACAAAGGCAAACAATAGTCTAGAATATACTAATGCATGTGAAACTTGAAGTGCAGAAAAATTCAGCCAGGGGAATGTCAAGGGGAGGGCCTAAGATTAAATAGGCATAGGAAAGAGGTTGGGAGGTTGGAGATCATCCCATTTTGGGAGATCTCCAACGGGGGAGACTCTAACGGTGCAGACGCGTCTCTGCCCGAGTTAGAGAAGTTGTTGAAACAGAAGCTAATTATGAAAAATCAGTTTTGGGACGAAATCGTCTGGACGTTCTGCTCCAGACGAAATCGTCCGATCTGAGGCGATATCGTCTGATCGGAGACGATATCGTCCAACGGACGAAACAAACTCTAAAAATGGCATGGAAAACGAGGAAACGGGTAGCAAGCGGTTTGGGAGCGGTTTTGGGGTTGAAATTTGAATTTGAATTATTACTAAGGTAATTTTAATTATTTACTAAGTTTTATTGTGCCAATTTTAGGGTGCTACATTTTGCCCCCTCTTTAGCGAATTTTTCGAAGAAAATGCGTTAAAGATGAGTTCTTCTCGATTTACGAGAAAGCAAAAATTATTCCCATTTTTAGGCGACGATTCTTGGTCGAATCGTACGACAACTTACTATGATGCCCCCTCCGTGTTTTTACCCAAATCGAACGTTTGAGGTAAAAACGTGAAAAAGCAAAAAATTAAAATGTTTTTAATTGTTTTTGAATAAAATTAAAAAAATAGGGAAAAACCCTAATTCATTGTTACTTGTTCATTTTCATTTTCTGGTTTGTGGAGCTCTGCAAACAAAATGGTCGAGACAAGTACGAAGATCGACAGAGGTCCGACGCGGGCTACGGGTAAGGGTCTAAACTTAGTTTAGAATGCTTGAATTTTGATTTTCTATGCTTTTTAGATTAAATTTTGATGATTTTTGAGCATCGCGACCGTTTTTGGGCCGTCGATGTCATCGGGACGAAATCGTCTCGATATCGTCGATTTCGTCCAGAGGCGAAATCGACAAAATGGGGACGATTTCATCAAAAAAGGGACGATTTCGGCTTGCAAAATCGGAGACGAATTTGCTCAAATTTTGGACGATATCGTCCAATAGTGGACGATATCATCATTGATGAAATTGAACTTGCTTTACTTGCATTTTTAATCACTGTTTTATTAATGATTTTTATTGTTTTGTTGTTTATGTTGCAGAGAGGATTACTAAAGAGCAGAGAATGGAAATACGACGGGCTGAGGGATGACTTGGCCGCTCTATCTCAAGCAGAGCGAGATCAGTTGGCACAAGTCGGCTTGTAGCATGTGGCAGAGATGCCACAGGTTTCTACAGATATGGGGCTATTGACAGCCCTAGCAGAGAGGTGGTATCCGGGTTCTTCCTATTTTTGGTTACCGACAGGGGAGATGACTCCCACACTAGAGGATGTATGGAGGATTTTGAGGATCCCCATACAAGGATGGTTGATAACTCCCATGGCCAATCAGGGCCACGCGATGATGCGACTGTGCGGAGATCCGAGCTTCGCCCTGGAGAAGGGCGGAGTGAACATCGAGTCGCTACGCCAGATGCCTGGGGCATCTAGACTGACACGGGTTTTGGCTGGGGTTGTAGGTGGTCTTCTGCTATGCCATCGTAGTGGATGCAGAGTACCATGGCTAGCGACAGATGTGGTCTACGACATGAGAGACCACGGATACAGGTTTGCTTGGGGGAGTTATGTACTATGTCGATTGTATAGGATCCTGCATGGGGTCGTATACAAGGGCGATCGATGTCTGGTCATGACATCACTACTATAGGTTTGGTGCTGGGAGCACATCATGGTGCGGAGGCCGGTAGGGCTCCCACTGATAGGGATTGATGGGGAGAGGCCTCGAGCTTTCTACTGGTGGCTCCGAAGAGGGTCACAACAGTGGATAGATCTGCCAATGTCCCGGAGACTACTTGACGACCTTGTCTCCGACCAGATCACCTGGAGGCCTTGGAGAGATCATCCAAGGTGGGCCGAGGATGGACAGGAGCTGGCTCACGTTAGGCGAACCTGCTGGCTGAGGATGGAGAGGGGAGAGGTGGAGCTCCACCGCTACGACCGAGTTTTGAGGCAGTTCGGTCTACAACAGGGGATCCCATCTCTTAGAGACTACGAGTTTTCCCGGACCATCCGGGATAACACTACAGTTAGCGGGGCTCCAGATATGCAGCGCTTCTGGAGTCAGGATGCAGATGATGCCCCCATTCAGCCAGTGGATGGGGATGACGTAGGGGTAGCCGATGGCTACGATGCCTGGTACACAGGCATCCGCCCTCCTCGGATGACGAGGGCTTAGGGTCCGATTCACGTAGTTGTGCGTCGGATGGGGAGGCGGTGCCAGGCGGCCATTGAGGCGGCATAGGGTCACGGTGGGAGAGAGCAGAGGAGACCACAGGCTCAGCAGAGGCCGCGACAGCAGGATAGGAGGGAGGATAGACCCCCTTCTCCATGGAGAGAGAGGCCACCATCACCCGATAAGGGCAAGGGTGTGGACATAGGAGAGAGTAGTGAGATGGCTACTCTTTGGGTGGAGACTGTCCATCTCTAGGCATAGGTGCAGACTTTACAGGATGAGGTTGCATGCCACCGAGCTGAGGCTACACAGCTCAGAGATGAGGTTGCATGCCTCAGAGCACGGAGCGGAGGAGCGAGCACTCAGGAGCTGGCACGGTCGATTGCTCAGACCATGTTCTATCAGGGTATCTACTTCCAGATGGTGCCAGAGGGCCAGAGGGTACAGCTACCAGTCGGCATTGCAGATCCGATCAGGGTTGGGTCATCGAGGACTTCATCCCGATCGATGACTAGGACTCGTAGTACCACACATACTACGATGGGGCCACCTCGTCCACCTCAGGGTGGGGGAGGAGATGAGGCTGAGAGCTCGAGGGGTTCTCGAGGCTAGGCTACTGCACTGTACAGACTGATTATATGATTTGAGAGGATTGAGTATGCCAAGATGTAGATTGTGGCATACCAATCTAGTTTTGATATGATGTACATATATTGTTGAGAAAATATATATATATATATATATATATATATATATATATATATATATATATATATGATATTTTTGATCATATGACTTGTCTTATGTGTTTGTATGATGCTTTATTGTTGTGGTGTGATTGATTTGATGATTCATGTAATTATGTCGGTTGGAAATATTATGGTTTGAATGTCATGTTTTTAAAATTTAAATGAAATAATCTGATGTAAACAAATTGGTTGTTTGTGATGTGATTTGATAAAAAAGAAAAGGGACTTCTAACAATAATTTCAAAGGACATTGTCGCTATTATAGACCATTTCATGGAGTCGCCGCTCACTCGGTCGTCAAGCTAATCCCAAGTATAGAAATATTGTTAAAAGTAAAAGAGTGCTTAAGAGACTATCTTAAGACTTTGTTGTGATGATGCAAATGATGATGATGATGATGATTTGTTTTCAGATTTCCATGAAAATATTATGCATGAAATATTTTAAAATGACTTTTGCTAGGCATAAATTCCTAAGTGTGATAAATTTTTTGGATAATTCCCTAGGAATTATACCATCATTGCAAAATTGAAGTTTGACATAATGACATGAAAATAGAGTAAGTGTTTGTTTTGTTTTAAAGCATAATTGTGTAACATAATGATTTAAGTCATATGTTTTTATGATTTTGAATAAATGGAAAATAAAATTGGTACAATGGTTTGCGCTAGGCATAGAATATTTAGGTATAGACTTATACCATCATCGCGAAATCCAAAGAAGAAAATAATATAATAGTTTTATTGCATGGTTGATTTTTAATTTTTGAAATAGTCAAAAAATATGAAGATGAGGACTTGCGCTAGGCATAAAATTCCAATTTTGGTTTTGGAACTATACCATCGTCGCGAAAGTCAAAAGTTATATATAAACGTAACTTTATTGCATGTTTTGAAAATGATTTTGATTTTTGATAATGCATATAGTTGTCTTTATACTAAACAACTGTTCTTTAAAGAGGAAAATGAATTTATTCCAAACAATTTGCAAAAATATTTCAAAGTATTTTAAAGACAAAAGTTAGATTTATAAGGAATCCCATGTGCGTAGGTGAGTTCATTACCAATCTTGATTTATCATAATGATACACAAAATCTCTCAAATACAAAATGTGTGTGCAATTGCATTGTTCATTTACCAGTTTTGAGCAAGATAATTTGATACAAGTGATTTGAATGAACCAAATAAGTGTTCGTTAACCATGATTTAGATGCATATAACCATACCAGACTACTATGTAGGTCGGGTTATCAAGAGCTAGCAAATCCATGAGCAGACATAGGTCTGTACAAAAGAAGGTCGCTAATGTGACAGACATATCGCCACGCTAGGAGTTACCCAAGGCCAAGCGGGTTGGGCACAAACCACCTGTTATGGGGCTTACCTCACAGTTTTCGAATAATTGAGAATTCCAGGGATTCAAGCTCATCAACCCTTCTTTTCTTTTCAATGGGTAGGGAAAGGGATTTTATTGCTTTTGCTTTTGCTTGTTTCTTTTTCTTTGCTTTTGCTTTTCTTTTTCTCTTTTTTTTTTTGTATTTTTGTATTTTGGCTTGATATTTGAGATAATGCTGAAATAACTTGTTTCTTTTTCTCTTTTTCTTGAACTTTGCTTTTCTTCCTATGCTAGGGATACTTGCTCGGATTAGCTGTAGAGCAAGGGATTTTTATTCTGGGTAGGGGTGAACTTGTCCTTTTGCCAATTCTCAAAAATTCTAGACCATGTGCATGATAGGATAGCAGGGGAAACTTTTCGCTCAGGAAACCACTTCTACTATGTAGCATAGCATGGAAATTACAAATGTAATCATTTTATTGTGAAAAGATATGCTTGGTTTAAGTAAATACCAAGATCAATTCTCTATGCTCAAACTTTATTTAATTAAATTTTGTGGACTTTGATATAAGAGAGATTAGTAATCATGCCAGATAAAATCAAGATATTTATTTTTGTGTTTGTGATAGTGGAGGATTCCAAATAAATGCTAATTTATCCAAAATAATTTTGAAAATATAACTGCAATACTTGAAGAAGAAATATATACAACAAATATTTTTGAGGAGTTTGATAATTTTGACTCTCTCTTTCTTCTTTATTTTTTTGGGTTTCAAAAGAGTCAATAATATTGCTGTTTTGACTTTTTATTTTTTTCATTTGTTTTTGTGTAAAGAGTTTTATATATATTTTTAAAATGAGACAACATGCAAAATATGTACAAATGATGAAATGACCAAATTTTATGCGTAATATCGCTTAAGATGCATAATATTCATAGGTTCTTTTAAATATTTACCATCTAAGGTAGCTAATTTGTATGCTCCCGATTCAAATTTAGCAGTGATAATATATGGTCCAAGCCGAGTTGGGCTCAAATTTACCTTTAAGGTCTTTAGTTGCATTAGTATTTTTTTGATTTTCTTTTAAAACAAGGTCACCGACCTCAAAGGATCGATGACGAACTTTCTTGGCATATGATCTTTTAAGCTTGTTTTGGTAAGCACGAAGATGCTCCAAAGCATTGATGCACTTTTCATCTAGGAGTTCCAGCTGACTGAGTCTGCCAGCTCGATATTCATCTCCTACTTCGGTATCTTGAAGTAGTAGAGCCAAAGAAGGAACTTCTAATTCAAAAGGAAAAATGGCTTCAGCGCCATAAACCAAGACAAAAGGTGAAGTTCCAGTGGGAGTTCGAACACTAGTTCGATAGGCCCACAAAGCTGGATATAATTGAATGTGCCAGTCACGGCCAGATTTATTGACCAATATTTTGAGAATTTTGATTAAGGTTTTGTTAGATGCTTCTGCTTGGCCATTACCCTGAGGATAATAGGGAGTGGACCAACGATGTTGAATCTTATATTTCTGGCATAATTTCTTGACATCTTTATTTTTGAAACAAGTTCCATTGTCTGAGATGAGATTTGCAGGAATTTCGAACCTACAAATGATTTGATTAAAAATAAATTTAGAGACTTGTGTTCCAGTGCAGGAAGCTAAAGGCATAGCTTCAACCCACTTCGTGAAATACTCAGTGGCGGTTATGATGAATTTGTGTCCATCAGATGACACAGGATTAATTTTGCCAATAATGTCTAAGCCCCATTTTGAAAAGGGCCAAGGAGATGAAATAGCTCTGCAGCTCTTGTGCAGGCGCATGGACAAGGTCAGCATGTTTCGGGCACTTGTCGCAATGGCGCACATAATCATGTGCATCCTTTTCCATGGTAGGCCAAAAGTAGCCTATCCTAAGGAGCTTTTTAGCAATGACACTACCACTGAAGTGTCCTCCACAAGATCCATCGTGGACTTCACTTAAAGCTGATTTGGATTCTTCTAGATTCAAACATCTCAATAGGATACCTTCAAAAGATCTCCTATATAAAGTATTGCCAATTATTACAAATCGACTTGCTCGTCTACGTAATAACCGACGTTGGTTTCTATTAGAATTGGCAGGGAAAGTCCCATTTTGAAGAAAATCAACTATATCTATATACCAAGGGTCAGGAGTAGTTTCATTGATTAGAAACACATCCAAAGGTTCTAAACATGACTTATTTGAAGCGGGTTCCTGGAGTCGATGAATAATGATGGTGGCATATTCGTCATCTAACTCCAAGGGCAGAAGAGATGCAGTTGTGGCCATAGCGTCAACCGCACGGTTGCTAGTTCGCGGAATAGCTTCCAAAGTAACTTTATCAAACAAGGATAACAATTGCAAAACATATGCTTTATATGGGCACAATTTATCATCTCTGGTCTGATAAACTTCATTAATTTGATTTATGACAAGTTGGGAGTCACCAAAAACTAGCAGATGTTTGATTTTTAATGCCAAGGCAGCTCGTAATCCAAGGATTAGAGCCTCATATTCGGAAGTATTATTGGTGCAAGCAAATGTTAATTTGAAGGACAAGAGGTATAAGATGTTTTTTCAGGGATATTAAAATAATACCCGCACCAGCCCCACTCATGCATCGGGCTCCATCAAAGTATAAGGACCATTGTTCAATATGGTCTGCCTCTAATTGAAGGCATTCATCAGGAAACTCAATGATGAGGGGATGGGTAGACTCTAAGGGTGCAGCAGCTAACTGATCTGCTATGATTTGACCCTTAACAGACTTTTGTCCTATGAATGTGAGTTCAAACTCGCTTAGAGCAAGAACCCACTTGGCTGTGCGACCCGATAAATAAGGTCGACTCATGAGATACCGCAAGGGATCATATTTAGCAATGACATATGTTTTTTGACTAAGCATATAATGGCATAATTTTTGCGTAGAAAATACGACTGCTAGACATAGTTTTTCTAATGAGGTATAACGAGTTTCATAACTGATTAAAGTTTGGCTAATGTAATAATTAGCACGTTCTTTCTTCTCATCATCAAGCTGAGCTAACATAGCTCCTAAAGCAAAATCTGAAGCTAAAATATACAGGAGAAACGGGCGATCAGGTCTAGGCGGTGAAAGCATAGGTGGGTTAAGGAGGTATTGTTTGAGAAGTTCAAAAGCTTCTTTACATTCGTCATCCCAATTAAAAGGGACATCCTTCTTAAGGAGCTTAAGAAAGGGAGTGGTTTTGTCCGCCAGCTTATCGATGAAGCGACGGATGGCTTGAAGTTTACCTTGTAAACTTCGTAACTCAGATATATTGGTAGGTGCGGGCATATCAGTGATAGCCGCAATCTTGAGAGGGTCGATTTTGATACCACGTAAAGAAACTAAAACCCCTAATAGTTTATCGGACTTAACTCCGAATATGCATTTGGCTGGATTTAATCGAATAAGGTATTCTCTTAACCGATTAAATACTTTTCTCAAATCATCTAAATGATCATCTTCTTTAATAGAGCGAGCTATAATATCATCTACGTAATCATGTAGGATATCATGCATCATATCATGAAAGATATAAGTCATAGCTCGTTGATATGTTGCGCCTGCATTCTTTAAACCAAATGGCATCACTTTCCAACAAAAGGTACCCCAAGGGGTAATAAAGGTTGTTTTAGCTTGATCTTCAAGAGCTATCCTGATCTGATTATAGCCAAAAAATCCATCCATTAGGGACATCATTCCACTCCCGACGGTAAAGTCAATGATTTGGTCCATGTTTGGAAGAGGAAAATCATCTTTAGGGCATGCAACGTTAATATCTCTAAAGTCCGTGCAAACCCTAACTTTGGTAGCTTCTTTCTTGGTGACTGGAACTACATTCGAGATCCATTCAGCATAATCAATAGCTTGTATGAAAATAACATTCAAGAGTTTTTCTAACTCTCCTTTGACTAGCAGGGCCACTTTGGGATGCATTTTTCTAAGTTTCTGTTTAACAGGTTTAGCATCCGGATGGACTACTAGATGATGCATGACTACGAAGGGTCCAGACCTGGCATATCTTCATATGTCCAAGCGAAGACATCTTCATATTCTTTAAGGAATGCAATGTATTCATCTTGTTTTTCTTGACTTAATGCTGATCCAATATTGATTATGTGAGGATTATCCTCAGTTCCAATGTTAACTTTAAGGACGTTTTCTACTTCCATGTGTAGATCTCTTTCAAAATTAGGTGGGGCGGGTGAAACGCCCAATTCTTGTAATTCTTTTAAGGTTAAGTTGGATAATTCGTCTTGATGAGTGGTGGCCTCAAGTTGGGCTATAGTTGGTATAGAACCATCAAAATAAAAACCATTGTGTAACAACTCTTCAACGGAGACATCATGGAAAATATCTCCTTCCAACTCCTCATCGGATTCAACAATCAATTCTAGGTAAGCTATGGATAGCATATTGCAGGTAAAGGGATTATTCTTTGAACACAAAGAATCTTGTTTATCTAGATAATCTTGATAACATATGAGTTGATCATCATCTTCAAAAGGGAAGGGTTGACCCTTACTAGGAAATAGGCCCACACCACATCGGGCGGGCCATGGCTCTACCTCAATAGGTTCTTTCATACCATTTTGGAAAGGTCCCAAGCCTTTCCCTTTATAGCCCATTTTAAGCATTATGGGCTTAGCTTTAATATATTCATTAGTAAAATAACATCGGGCATATCCCTCATGATGAGTTTTGATATTTTGGGGTATTCTTCCCCAATCATATCCTTTATAAATAAAAGCACAACTCCCGACTTGGTAAGTACTTCCCATAGGTTGTGGGAGGCCCAAAGTACGAGGAGATGGTGGCAAGTTGTTTAAAAGAATTGAATCTTGCATAAAAGCATTTGTTTTTTCTGATATTAAGATTGTGGATAAATCCGATAAAAGTTCATCAGAAAGAGCATAAGATGTAGAAGGATCATTCCCTATATCTTTAGATGTGGAAGGTATGATAGATGTTGATAATGTGGAGGTGTCAATAAATGGGTCTATAGGTTTTGAAATTATAGGGATAGAACATGAAGGATTGGTTGTGGATTGAAGACCTTTTTGAGGTTTTAGTGTGGTTTGTTCAGAAGATGGTTGAGTTAAATGTATAGGTGTAGTTGATGGAGTAGATGATGTTATGTGTGTGTTTTTCACACGTTTAGATGAAAAATAAGAATTAGGATGTGTGGATGACAGAGCGGGGCAAAATTGCACTCCAACAGGTTCTGCCAAAGCACACATATCAAAGGGTCTAGGGTCACCATGGATAGTGACCAACTGATTTTTAAATTCAAATTTAACACACTGATGTAAAGTGGAGGGAACCGCTCGCATCGCATTGATCCAAGGGTGACCCAAAAGTATATTGTACGATGTTGGGCAATGTACAATAAACACGGTTGTATCTAGGGTTCTAGGACCAACTTGCAAGGGTAAGGTAATGACTCCACACGTTTCTTGTGTCTCGTCATTGAAAGCTTTGATAATCATGTCAGTTTTCTTCATTTCATCACTTCTAAAGCCAAATATTTGGTAGAAGTCAAAAGTGCAAATGTTTAGAGATGAACCATTATCAATCAAGACTCTTTTAACAACTACATCTCCAATTAGAGCAGTAATATATAAGGGGTTATCCTTATGTAAACTATGTTGTGGGATATCTTTATCCCGAAAGTCAATACAATCAACTTCTCGAGTGATGATAGTATTGGACATGGCTTCGGGTTGAATATTTTGAGGTACCATCATTTGGCTTAATGTAAGCATTAACTCATCCCTATGGGTAGGAGAAGATCTTAACAAGTCCAAAAGGGAAATTCTGGCTGTAGTATTGGATAATTGTTCATTAATATTGTAAGGAGGTTTTGGTTGAACATTAGACATATGATTCCCTTTATTGGGATTTTTCAAAATAAATGGAGCTGATCCATCATTCTGAGTTTGATCTTGTTGAGAGTTTTGAGCCTGTTGTCTAGTAACGGCTCCGATGGTACCTACAATGTTATATTGAAGACGCTGAACTGGTCTTGGTTGAGCGTTTATGGCTTGTTCATTAGGAAGGAACTGATTAGAAGAGGGTCGAGTAGTAACTCTTCTAGGAAATGGTTCTTCTGGAACCATAGCATCTGTGATGGGTTGAATAGGATCTGATTCATTTTTAGAACTATTCGATTGGTTTGAGGTGATGTCTACTTCACTTTCAATATCTGATTCTACATCACTAGGATCGGGAGTTTGAATATTATGTAGGGGTCTGGTCGTGACCATGGATAAGGTTGTGCCAAATATTTGAGGATCCTGAACAGATAATTGTCCGCTAATAGTCCCTACATATCGGGTAGGAGGGGGAACATTATGATGTTCGATTTGATTGGCCACTTCTTTACCATGGTTTGGTAAAGGATGTTGAAATATATCCAATGATTGATTAGCATTTTGATTTTGATTTTGGGGAATGGTCTTTTGAGCGTTATTAGGAGCATTTTGTTTAGGTTGGAAGGCTTGCACCTCCATTTCATTATTATCAATCAGATCTTGTATTTTATGTTTCAATATTTTGCAAGAGTTTGTAGCATGTCCAGGTCCTCTATGAAAGTCACAATGTAAATCAGCTCTGTATCCGGGTATAGTTGGATCAAGTTCCCGGATAGCTGGTAATTGAATCAAGCCTCGTGCTAATAATTGAGGAAGAATGGTTGATAAAGGTTGATTCAATCTAGTAAATTCTCGAGGAGGTTTATCAGGAGGTTTTAATATAAATTTTTTTGTTGTCTTCGTTGTATTGATATTAGCAACGTTTCTACTATCGGTGACTCCGTCACCTACAACTTGTTTGTTTTTATACTGATTTCTAGATGTTTTCTCATCATCTTTCTTTTTGAGCTGACCTCTTCTAATGAGAGCATCTTCTACCCTTCGAGCTAAGTCTATAGCTTGATCGAAGGTGGTTAAGGTAGCGGTTGATAACTCATAAGATATTTGTTCTTGTAAATTATTAATAAAAATGTCCAACATTTCCCTATAAGGTAGCACAAAGTGCAGTTTTCCTATCAACTGCCTCCATCTAGCTAAGAAATCAGCAAAACATTCATCTTTGTCTTGTTTTAAGTTGTACAAATCTTTAATGGTGACATGCCTCTCGATGTAGGCACTAAATTGATGGACAAACGATTCAGTTGTTTCTTCAAAATTTCTCAAAGAATGAGTGGGCAATTGATAGTACCACTCTAATGCCATTCCTCCTAAGCTTTTCGGGAACATTTTTAGTAATAGCAAGTCATCATGTGATATATCATGACATGCTATCCTAAACATGCGAAGATGCTCTATGGGATCTTCAGTTCCTTTATATATAGGCAGGACGGGCATGGGGAAGTGTTTAGGGTATGGTTGTGCTACAACTATGGGATCCAGAGGTTGACTACATATCTCTCGATAATTGTACGAGGGATGGTAGGGATCTATCTGGTCCATGCGCGAAGCTAACTGTTTCACCATGGCTTCCAGATTACTGGTTTGCCCACCATATTGGTTCGGTAGGGCATTAATATGGGATTTGTGAGCATATGATGGAGGGACATGGAGATTAGATGCTATATTGCTATTGTGTAAATTGTTGGTAGGAAGGGTGTTATGAAGAAATTTTGAAGTTGTATTATGTTGTATGCCCGATTGTTGAAAATTGGTGTTTGGCTTCATTTTAGGTTTTTGTCTACTTGAAGCATATTGATCAATAGTTTGGCGAAGTAAAGCAGTGAAGGAAGGTTTCTTTTGTGTGGGAATGATTTTAGGCTCAATAACAGGTTCCTTAGGGGGTTGGGTAACCTGTTGTTTTGGCATGTTCTGAATCATAGTGACCATATCTCTATTGGATGGTCCAGCTTTATCACTTTCTTGATCAATGAAAGACAAGGGATTAGTGTGTATGTCAAACATATGTTCCATGGCTGCTTGAGTGTCACTAATTTGTCCTTTATCAATACGAACTGCCATATTAAGAGCACCAATGTTATTATTGAAAAATTTCCAGAAATGATCTAAGTTATCAAAAGCAATAGTTCCATCCGAAGCTATTCTAGGGGATGAGGATCCTTCCTCTTTAAGATTTTCTTGTTGTTCATTTTCTTCAGCCAGGTCATCTTCTCGGCTGTTCTAGAGTTTCTCCTTCCGGAATTGATTCCTCAGGAAGGACATTTGGGTTTTTTGTTTTGTCTCCTAACCAATCTTCTTCTTCTTGTTCAGTTTGTTTACCATTCCTAAGTTTAGGCATTGTGCTTAAATTTAGATTTCAGCAAAATATATATATATATATATATATATATATATATATATATATATATATATATATATATATATATATATATATATATATATATATATGCAACAAGCTTAAGAGGTATATATTTTAATTATATACCTACTATAGTATTTGAAATAAAATGTTTTTGGTTTTTGTTATGTTTTGGTTTTTCTTGTTTTTGTAACAATATTATAAAGATAACAAACAACACACTAAATGCAAGAAATAATAATAATGAAAGCAATGATCTAGTTTTCTATAAACAATTTATAAATATCATTAATGGGCTCAAGTTCTTCAGGAGTCATGAAGTGTTCTTCTTCAAATTGAAAATTTTCTTTCAAGAATTTGACAAAAAGTGCTATAGTGATATTATCTGTCTCAGATTCTGGTTGGTAGAAATAAAGTTCGTGGCAATACTCTCGATATAACACAGCCCTAGGAACTCTATTCCATATTTCCCTATCCATAAGAACGACCTCTTGATCTTCTACATGACCTAGGAATTGGTGTATAATAGCTGCGTTCTCGAGGTATTCCTCGAAGGTGAACAATTCTGAAGACACAAGAGCTCTCCTATAAGCTAACCACCTATGGCAGGCTCTCTGAAGTTCATGATAAACAATGAGTTGATGAGGATCCAGGATCCTATCTAGGGCAAACCTCTTGATTTGTCTAAGTTCGGTTGATTTAGATGAAATGATACCTAGCCTCCTATCAAGTTCTTCCCACAAAGGTGGGACTCTGTATGTTTGAGATGTTCTAAACAAAGAATCAACCTCTATGGCTATTAATTGATTTGCAACATTTATAGTAACTGCTAGTATTTTCTTAGGAGCTACCATCTAGACATGATATGCAACTTAGTATTTTTCTAATGATTTGAAATGCATCTATATTTTTGTTTTGTTTTTTTCAAAAGGTTTTAGTTTCACGTCGGGTTCACCAAAATGTATCGCTCCAAATTTTTTGCATCCTTACCTTCAGGCTAAAGGATCCGCGCCCAGAAGGAGGATGGGAAAAGGATGGGACGGTACCTCGGACTGAGAGGCCCTTTGAAGGTCCCGCCTCTCGGGGAGGGGTATTAAGGTGATTTTTTGACGGATGGTGGGGTTCACCAGGAAACGTTTAGTGGCAGTTTCCACGCCTAGGTTGGGAATGAGTTTAATGTGTTCAATTTTAGCTTTAAACATCCAAGTCCTAGGTTTGGCCAGATGAATCTAAGTTATTCTATATGAAAATGCAAATTAAATGAATACAAAAAATAGATTTGAACAGAAAACAGAGAGAATAAGCTAGATTAAAGAGACATACCTGATCCGGATGTCTGATGGAGGTTCTAATTTTTGAAGCAGTCAGGATCGTCTAGAATTTTGACAGGATCGTCTCCGATCTGACAGGATCGTCTGAGATCTGACGAATTCGTCAGACGAATTCGTCAGAGACCTGCAATCAGAGAAGCAGATACAAAATACAAAAAATGCAGCAATACAAACAGAGGGCAATGATGTAGAATGATATCAATAATATTAAAATGATAATAATAAACAAGCATACAAGTGCATTACAATGATTTAATGACAATTTATGATTTTATTATGCATTAAGACTATATGGGTGAACTCCAAAATGCAGAGTAATAAGGAATAACCATAGAATTAACTAAATGCAGAATAATGCAGCAGAAAAGAGTGGAGAAAATGCAAACTCTGGGCACTGATTGCCCCCAATGTTGACTGCGATCGAAATCATCTCGGATTGGTACGAAATCGTCTCGAATTGGACAGGATCATCTGCGACGATCTGAGCTTGCTCCGGCTGAAGAATAACAAAGTTCCTGCAAGAAAACTCGAGAAGGGACAAAGGCAAACAATAGTCTAGAATATACTAATGCATGTGAAACTTGAAGTGCAAAAAATTCAGCCAGGGGGATGTCAAGGGGAGGGCCTAAGATTAAATAGGCATAGGAAAGAGGTTGGGAGGTTGGAGATCATCCCATTTTGGGAGATCTCCAATGGGGGGAGACTCTAACGGTGCAGACGCGTCTCTGCCCGAGTTAGAGAAGCTGTTGAAACAGAAGCTAATTATGAAAAATTAGTTTTGGGACGAAATCGTCTGGACGTTCTGCTCCAGACGAAATCGTCCGATCTGAGGCGATATCGTCTGATCGGAGACGATATCGTCCAACGGATGAAACAAACTCTAAAAATGGTGCAAAAAATGAGGAAATGGGTAGCAGGCGGTTTGGGAGCGGTTTTGGGGTTGAAATTTGAATTTGAATTATTACTAAGGTAATTTTAATTATTTACTAAGTTTTACTGCGCCAATTTTAGGGTGCTACACCCCTTCAATGTAAAATTTTATGATTTCATGACTTTTTGGCAATCGATGGCTACTCCAAGGGAAAATGTCGTGATGGTGCGATATTTTGGTGCACAAAGGCCCCTTATATAAAAATGGTCATTTCACGACTTTGTGGCAGTCGATGGCCACTCCAAGGGCAAGTGTCATGATGGTGCTACATTTTGATGCACAAAGACCCCTTCCACAAAAATTGTTGTGATTTCATGACTTTTTGGCAACTGATGGCCACTCCAAAGGCAAATGTCATGATGGCATGATATTTTTGTGCACAAAGGTCTCTTCCATGAAAATTGTCATGATTTCACAAGTTTTTGGCAGCTGATGGCCACTCCAAGGGCAAATGTCATGATGGCGTGCCATTTCGGTGCACAAAGGCCCCTTCCATGAAAATTATCGTGATCTCGCAAATTTTTGGCAGTCGATGGCCAATCCAAGGGAAAATTTCATTATGGCATGATATTTTGGTGAACAAAGGCTCCTTCCATGAAAATTGTTGTGATCTCATGACTTTTTTGGTACCCGATGGCCACTCCAAGGGAAAATGTCACAATGGTATGATATTTCAGTGCACAAAGGCCATTTCCATGAAAATTATCATGATTTCATGACTTTTGGCAACCGATGGCCACTCCAAAGAAAAACGTCGTGATGGCGCAACATTTCGATGCACAATGGCCACCTCAGAATAGCCAAGAAATTTTGGTGAGAAAAATAGTTTTCTCAACATTATAAAAAGCCTCATTTTTTAAGGTACCATTGTACTCATTGATTGACCCTAAGCATAGGTGATGTCAATTTATTGGTCCAGGACAATGACAAAGCACTACCATTGGATTGAAATAAAACAATAATGTGGTAGTTGGCTTATTGAAGGGGCACACAAATCGAGATGTCTGCCAACATTCAAAAATAATATTGGCGTGTGTGCCACCAACTGTAGTTATTTCATGTCACCTTTGCATGTACATGCACAACTGGTTATATCAAAAACATTTCATCACCTTTCCATCTTCTACATTTTTTCCCTTCTACTCACTGTGCTTTATGCTCTCCTAGAAAGCTTTGTAACACTGTGCTAAGTACATTCCGAATAGGTTTTATTACAAAATTGTAGAATACAACCATGATGACCACACCTCCAACTACTACTTCAAAAGGGAAATGAACATTGTCCAGACAGGGAAGTAGTTTCATGGATCTTGATAGCCACATCACTGATACGAAGCTGACATGGAAATACCTAGGGCAAATTTAGAAGGACATAACGACCATAATGACCACAAATGTCTCCCCATCAAGCCTAAGAACGTTTCATTACCACTCTCTACTCTACTGGTATGTCTGCCCTTAGGTCCACCCCTACCCCGAGTTAATCAGGGGCATGGAAAAATTATTTGACATCAATAATAGAATAGTGAGAAACTCCAATAATGGGGTCGTAGTCATGCTTGACGCTAATTCAATTAGGACTATCTTTGCCCATGGCAAGAAGCCTATAATTACTCCCATTCCATTTGACCCTGCTAATTCTATGAAGTATTATACCAATACCCTAAACATCCAAATATTTCTACAAGAGAATTTTTCAAACTCTCTCCTTGAAGGATCCATACCAAAATCTCTAATTCCCTTAGAAAAATGTAAAAGAAATGAGTTATTTTCCATACTGGCCATGGTGGAAGGGTTGGAAACAGACACATAGGTCTATGGATGGTAGGTTGCGATAGCGCAATGCATATCTAATCCCAAGTTTTACGATGTGGTGCATGTAGACCTGAGCAGAGTGCCAATATTATTTTACTGGCTAGAATACCTGGCCCAGTAGTTGCATGTAGGGCTCTTCAAATTACAGAAAGATATCCCAGATGCCTTTAGGTTCTCTTCTCACCTGGTTTGGATTTTATTATTCTTTTAGGTAAAAAATTTGGTTCTATCCCTACCACACAAAAGGACCAAAAGGGAGACCTCCTACCTATATGTGAGTGGATGTCACTCCTTTCAAATGCGGGTTCATACTATCACTTCAATATGGAATTCTTGGGCACAATATTGAAAATCATGTATGGTGCCATGCCAGTAATTCCTTAACAGATGTGAGATACTTTGCAGCACCTCCATGCAGAAGATGGGGACTAGTTTATTCTGACATAGGGGGTGGTCATCAAGCTCTATGGATTCACAGAGAAGCCCTTCTTGTTGTATTATTATGTTACTAAGCACTTATTCACTCTAGAGTACATAAGGCAAACAGAATTCATCAATAGTAAATTTGCTACAGGTACTCAGAAGACAGGTCCTTGCCTCATGCCTTTTTAGTACAAGGGAGTAATAGTGTCGAAAAAGAGGATCATGAGCGAATTGCTCAAGATTTAAGAAATCTAAAATTGATAGAGCTATCGTAAAAATGGAAATATGACCCTATGAACAAATTCGCTCAAAGGCAAGCCACCCTGAATAAAACACCATTCAAGAAATTTCATTCATCATATAGAAAATTTGATAAACAGTGCAGGAACAATGAAGAGGGCCAATCATTAGATTGGCACATTGAAAAAATGCAACCACTACCTCCATGGCATGAATTCTATTTGCACTTGGCATATTGGTGCCTTGAGGTGAACCTAGCCCACAAGCTAAGTAACAAGACCATCAAAAGCACCAAGAAAATAGGGGAGGATTGGTACCATGCTAAGATATTAGCATGGTGGCAAATGAGATACCACCTATAAACATTCTCCAGGTATGGGAAAAATATCGATAAGGAGTTATTAGAAAAATACGATGAGAAGCATGATGAATAGTATGAAACTTTTGCAGATAAAGTCCCTCTAGGCATCAATGGCATCCCACTCAAACCGATTTAAGGTAAAATAGATACCAAAAAGGATAAAGGGAAAGGGGTTGCCACTGAGCAAATGGAGGTCCCCAGACAAAATAAACTTTGAAGTTTCATTCCCCCTTTCGGTTCCTATATAGAGTCCGATGATGATGCTCAACTCGACCATAGGATAAGAAGAGCAAAATCAAGAAAGGAAAAAGTAGAATTAATGAAGGGAGGAGACCAAAAGAAAATAAAGTGAGAAAAAATGCCCTTTGAAGAATTAGAAGAGCATGAAGAATCATAGGAACATAAAGAATCAAGGTAGCATCAAGAAATAGGGGGGAAATATTTGAGTAAACATCTGAGCATCAGGAGACAAATGAACAAGTGGTCGGGATTACTAAGGAGCCTCCTGCAATAAAAGTAACCCCTAGCGTGGAACAAATCCTAGCAAAAGCAACAAGTAGTGTCGATGACTCGATTCTGAAGCAAATAGCAAAAGCTTATACTAAGGATCTAGAGAAGTCATAGTGAACTGGAGACACCAAACCACCAAAAGTATTGATACTCCCAGAAGAATTCCCTTTCCCATTTTGAAGGTCGTGGAAATGCATCTCCCACTTCTACTCATTAGCCTCCACCATCTCTACCATCAACTCACTAGACTCCAAAAGCATCTTCCTCTACCCCCGTAGGTTATCCCATTGAAAAATAAAATGTAGAGGCCTCTCTTGCCACTGCTCCTTTCCCTTAATCCACCAACCTACTAAGCTTTCAAGCCATCCATACTGCTTCTCTCGAGAGCAACCCTATCGTTGCTAAATTAAAAAATTTAAAAAAGGCAACCTTGAACACTGCTACATGGCTAAAATCATGGATCTCCCAAAGTTCTAAAGATATAGCCTACGTTAGAGAAGGAACAATGCTATATCCCATTAGAATGCAACGTTCTACTATGAAAATGACCCCACTCGTACAGAAGCCAAAAAATGACATGATCTTGGAGGACTATCAAGATGAGGTGACCACGAAAGGTATCACTTAGCTACAAATGGATTATGAGTTGGGCAAGGCCTAGACCTACATGGGAACCATTTATCTAAATGTTGAGTATTATAAAGAAAAGTACTTTCAGGTCGAGCAAGCAAGAAAGCATTTGGAAGAAGCCTTTCACCAACAAAAACAATCGAAATGGCTTTAAAAAACAAAGCTAAGAAATTGGAGTTGATGTTCAATGAAGCGCCCCCCTACAAAGAGAAAGTGGTGAAGGCCAAAGAGCATATACAAGTGCTTCAATAGCAGGTCGATGACCTTAAAAACTAGCTTGCATATAATGCTAATAATACCAATGGGCTATCTAAAGAGAAATTCAGGACAATCAGGAGAGACATGATTGGAAGCATCAACAAGATGACCCTGAAGGCAAGGCCCACACTATCTTATCTGCTCAAAATAAAAAATATGTTAGGGCAGGTGGAAGATGAATTTGAAACATTAGTTAAAATCTTGGCAATGAGGCTATCAACAACTACAAAAATTCAAATCCTGGAAGACAACACCCAAGCGATAACTAGATACAAAGCACAGGATAAAAATTGATTCCAAGCCAAGTTAGTCACCAAGATATTTTTCAAAAGGTACAAGCTGGTAACTAAAAGTGCTAAGCTCATGTAGGAGCTCAAAGTAGAAGTTAAAGAAAATCTAAAATATATAAGCATAGCTAAAAACTATGGCATGCCTAGCTTTTGGGACAAGGATTCAAATCTCCTAATAGAAGATGAATTGAAAGCTGCTTGGAAGAAATTTGTAGAATATGAGTCAAAAATTGATAGCTAGGAAGAGCCTGTTCAAGAAGAACACATATTCAGCATGGTTTAGGATATTACCTAGATGAAATCTTGTCTACATGAGTTGTATATGAAATCAAGAACCTTATCATATGAAAAAGTTGAAGAGTTGGAGTATTTGTACATCACTTTCAAGGAAAAAATAGATATAGATAAGGAAACCTAGAGGGAGACTTGCACCACCTATAACGAAGTAGTTCAAGAAAAGGAAAAAATGAAAAGGCTAATAAAACCTCATCAAGTAGTGTAGTAGCTCTTGGTCAAGGTGAAGCAAAAAAATCTAATGAATAAGATACTCTGGAAGAATGATCACCCTCAAAGCAAGAAGCATTTTTTGTGCTTGGTATCATTCCCCTTATTTCCCTTATTTTTCTTAAGTTGTACTTTTTACTCCATTCCCCAATGGATAAAGGCTCTAGGTTCTAATATTTTGTAGACAAAATTACCCCAGGAGGCACCAAGAATGTTGATCAAAATGTCCACATCCAAGGAAATAAGGAGTGGTCTTCTCAAGATTTTGCTAAGTATAGAGAAAGTCGTAATGGCACGATATTTTGAAGGCCGAAAGTAGAACTACAGTGGAAATTCATGATGGCACAACATTTTGAGGGCCAAAGGTAGAACTACGGTGAAAATTCATGATGGCACGACATTTTGAAAGCCAAAGGTAGAACTAAGGTGGAAAGTCATGATGGTACAACATTTTGAAGGTTGAAGGTAGAACTAAGGTGGAAAGTCATGATGGCATGACATTTTGAAGGTTGAATGTAAAACTAAGGCTGAAATTCATGATGGTGCATCATTTTCAAAGGCCGAAGGTAGAACTAAGGCAGCAAATCGTGATGGTGTGACAATTTGAAGGACGAAGGTAGAACTAAGGTGGAAAGTCATGATAACACGACATTTTGAAGGTTGAAGGTAAAACTAAGGTGAAAAGTCACGATGGAATGACATTTTGAAGGCCAAAGGTAAAACTAAGGTGGAAAGTCACGATGGTGCAACATTTTGAAGGCCGAACGTAGAACTAAGGCAAAAATTCATGATGGTGCAACATTTTGAAGGCCGAGGACATCACCAAGGTAGAAAGTCGTGATGGCACAACATTTTGAAGGCCAAATGGACTACGAAATCTCTTAAGAGGTTAAAGAAGATCACCATAACCAAAATATTTCAACCATTTTTAGTTGAAAGCTCCATGCTTTCTTAACTGCTTCTTTACCAGAATGAGCCTACGAGCATACTGTTGTAACAAATTTCAGTTTTCTGTTATGTAAAACTCTTATATATAGAATAAGTGACCCAAAAAAATGGTCAACTCTTAGGTTTTTACAAGGCTATGTATATAGACTTTTGAAAGCTTAATAAAGATCATCCATTCTGGTTGTTGGCTCACTAGTGTTCTAAATCAATTATGTATGTGTTTTTGATTGTTATATAAGTGTAAATTGAATGTAACCTGCATTAATTATTATTTTGAATTCCTGCAATAAAGTTTAGTTGGATCTAAAATTAACTTCACATATAAGCTTACACTTAAATAAATCTTCACCAGAAGTTTTAGTTTCTCAATTTTGGTTCTCTGTTATGCTTCTCTACAAAATGTTGTAATAGTTGCTTTGATGTTACCTAATCTGTACTGCTTTAACTCTCTAGACATCACTATATTTCATCTCTTTATGCATTTTTCTCTTCCCCCTTTTCATAAAATAAGCAAGGAACCAACCTCCTCTGGATATTGAACCAGGTAAAATTTGTGTTAACTTGGTCTTTCAATGTTGGCAAAGTCTTGGGTGGAAATGTAACCAAAGGTAGATTTTGCTTCAACAGGTAGGTGGTGTGGTAATGTGTCAACCATTTAACCTCTATTATAAGGTCCTTTCATAGGTGTGTTACCTCAACCTAGACCCTTGCCAGTTAAACAATATACCTTTGCTACATGGCTATCATCTAGTCTAGGAGTATTTGGACCCTTGTCTGTCTCCACCACTTACCAGAGTTGTGGCCTTCACCATAATTATATATCACTCTACTATTAGACTCAAGGTAGACTACAACATTGAGGTCTACTACACCAAAAGCCTTCACTTTTGGGTATGCATTGCTATATTTATCTAGGATACATCACTCTTGATCATTAAGGCATCCACCATTGTTTAAATATTGGTTAACTATTAGTCAATTCTCTCTTGTTCTACTTTCATTGCTGTTTGTGATGACTTGATCAAGCTATCCTATATTTCCATAATAATTAGCACAACTCCCCTCCCCTGAAATGCTCATTGCAACACCTCTTCTCTATAGCTCCTAAAGCTATTACCATTGCCTTACCATTGGTGGTACTTAGCACGATATCCATCATGGCATTTTACTTGACCTCATCCTCTAAGCTACCCTAAGACCCACCACTATGATCTTTGTGGTCTAAACCCATGGTACCATCGCCAATAGTGATCACTGAAACCTGGGCCATTTGTACCAAAGTTATAAATAGCAAAACCACCCACATCTAGCTTTGGATAGGAATTCAAATCCAATAGTTCCTTGAACCACCTCTCTCAAGTCATCTATCGATATAAAATGGGTCAAGAGGGATGCCTAATTATAGATGAAATTGGTGTGCCATATACTCATAATGAAGAAGCTCTCTCTTGTCAACTAGCCAACTCCACAACCTCACTCATACCAACTAGTAAGCGACTTCCACCCAACATAGATTTCTATTAAAAGGATACTATAAAAATTATTGATAGTGAATATCATCAATAAGATATTGTGATCTCTCTAAATTCCCCTAGTATTGGAAAGTTTGACCAACCTTAAAATCTAGGCCCAACCTTATATATATACTCATAAATTAATAAATAATACTTATAAAATGACTATATATGCTACATATTAATATTTCTAAGTTTTGTTTTATCTATGCACACATGAAATAAATACTATATTATCTCTATAATAATAATAATAAAACGTCTAATAATTTTATTGATTTTTTTGGTAATGGTGAAAGAAAAGGGGTTTTAAAGGGCCCCAACCCTTTTATAGAATTAAGTTATCCAATGTTAAAAGATAAACATCAACCTCCTCCCTAGATAACATGAAACAAAAATACTAGAATAAAACCAGAAAATAACAACACTTGGCTAATATCAAAATCTATTTCTAGCAAGGGATCAAAGGTTGACCTGATTGTCGTTTATTCCTCCCTTCCACACCAATAGTAGTAGCAATCGCTCCAATTCTCAATAATAGGTAATAAAAGTAGAAGTAACAAAAGCATAATTGCATTATAGTAGCATTCACTAGAACTACACCTATTGTAATAGCAACAACATACAATCACATCAGTAGCACCAAAAATTTCCAAAAGCAACAATAATATTGACAACATCAAAAGATAACACCCTATGGAATATACTTTTCTTTTGCCTCTGACGAGGTAATCCTTAAAAGAGATAAAGGAAAATTATTTTCCCATATTTCCTCTGATCAAAATGAACTCCAATGTTTGTCAAAAAATTAGCTGTAGTATTTTCTTCTTGATATTTGTAATATCTTCACCCATGCCATTTATTTTAATAGAGATGAGGTATCCTTAATTAAACCTGACACCTACTAGTTATCAACTTTTCCTTTCTTGATATCCTTGAGAATATTCATAGAGTCCCCTTCTATGATGACCTTCCTTATGCTCTTTTATCTCAACAATATAACACCAGAGTATAGGGATTTAGCTTCCACATAGTGATTGGTTTGTATCCCATAACTTTCTGCATAAGCCCATAACACTTCACCTTTCTCATTCTGAATGACAACTCCTCCACTAGCTCTACCTGGGTTGCCTTTTGTAGCTCCTTCAAAGTTTAACTTTACCCAATCCTCCTCTGTTTTTAGCCATCTAGTGTTTGCTCTTTTCAAACTAATTGGCAAAGGTATTTCTCTAGGTTCTCCCAAGTGCCATTGACTAGTGATCCTCTTTTCCAGATTATTCTCAAAGTCCATACTATTGTCAAAGGCAAGCAAATTCTGTGTCACTATAGTTTTAATTCTGTTAGACATTGAAAGTTCATCCTTACTTTCCCCCTTGAATACTCTCTAATTTTTTTCCCACCAACCACCCCATAAAAAATAAGGTAACGGTAAATTCTAGAGTATTGATAACTTACTATTGCTAAAAGGTCATCTCCATTGGTTAAAAAACTACCTAAATTTACTAGGGACCACCTAAGAACAGAATATAGCTTCCATTAGATTATTAAGTATCTTAATTGCAAACTCACAATGAATAAACAAGTGGTCAACTGATTTAATATTCTTCATGCAAAGACAACATATATTTGTCATTTGAAAACATATCTTACTTAGGTTATCTAGAGTTAAAATCTTATTTTGTAAGCATAACCAAAGAAAGAAATTCAATTTGAGGATTAATTCATTCTTGTAAACCTTATTTACAGGAAAGTCCCCCTTCACACCTTCAAACTGCAAGGTATAAACTGGTTTTATAGAGAATTCCCTTGAGGAAGTAGGAAACCAGATCAAAGAGTCCTTATCTTCATTTTGAGGTAAGTGGTATTGCTACAATAACCTATTAAGATTTAGCAGAGATTTTTGTAGTTCTAGATCAACAAAATCTAAAGTTAGCTCTTTCTAAAACCTCTGACCTTCCCCAAATTCTATGTAATATTTGACTAGCGGTCCATATTTTTGAACCAAGGGATATTTTAGTCTTTTGAACTCCTGCATTTGCTGTAAAGGACTCCCTGCAATCCAAGTGTCTTCCCAAAAATATTTCCTTGTCTTCTCCTACCATCCATATTAGACCACTTCTCAACAATTTTCTAGTTTTTAAAACTCCATTCCAAATTGTTGATCCTTTAGGAGGGTCTAAAATTTTAAATAAGGGTATGAAACCTTCCAAGTACTTACCTTTAAGAATATTAGCCCAAATAAAATCTTATTCCTTGGTCAATATCCAACCTATATTAGTCAGCAATGCTTTATTGAACCGCTACAACTTTCTTTTCCTTTGACCACCTTCCCTCTTTGAAGAGTAAACTCTATCCCATGATATGAAAGCAAGCCTTTGCTTTTCTTCTACCCCTGCCCAAAGAAACCTTCTGAAGATTTGCTCTATTCTATTTTTGACCTTGTAGTAGATTATGAAAAGTGACATGTAGTAAATTGGGATGCTTTGTAATGTTGCATTTAGAAGCTATAATTTCTCAGCTTGAGATAGCATATTACCCTTCCACCCCACCAACTTTCTTTAAATTTATTCTATGACTAGAGCCCACATTTCTTCTTTTAATCTACCTGTGAAAAGAGGTAATCCAAGGTAGGTAGCTAGAAATTTTGCTATGTTGCATCCCAAATTCCTAGATATTCTTTTTTGCAATTATATAGTTGTGTTAACAAAATAAACATGACTTTTTCTAAAATTGACACTTTGGTTGGAAGCTCTTTCATAAAGATATAGGATATTTAGTATCTCCTTTGATTCTCTTGTTGAGGCTTTACCCAAGATGATAGTGCCATCCACAAATTATTGGTAAGAAACTGCTGCAACATTACCTGCAGGTTTAATACCTCTTATCTTTTTTGTGGTAATGGCTGCTCCCAAATTTCTACCTAAAGACTTAGCTATGATGATGAACACATATGGGGATATAGAAACTCCTTGTCTTAAACCTCATTCCCCCCTAAATAAACCTATTGATCTACCATTAAATAAGATCAAAAACTTTGCTGAAGAGAGACATATTTTTATCCACTCTCTCCACTTAATATTAAAACCAAATTTTTGCATTACCTTATCCAAGAAAATCCATGACACCCGATCATATAATTTATTCATATATAGTTTAAATAACATACCTACAACACCCCTCTTATCCATCGAATGCAAAGTTTCATGTAATATCATTAATTCATCTATTATTTGTATCCCTTGAACAAAACCTCCCTGCATAGAAGAGATGATCCTTAGAAGTACCTTCTTGAGTCTATTGGCCAATGTCTTAGTGAGGATTTTGTATATGGAGTTGTAAAGGCTAATAGGTCTAAACTCTTTTAGGGAAGAGGCTCCATGATTCTTTGGGATCAAAAACAAAAAAAATATTATTCTAGTTTTTAAGTAATAAATTAGACACTTGAAATTCTTTTACTGCCTTTACAACATCTTTTCCTATTATGTGCCAAAAAATCTAGAAGAATCCATTCGAATAAACATCTAGACCCGATGCCCTATCTTTTACCATATCAAACAGACTTTTCTTGACATCTTCTTCCAAGAAGGGAGTAAGTAATAGGTTGTTCATTTCATTTGAAACCAGTGAGGGAATGTTTCCAAGAAGGGAGTCCATTGCTACCTCATATTCATCCTAATATTTAGAAAATAAAATTTGGAAGAAATTTACTGCTACTGCTGCTTTTTCCTCATTTTTCACTACACCATTATTCGGTTTAAGCTCCTTTATGTTACGTTCTCCTTCCTTTAGCCATGTTGCCTATGATTTTTGCTTCTAATGTGTTTTCTCCTTTGCTAAATATTATGAAACTCTGCAAGCACCTCTCATTCTCTTTGAGGATGCTTCAACCATATCACATCTATGTTCCATACACATCTATGTTCCACCAATATCTGATCCTATCCTCAATTTGAGGATGCTTCAACCATATCATATTGAATTGGAAAGCAAATTCTTTTGTCCTTTTTTTCGTAGAAAACTCTAAAAGAAGTGGGCTATGGTCAATTGCAATTTTTGGTAAGGCTCTCAAAGAAGAAAAGTGAAATTTTTCATACCAATCAGTAGAAGCTACTACTCTATCAATCCTAGATTGGATGATACCCCCTCCAATTCTTTAGTTCAACCAAGTGAACTTACCCCCCTCCAAATCCACATATATTAAGCCCAAGGAAGAGAGAAACTTACCAAAATCCTCCATACTATTTATGAAGTCAACTACTTCTCCTTTCCTCTCATGTGGTAGGAGAGTAGTGTTGAAGTCTCCTTCTATCACCCAAGGAAGACTAACTGAAGCTCATAAAACCTTCTCCTATCCATTTGATAATTAGGGGCATAAACATTTGTAGCTAACCAACAAAAATTAGTTAATTTACATTGAAAGAGGACCAAAATAAAGTTGTCATTTTGTTGCACACATTCCCCTTCTAGGTTATTTGAATTCTAGAGTCCACAAACCCCCAAAAGCAACTCTAGATGGTCTATAGGTTCCTTCTACTTTATTCCATACCAAATTTTTAATCATGTCTAAATTTTCTTCTCTAATTTTTGTTTCTTGAAGTAAAAGGATATCTATCCCATGCATTTTCTAAGATTCCTAACTACCCTATGCTTGTTCGGGGTATTTATTCCCCAAATATTCCAAGAAATAACTTTCATTTCTTACCTTTGGTGGGATATTTCACCACGCTCAGTACCAACATTTGTTGAGTTCCATTTGTTATGTCTTGAGTTGCTTTCTTGTTCCTTGTATCTACCGGTTTGGATCTTCCAATATTTGTCACACTATCCAAATCTACAATTTTTCATGTATTTCTTATCAGCCTCATCGTACTAGTTTCTTCTGTGAAAGATTTTTTTTACCCTTTAGCACCCTTGATATTTTGCTATTGTTGAACTTGTTGGTTCTCCAAAGCTTTACCTTTTTTTAACTACCTTTTATATACCACCTCTTTGAAGCCTTCTCCCTCTTACAAAGACAACCATACTTCCTCTGGTTCAAGTTCTATTCTCGACTTTGTTTCTTCAATCTCTCATTCCTCTATAGGAGTTTCTTTAACTACTTCCTCTTCTTTTGATTATGGGTCTAAATCTTTATTCAACAGATCTAGTTGATTCTCCTCCTGAGACTGTAAATCTACATTCTCTAGTTCTTTGATAACTTCTTTGACCTCCTCCAAATCTGGTTTGCTCATGATTTCTTCCTCTAGACCTTGCAAGATATGGAATTTATTGCTTTCTAGGTTTTTTATCTTCAATAATTCAATTTTCTTTGTCAAAACATATGTTTGTCTTAGTTCTTTCTCCTTGTTTTTCCAAATTTGCACCTTTTCTTTTTTCTTGGGTTGTTTTCTTTCTGGACAATGAGATATAATATGCCATACTATCTTACATCCAAAATAAACTACAATTGATGATTCATATTCAATTGGTTGACTCCACATCCCCATGTCTAAAACAAGTTTTATTGATGAAGGTAATAGCTGGGTCAAATCCACATTCATGTAAAATCTAGCAAAAACCATTATAGTTTTGAATCGAGTAGTTGGGTCAAATGCTATTAATTTCCCTAGTCTTTAGCAATCCATTCAATGACATCTTCATCTCAGAACTCGGTTAGAAGCCCTGGAAGTCTAACCCATAATGGTGCAACATTTATATTCTCAATATTTGGGTCAAATCTCAGTTTCCATTTTTGAGGTAGAGCCCTCATCTTCCAAAAAGCCATGGGCCTTTCAATAGAGCCCAATGCATATCTTCTCTATGCACGAAGTTAAACAATAAAAACCCTTTTTTTAATGCAACAATCTCCAAGTTACCTTTGGGTTTCCACTTGTGGGATGCCCATTTTCTAACTGTATCTAGATTTGGCCTGACACCAATGGATTTTCCAACGAGACTATTTTCTCTTCCTTTGGAGGTTCTATTTAGAATAACCTGTGGAACCCTTAGAGTCAACACCTCTATTTTCTCTTTGGATTTAAATAAAAAAATTCCTTGTTAGGGTTCACTCCCCCTATAACCATATTTGCCCAGGTTTTGTGTATACTTGGATCTGGATGAAAATTCTTCCCTTCATCAACCTCAAGCTCTCCAACCTTATCCAAACAACCCTCAATGGACACCATCAAAAAAATTCACCAAAACATTTCACCTTGTTGTTTCAACCACCTATGGTTGATCCATTACCTCAATAGCCGGTATGGTTGGTCCATTGCCTCAATAGCCGGTGGTTGAATCGTCGCCACATCAATAACCCAGTAACCCTGTGGTAGATCCGATGCCTCAGTAACCCTGTGGTAGATTTGAAGTTAAACTCAAGTTATTACTCACAAATTGAATTCTTGACCTTTAGAGTGACATTTATGATTTTTAATAATTTCATTGGTATAATTATTAATTTAAAATAAATTTTAATTCAACTTACCATTTTTTAAAGTCAATTATCTAATTTTTTAATAATATTACGTATATTATACTTGTTATTTCAAATTCAAAATTAAAATGTCTCTTATAGTTTTATAGTTTTATCTGCATATTCCTTAATATAATTTTGCAAATGATTATCTAATTTCTCTCTTTGAGCATTCTTTTGATATTTACATAGCCATAAATCTTAACAACAAAATTCCATGATCAGTCAAAGTACTCATCTGGCGTCAGAATAGAATTTCCCATATACACTTTAACGTGCTAAAACCAGGCGAACCAAAATGAGAGGAACGAGGAATCTGTTTCGCTTTCCTCTATCAGGGATTGACTACTTTGGTAGAACTTGTATTTCATGTCTCCCAGTTGCTTTGAAAAGAGCGTTGAATTCATTTTATTCATAGAAAATGAGAGAACATTCACGTGATATTGATTATTCTCTCGAAAGAGAACAGTTTGAGGTTATCAAGGTTCAACTTATCACGTCATTTTCTGAAACCTCACACTGCATGGCTTTTAACTGGTAAAAAGGAATATCATTAATACGTTTAGAGAACTAAGTGCTTTTTTTTCCTTGAGATATGTAGATTTATTTTAATTTATACAAACCTTTTATTAATTTTTTTAACTCGCGGTTATATTTTTAAAGCTACTTCTGGTGATATTGTGTTATTTTTTTAGGTTTTATAAAATAAAGAATCATGTCAAAACTTATCAATAGGTGCATGATGGGAGAGAAATAATATCTGGTGCAGGTTGAAAGTAACAACTTGTAGCTCTCAAGAAGAATATATTCAACACACTTTATTTATAATTTTCTTTATTTTAATTATTTATTTAACTTTTAGTTGTTGACCAGAATTCATTTAACATATTTCTTTATTTTAATGATTATTTAACTTTTAGTTGTTGACAAGAATTCATTTAACACAGTTTATTTACAGTTTTCTTTATTTTAATGATTCATTTAACTTTTAGTTGTTGACGAGACTTCATTCAACATGGTTTATTTGCGGTTTTCTTTATTCAATGATTATTTGACAAGAATTCACTCCAATGATTTATTGAGATTCAGGTCATTCTCTTTCTTAAATAACTGCTATTATATATATATTAAAATTTTCTTTCACAAAATAAAATAAAAATATTTTATATAAGTAAATTATTTAAAGTAATATATTTGTTACTTTTTACTTAATTTTTATTTTTAATAAATAAGAAAAAGTATAAAAAAGAAACACTCTCACATAAGAAATAATAATTTATGTTAGGTGGAAGGTTGGAACGACTGAAGGAACGGAAGGATGGGATAGTAGGTGGAAGGTTCGAATCATAAGCGGAGACTGGAATACCTGAAGGAACCGCAACGGAAGGCTAAAACGAATGAAGGAGTGAAAGGAAAAAATAGAACTGAAAGGGGTGGAAGGCCAAAACAACTGAAGGAATTGAAGTGGAAGGCTGGGATACTAGGTGGAAGGCTGGATCGGTTAAAAGAACCATGGCAAAAGGTTCGAATGTTGCATGGAAGGCTAGATTGGCTGAAGGAACCGCAATGAAAGGTTGTGATGTTGGGTGGAAGGCTGAAACGGTTGAAGGAACCACAACAAAAGGTTGGGATGTTTGGTGTGAAGGTTGAATCGACTAAAGGAACCGTAGCAGAAGGCTAGGTTGTTGGGTGGAAGATTGGAATGGTTGAAGGAACTGAAGCGGAAGGTTTGGATGTTGGGTGGAAGGCTAGATTGGCTAAATGAATCACAAGGCTGAGATGTTGGGTGGAAGGCTGGATAGATTGTTGAAGGATCTATAGCAAAGGTTGTGATGCTGGGAAGAAGGCTGGTGTGGTGCATTGGCCCTATTTTTATCTTTGGTGTGCCAGTGGGTTTAGAACCCACAAGGATTGGGGTGTTTCTCCCCCCTCCTTTTGCAGTGGGAGTGAGCCTTTTCTTCAGAAAATTATTTTGCTGGAAGGCAAAATCCAAATTGGTTCCAAAAACATGGTTTTTGGGTTGGTCAAGAATTTGCAGTTGTTGAATTTTTTATCTTGAGCTGGGGAGGGTTGGAGGCTCCTTTTTTTCAAGATTAATTTTTTTTGTTATGTTGGCTCGTGCTTTGTTGTGATCAACGTCAGAGATCCTTTTGTAGATCCAAAGATTTTCTAGTTCTTGCAGAGTAGACCTTACTTTGTTGGATGTTTTCTCAGGCTCAGATTGGTTGTGTTTTGGGAGAGCTAGATCTCAGAGAGTGGATCCGTGTTGCAGAGAGTTGGACAGGAATTTTTTCAAAATTCTTTGCCTTGTTTGGGTGCTCCCCCATATGGGTGGGAATTTGTTTTTTGATTTTTTTAAATGTGCATTGTAATGTTGAATATATTTTTTTTCAGGTTGTTGTAACGTTGAGATTGGATTTATTTTTCAAAGATTTGGGGGAGATTTTCTCTTTTCAAAAATTTTTGGCTCGTTTATGGGTCCCCCATGATATTATTTTTCTTTATGGGCAGGAATTTGTATTTTAGAATTTGTTTGAATTTCTTGGGTGCATATCTGTGTTTCCTATCTTGGGTGGGAAACTATATTGTAATGTTGATTTGAATATTTTCCAGGCTAGTGCTGAAAAATTATGGGGGTTGAATTTGATGGTTTTGTGGATTTTGAGATTTCCTCGACAATCCCGATTTGTTTAACCCTCATTTTATGTTTGGTTGTGTTGGATCTTAAGGATTCAACATGTTCTTTTTTCTTAGATCTTGGTTAGTCGGATCTTGGTTCAACTTTGCTTTTTAGTTGCTTTGTAGCCATCTTCTTGGGACTCTATCTTGTTGTAAGTGGCTTGGGATTTCTCTAGTCACCTTTCATGCTTTGTAAAAGGTTTTGGGAACCTTTCACTATAAAACTACATGCATATGTAAAATATTTACATGATCTTTTTTCAAATAAAATTAAACTTTCAATAATATTTAAGAACTCATTGTTGAGTATGGAATGGTGAATCCTATATTGGATTTGTTTTCTTGCCTAACTATGATTGACCAAACTTATTCGATTTCTTAGTATGCAAACTCTTAAATAAGCAAAACTATACAAATTCAAATTAGACAATCGATACATTGAAACTTTATGGACCCTCTCATGTTCAAGATTTCAGGTAACACCAATGAGACCTGTGTCTTTTCCTAGACAACTCTTACTCAACTTGAGGGTACCTTTTCTACAATAGCAACAACTAAACCTGAAATTATATTTTTAAAATAATTAATAATTTATAATAAATATTCTACTAATACAAGCTCCAACTTATTCAAATAATGAGGATGCTCCACTATCTAGTGAGATCCCCTTCCAAAAATTTCACAAAGATGAAATAACAACATACAATTCAATAATTCAAAATACAAATATTTCAAAGTTTAATGCAAAGAATGTTACAACATACAATTCAATAGTTAAAAATATAAATATTTAAGACAATTGAACATTTATGATCTTTGTAAATAAATTAAAAAAAAAGGCTAATTACGTACATGGATTTATAAAATCTTTAATTTTTTTGAACTAAAGGCCTTCTAGAATATGCTTTTTCTTCCTCTTTGTGTTCATTTTACTTTTCTCTCTTCTTCTAGTTTCTCATAATATCTCCCTTCTGTTATTATCTATGTTGATTTTTTTAGCAATCTAATTGTTATAGTCATTGGATCTTTTAATTATTATTATTATTATTCTTTAACTTACTTTATTATTATTATATGAAATATTTTCCACTATATTGAATCATAACTTATACAATTAAAAATATTAGATCATAATTTTACTATTTTATTAACTTAAATACATGAATGTAATATACAATTTTTTAATTTTTAAACAACCTCACTTAACTCTATAAGTGATCTTTAACTAATCAAAACTTAATTTTCTATTATAAGATAATCAAAGTATAATTATTTAAAACTACCAAGGGCAGATATCAAATCCTTCCTCTCTTAAGTTCAAACTTCCTCGAAGTTCTTAAAAAATAATGTGGATAGACAACTTTTATTTTTTCCATACTTTTCAAGTGGTACAATTTTCACTAATTGATCCCATTGTACAAGAACTTGGTCAACTTGCCCATTTCAAAATTACTTTATTCTTTGGTTTAAGAAGCATTATGGTTCTAAAATGATGTCTTCATCCATTTTTACCTGTAAAATATTCCAGTTTAGAACATGTGAATAATCATATATACATTTTCTTAGGAACGATATTGAAAAATATTGTGAATACATATAAGCTAGGTGGTATAGATAGTCTATGAGCTATAGGTCCAATCCTCTCCAAGAATTCAAAAGTACCAAAAACTCGAGGGGTAAGCTTTGATCCTTTATTAAACTTGAGTTATATTTTATGTGGTGTCACTTTGATAAATAAATTATCTTCGATGACAAATTTCCTTTGAGCATTAGCATAACTTTTTTGTCTAGCCTATGCTTGCTTCAAACATTATTTGATTTTGATCACCTATTCCTCCATATCTTATAACATTTTAAGACTAATTATGACTCGATCCTCAAGTCGATCCCAACTCAAAGGAGTTCTACAAGGTCAATTCAAATATTATTTGATTTTGATCACCTATTCCTCCATCTCTTATAACATTTCAAGATTGATGATGACTTGATCCTCAAGTTGATCCCAACTCAAAGGAGTTCAACAAGGTCACTTCAAACATTGTTTGATTTTGATCACCTATTCCTCCATCTCTTATAACATTTCAGGATCAATGATGACTCGATCCTTAAGTCGATCCCAACTCAAAGGAGTTTTACAAGATCATATGGAACCATTTTTATTAAGCTATAGTAACTATTATTATATGCAAATTCTACCAAAGTCAAATATTTCTCCCATTGACTTTGTCGATCTATAACATGCATTCTTAGCATATCCTTTAACACCCTATTAACTCTTATCATTTGACCATTAGTCTCAGTGTGGTTTGCAAGCAATACTAAAATTCAATTGGGTGCTCAATGCATATTAAAAAGTCTACCAAAACCTACAAGTAAACAAAGATTCTCAATCAAATATATTTTTTTAGACCACTATGAAATCTCACAATCTGATCCACATATAACTGAGCTACATGCTTTGCTTCATAAATTCCGTGAACAAATACCTTATACTTTTATGATCTATTTTCAATTCAGATCTTTTTCCTAGTAAGTAGTCCCTCCACATTGCCAAAGCGGGAATTATAGAAGCCAATTCCAAATCATGCACCAGATTAATGATTTTGAATTTACAAGATTCATAAGCAATTAATTTTTCTTCTTGTATCAAAACATCATTTATCCCTTCAATAGAAGCATCAATGCATACTACATAAGATTTATTTGGATTAGGAATCACTAATATGGGACCACTTGTTAAGAGTCTTTTTAGTTATTGGAAAGTTGATTCTAATGATATTGTAAAGAATCATGTAGAGAGAGAGAGAGAGATATTGGTGAACTTATAAACCTATACCTATTGGCAAGAATATAGGTTGTTCTATTTTACTAAATAACTATGATTATATATATACAAGTTATAATTTCCTTTTAAAAAATAAAATATACTTCTTCCAAAATATTTTATATAAGTAAATACCATTTTTTTAGAGAAATATATTTGTTATTCTCAATTCATTATCATCCATTTTGAGAAAATATTCAAATGGAAGCACTTTCATGTATGTAAACATAAATATCATTTTTGATTTTAAATAGCAAATTGTATTTCATTGTCATTTGTATTATTTAAGAAAATTTGCAGAAGAGTAGCATTCTCACATATGAAATAATAGTTCGTATTATCTATATGAATATTTATAAAACCATATGTATATGCAAAATATATACAAGAAGAAAATTTCAAGTGAAATTTAAATTTTAATGATATTTATAGAAGTAATTCATTGTCAAGTATGGAACAGTGAATCTTCTATTGGATTTGCTTTCTTGCATAACTATGATTGGACAAACTCATTCCTAGTTTTCTTAGTGGGTAAACTCTTAAACAAGTCAAACTATACAAATTCAAATAAGACAATAGTACACTAAAACTTTGTGGGCCCTCAGATCCGAGCTTACAAGCAACACTAGTTGGACTTGGCTCATTTCCCAAAGAACTACAAAACCTAGAACTAACTTTTCAACTGGTAATGGTAACTAAACCTAAACCCATATTATTAAAACAATAAATAATTATAATAAATCTTCTATTGGAACAATCTCCAACTAGTTCAAATATCAAGGGTAAGGATCCCTTCCCACAAAGTTTCACATAACTAATGTAACAATTTACAATTCAATAATTCAAATTACAAATATTTCAAAGTTTCATGTAGAGAATGTAACAATATTCAATTCAATAATTTACAATACAAATATTTCAGACAATTGGACATTTATATTCTTCATATATTTCTAGTAAACGAAATTGATTAATTACATACCTGAATTTACAAAATATTAAAATTTACTGAATTGAAGACCTTCTTAGAGAATATGCTTTTTCTTCCTTCCTTGTGTTCATTCTTATTTTATCTCTTCCTCTAGTTAATTTTTATCTTCCTTTCATTAGTATCTGTGTTGATTTTTTTACATTTAGGCCTTTATGGTCTTTGGATCTTTTAATTATTATTATTTTAATTTATTTTATGATTATTATATGAAATCATTTTCACTATATTAAAAAAACACATACAATTAAAAATATTTAATGACACTTGTACTAGCCTATTAACTCAAATCCATGAATGCAATGTATATTTTTTTTAATTTTAAACAAACCCACTTAACTAATTACAAGTAATATTTAACTAATCAAAACTTAATTTCTTATTATAAGATAAGGAAAATATAAATGAGACACCATCACACATCTAAATTTATTGTCTCTTACCTTTAACATCCTATAATCATGACATAGTAATGCATCACATCATGCATAATTATAATCATCATCACATAACAACATAATAATCATCATCCATAATTATCGCTACGATAACATAGCCATTTCATTATAGTATCATCAAATCATAACTCAACTATAAATCTTGTCAACCATAAATATTAAATAAAAATAAAATAAATTCTAATTAGCATCGTTTACTCACAAAATTGAACACAAGCATAATAAGTCAACAAGAATCAATATATACATATACATTTTACATCTCAACAATGTCTATACATCATGCCTCATACATCATAATTATAATACTTATATAAAATATAGCCAAATGGGGTAGCATGGCTTAGCTCTAGAAGTCAATATTTGGGAGCCTCTACCTCCTCTTCGTAATGGTGGCATCATGAATGACCATTATGACTTTCAAGTGCTCATATGCATGTGTGTCCAAGTCCTCAATTGTATTTAGATAAGTTAAGGAAGTCATTGATCTATGAGCATGAAAATATGGTAGGTGGTATGGTAATGTGTCAACCATTTAACCTCTATCATAATGTCCTCCCATAGTTGTGTCACCTCAACCTAGACCCTCACTAGTTAAACAATATGCCTTTGTTGCATGGCTGCCATCTCATCTAGGAGTGTTTGTACCCTTACCTATCTCTACCACTTACCAAAGTTGTGGTCTTCACCATAATTATGTCTCACTCTACTATTAGACTCAAGGTGGACTACAACATTGAGGTCTACTACACCAAAAGCCCTAACGTTTGGGTATGCATTGCTATCTTTGTCTAGGATACATCACTCTTGATCATTAAGGCTACCACCATTGCTTAAAGGTTGGTTACCTATTAGACCATTCTGTATTTCTCTACCTCCATTGTTATTTGCCTTGACCTAATCGATATATCTTTTCTTTCAATAATCATTAGCACAACTCCCTGTTGGGTGAAATTTTTGTCCTATTACAAAATGAACATGCAACTGGAGTCTTATACCAGAAGACTCTTTCTTGCAAAGAAATATGTTATTTTTCTTTAATTTCTCCAAGCTTCTTGTGAACAGACCACTATATGCTTAAAACCAATTTTGACTTAATGCAAATAAATGAATGTATCCCAGAATAGCTCAGATCCTGCAAGTAACTGTTAACAAGGGGCCTTTGTTGATTCACAGCAAACTTTGTAACCCTAATTTGTTAAAGTAACCACTCATGTAACAAAAGAAAGAAAAATTCCTTTTATGTTCTGACATTAATGAAATTAACGTGCGGTCTATTTGAATGTTAGTTGGTTCATCTTATCTTTTGTTTAATTGTTCTGTTATTTTAACGTTAGCTTCTAAATGAGATTAAAAATATACCAAAAACTAAAATAGAAATGTTCTTATGAGAATCAGCTGGAAAACCAAAGAAGGACGTTAATCTGGTTAGCAATCTCCTCCCTGCAAAACCCCAAGTTATAAGATGAAGCTCTAAAACAACTTGACCTAACAGACCTGTAATAAACACAGTCAAATCAAATCAGATGCTAGACTCTAAGGAAATAAATAATTTGCATTGTTTTGTCATTCACCTATCGCAACCCACATTACGGTGTAAACGAATAGATACAAAACAAAATAATGCAAAGGAAAGATATACAAGAAAACAGTAGTCTTAGCCTTCAATCTCCTTTTGGTTTCACACACAAAAGTTACTCTCGCCAAATAACTCCTTTATTCAATAAAATAATGCTTTTCTGTTTACAATTTCCAGCCTCGTATCTATCTACATTTTTGCTATTTAAACTTTCTGTTGCTGCTCTCGGCTGCTCTATGACGCTTCGTTTCAGTTCCCAGGACGCTTCATTTCAGTTTCCCGCCTTTTGGTGTTTTTAACCCTTCGCTTGAATCTGCAACGCTTGATCTTCTCTAGCGGCCGATGATCGTCGATCTGAAGCGTTACTCTGATCGTCATGCCTTTCTGCCACATGTTCAGCGCTCTCTGCATGTTCAGTAACGGTCCCATGAAAATCATGACTAAAAATAACCCGCGGCCTTGCTCCTTCGCTTTCACAGCGAAAATGTGACATGTCGCGAAATCGTGACATGTCGCGATATCGCGACGCCTTTGTTCTCCGTACGCTCCGGCCGAAACCTGTCACAAAATCGTGACCATTTTCTCCTTCGGGCCCTCTCGCCGCAATCTGTCACGATTTCATGACGCATTTTGATCTCCATATGCTTCGGCCGCAACATGTCACGAGCGACCATTTTCTCTTTCGGGCCCTCCGCAACCTGTCGTGATTTCGCTACCATTTCTCTGTTTTGGGCATGGTCTTCATTTTTTGTCATGATTTCACGACGTCTTCTCTGTTTCGTACACTTTGCCAAAACCTGTCGCGATTTCGCTATCGTTTCTCTGCTTTGGGCATGGTCTTCACTTTCTGTCAAGATTTCGCGACGTCTTCTCTGTTTCGTACACTTTTTTGAAACCTGTCACGATTTCGCTACCATTTCTCTACTTCGAGCGTGGTCTTCACTTTCTGTCACGATTTCGCGACGTCTTCTCTGTTTCGTACACTTTGCCGAAACCTGTCGCGATTTCGCTACCGTTTCTCTGCTTCGGGCGTGGTCTTCACTTTCTGTCGCGATTTCGTGACGTCTTATCTATTCCGTACACTTCGTTGAAACCTATCGTGATTTCGCTACCGTTTCTCTGTTTTGGGCATGGTCTTCACTTTTTGTCCCGATTTCGCGACGTCTTCTCTGTTCCGTACACTTTGCCGAAACCTGTCACGATTTCGCTACCGTTTCTCTGCTTTGGGCGTGGTCTTCACTTTCTGTCGCAATTTCGTGACGTCTTCTCTGTTTCGTACACTTTGTTGAAACCTGTCGCGATTTCGCTATCGTTTCTCTGCTTGGGCATGGTCTTCATTTTTTGTCATGATTTCGCGACGTCTTTGCCTGGCTGGAATGCTTCGCCAAAAGTTGCACGAAATCGCTACCGTTTTGATACTTAAGCTTTTTTATCCACTTGCGCCGCAAAAACGTGACACGTCGCGATTTCGCGACGCCTTTCGAGCTATGCACCTCTATCCCAGTTTTGTCACGATTTCGCGACGCCTTTCGAGCTATGCACCTTTGTCTCAGTTTTTTCGTGATTTTGCGACCATTTTCTACCTTGTGCCTCTTGCCCGCTTTCAAGCCGTGAAAATCAAACACGTGGTGATTTCGCGACATTTTCACTCACCTGATGTCGTTGACCACGATTTTGTGACACGTCGTGATTTCGCTACAGTTTTTCATTTTGCCTTTCTCTCTCCTCTCTGGGCCGCGACGGAGCAACATGTCATGATTTCGCTACAATTTTTCATTCTCAGCAGCGACGGAGAGACATGTCGTGATATCGCGACACTTTTCTTTTTTCAGCGACGACGGAGCGACATGTCGCGATTTCGTGACACTTTCTACACTTGTGCATTTTGCCCCTTTTCTTCATTTTTAGCATCTGGGTCATTGAGATTTTCTCTGAAAACCTGCAAAAATGTGGGTCCCCAATTTTGGGGTGTGTTGTGGATTAGCCACAACAAATGGCGACTCTACTGTCAAATGCTCCAGAGCATTTTTGTGAGAACCCAACCTGAAATATACGAGCTTAGATACAGGCGTTAGCACATAAAAGATAAACAAATACCGATAGATTAGAAGTACATGAAACATCAGAATCATTAGTATTAGCTCGGTGTGTGCTATTTGTTTTCATTCCATATCGCTTGGACTTGATCAACATTCCATTGTCAGCTTTACATGCATGCATGTGTGAGATTGTAAATGATTTGTGAAACCTAATAAATATGCTTAGAGATTTAGCTTTTACAAATGCATAGACCTTCTAATATCATACACAAATATTCAAGATTATCAAACCCTCTTAGGATCAACCATGTGTATAATGAATTGTTTTATTAGATCCCAAAGTTGGTTATGAGTCACTACTATCTTAGACCCAGGTGCAAGTGAAAGTGAAATCAGAGCTTTGGGAAATCAGACTCCCAACTTAATGGAGATGAGAGTTTAACCCTATTCTTACTACTCTGATTTGGAATTCATTACCTCACTTTGAGCAAAATGATTTAACCAATTATGGAAGAAATGGTCATGCTAGTCTAACCCTTTGAACAGTCAATGGTCTTGTTTTTTAGACAAGACATGCTGTCATGCATGGGCATACCTAACCCCATAATCCATGACTTAACTTCATTTCTTTGGACCTTGGGGATGACTACCCATCCTTTGCAGAGGACAAGTAGTATGATCCTTTCAATCCAATATAAATATGAGATGGGAAAAAAGTTAATTTTACTTCTTGGATCTTGGGGATGACTACCCATCCTTGCTAGGGACCTGTAGTACGATCCTTCCAATCCAAGTCTTAGATGAAAATGAAGAATATTAATTTTATTACTTAGACCTTGGGGATGACTACCCATCCTTGCTAGGGACACGTAGTACGATCCTTTCAATCCAAGCTTTATCATGAAATGAGACATAGGAGCTTTGGGGAATCAGATTCTCAACCTAGGCGAGATGAGAATTATGCCCTATCCTTACTACTCCATGTAGGTCAAATCAAAGCTTTGGGGAGTTGGATCCTCAACCTAAGTTCGATGAGGACTTAACCCTATCCTTACTACTATGATTTTAGGCTTTAAGCTTAATGGAAGTGGTAAAAACCATTGTTTTAAGGATCATGTTGCATAATAGGATAGACATGAAATATTCCTTTCGCTTGACCCTTCTCCTCCAAGCAAGGTTTTGATCATTTTGCCCAAGATATTTTTTAATGTGTACAAAATGTGCTTGGTTCTAGATATCTTGGGGCTCAGTTTCCAACCTTAGGATTTTTTATTTATGTTATAGTATAACCCTAAGAGGATTTGACACACTTTAATGATTTGTATCTGAAATGCATATGCAACTAAGATGGCATGTATATGCAAAATGAGATGTAATATGAATGCATTGCCCTTTGAATTGCAGATGAAGCATTGCCATAATTTGTAAAACTGACTACTTCATGCATCACAAGCCTCAAACGATATCATTTAACAGTTTGTGTTATATGTGGAGCTTTTACAACATAATTCCAATGCTTCATATTCTCCCAATCTTAGGCATGTGTTACCATTTCAAACTTTTTTTTTTTGTAACAGACAATGAAAACATGTCAAATAAATACACCACCTAAACTTCCAACCCCCAAAATATCAAAAAGCAGCACAACAAGCCACAACTAATGCACACACAAAAGAAACAAAGCACAACATTAATACAAAACCCAAAAATGTCAAAAACACACAACTTAAATATCAAATCTGCACACACAAAAGAAACAAAGCACAGCATTAATACAAAACCCAAAAATGTCAAAAACACACAACTTAAATATCAAATCTGCACACACAAAAGAAACAAAGCATGGCCTAATTACATATAATACAAAACCCAACTGCTTCAAGCCTGGAAGTAGTGTTTCAAGTGCAACCCATTGACAGGTAATGCCAAATCCTTTCCATCCAAGGTTCTTAGTCTAAAACTATTTTCCCCTAGGACTTCTGAAACTTGGTACGGACCCAACCATAAGTAGTCAAACTTATCATGATCCCCTTTCTTCTCATGTCTTTTGTCCCATAACAGCACTAGATCTGATATTTTAAAAGCCTTGGCTCTAGAATTTTTGTCAAACCATATTTTTACTACATCTTGGTGTTTACTAAAATGAAGCATAGCCTCATCCCTTTTTTCATCCAGATGCATTAATTGTGTTAGTCTAGACTCAAGTTTATCATCAATTTCGCAATAATATTTCATGAAATGCAACGTTTGTAACCTGAGATTTGTAGGAAAAATGGGATCTTTTCCATAAGCCAGATGGTAAGGAGATGTTCCTATTGCTTCTTTGACTCTGATTCTGTCAGCCCAAAGAGCCAACTTAAGCTTGTTATGCCAGTCCCTCGGATTTCTTTCCAACAATTTTTTTATGACATTTAACAAATTCTTGTTAGATGATTCGGCCAATCCATTACCTTGCGGATAATAATTGGAAGAGAATTTTAAACTCACACCACTGTCAAATGCCCAATTAGCAAATTCCAAAGAAGAAAAATCTGAACCATTATCACTTACAATTGAGTTAGGCATCCCAAACCGAGTGACAATATTATCCTCTAGGAATTTAATAACAACCTTCGACGTAGCATTCTTTGTGGGGATAGCTTCAGTCCACCTTGTGCAATAATCCGTAGCTATCAGAATGTATTTGTGGGAATCGGATGAATTGGGACTGATAATCCCAACAAAATCCAGGCCCCATTGCGCAAAAGGTCTAGACTCAATTACGGATTGTAAAGGCATGGCAACACCCCTGTCTCTATTGGCTGCAGTTTGACATATATGACATGACCTCACATGAGTATGGGCATATTTGAACAATCGAGGCCAATAATAACCGGCTCTAAGGATTTGATGGGCCGTGGCATTGGCGGACCCATGTCCTATTCCATGTTTACCATGAAATTCCTCGAGAATCTGCACTGCCTCTTTTTGGTCAACACAACGAAGGTAAATACCTTCATGGTTTTTTTTGTATAACGTGTCGGATCTAATTAGGAAATTAGTAGACTTCAAGCGCAAGGCTCTTCGTTGAGTAGAATTCAAGTGCGGTGGACATTTACCATTTAGTAGAAAATACACCACATCTGTATACCACTCATCTTTGGTTATATCTGCGACTTCATAATGTTGACATGAAATTGTGAGATCCTTTTCTCGCTATTGCCTTCACCAACCCTTGTCCCCGCACTATCTTCATCGACTGAATCTCAAGATCAAACTCCTACAAAGTTGAAACCCACTTACCACATCTTTCACCTAATTCATTCTGTATGAACATGGCTTTGACTGCAGGATCCAGGACGATAGCAAAGACCCTACTGTGGACTATGTAATGCCTGAATTTTTTTACAGTCTTAACCGGAGCATACATTTGCTTGTCCAAGATGGAGTATCTCAGTTTCGCATCTTTGAGAGGACTACTCAGGAAGGCAATAGGATTTTCAATGTTGCCTTCACTCTTCTGAGTTAGAACACTCGCAAAGGAGTGATCTGAAGCAAATGTGTAGATATAGAAAGGCTTCGTATAATCGAGACTCACTAAAACCGGGGCTTTAGAAATCGCGTCCTTGATGTTTTTAAAAGCATCTCTATTTTCATCTGTCCACTTGATCTGGACCTCTTTCTTTAACATTTCGTTCAATGGCTTTGCTATTTTTGCAAAATCTGCAATAAAATTTTTGACAAAATTGATCTTCCCAAAAAACGATCTCAACCCCTTCTTGCTGTTGGGACAAGGAATCTACTGTATGGCCTCTATTCTCTTAGGGTCAATGGAAATTCCATCCTTAGATATTATATGTCCCAATAACTTCCCTTCTGTCACCCCAAAAATGCACTTCTTTGGGTTGAGAGAAATGCCATGTTCCCTGCATCTTTGAAAGACTTTCTTAAGATCCCTGACGTGGTTTTCCATGTTCTTAGAAAAGACAGGAATGTCATCTACATAGACGATGATGCACTTACCTATGAGTCCCTTAAAAGCAAAGTCCATAGCTCGTTGGAAGGTGGCACCTGCGTTCAATAGTCCGAAAGGCATTCTCCTGTATGCAAAGGTGCCCCACTTTGTGGTGAAAGCAGTTTTCATCCTATCACTAGGATGGATAAGGACCTGATTATATCCCGAATAACCATCCAAGAATGACATCATCTCCGACCCGTTTACCTTTTGGAGTATTTCATCAATGGTGGGCAACGGGTAGTTGTCCTTTTGTGAGGCTTTATTAAGATTTCTGAAATCGATACATAACCTTATTTCTCCATTCTTTTTCCTCACGGGGACCAGGTTAGCAACCCATGTGGAATGCCTAACAGGAAAGATGATCTTAGCTTCTAACAGTCGCTTCACCTCTTTCTCTATCAAGGGTTCTAATAATGGATTGACTCGCCTTTGTCTTTGCCTGAAGGGTTTGGAATCTGGCTTCAACGGAATCGTGTGCATTATGACATTCTGATCATAGGTTTTCAACTCCTTATAACTCCAAGCTATGCAGTCTATGTATTCCTTTAATGCATTGACTATGGAATCCTTCTCCTGCTTGGTACATGCTTTTGCTATAAATACTTCTCGAGGGTTTTCTGCACTTCCAATGTTAACCAAATCACAGGCTTCTCTGGGAGGTGGAACCTTTTTACCCTCTCTTGGTTGGTATCCGATATCGAAAGTTTTTTCTAATGAAGCCATCTCATCTGGCATCTTATTGCATTTTCCAATAGCTTTTTCTTCCAAATCTTCCTCCTCTAGATCCCTTTCATCTTCATCTATAACCTGCTTTTCAAATATACCATAATTAGTGACAAAGTGGAATATGTGCCTGTCACTATCAAACACTTGGAAATTCATGACATTATCTGGTATCGAGGGGCAAGGGACCAGTTCTATGGAGAATTTCTTGCATTTCTTATGGTCCACTGGTTTCAACATACTCGCAGCTACGGCTAGAGAATCTGCTAGACGATTGCCCTTTCTAGAGATCAAAGATATGTTAAAGGCGTCAAACTCATCCATTAAATCTCTAACCCTGGTTCTATAAAGTCTGAGCCGCTTATCTTTACACACATATTGTCCCTTCACTTGTTTTACCACCAGTTCCGAATCACCAAGGACCTTGATACACTTAACTTTCTTTCGAAGGGCCAATTGAAGTCCGAGAATCAAGGCCTCATATTCTGCCATGTTGTTGGTGGCAGGGAACTGCAGTCTATATGCAGCGAACATAGGCTCTTTATCCGAACATGACAATTCAACACCGGCTCCTGCTCCTTGTCTGGACCTGGATCCATCAAATCTTAAAGTCCAAATGTCCTGATGTCCTTCAGTAACGTTGCACCCAATATTTTCATTTTGGGAACTTTCAGGTGTTTCTATGTCCAAACAATATGCTCCCAACTCTGCCTCAATGTATTGGATCTCATTCGGTTTGTTATACTCAGTGATCATCTCCTTGAGCCTAGGCTCACTATCAATACGAATTTGGTTGGCCACTCCCCTCCATGGCAACCACATATGTGAAGAATCTGTCACAATGTAACCATTCAGGTTTTTACTCCAATCTCTTCCCAAAACCATGCCATATTTGATAGGAATGTCGAGCACCAATATGTCTATGTGATGTTGAACCCTGGGTTCTGAATTGACCTGAATGAGAACATCCCCCACTTCTCCCACTACCTCCATGGTTGATCTATCCAGCTGCACCACCCTGCTTCTAGAAGGTTTTGGTGTAAGTCCCAATTTTTTATAGATTTCTAGGGGCATGATGGTAGCCGAGGCCCCTGAATCTATTAAACAATTGTGCAGGTTTTTTCCTGCAATTCTAATGGTTATTAGAAAAGGAGGTATATCTCATTTTTCCTTTTGTAAAACCAATCGGGACTCAACACTTTTAGCTTCATGAACTTGGGCAGATGGATCTAAGCTTTTTGGTGGACTTACCTCTTGGCCTAATAATCGGGACATATCATACATTGAGACATTGGCCTTAGTTTTCTTCATGTCTTCCACCAAGTCATAAGTGGGATTTTCTGGATTTGACATATTTTGCACCATCTTAGACTTTTCCACTTTGGATGGAGGAGGGGGATTGACATCTCCTTTGAAATCAGGAGGGAGTAATTGGTTGCTTGGAGGAGTAGAGGAAGTTTTGGGCTCCTTAGAACTCCTAGTGTAATACTTGTGATTTCCTTTCCCAAAACATTTGTTGGCATGAACTTCCAATGTTTCTTCATCTTCGTTTCCAAAAAATTCCACATCCTCCTCTTCTTCACTTTCTTGGGAATGTATAACCTCATTCAATATAGACTCATGCTTCCCGTGGCCACAGTGCATACAATCGTTATCACAAGGTCCCGATTCTCCAAAATCTTTCGAGACATCTGCCTGATTGGCTACGGGATTGGGTACTCGCCCATTATTCGGCTGCGTGTTGTACGTTCCTTTTCCTCTATGGTTATGAGGTCGGTTATGACCCATGGCTTGGTCCACTTTTTTATTGACATTTCCCACCGTAACCAAAACTTTGGCCAAGGTTTCCTTCATGTTTTCTATGGCGGATTCGGACCCCTGTGGTTGAGGCACTGTAATTCCGGGTCCAGTTGTGTTTGCTGCATTAGCCACCTCTGGAATAGGTACAATGGCTTGGGTCTGGGTAGGTGGATTCCATCCTGGATTCACACTTTGAATAGCTTGGGTCTGGGCAGGAGGATTCCACCCTGGATTCACACTTTGAATGGGAGTGATTGTTGGATAGGTCATTGGGCTTGGCGTGCTAATCGGAGCAAACCCCGGCAAGGTCAACAAATTACTGCCCATGCCGAACCCAGGCAAACCCATCGGACTATTTTGAATTAATCCCTGCGTTTGCACGGAGGCATTCGGATAACTTGGAAATGGCGCCACTTGGGTGGGTGTTTGGAAATTGTTCATCATAGGAACCTCGTGGTGCCATTAACCGGTTCATCATGGCAAATTGACTATATGGGCCATATTGTCCCATCCCGATCAACTGAGACAATCCTGCTCCCGGCAAGTTCATCTGTTGCTCGAGAGTCATTGTCTCTGCATAGGCCAAAGGAAGCGTCGTAACCTGAGGATTCCTTCTAGTCAACAAAGACGTTAAAGGATCTAAGGCTCCGAAATATAATTGCAAAGCGACCGCAGGATCTACCGCAAAGTGACGAGTCAGATTCGTGTATAGTTTTTGGAACCTCTGGTTGAATGTTCGTATGGGTTCATTGGGTAATCTTTTGCATGATACGAACAAATTGTAGATTATGGAGGGATCCAATAACATTCTAAATTGGCTTATGAATGCGGTTTCTAATTGGGCCCATGAAGTGATGGACCCTGCTGGAAGATTTCGATACCATTCATTGGCCGTGGGGTCTAGACTAGCAGGGAAAACTCGGCAAGCAACATCCTCGTGAGTAACCCCTTGCCTAAACATGTAATCTTTGTAGATTTGGACATGATCTTCTACTATTGTGGGACCATCGTGAATGAATTTGGGTAATCCCCTTTCAATGTTTCTAGGCAAGTCATGGACTACCTCGGGAATATCTAAGGGGGAACTTTGGGCACCATACCAAAGGGTAGGTGGTTGTTGTTGTTGTTGTTGTTGTTGTTGGGCCATGTTATTTGAAGGTGTTAACCCTATGGGAACAATGGAAACGCTTGGAACTGTGGAGACAGATACAACTGGTGTTACTGTCGCACTTGAAATTAAGGGCTCAGGCCCGCTAGATGTACTTGAGTCTAAAGAAATCCCTAACTCAAGTATACTGGGTGGTATTTCTATCTCTAATGTTTTGTTTTTCGGCCTCCTAGCAATGGGAGAAAGGCTTTGGAAGATAGTTTCCCCTGTGGTTTTGGACCTAGTAGCAATGTACTCAGGTTGGGCCAGCTTGGAAACTCTAGAACTCAGAAGACTTCTCTCAACTTACTTGCAAAGTACAATATCTAAATGTTATACCTGCAAGCACAATAGGTGGAAACAAAACTACCCACATTAATTTTTAGAACAAATCATAATCACAAAGCAATAAAGAAGGCCCTCCTTCTAGCGCCAAAATGTTGAGTGAAATTTTTGTCCTATTACAAAATGAACACACAACTAGAGTCTTATACCAGAAGACTCTTTCTTGCAAAGAAATATGTTATTTTTCTTTAATTTCTCCAAGCTTCTTGTGAACAGACCACTATATGCTTAAAACCAATTTTGACTTAATGCAAATAAATGAATGTATCCCAGAATAGCTCAGATCCTGCAAGTAACTGTTAACAAGGGGCCTTTGTTGATTCACAGAAAACTTTGTAACCCTAATTTGTTAAAGTAACCACTCATGTAACAAAATACAAAAAAATTCCTTTTATGTTCTGACATTAATGAAATTAACGTGCGGTCTATTTGAATGTTAGTTGGTTCATCTTATCTTTTGTTTAATTGTTCTGTTATTTTAACGTTAGCTTCTAAATGAGATTAAAAATATACCAGAAACTAAAACAGAAATGTTCTTATGCGAATTAGCTAGAAAACCAAAGAAGGACGTTAATCTGGTTAGCAATCTCCTCCCTGCAAAACCCCAAGTTATGAGATGAAGCTCTAAAACAACCTGACCTAACAGACCTGTAATAAACACAGTCAAATCAAATCAGATGCTAGACTCTAAGGAAATAAATAATTTGCATTGTTTTGTCATTCACCTATCGCAACCCACATTACGGTGTAAACGAATAGATACAAAACAAAATAATGCAAAGGAAAGATATACAGGAAAACAGTAGTCTTAGCCTTCAATCTCCTTTTGGTTTCACACACAAAAGTTACTCTTGCCAAATAACTCCTTTATTCAATAAAATAATGCTTTTCTGTTTACAATTTCTAGCCCCTGTATCTATCTACATTTCTGCTATTTAAACTTTCTATTGCTACTCTCGGCTGCTCTATGACGCTTCATTTCAGTTCCCAGGACGCTTCGTTTTAGTTTCCCCGCCTTTTGGTGTTTTTAACCCTTCGCTTGAATCTGCAATGCTCGATCTTCTCTACGGCCAGTAATGTCGATCTGAAGCGTTACTTTGATCGTCATGCCTTTATGCAACATGTTCAGTGCTCTCTGCATGTTCAGCAATGATCCCATGAAAATCGTGACTAAAAATAACCCACGACCTTGCTCCTTCGCTTTCACAGCGAAAATGTGACATGTCGCGAAATCGTGACATGTCGCGATATCTCGATGCCTTTGTTCTCCGTACGCTTCGGTCGAAACCTGTCAAGAAATCGTGACCATTTTCTCCTTTGGGCCCTCTCACCGCAATTTTTCATGATTTTGCGACGCATTTTGATCTCCGTACGCTTCGGCCGCAACATGTCGCAATTTCGCGACCATTTTCTCTTTCAGACCATCTCTCCGCAACCTGTCGTGATTTCGCTATCGTTTCTCTATTTTGGGCATGGTCTTCATTTTCTGTCACGATTTCACGACGTCTTCTCTGTTTCGTACACTTTGCCAAAACCTGTCGCGATTTCGCTACCGTTTCTCTACTTTGGGCATGGTCTTCATTTTTTGTCACGATTTCGCGACGTCTTCTCTGTTCCGTACACTTTGCCGAAACCTGTCACGATTTTGCTACCGTTTCTCTGTTTTGGGCATGGTCTTCACTTTCTGTCATGATTTCACGACGTCTTCTCTGTTTTGTACACTTTGCCAAAACCTGTCATGATTTCTCTACCATTTCTCTTTTTGGGCATGGTCTTCATTTTCTGTCATGATTTCACGATGTCTTCTCTGTTCCATACACTTTGCCGAAACCTATCCCAATTTCGCTATCGTTTCTCTACTTCGGGTGTGGTCTTCACTTTCTGTCATGATTTCACGTCTTCTCTATTCCGTACACTTTGCCGAAACCTTTCGCGATTTTGCTACCGTTTCTCTGCTTCAGGCGTGGTCTTCACTTTCTGTCACGATTTCGCGACGTCTTCTCTGTTCCGTACACTTTGTCGAAACCTGTCACGATTTCGCTACCGTTTCTCTACTTTGGGCATGGTCTTCACTTTTTGTCGCAATTTCACGATGTCTTTGCCTGGCTGGAACGCTTCGCCAAAAGTTGCACGAAATCGCTACCGTTTTGATACTTAAGCTTTTTTATCCACTTGCACCGCGAAAACGCGACACGTCGCGATTTCACGACGCCTTTCGAGCTATGCACCTCTATCCCAATTTTGTCATGATTTCATGACACCTTTCGAGCTATGCACCTTTGTCTCAGCTTTGTCACGATTTCGCGACCATTTTCTACCTTGTGCCTCTTGCCCGCTTTCAAGCCGCGAAAATCAAACACGTCGTGATTTCGCGACGTTTTCGCCCACCTGCTGCCGTTGACCACGTTGACCGCGATTTTGCGACACGTCGTGATTTCGCTACAGTTTTTCATTCTACCTTTCTCTCTCCTCTCTGGGCCGTGATGGAGCAACATGTCGCGATTTTGCTACAATTTTTCATTCTCAGCAACGACGGAGTGACATGTCGTGATTTCGTGACATGTCGCGATTTCGCGACACTTTCTACACTTGTGCATTTTGCCCCTTTTCTTCATTTTTAGCATTTGGGTCACTGAGATTTTCTCTGAAAACCTGCAAAAAGGTGGGTCCCCAATTTTGGGGTGTGTTGTGGATTAGCCACAACACTCCCCTTCCCTGACATGGTCATTGCAACACCTCTTCTTTATAGCTCCTAAATCTATTTCCATTGCCTTACCATTGGTGGTACTTAGCACTATGTCCACCATGTCCTTTTTCTTGAACTCATCCTCTAAGCTACAATAAGCCTCACCACTATGATATCTAAGGTCTAAACCCATGGTACCATCCCCAATAGTTATCACTGACACTTGGACCATTTGTACCAAAGTTAGAAATAGCAAAATTGCCCACATCTAGCTTTGGGTAGGAATTCAAATTCAATAGTTCCTTGAACCCCCTCTCTCAAGTCACCTACCGATATCAAATGGGTCAAGAGAGATACCTAATTATAGATGAAATTGGTGTGCCATATACTCATAATTAAGAAGAACTTTGTCAAATAGCCAACTCTACAACCTCACTCATACCAACTAGTAAGCGACTTCCACCCAATCTAGAAGTCCCTTAAAAGGATGCTATAAAAAGTCTTAATAGTGAATATCATTAATAAGATATTGTGATCTCTTTAAATTCACCTAGTAAGGGAAAATCTGACCAACCTTAAAATGTGGGTCCACCTATGGTCTTATGGAACATCTTGATCATCAATATGTCTAGGTAACTTGATAAGCCATGTTACTCTGATGTGCTCCCTTCCTAGGCCTGAAGGAGCACATAGCAGGTAATTCTCTTGCCACCCTTATAGGCAACATGATGCAAGGAGTGGTAGAGGTAAGCCAATATCAGTGGACCCCAAGCTAAAAATTATCTGATGCTTGAACTAATCTTCAATTATCTCCCTCAAAACCCAATGGAAGATATTACTACTAGTATAGGTAGGGAGATACTTAAAATGAGCTATATTAGAAAATTTTTCTATCAACCCAAGCAACCCTTAGTATAAGTGGTATTAATATTCATGTCAAAATGTACTATGTAGAACCATAAGTCATTGGTCATCCATGGAAGGTATTTCCAACATGAGTGTTTAACACATATTAGGGCACCTTGAATGGGTAGGATCCTCCACACATCCTCTAGAGTGACAACCATTTTATCACATGGCAACTAGAAGGTGTTTATATTTTATTATCATCACTCTACTAACACCATCAATAACTGTTGACAAAAATTCACCTTTAGCATAAGAGCCACATGATATATCCTCAATATCGATAGGTGAATATAACCCTCTAGTATCAAGAGCATAAGAATCATCTCCAAGGTATAGGGATAATTCTCAAGATAATCTAGAACTTGTAGCCTTATCCGTATAAGTGATAAGCCAATATCCATTAGCTTATCCTATAAAATTCATCTTAAAACCTTACAAATTAACCTAAAACTTAAGTTTAGAAAAAGCACCACACCATTATAAAAATTCCATGATTTATAGTAGTACTACACTTGCATAAAACTACCATTAGTGCAATAGTGCCATAATGACACAATAACACTACACAATAGTGCTATCAATTTTAAAAGCACTACACAATAGTGCTAGTGCATGAAAAATAACCATTTTCTATTTGGATCAAATTTTGGACAAATAAAAAAAACTAATAAAGTGTTCTAGTCCTTACCTAAGGTTGGTATTTTCTCAGAACTACCAATGGTTGGACCGCATTGCTATGGTACACTTGTATCACTTGTTGAGACATAAAAATGGGGTTCATTTCATACATCTAGAGATCTCCTATTACAATTGTAAATGGTAAAATTTATTTTGTTTTTACCCCACTACCCATTTTACCTACCCCTTCTATCAATTTATTCTACCATAATTACTCCTCATCAATTTGTTCATATGTATGATAGTCAAATTTTCTTGCTCAAATTGAAATTATTTTCAAAAACTCAAGGGGAAACACATGAATATGAAAATTTTTAATGCTATCATAAAGATAAATTTTGTATTAAACACAAACAATTTTTAAAAGTATTCAATCATATTGAATCATAAATCTAACTCATCATGCAAATTGGGGCATACAAGCTAGTTTTTGATACACTCATCAAAGGACAATTGTAAATACCTAATTTTGAGGAGTCAATCAACAACACAATCAAAGTAATATCTACAACAAAAATATCAAAGATCATAAGTGAATGACCAAGTCCAAAATGATCAAAGATCCATCTAAATATCCCACATCCAAATCTCTATCTAAGAAACAATAGCACCATAGTGATTTTGTATTATAGAATAATACAAATGTTCTAAATTCAAACATGATATTTTTTGTCCAGCTAGCCTACCAATGGTCATCTTTCACATTAGTGCTGGTGAATGTTAGTGTTATAGCACTTCTAACAACAAATGTTATTACCTAATTATGAATGGCAAACAAGAGTAGTTAGCTAATTTTTTAGCATAATTTTTTGTCTCCTCTACCAAGCATGAATCTAATGTAATATCCCTTGAATATCAATTATATACTTTAAATGAAAATAAAATCTATGCATTATCTATCATATCTTCCAAACTACTCATTCAATACAATCTAACTCTTAATCAAGAACTTACAACTACCAATGCAAATTCAGTTGAACTATCAATCACATCCCACTCAACCACATCTCTCATGGATAGTTCTACATCTCATAATATTTTCAAAACTTATCATCCAATATATATTTTAACTATGCATCTTCTAAGACAACAACCATACATCTGTAAAACTAATCCTCAAGGTATGCAAATTATTTTGATAACATGAATTTAACACAAATATTTTGAGAAGAATTATTTTTAATTGGTTATATATGATTGAAATAGGCCTCATTCGTATTAAATTGTGATTATATATTATTTTTGATAAGTAACAATGTATTTACAGCAGGTTTTTTTTGAAGGATCCCAAAACCTTAATTACATAGGCAGCCATGGCTGAATTTGTGATTAAAAATCGGGGCTGCGCCCATGGGCAACGAACTGGGCCCAGGGCCCTGGAGCCTACAAAAAATATAGACCAACTATGACCAGCAAAACAAAATTTGGCCTGAGGCCACCAAAACATGAAAAAACCACAAAACAGCAAAGCCAATAACACAAAAAATTGTTCGTCGTCGCTCCGAGTAACCCTGCAGCCGGGCCTAGCCTGGAAGGGGCCTGACCTGACAGATCAGCTCCTCTCCCTATCAGGGCCATCGCCCAACCTATAGTAAAGTTTGACCAGGGCATTTGCCACTGAGGAATTCGCTTTGGCAGAAGCAGTCAGGGAGCCAATCGTAATGTCGAGGAGGGCTCTGGTCGCCAAGTTCTACATCTTGCTATCAGAGTCAGAGCTAACTTTAGTGGCCTCTGGGACTTCCACCTTGGCCTTCTTGGAGCTACCAATAGCCCTACTGCTACTTGGTGCTAGGCATTTATAGATTGAGCTTGCGCTAGGAGTCAAAGCCCCGCCTGGGACCTGAGCCAGGGTTCTGCACTGTCAGGTAGGTCTGCACCGTTTTTGGGAAGGGGAGGCTTCGGAGGAGGGGGTATCCTTGGATTTGGATGTAGAGGGGAGAGTCCCTTGACTATTGGGGGGTGAGACAACATAACTTTGGGGTCCCAAATTAGGGCGGGCTAAGTGCCTGGGCCCTCATCAGTGCTAGACTTGTCTTGAGATACTATCTGGACCAGAGCTTTAGGGAAGTTCGTGGTCCAGGTAGTGAAATCTTCAGCTGTAGTGGCTTGGTTGACCATGAAATCGGTTGCCCTATTGCCTTCTATGTACACATGCCAAAATTCATGGTAAGGGAGTCCTTGGAGGATGGTGAGAACTTCTCGAATGGAGTTGTGAATGTGCCAAGAGCTATTTCTTGGGCTACGGGCGGCTTTGATTATGACTTGGGAATCACCCTCGATGATGACTTTTGAGGATGACTCCTTGAGTGCTTTCAACCCGCTAAGGAAATTTGCTGCTTCAATGAAGTTGTTGGTCTGGATTCCAAGCGGAGCGACGTACGCCAGGATCAGGGCCCCGAGACTATCGCGGATGACCCCGCCTACACCAAAGGGCCCAGGATTGCCTTTAGAAGCTCCATCAAAGTTAAGTTTGACCCATTTAGGAAGGGGGGTAGTCCACCTTATCCCATAACGATGGGAGGGGGCAGAGGGGGACCAGTGTGGAAGCTGGACTCTAAGGGAGGATAGGATGGTGGACTCGCCTAGCTACTGGGGTGCCTCGGTCAGAGGGATGGAGTGGGAGTTCTCAAGGGTGAAGGGAACTGCCTTGGTCACTACCCACTGGGGGGAGCGGGCTAGGGAGGAGAAGGCTCTACTATTGTGCTCAAGCCAGAGCTACCAAAGCAAGTGAGGAAGGCAGGAACCCCAAAGGAAGTGGATGAAGGGGTGGGCGAAGGGATTAGGCCACTGAGATAGGAGGTCAGATATGGAATTGGGAGCCACCCATTGAATAGAAAATTGGTAAAGGATGAGGCCTAGGACTTCAAAAGAGAAGGGGCATCTGAGAAAGAGGTGATTAGTGGACTCCCAGGCAGCACAAAAAAGGAAGCATATGTTCGAGATCTAGAAGGCCCTCCTGATCAGGTTCTCGATGGTCAGGATCTTGTTTTGGATGGCTGCCCAGACGAAGTGGCTGATTTTGGGGATTAGCTTCTTGGCCCACACCTGATGGGCTGGGAATGGGGCCTCATCAGGGACTCTTTGGATGTTGTAGGCAGATTTAACAAAAAATATGCCACTGGGAGTGCTGTGCCAAACACATCTATCGTTCCCTCTGAAATATGGGATAATTATCACCTTAAGGAGGCGCTAGAGCCTGGAAGCTTGGGTCGGGTGCCTGGGATTCAGGATGGGTTTCCACGTTACCCGTCCCTGGTTCTGGGAGATATATGCTGACACTTTGGGCCCTCTATCCACCAGGCTCGATTTGAGGACGAGGAGATCGTTGTTAATAGTCAGGGCCTCATCTTGAATCCACCTGTCTTCCTAGAAGTCAATCTTGGTTCCATCCCCAAGGATCCATCTGGTCCCTTTTCGAATGATGTCTTTGGTGGAAATCAAGGATTTCCAAAAGGCTGATCCATCTCTGGGTTGGGACTCACTGAGAAAGGGGTGGAGGTGGCAGTATTTCTTGAGCACGATACTGACCCACTCGTCAAGGGTGTTGGTGAACACCTTCCAAGCGTGCTTGGACATGAGGGTCTTGTTCATGAGGGTCACCTGCCTGAGCCTGATCCCTCACTCACCTTTAGGATAGCAGACCAGGGGCCAAGAAACTAGGGGAATCCTCTTCTTATCTTTGCTGCTCGACCATAGAAAGCATTTTTGGATTTGTTCGATGTGAGCTACAATAGATGCCGGGATCCTGAAGACCAACATGAAATATATCAAAATTCTTTGAAGGACTACCGATAGGAGGGTGGATCTGCTAGCCTAAGAGAGGAGGTGGCATTTCCATGGGGCCAGCTTCCTCTGGATTTGATCCATCATCCTACTCCACAGGGCCTTGGAGGACGCACCTATAAATAGGGGAAGCCCGAGGTAAGAGGAGGGAAGGGAATCAGGGGTACAACCCAGAATTTGCCCAATTCTGATTTGCCTAGCCAAGGGGTGTGGATGAAGAAGATTTTGCTTTTTCAGAGGTTAATTTTCTACCCGACCACCTCCTCATACAGGGTCAAGATGTGCTTGAGGGCCTTGGCTTGAGGGATCAAAGCTAAAGTGGCAAGGATGGTATCATCCATGAATTCCTGATGGGACACAGGGGGTATGCCCAACACAGGCCTGATGCTCGAAATGAGTTTGTGGAAAACTGCACACAAGATGGTTCATCCCAAGGCCTCGACCAAGATGATGAAGAGGATCGAGGATATGGGGTCGCCTTGGCGAAGGCCTTTGGAACTGGGGAATAACCCAGCAAGGGATCCATTGATGAGGATAGAGAACCAAGGGGAGGACACACAGTTGCTGATGAGCCTGACCGAGGAGGGGTGGAACCTGAACTTGAGAAGGACCTTGGAAAGGAACTCCCAGTCAATTCTGTGAAAGGCCTTGTTCATGTCCAGCTTGAGTAGAAATGAGGCCTTTTTGGAAAGGAATGTTGAGTGAATGGCCTCATGCATAATGATAACTTTGTCTGTGATTAGTCTGCCTTTGACCAAGCTCCCCTGGAAGGGGGCAAAGATCAGGGGAAGGATATCCTTAATGCGGGAGGCCATGGATTTGGTCAGGATTTTGTATAAGACATTGCACAGGCTGATGGGGCAAAAATTAGAGAGGGATCTGGCTACCTGAGACTTAGGGATCAGGGCAATGAAGGTGGATTTTATACCTCTGGGGATGGAGCTGGTAGTTTGGAGGTCTCGGATGGTTGTGCACACTTCTTGACCAATGATGTACCAGAAGGATTGGAATAAATAGGGGGGAACCCATCCGGGACTGGGGCTGCCTCAGCCTTCATGGAAAATGTGGTAGCATGGATTTTAGAATCAGATAGGGGCTACAGGAGCATCTCGTTTACCATGGCCGAAACTAAAGTTGGGATGTGTTCCAGCAGGGAGTATGTCACTTCTAGGTACATGGGAGGACTGTCACCAAGGAGCTCATAGAAGAAGTTGGTGGCTTCATTTCAAATGTCCTCTTCATCCTTGATAATTCTACCATCACTGCTCACCAACTCAACAATTTTGTTAGAGCCCCTATTTCTGAGAGTCGACGTGTGGAAGAACTTAGTATTATCATCACCATCTTGGAGCCATAGGGCTCTTGAATTCTATCTCCAAAATATTTCTTCCCTGGCCAGGATGTTATGGTACTTGCTGAGGGCTAAGCATTCCTCTTCCCTGATCCTCGAGTCTTGGCAGCCCACCTGGACCCTGAGCTCGAGGTCTTCGAGGTTTTTCTTAACTACTGCTTTATTTTTGAAGATGTCACAAAAAACCTCTCTATTCCATACCTTGAGTTGCTCTTTGAGGCATCTCAGTTTGTGGTAGACTTGCTCAGCGGGGCACCCAGGAATTGGGGGAGCCCACTAGCAGCCAACCTGGGCCCTGAAATTGGGATGATGCAGCCACATGGACTCAAATCGGAAGGGTCACTTGGGGGAGGAGCGATGGTTAGTTTCGAGGAGGAGGAGGCTATGGTCAGACGCAATTTTAGGGAGGGCCAGCAAGGTTGCATCAGCAAATAGGGGAATGGCTTCCTTAGACATGAACACTCTATCCAACCTGACTTGGATATGGCTTACTCCTACTCTTCTATTTGACCAGGTGAACCTGGCTCCTTTCAGGCTGACGTCCATGAGCTTGTTGAGGTCGATGAAGGCTTCAAAGTCCTCCATGCTTTTGCCCAGAGCCGTTGAGCCCCAAATTTTGTTAGAAATGAAAAGGGGACTATTGAAGTCCCCTACCAGGATCTAGGGAAGGGGGGGAAAGGCTTCTCTCATCGAACTGATTTCCTTCCATAAGGTAGCTTTCTCAATCGGGTTGTTGGGAGCGTAGACGTTAGACAGGATCCACAAAAATCTTGAATTCACACAATAGACCAGAATGTTGATTATTTTGGGAGAAGAAGATATGAGCCTCCCCTTGTAATACCAGGGATTCCACATACATAGTAGGCACCCGAATATGCCAGCTGTAGGGGTAGACAAGGACTCGTAGTTGCACCAAGTAGCTTGGGTGACCCTCTGGGTAGCTGCTTCATCTATTTTGGTCTCCTAGAGGAGGAGGAAGGACGGGCGGTGATCCTTGTAGAGTTGTTTAAGGATCCTTTTCTTGGGGGAACCATTGAGCCCCCTAACATTCCAGGTGATGAGCTTCATTTGACACCCTTGTGGGGTCGCTTGCCCCCTTCCCGAGCTAAGCGGGGGGTTTGGGTTGAAGGGCGTATGTTTTGGAGAGGCTCACAGTAATGTCAAAGAGGGTTTCTTGGGAGCCATTGGCTATGTAATCTTCAGTGATCCTTGTTCACTGGTCGCCCAAGGTGGACCGGCATCTCTTGAGTTTACTGCCAAAGTCTGTGGTGAAAGTCCTACTTCGGGTCATCTTGGGGCTGATTTCATCGGGTCTAGATGGAGAACTACCCTCAACCTCTTCGTCAGACCTCTTAGAACTTCATTCTAATGGGGGGAGGCCAGCAAAGACCATCGAGAGAGGTGAGAGGGGGTCAAGGGGCGGATAGCGGGGGTGGGGAGGTGAGGAGGAAACCTTGACAGAGGAAGACGAGAAGGTGGGAGCCAGTGGGGAAGAGAGCCTAGGTGGCTCATAGGGCTGGGATGGGGTACAAACAGGGGCCTACAGGGAGGGATTTCCATTGGCAACGGGGGAAAACCTGGGATCGGGGCCTCGAAAGAAGACCTAAGGAAGGGTGCATGGGAAGGAGAAACCTAGGAAAGACCATCCTTCAGGCCAAGGCCCGCTTGGGATTCCTTTGGGACAGACGGGGGAGCCTCCTTGGTGGTCCAAGCCTAGGATCTGTGACCATCACGAAGGGGTCCTCGGGAGGGAGCCCGTTTTGGTTAGGAAGGGAGTTTTGGGAGAGGTCCCTCAGCCTTATTAGAATAGGGCATTGATGGGGGAGGTTTCCCTAAGTGCAGCAAAGAGGGAAGAAGGCAGGCTTGTTTTTGTAGATCAGAGTTTGGCACCAAAAGAAGGACCCAGAGGAGATGGTCACAGAAGAGGGGAGTTTAGATTCTAGATTTGCATTAATGCAAAATCTAGCATGGACCAATCGAGAGCCTGCCTTGGTAGTGGAGTCGAAGGCCACCAGCTCCTTGATCGACTGGGCAATAAGCCTAAGGACATCTTCATGCCACAAGTGGAAGGGAAGCTCCGGGAGTCGAACCCAGATTGAGGTAAAGTTGATGCTTTGGGTGCTAGGGTGGAAGTCAGCTCCATATCACCTGAGGAAGAGGCTTTTGCATCCCAGAAACTAGGGTCCGCCCGACAAGATCTTTTCAATGTCATCACTGTTATTTAGTTTGATGATGAAGAATCCCTTGGTAAGGGCCATTAGCTAAATATGTCCAAAAACTTTCCATTTGGAAGTCGCCCATCTGCAGACGGTCTCCATGTCCGATCGCCCTCCCAAGAACTTCCCAACCAGGGACACAGAGGATCCAATGACAAAGGAGGAGTAGACCTCCTCTTGGATAGAAATGTGGGTGCCCTCAAGTGAAATCCCTAAACCCAGGGCCTGAGGCTAGGCCCTGGTACCAACCAGGATCTGTTGATAGGAGGGTTTGGGCCTGCCCGGGGCAAAACCCTACCTAGGATTTGGAGGCTTTTTCCCTAGGCCTATGCTTGCATCAAGGCAGGGAAGAGGACCTGGGCCCAAGATGTCATCCCCACACTAGCCACCATTCTACTTAGCCTCTGAGCCCTCCTCTGGTCCTGTTGAGGGCCTTGCGAGCCTGGGTTTGGGACTCAATGTGCCCAACCCCGATCTCAATCCAGCGCCTACCCTAGAACTTACGCCAGCATCTGAACCTGTTCCTAGTCCCGCTTCCACTCCCTCTCCTGTTCCTGCCCTAGCTCCTGCCATAGTTCCACAAAGATTCCAATCGTGATTATATTTTTATTAGTGTGAAAAGAAGGGGTTTTTGAAAGGGCCCAAACTCATTTTTACAATACCACTTCTCTACATTATATCAAACAATGAGAAATTAGAAAAAACAAAAAGGAACTAAGACATAAACAATATGCAATTACAAGTTGTAAGCTTATTGTAGTGGTAAGGGATTTGAACTCTCTTTGGGAGGTCCTAGGTTTAAACCGCACTCAATATGAAGGGACTAACCCCTCATAAAAACCTATGTAAACTCCTTGAAAAAACAATCTACAATTACAAGAGTAGTATTAGAACAAGACAGGAAGTCACATAGACCCCTTTAGGAAAAAAAATAGAAATGCTTCACTTCCTATGATTACAAGAGGTGAATAAATATTGCAACCACTAATTAATAATCTAACCATAATTTTATCTATCATAATATTTTAACTCCCTCCCAACTATACTTCTCAATCCACTAGGGAAATCATCCCTCTATAGAATTGGTTCAGGACCATCTACACCTTTATTGACAAACTAATCCACCACTTGATTGTCCTCTCGATAGATATGCACTATATTAACCTCCAAGTTTTCAATAATCTCTCTTGCATCTGATATAATATCTAATATGTTTCAACTAGCTTCATTATTACCCCTTAAGCAATTAATAACGTTTAAAGAGTCACCTTCAATAATGTCACTCTTTATATTTAGCTACTTCATTAAGCTCATGCATGTGAACATGGCCTTTATTTCTACCATATGGTTGGATTGAATTCCATAAGATTTTACAAATGTTGTGATGATCTTCCTACCATGGATTCCCTTAGATACTCCATCAAATTTCACTTAATCCAATTGAATTAAGGTGGTTTCTAGACCGTATTCCATCTAGCCAATATTTTGGTATCAATATCATAACTTTGGTTTGCAATAAAACCTCATTTAAAAGTAATTTTGGATTCCACTACCTTTCCTCCATTATTATGATGAGGTGTAATAGAGAGATTATCATTAACTACAACCAAATTTCTGTTGAAGGTTGAGATTTCATTCCTATATATTTATATAAATATTTTGTTATTCCTTTTCTTTTGAATGCCCCAAAAAAACTAAGATAGGGCTAGCTTCCAATCTTGGGATAACCCATTATTCTAATAAATCTGTAACATCCTTTGGCTTCATCCATTGAATTTCAAATTCCTTTGTCATCAATTCAAAAACCATTGAAGATAAGGAACACTCCATAAACATATGCTTTATTGATTCTTCACTTTTAAGACGCAACACACATCTATTGGCAAGAGAAAATCCCCTTCTCATTAAATTATCCAGTGTTAAAATCTTATTTTTTACAACTAGCCATAGGAAGAAGGCAATATTTGGAATTAAAAACTTGCTCTAAATATTATTTGCATCAAAGCTACTTAGGGAGGGAGAGATCTAGGATTCATATCCTGATTTAACTGAATAGCTACTAGAGGGATTGGGAGCCCAAATAATAGTATCTCTATCCTTATTTTGGCTTAAATAATATCCTTGTAGCAATTAATTTATCTTAATAATTGCTTGTTGAATTTCCCTTGAACTAAAATACCTATTCATATTTTTCCATTGCTTGCCATTAATTCCTCTATTTATAAAATCTTTGACTTTTGTTCTAAAGGGTTTCTAGCAAGATTCAACTCATCAATTAGTCCTAAAGGAGTATTCACGAGCCACGAGTATTCATAGAAATCAATATGGGGGCCATCTCAAACCTTCCACCAAATTCCTTTCCAAAGAAGTGGTCTCATCTTAACCAAATTATTCCAAAGAGAGGAACCTGGAGGAGGGTTTGCACATCTTAGAAAATAGTTATTATTCTCTAGATATTTAGCTTTGATTTGTTGGATTTTAAGCCAAATTATGTTAGGTCCCAATAAATTTGATCAAAAGTAGATTTAAATATAAGTTGACTAATATAAATAATTATAACATTCAAAATAATATCAAATATGAACATAAAATGAGCTTCAATATTTATGCTTGAATTTTTTCATATTTCTAGATGATCTTCTCTGAATCTGTCTCCATAATATATACATAGAAAGGTGACTCTTCAATACTTGACTATTGCAATCCTCACATATCTAGGAGTTGCAACCTTTCATATTCTTTATATAAGACAAGTCTCACATGTCCTTTGGATTCTCATCTTGCCACTTGTATAAAATACTCTTAACTCTCTAATTACTTTCACACTTAACTTTATGAAACTTGCACACTTCTACATGACACTTATACTCCTATACACACTCCTAATACATGACACTTGTGCACATCCTCACATTACATATTTACACACATAATTACATGATAGTTGTGCACTTTCTCTCACTACACACTTGCACTCTTGCATACATGACACTTGTGAGGGTCAAGGATAATTTATAATCCCTTGTAAGGTCTTATACTTGGAATTACTTAGGACATATCCTCATCAAAAAAAACAATTAAGAGAATTATTGGATGAGATAAAGATACCCAAACCAAGGATTTCCAATATTATGCCTACCATTCTAGGGTCTTATAAAGTGCAATATATTCAATCCCATAGAGAAAATATTTGCATTGATGCACGTACCAACCCTAATTTGGTTATAAATTTTCCCTTGAAAATATTATTATTGCTAATTATTTGGCAATGGCTAATGATCTACCATTGATGATAATAATTATTCACAATAATATGGTAGTCTATAGGGTTTTGGTCAATGATGGGAGTCGTACATCACCATTGTCCTTAATAGATAAATTTAAGATCCTTAGAGAAAGTATCCTCTCTATTAGAAGTTTTTTTATGCTTATAATGGTAAGCCACAAGATCCTATGGTTGCATTTGGTTGCCAATTTTAGTTGGGCCTAAATAATTAGGAGTGAATTTTATGGTGTTCAATTTTTAGACCAACTATAACATGTTATTAGGTAGACCTTGGACTAGTAAGATGAGAGCCATAACTTCCTCTACTTGTCAAGTGGTTAAGTATGTTGATGATGATAAAATATCCACTATAAAGGGGGACTTAGACCCTTGGGGTTATCACCCTCTAAACAATGAAATTTGTTTTATTATTTATATGGATGTGACATAAAAAAATCTAATTTACATGCACAAGCCTTAGTGGAATTCTATAAATATAAGGGCATCCTAATTTTTGTTTAAAATACCCTCAAGATATGTATGGTATAGAGGATGATCAACTCGATATAGATGTTATAAATCCCCTTCCTCAGGTATTATTTGACAAATTAGCAACAATGTTAAAACCCAAATAAAGATAAGATCCTATTCTTTTCTATCAAAGGTTGGCCAAATTACATAAAGCCCATGAGAATGTTGCCAAATTTAAACAAGTAATATTTTGTGTAGATAATGACAATATGGGAAGTGAAACTAATAGTGATGTATAAAATGAATGTAATCAAGCCTTTAACATTAAATATAATAATTCTTCTTTTACTACTACTATTTTTGAGGTTGGTGTTAGGCATTACGAGGTGGTTTCAATGAAATTTTCTATTTTAGATGATGATGATAATTATTTTGGTATAAATATCTATGAAATTGATAACAATAATTTTTTTATCTATTTCATGCTTAGGAATGGTATACATAATCAATATAAAGCTTAATATGGTGATCTTGACTCCTAATTTTTGGGAAATAGTAACAACCCAATGGAAGGATGAAAAATGTCTTTGACCTTTGGGTGGACCATTTCTCTTTCCTTACCTCAACACATACATGGTATATTTACACACTTAAAAATAGGATATAGTATATGAGAACACTTGCGAGTAAATTTATCAATGGGTTATACAAAAATATATATGTTATCACTTTTACATGAAACAATAAAAATAACACAACAAAAATAACTTGCTAACTAGTGATAATAAGCAATAAATCAGATTTATATTTCAAATAAAAGCTGAAATAATATTGTGGAGAAATAAAGATAAATTGCACTAAACATAATTATGAGTAAAATGAGACAAAATATGGTTATGTCAAAAATTTCCATGCATTAGTAGGATCACCACGACTTATGAGAGAGCACATAATCCTACTTGCAAGAAAACGTAATAAAAGCTCTGTAGAGAAAATAATGAAAAATATTAACACTTTTTGGGACTGCCAAAATTAGGACAGATGAGGCATATCCTTGATCGGATAGTTAGTCCTTAATTTTCTTTATGGTGATTTTGAAAATGAATAAAAATGATCGAATCCAAAAGCATGTAGGCTATGAATGAAATAAGACTAAACAATGCTAATATATTATAACAACTTAATATACATAGATAAGAATATTACCAATAAAATAAAAGAGTCATTAGTTGCTAATAATACTTCCTAGAAAGAGCTTGATAGTCTTTTATTAGTGTGAGCATTAGTTGACCAACCTTCATTCGTTAATTCAATTATTGATTTGGTGATTTGCTCATTTACCTACTCTTTCTCTCAAGGGATATTTATAGACAAGATTTCAAACTTCTCTTTTGAACTATTGCAGGAGATGTGACATCAATTTAAGACATTACACTAATTCTAGAGCCTTTAATACAATGTTGGCTTAGCACAATGGATGGTTGGACAAATTAATTATGATTCGACATGGTTGACTAAGATCAGTTTGTTTAATTAATCATGGATAGTTCCTAAATAGGTTTAGACGTTATTTTCATAGGATGGCTTGAAGAAAGAGCTTGGGGTATTTTCTAGATTTAGGTAGTAAGGATCTTGATGGATATTCTACTTAGCCAACTATGACAAATTTGTTGGCATATTTATTAATGATTATGACATGGCGTAAATGTAATTTGGGATTGTTTAGAAGTAATGAAAAAAAATATATGTTTAGCCATAGAGGATTCTAAACCAACCCTATCAACTCACCCAGTCCCTAATATGAAAGCAAAGAGCCTTGATAGATGGAGTAAAGTCATTAAATGTAATTATGATGTTGGGTACAAGAGAAGCAAAAATAAGACAATTGATATAAAGTGGAAACCACCAGATGTGGAGTTGGTTAAATTAAATATTGATGGAGCATCTAAAGAAAATCCAAGACCACTAGGAGGAGGAGAAATAATTAGAAATAATAGAGGAGATATTTTATCTCATTACGCTTTCAATAGTGGATTTAAGACAAATAATAAAGATAAAGCTTGGGCGGCTTTAGAATGGTTAAAAATATGCAAACAATTGAAATGGAATAAAGTATGGATGGAAGGTGATACTCTCATAGTAATAAATATAATTTTGAGGAAAGTAAAGGCTCCATGGAACATACAAGAGATAATTGTAGAAATCCAAGGTCTTTCTAAAGAGTTTGAAGAAATCAGGTGTACATATACATTAAGGAAAGGAAAAAAATGCGTAGATAGGCTAGCCAATAGAGGGGTTTTTATTGAGGATCATATAGTTAAATTCTCCTTTCCATAGTTAGAGGAAGTAGTAAGTTTAGCTGAAGCTGACAAGAAAATGTTGATTGCTTGAATCAAATAATGGTTAAGATTTACTTTAGTGTTTTCCATTGGTAATATATGCTTTATTTTATAACAATAATGTGTTTTCATATAAACTATATATTATAATGATTGTGGTTGCACTTGTGTTTCAAGAAGGAAAGCAAAAATCCATATTTGGTAAAGCGAACTATGATAGTGCAATGTTTTAAAAATATTACTCTACTAAGATGCAATGCACAGATAGTAGAGGTGAAGTTTTGGTGTTGTGAAGGTTGCTATAGAAAAATATCAAGAAGGATGTTGAATTCTACAAACTAAATAATTCTCACTAACATAGAGTTTAACAATCTAGTATACCTTCGATTCAGTTTTGTTATGGTTTTGGAAGATGTGACAATGCCTTTCCTTCCATATAGCTCAACATAGGTGTGGAGGGATAAAGAATCAGAATTTATTGAGAATTTTCCTATTTTATTTTCTTTCCTATTGGATCAAGAGGTCTCTTAGGGAATCATGTGAGACTCATTGGGTTCTTAAATAATTCCATAATCTACTCCAAATTGCTTTGACACAATCACAGTGAAGGAAGATATGAGCTATAGATTCCTCCTTTTTGCAACTTAAAACACATTTGTTAGGCAATTGGAAACCCCTTTTTCTTATATTATCTAATTTTAATATTCCATTATTAGTAGTTGTCCAAAGGAAGAAGGATATTTTTGGGATCAGTCCTTTCACCCACACCCTATCCCAAAGGAGAGGAGATCCATCCATTAGGGAATCATTCAATAATTTTAAGGTAGATTTTACTTTGTACTCTCCCCCTCATCACCATTACAAACTGGGCTATCTTCATCCTTAGAAATCATCATTTTTTTCTTTTCAATTCCTTTCTAACTACCTCCAATTGCTTGTTAATCTCCATGTTTGGAGCTTCTTGAACATTTCATTGCTAATCATCCTCAATCAGTCTAAAGTAGTCATAAACTCTTCTTCCTTGGGTATTCATAGCCCATTGAGTCCGTTTCTTGAGTTCTTCATACCAACTTAGTAGATTTTTCCTCAACCAAGCATCTTGCCAAAAAATCTCAGTATCTCTCTTAACATCCCAAGACGATTGCTCTCAAAGCAACTTTCTCATTCTTGCAAGTCCATTCTAAAAGGTAGAACCTTTTGGGAGGATCTCCACCCTTAGGAAAGAGTTGGAATTGTCAAGATACTTTGCTTTGCAAATTGAATTCCATTCACATCCTTTATTTTACACAGTTGTCATCCAAATTTTTCCCATAGGGCTTTAACTAGAACCTTCATTTTTCTCAAATAAAGCCATCTAAGAACTTGTTTTTGTAGACCTTATTCTAGGCTACCAGATTCATTCTCCTTTTCTCCTCCATTCCATACCAAAAAAATCTATTATAAATTTGATCAATCCTATTGGCAATAGCTGAGGGTATTTTGAAGACAAGTGCACTATAGATAGGTTTTCTTTGAAGGATCATTTTAATCAACAAAATTTTCCAACCTGGCTCAAACTGGCTTCTTTCCACCGTACAAAGATTTTTGCTAATTCTTTCTAGGATTTAATCCCAAAAACTTTATTTAATTCTCCCAACAAAGAGTGGCATTCCCAAATAGGTTGAGGGAAGGCTACTAATTTGGCAATTCAAAATCTCAACAATCTTCCTTTGTCTTCTCTTTAGAGTGTGGAGAAAGTACACCCTAGTCTTTTGGAAGTTAACCTTCTAATGTGAGGCAGCCTCATACAATTCAAGAACCTTCATTAACTCATTTTCCTCATGGATTTATGCCTTTCCAAGGATAATGGTATCATCAACAAACTGATGATGAGACATAGTTTTACAGTTAGAAGCAGGGAGGATGCCACTAACCTTCTTGTCCCTTTTTGCTACCTTCACTACCTTTCCTAAAGCCTTTACCATAAATATGAAGAGATAAAGAAATATGGGGTCCTCTTGTATTAGGCCTCTTTGATGTGGGAAGAAGCTTACCACTTCCCCATTGATCAACATAGAAAATCTTGTTTTTGAGACATAGTTTTGGACCCATTTCCTCCATTTTGTGTCAAATCCAAGTTTTTCTAGTACCTTATCTAGGAATCTCCAATTAACCCTATCATAGGATTTTTGCATATCCAGTTGGAGCAACATACCAACCTATTTTCTCTTGTTGACCAAGTGTAGAGTTTCATACATGGTTATGATTCCATTAGTTATTTGCCTACCTTGCACAAATCCATCTTGCTCTTGGGAAATTAGGAGAGGTAGATGATTTTGTAATCTTCCAACCAAGATTTTAGTGATAAATTTATACATAGTGTTGCATAAATTGATTGGTCTAAAGTCCTTGAAATTATTGGCCCTTTTTATCTTTGGGATGAGTGCTAAGAAAGTTGCATTCCAAGACTTCAAGATCATTTTCTTCTCTTGGAACTCCTTTACTGTAGCTACTACATCATCTCCAACAATAAACCTACAAGATTGGAAGAATCTAGTAGGGAACCCATCAGGCCCAAGAGCCTTGTATTTATTCATAAAGAACACTGCCCATTTGATCTTATCTTTTGAGAATATTTTGGTCAGTTCTTTATTAATTTTAAGAGAAACCAGTGAGGGAAAATACTCTAGCACTTTAGCCATAACATGTTCATCCTCAAATATGATCAAAAGAAATAAATTTTTGATAGAAGGCCACACATTCCTCTTTGATTTCCTCCATATCATTGGTTATCTCCCCATTAGCTTTCTTGATTCCACAATTTTGCTAAAACCCCTCCTTTGAATAGTTGTGAGTTTAAAGAATTTTGTATTCCTATCACCTTCTCTCAACCAAGACACCCTTGATTTTTGTTTCCAGTGCACTTCCTCTTGGCAAACCACATTATGATATTCAAAAAGTACCTTATTTACCTTCATATTAATGGATTTAGTTCTTCCAAAGGTTAAAATTTCTTCTTCAATTTGTTCTAGTTCAGATTTCATCTTATTTTTCTTGATACTTTATGATATACTTCTTTGTTCCATTGATTAAGAAATTTTTTGAAGATATTATAACTTTTGGTTACTTTATACATGCATGAGCCAATAACCCTCAAATACCACCACTGCTTTAGTTTTGAGTGGAATTCAATATGAAGCATATACATATACTCAAACCTAAATGGAAGGGGAATATACTGCTAGGGAACCATTGTAGCTATACGTTTGAATGCAAGACACATACTTGGCTCTGCTTACTGTCATCATCTTGTATGCTGCCTCTCCTTGTAATTTTTACCCCATGTTTCTTATTTCATTGCTTACTGTTGTACTGAAATCTAGACTCTGGTATTTGATGATTAAGTATTCCTGGAATGCATAGATAGAGGATACATAGGATGCATGATAGTTGTAGTTTCATTGTGTGTTCTGTATAGGACTATTGTTAGTAGTGGTGATTGATCGTTGTCGTGCTGTTTATTCCCCCAACCCAACTCCAACCACATTTGGATTCTCTTTCCATAATTTATCTCTTTCCTGCACTCTTAGCTGAAACACTAAAAAAACCCATAGGAAGTCGGCCTTCTCTGGAGATTGGCACGGAAGGCATTCCTTCCTTTTTGTTTTGAGGGGAAGATTGTAGCATAAGGGGATTATGGTCAGAAGCAATTATTAGAAGGGTGTTAAATTGATACTCATGGTACTAATCCATCCAAGCACTGGAAATCAACATTTTTTCTAATATACATTGAAAAAATTGGCCCACTCTTCTATTTGACCATGTAAATTTGCTATTTTTGAGGTCTAAATCAATCAAACCAGGAGAGTTAATGAAGTCTCTTAGATCTTCCATACTCCAAGATAATTTTGTCATGGCCCTCCCTTGGCGGAAGTTGCATATTGATGGATTTATATTTTGTTATGTGTTTTACTGATGGAATGCTTAGATATTCCTTGACTAGATACATAGATATATATATATATGGTTTATGAGAGTAAATGATAAATATTGTTGATGGAATGTTTGATTACCTCATTATGTTTTTGCAGGATATTGATTGTATGGAAGAAATGATATTTCTTACTATGGAAATGATTGATTATTTCATGTATAATTTCTATAAAAATATTGTAGTTGGTAGAATAAGATACTGCTAATAGATATTGCACCCTTTTTGCAGGAATGGGTTTTATATAATGGTAAAAATAACTAACCACTAAAAATGAGTTTGCCTTAAGGGAAGTGATGTGATGGGTAATTCATCAGAATATGCGAGGGGTAACATGGATAAACGTCCTTCATGAAATTGCATATCATAATTTCAATAAGGAAAAGGACTATCAAAATTTGGTTGCATTTGTGTGTTGATTAGCAATTTATTTTTCATGATAAAATCCTTTAGGGTGAAGATATGGATATTGTTGATCAATGTTTGGTTGATTTCATGCAATGACTTTCTTCCAAAATAAAATAGCATTTAAGAATTCAATTATGCTTGGTAATGATAATGTAGAGGATATTAAGGAAAAGAATAATATTATCATAGCAAAAATAGGGGATTTCTTATTACTGTTGTAGGTTTGTGCGTTGTTTATGGCTACATTAGAGGCTCGTTATATTTATTTAAAACAAAACAATAAGTGTAATTTGATTTTTGGAAATTTTAAGTATTGTTTGAGATATAATGCTTGATTGGGATGCTAGCTTGATACTCAACCAAAGTGGGAGGTTAAGTGTGAATTGGTTAGAGAATGCATGTTGAGAGTGGGCCGGATAATTTGGATATATGAGTTTGACCAAAGGAAAAATGAAGTAACGGAGAGAAAAATATGGGTGGTGTAGTGCGAAAAGAGAATTTGTCCAAGAAGGCGTAGAGGAAGAGATTGATTCTTGTGATTTTGCTGCACGAAATCTGAATCGAACTCTTACTAGTAACATGATCTTCATTTGCATAAGTAATATGGAAACCTTACCTATGCTATATCGTTACCTGTAGAATGATTGTGTTAGTGTTCTATTTTTATTGACACTTGCATTGGGAAGGGCAACCTATGTTGTATGGAGTCTCTTGGATTAATACTTAGAGGATAGATGCTTTAGAAACTATTTTAGATTGAATAGTTTTTGGTGATGACTAGTCAGGGCAATTTGAATTTGCAGTGTAATTAAGTGTTTGTTATTGCTTTTATGTTGTTTTGGAATCACTCCAACCACCATTAAAGGTTTTAGAAAGACCTGAATTACAACTTTAGATAACCTCTAAAAAGAAACCTTCGAGGTAGTCGTAGTGGGGGAATATATTGGTGTTATTATTGTTACCTCATATGTTATCATGTAATAGTAGTTGTAGGGTTTGGTTCCAACCTTTCAAATACACAAAGACTATGTTTTGTCCGTTCTAGTTAGCTCTTAGTCAAGTAGAAAGTGTGCATGATAGTTGTTGGTGACCGTAGACGTGAGAAGTTAATATAAACCTGCATTTTGTTTATTATTTTGCTACCCAACCAAGGTTTGGTGTAATAGCAAGAGTGCATGTTGATGGTTTTGAAAGGTTTGGGTGTAAGCCTTTGCCATAGTCTTGATTAAAAGGAATTTAGATTCAAAATTTCTATTGAATAAGAAAAGAACAATTTACATTTTTGAATTGATTTCAGAATGGAGATAGGTATATGTATATATGTTAGAGATGAACTTGTATTATGTATTTTGCATATGGTGAAACCTAGACATTCCTTATATAGAATGGATAATGATGTTCTATGTGCAGAAAATGTTATTGAAAATTTAACGAAGTTTGTAATGTAAAAACAAGAAGTCTGGTAGGATTTCTTACATTTTCTTGATTAAATGATTGTGTGCCCTACATGTTTTAGAGGAAGAAAATAAATGAGTACTCTTGTATTGTTGTTTTGTTATGGCTTATGCTTGTAATTAGTATGAAAATGCTTGTCTTATTATTTGATAAAGGATAGAAAATTAAGGAAAAATCTTACTGAAGGAAGATTGTTATATGTTTTTATTGAACTTGGTGATTTCTTTTAAAATGATGATTTGAAGTTTTATTATAGTATTTTTGCTTGATGGAATAACTATAAAATAGACCTGCAATTATTGACTATTGCTTATGTGAAAGACTCAGTTGCAAATATAATTGCACCTTAAATGAGTGGGAGCCATTTCTGATCCCTGTCCTATGGAAAACTTGTTCAGGGTGGTTTTCAAGGAGGGCACAAATGTAGAGATCATTGGTCGTAGGTTTAGTTGTTGAGTAAGGATTGGCAGTTATGGCAACTCTATATTGGAGTTTACAAAACAAAGGAACACAACCAAAACATTCTTTCTGAGTCTTGCAATGATGTAATTCAGTTTTAGTTGAATTGTTGTCTTATTTTCTTCGAAGAGATATGTAATGGGTTGAGACTTTATTTTTTAAGAATATAATAATGTTCCAACGAATGCTTGTTCATCAACTGAGGAATAGAAAGCTCTTGTAATTATTACATCATGTTTTGTATTAAAATTTATTGATGAATTAGACTTTTATTTATGTTTGGGATATATTGAGTATTATCTCCTTGTTATTATTTTGCTAAGCACCAAGATTGTATTTTAGTTGTATTGGAGTTACGTAGTGAATGAACCACTTCAATACTGAGTTGTAAAGAAAATTCAAACTATATTGTGCTTTTAATATAAGCTGGAACTTGTTGGGTAGTAAGTCTTGCATCCAAATAATCTTACTCAAAGTAGCGCACCTCCAAGGGTACTTGGATAGCCACATTGTGTATTACTTTTCTTACCCTTGATAATGCAATGATTGTGCAGTGGTTTACTAAGATTATTTTTTAGAGCCTATTAAATACATGGCTAATTATGTTGAGGTTGATAGTAAAACTAATAAAATACTACCTTAAAATTAAATAAGGAATGATCATTTAAATAAGGAGAAATTTGTATTGCTTTCTTTGAACCTAATTCTAGTAATCGAGTAAGGGTGCAGGTATTTATTAAATCCACTTTTACTGTTCGAGTTACAAAAAAGACTTTAGTCATAACCCATGAACTTGAATGAATAGCTTGTCATTCATATGGGAAAGATAGTCGAGGTGCTAAGTGCATCCACATATATGGATTTGTGTGGGATGCATGGATTAGTGCTTACCTTTTTGAATAATTGAAAAGGGATAATCTAACCGTTGGGAATGGAATGATAGCTCAAGTTGAATAAATTCTAGTACTCTTACATAGAAGGAGTTATGTAAGTAGTGGATATAGGATTCATTAGGTTCCGTTCATAAGAGGAAGGTGGAGGAGATTAGCAACAAAACCTTTGGGTTTGAGGGATCTCTTCTATATTGAGGAAGAGTGAGAAAGTGGTAGACTAATGATAGCAAATATAATTTAGTCTCCTAATAAAGGAAAAAAACTCTCGAATATGGATAGTAAAATTTGGGTTATGGTACCTGGTATAAAAGCATGGTTCGTAGTGGAATAGGCTCACTGCATAAAAACTAGTTGGTGTGTGATAAGAAATATACCTAAGTAGAGTTTAAACTTTACCAAATGGAATAACTAGGAATTTAGTTATTGCACTAGACTGACTCTTATTGACTCTTCTATGTGTGACCAAGGACAATGCCACTGAAGAGGAGAGGAAGTGTTTCCCCATCGATGAGGTAGACATGGTAGACCAATATAGAGGTTAGAACCCTGGATGTAGATTCAGAGAATATTACAAATGAAAGACAAGATCTTACAACAACAGTGGCCCAATTATGTGAACAGATGGAGATGCAAAAATAGTTGTTGGATATTATATTGAACTAGGAAATATAGGCTGGAAACTCTAGAATGGGATAGACAAATGAACCCCTTACCGAGGCACAACGGGCCAGGGTATGTCTAGAGGCCAAGTTAGGTAAAGATATGAAACATTTAAAATCTTCCAAATTCGATGGAGAGGAATATGGTGATAAATTTGAATCTTGGTTGAAGGAGATAGAGATCTATTGTAATATGAATAACTATTCCACGGGTACTTGTACATCTTATGCCACTCTACATCTTCAAGGTGTTGGTTTGGATTGGTGGGAAACTTTCAGTGAAGTATTGGGTCTTGCGACAGTACTGGATTTGAGTTGGGAAGCATTTGTAGAAGCCTTTAAAGATAGATTCCTCACAGAACATTTCTATTCTCAAAAGTTTGAAAAGTTCACTAAAATTCGACAGGGAACTAGGATAGTGGAAAATTATTATCAAATATTTGTCAAGCTACTAAAATATGTGTTTGCATATAATGAGAAAATGAAGATCCATAAGTTTATACTAGGAGTAGATCCTAGAATAGGGTAAGAGGTAGATATGTAGGAACCTACTACTCTATAGAAGGCCTATGATTTGGCCAAAAAAGTTGAAATGTGTCTAACTTTATTTCGACTATGAAAGGTTAGATGAACAAGGGAAAAATGCACTAAGGAAAAGAAACAGTGCAGGTTTTTAAAAGTGGGAAGGAGAACAGACAAATAAGAACTTATCCAAAAAAGACAGAAGGAATGACAGGAATCAAGAAAATTTTAGGAAGAGGTTCCAAGGGAAGAACCATAATCCTAATAATTGCAATAGTGGTAACAATAGACCATCATAGGGATAGGCTAACCCTCCATCAGCAGTGAAAGCAGATGATGGGTAGAAATAGAAATCACATCCAAGATCCAAAATTGAATGTTTTGATTGTGGTGGATCTCATTACACCAATAATTATCCATGTAGAGCAAGAATGGGTTCAAATGGAAAGGAACCAATGTACAAGGAACCTGCACGCATGGAACTGACACACAATATTTATGCAGCGAAGGGGAACCAAGAGCTGGAGGGGCAAGTCACTCTGATGCTGATAAGGGGTAAGATATTTGGTAAGAATGTTAAAATATTGATTTGCAATGGTGCTATAGATAGTTTTATTTCCATTAATTTAATTAAGAACATATCAGAAAATCCTAGAATCTTGGCATATGGGTGGAAGGTCGAGTATGGTTCAAAATAAACCTACTCTATAAGTCAGTTCTACCCTATGGCAAAAATTACCCTACCTAGTGGAATGAACATAGGATGTCTATATGTAGCACCATTGCATGCCTTTGATGTAGTCTTAGGAATGGATTGGCTACAAGCACATAAGGTTGTAATCAACTTTCAAAACATATGGATTGAGTATATGGAAGATAGCACGAAGGTACACAGGGTGTATAGCCTGCAAAGGGATTTTCAAAATCAAATTATTTCAGCAATGCAACTCAAGAAAGCCATTAAGAAAGGAGGAATGGTTTTTGTAGTTAAGATAAATGAAATAGATAGTGAAAATAATGAAGAGGTGTTTGGGAAAAACCCGCTTCTATAGGAGTTTAGGGATGTATTTCTAGAATATTTACCTGTATTACCACCTAAACAAAAATTTGAATTCATAATTGAGCTTCAACCTAGAATAGAACCTATACATAGATCTCCTTATAGAATGAATCCCATAAAAATACAAGAGTTGAAGGTGTAGCTACAAGGGCTTCTGGAGAAAGGATTAATAAGACCAAGTGTGTCACCATGGGGTGTACCAGTTTTATTTGTACATAATAAGGATGGTTCTTTAATATTATGTATAGATTATAGAATGCTAAACAAAGCAACTATAAAGAATAGATATCCTCTAACCAAAATTGAAGACCTCTTCGATCAGCTTAAAGATGCCACAATATTTTCAAATTTTGATTTGAAATCAGGATACCATCAACTAAGGATTCGAGAGGAGGATACTTACAAGACAACCTTTAAGACTCATTATGGAGATTACGAGTTATTGTTTTACCTTTTGGTCTATAAAATGCTCCAGATGCATTTATGAATTTGATGAATAGTAGCTTTAGGAAGCATTTGGATAAATTTATTTTGGTATTCTTGGATGATATTTTGATTTATTTTTGGAAATGACATAGCATGATAAACACCTTAGGATTGTGCTAGAACTATTGAGGAAGAATCAGTTGTACGAAAATCTATCCAAGTATGATTTCTATGTTCTAGAAGTGCAATATTTAGGGCACATTTTTTTGGCATAAGGGATCATGGTATATCCTAAGAAAATAGAAGCTATCTTGAATTGGCCACCGCCCACAAATGTGATCGAGATCCGAAGTTTCATGGGGTTTACTGGATACTATAGGCGATATGTAAAAGACTATGCCAAAATTACCTCCCCAATAACAAACCTTCAGAGGAAAGGAAAAGAATTCATGTGAACAAATAAATGTGTAGTAGTGTTTGAACTACTTAAGCAAAAGATTGCTACGCCTCCCATATTAAAGATACCCGATCCTTAGTGAATTTTTTTTGTTTATACAGATGCATCATTGGAAGGTTTGGGAGGAGTGCTCTCTTAGGAATAAGCAGTGATAGCCTTTGGATCTAGGAAGCTAAAACGACACGAGGTCAATTATGCAACCCAAAATCTAGAATTAGCAGCGATGGTGGTTGCTCTCAAGAGTTGGTGACACTATTTTGTGGGAATATCGTTTGACCTGAGGACGGACCATTAGATTCTACAATACATAATTACACTACTTTATGCTAGGCAAAGGGATGGATGGAATTCATCGTAGAGTACAACTTTGACATTGAGTACATTAAAAGAAACGAGAATAAAGTCATTGATGCTTCAAGTAGGAGGAGACACAGTTATTTTGCTACACCTCCTATAATAAAGATACTCGATCCTTAGTGAAGTTTTTTGTTTGTATAGATGCATCATTGGAAGGTTTGGGAGGAGTTCTCTCCTAGGAAGAAGTAGTGATAGCCTTTGGATCTAGGAAGCTAAAACAACATGAGGTCAATTATGCAACCCATAATATAGAATTAGCAGAGATGGTGTTTGCTCTCAAGATTTTGTGGCACTATTTGGTAGGAAGATCGTTTGAGATGAGGATGAACCATAAGAGTCTACAATACATATTTACTCAACCTTTACTTGATGCTAGGTAAAGGAGGTGGATGAAATTCCTCGTAGAGTAATATTTTGGCATTGATTACATTAAAATAAAGGAGAACAAAGTCATTAATGCTTTGAGTAAGAGGAGAAACATAGTTGTTTTGAATCACATCCATGTCAAATTTATGGAACAAGTTAGGGAAATGCAATACCAGAGTGGTTATTGTAATCAAATTCAGGAAAATATGGAAAATAAACCTAACAAAAACAAAGATTTTGGTTTCAAATATGGTTTCTTATGCTTCAAGGATAAGGTGGTAATCCTTGAGGCTGGTGATCTAAGAAAAATGATCATGAATGAGGCACATAGATCTCCATATTATGCTCACCTAGGAGGTGCAAAAATGAGAGAGAATATGAAGAAAAATTTATTTTGGCCTGGGATGAAGAGGGATATAACTAAATTTATCACTCAATGCCTCGAATGCCATGAAGTAAAGGCATAACACAAACATCATATGGGACTATTGTATCTACATGACGTACCTATGCAAAAATGGTAGGTAATTTCAATGGATTTTATTGTAGGGTTACCTCAAAACTGGTTTCAATATGATGCAATCCTAGTGGTGGTCGATAGATTGACCAAGGTTGCTCATTTTATACCTGAAAATACTAGATGTGACACTGTGGTTGTGGCTAATAGATTTCCAAAGGAGATATTTTGGCTTCATAGGTTCTCAAAAGTAATAATATCGAATAGAGACTCAAGATTTACATCCTAGTTTTAGCAAGTCTTACGTCGCACCATTGGTACTAGACTAAATATCAATTATGCTAATCACCCAAAAACATATGGTAAACTAAAAGAGTGAAATAGGTGTTAGAGGACATGCTTTGCATGTAATATATGGATAATAAAACTTTATGGGAATATAACCTACACTTGGTGGAATTTTTCTACAATAATGGTCACCAATCGACTCTAGGCATGGTTCTATTTGAAGCACTGTATGGAAGAAGGTGCAGGATACCATTGTCATGGGATAATCTAGAGGATCGGATTGTGGCTGGTCTAGACATGGTCAAGGAGATGGAGCAACAACTAAGGATGGCTAGGGGATGATTGAAAGAAGCCACATATCGACAAAAGAGTTATGTCAATATTAAGAGATCACCATGAGAGTTTTTAGTAGGTGACAAGGTGTTTCTAAGAGTGAGACCAAGAAAAGATGCTATTAAGCCCATAAAGCTTGATCCACACTTTGTGGGCCCCTTCAATATTATAGAGAAGATCAATCCTGTGGCATATCAACTTGCCTTACCACCTAGCTTGTCTAATATTCATGACACATTTCACATTTCTTTGCTTTGAAAGTACATTGCTAATCCTAAGCATGTGTGGGACATTTCTAACTTGCATATGGTGAACCCAGAGGCTATAGAGTTTCAACCAGTAAATATCCCTGAGTTTTGATCCAAATCAATGAGAAAAGGGCCCCTTAAGCAATGCAAGGTTTAGTGGGATCGATATTCCAAGAGGAATGCTACTTGGGAGAAAGTAGTAGATATGGAGAAACATTTTTCATACCTATTTGAAACTGATGAGTAATTGTTTTGTACTAAACTATTTGACATAGAGGACTATGTTAAGCTTAAGGGGGGGAGGATGTCATAACCCTCCCTTGGTGAAATTTGCATCTTGATGTATTTATATTTTGTTATGTATTTTACTGATGGAATGCTTAGATATTCCTTGACTAGATACATAGATATATATATGGTTTATGAGATTAAATGATGAATATTGTTGATGGAATGTTTGATTATCTCATTATGTTTTTGCAGTACATTGATTGTATGGAAGAAATGATATATCTTACTATGGAAATGATTAACTATTTCATGTATAATTTCTATCAAAATATTGTAGTTGGTAGAATAAGCTACTGCTAATGGAAATTACACCCTTTTTGTAGGAATAGGTTTCATACAATGGTAGAAAGAACTAACCATCGAGAATAATTTTTCCTTAAGGGAAGTTATGTGATGGGTAGTTCATCATAATATGCGAGGGGCAACATGGATAAATGTCCTTCATGAAGTTGCATATCATAATTTCCATAAGGAAAAAGAATATTAAAATATAGTTGCATTTTGTGTGTTGATTGGCAATTTTTTTTCATAATAAAATCCTTCTGAGTGAAGATGTGGATATTGTTGAGCAATGTTTGGTTGATTTCATGCAATGAATTTCTTCAAAAATAAAATAGCATTTGAGAATTAAAACACGCTTGGCAATGATAATGTAGAGGATAATAAGGAAAATAAAAATGTTATCATAGCAAAAAAAAAAGGGATTTCTCATTACTATTGCAAGTTTGTGCGTTGTTCATGGTTTCGTTAGAGGCTCATTATATGTATTTAAAAAATAAGAAATAAGTGTAATTTATTTTTTGGAAACGTTAAGTATTGTTTGATATATAATGCTTGATTGGGATGCTATCTTAATACTCAATCGAAGTGGGAGGTTAAGTGTGAATTGGTTAGATAATGCATGCCAATAATGGGCTAGATAATTTGGATAGTGGGAGTTTAGCCAAAGAAAAAAGGAAGTAACGAAGGAAAAAATATGGGTGTAGTGTGGGAAGAGAAGTTTGAGAAGGCTTAGAGGGAGAGATTGAGTCTTGCGGTTTTGCTGCACAAAACCTGAACTGAATATTTGCTGGTAAAGTGATATTCATTTGCATAAGTAATATGGAAACCTTACCTATGCTATATTGTTACCTATAGAACAATAATGTTAGTGTTCCATTTTTATTGACACTGCATTGAGAAGGGCAACATGTGTTGTAACAAAGTCTCTTGGATTATTACCTAGAGGATAGATGCTTTAGAAACTGTTTTAGATTGAATAGTTTTTGGTGATGACTAGTCAGGGCAATTCAAAGTTGCGATGTAATTAAGTGCTTATTATTGCTTTTATGTTGTTTTGGAATCACTCCAACCACCATTAAAGGTTCTAGAAAGACCTAAACCATAAATTTATATAATCTCTAAAATCAAACCTTCAAGGTAGCCATAGTGGGGGAATATATTGGTGTTATTATTATTACCTCATGTGTAATCACATAACAATAGTTGTAGGATTTGATTCTAGCCTTTCAAATACACAAAGATTGTGATTTATCCATTCTAGTTAGCTCTTGGTCAAGTAGGAATTGTGCATGATAGTTGTTGTCGATCGTAGATATAAGAAGTTAATATAAACTTATGTTTTGTTTATTCTTTTGCAACCCAACCAAGGTTTAATGCAATAGCAAGAGTGCATGTTGATGGTTTTCAAAGGCTTGGGTGTAAGCCTTTGCCATAGTCTTGATTAAAAGGAATTTAAGTTCCAACTTTCTATTGAAAAAGAAAAGAATAATTTATATTTTCAAATTGATGTCAGAATGGAGATAGGTATATGTTTATATATGCTTGAGAAGAACTTGTATTATGTATGTTGCATATGGTGAAACGTAGACATTCCTTCTATAGAATGGATAATGATGTTCTATGTGTGAAAAACGTTCTTGAAAACTTAACGAAGCTGGCAATGTAAAAATAAGAAGTATGGTGGGTTTTCTTACATTTGCTTGATTAAATGATGGTGTGTCCATCATGATATAGAGGAAGAAAAGAAATGAGTACTCTTGTATTGTTGTTTTTTTATGGCTTAAGATTGGAATTAGTACAGAAATGCTTGCCTTATTATTTGATAAAGGGTAGAAAAATAAGGAAAACTCTTACTAAAGGAATATTGTTAGATGTTTTTATTGAATTTCATGACTTTTTTTAAAATGATGATTTGAAGTTTTATTAGTGTATTGTTGCTTAATGGAATAACTATGAAATAGACCTACAATTGTTGACTATTGCTTGTGTGAAATACTTGGTTGCAAATAGAATTGCACCTTAAATGAGTGGGAGTCACCTCCCTTTCCTATGGTAAAATTATTCTGGGTGGTTTTTGGGGAGGGTGCATATGTAGAGATCGTTGGTTGTAGGTTTACTTGTTGATTAAGGATTAACTATTGGCAATTTTAGGTTTGATAGCCTAGCTTCTTGTCTATGAGTTGTCATTGATGTCAAAAGGAACTGGAATTATTGTCAAGAGGATTTATTGGCTTCAAAGGTTGAAGATTCCAAAGAATATTTTCTAGAAGATTTCGGAGAAATTCCATGTGGCAGATGAAAATGTTTTTATCAAAACCATGGCAGGTTTAAGGGTTTTTATTAAAACCAGGTGGATGCATTAAGGTTTTTTCTCAAAACCACTCTCAGCTTAATGCAAAGGCTGGAGACACTTATTAATTAAATAACTTAATTAATAAAACCTTTTTAAGGTTTTTTAATTAATTATTTATTTGATTTAGTGATTAAATTATTTTAATAATTTAATGGGTTCTCCACCTAAGGTCTAAGGTCTAAAAGACCTTTGATTATTTTTTAAATAATAAAAAGGGTTTCATAAACCCTAAAGTTGTTTCGAAGGCGCCAAAGTAATATTAATTCAAAAAATTTGAATTATCCTTTCGTCGACGTCGTGTATAGCATGGAAGTTTGGCTATATAAGCCATAACCTATAGTCCAAAGCAATGGTGTTAAAGAAATTTGAAATACGCAAAGTTTGGGAAGTAAAAGCTACGACTATCGTTTTTCGCTACGTTTATCCCCTGCCAAAGGGTTAAGGAGAAGGAGACTCTTGCTAGCCTTCAAGCTAGCACCGTTGGCCTAGTGGCAACGACTGTTCTGCGAAGGCACTTGAAGGGAGGTCAAGCGTTCGACTCCTGCTGTGGAGTGTGAGAAGAGTTTTTGCGCTCCGATTTTTTTTTGGAGGCACTGTTGACCCACGATTTTCGGAAGCATTTTTTTTGGTAAGGTTTTTTAAATAAAATCTGCATTTTTGTTAAAGAAGAAGTGGTTGGGCAGATTTATTTAAAATTATTTTTGAGGTTAAATGCTTCTTTGGAGATATAAGGTTGATAGTGTGTGGTTGAGATTTTTGGCTTGATTGTTGACTGAGATTTGCTTAGAAGCTATTATTCCTTGAGCATGGTTTAATTAATTTGGAGAAATAAGGTGTAAAAGGATATATTGTTTGTATGCTTTATATTTTTAGTAGTTGACTTCTAAGGATTGGAGTCATAAGGTGTTTTATGGAATAAATATTTTTGTGGTTACTTTTATGATCTAACCCTAACTTGGTGGCAAAGTTGAGGGTGGTGTTGGTAACAGGTTGAAGAACTACTCTCTTCTTCCTCAAACAAAGGTATGGGCAACTTATTTCATGTATATTGTTGATGGTGTATTTTCTAAAATTGAGTTTGGAGTGAAAAGGTTGTCTACTAGGTATTCTTGCTGGTGTAAATCCCATTTTCTAGATATTGAAGATTGTTTATGCATTAAAATAATTGATGAGTTTTTTGGGTGAATGCATAATTCTGGTTGAGGAAGAGGAAGCATTTTTGAACTAGGGTTTATGTTAGTAAGTCTTGCTACTTGCATTGAGATGGTGAAACCCTTAGTTGGTTGTTTTGAGATTGATGGTTGAGTTGCTTCTATAGAGGTTGTTTTGATCAAGTTAATGCTTTACTTGATACATGATTTGGGCTTACTCCATTGAGATTGATTTGAGCAAGTTATTCTTTGCATTGGTGTTTTATGTTGGTGGTTGTTTTGTTCAAATACCTTTGGAGGGAAAAGGATGTCTACTAGTTTCCTTTTCATGTAGTGATTGGTTGAATGCTTCAAGGTTAATCTTGAGTTGAATGATGTTGGTTAAACCTTGTCTATAAGTATTATTGTTAAAGCCCTAATTGGTTGAGAAAAGATATTGGTTGTGGAAAGAACATGAGTATCATTGTTAAATGAGATATTGCATGGTTGGCAATTTTTGGGTTGTGTTTCATGTTCTTGAGAAAAGCATACTACATCTATCTTATTCTTTTGAGATTGAGATTGAGTTGAGATTGATATTGGGAGTTAAGTATAGAACATATTGAGTCTCTAACAAATCTCTTTATGTTTCTATGAGATTTGAGATTGAGATTGGGAGTTAAGTATAGAACATATTGAGTCTCTAACAATTCTCTTTATGCTTCTATGAGGTTGATGAATCACATTGGGTCTCTAACAATTCTCTTTGTGGGTTCATGCTAAGCAAGTTTTTCATGATGAACTTGTGAGCTGATTTGGACAGGTTCTAGTGAAGACTTGTGAGCTAATTTGGACAGGTTCTAGTGAGGACTTGTGAGTTGAATTGGACAGGTTCTAGTGAGGACTTGTGAGCTAATTTGGGCAAGTTCTAGGGAGGACTTGTGAGCTGATTTGGACAGGTCCTAGCAGAGGACTTAAGGACAGAGTTGAAGTAGTTCTTTGAGAAGAACTTAAGGACAGTTTTGACAAGTCTTTGAGAAGGCTTGTGTGCAACAGATATTTCTTTGTTCAAGCTTTATGAGTTGAGCTTGGGACAGATCTAACAGAGTGAGGAAGACTTGTGCGAGACCGACTGACTGTGTTTAGTACAGGTTGATGAGTTTTTGTGGAGGTTATCAGTGAGTATAGAGGTCTCTTGAGGCTGAGCATTGAGGACAGGAGGTCTTCTATGGAAAGGAGTTCCACGTGCTAGCGGAATAAGAGGCAGGTGATCTTCTGAAGTATCATTTCCATAGCTGAGGGGAAGGATTCTCCTTTGGGCAGGAGGCTCATAAATTCATGAGGAGGGGAAGGATTCTCCTTTGGGTAGGATGCTCATAAATTCATGAGGAGGGGAAGGATTCTCCTTTGGGTAGAGGCTCATAAATACTTGAGTAGGGGAAGGTTTCTCCTTTGGGCAAATGCTCATAAATACTTGATTAGGGGAAGGTTTCTCCTTTGGGCTGAGGCTTATAAACATTGTAATTGGGAAGGATTCCCAAAGAACTTTGAGAAAGATTTTTAGAGAAAAGTTTTGTGGAGGTAGCCCATGTTGGGTGAACCATGTTAAAATTGGTGTCTCATTGTGTGTTGCTTTATGCATTGCTTTGATATTGCTATTGGTTCATTGCTTTGCGAAGTTGAAGTTAAATAGAGAAAGTAAAAAGAGGTATTATATTGTTCACCCCCCCCCTCTCAGTATAATCTTGTGTTCTTCAATTGGTATCAAAGAGGGTTCCTTCGAAAAGTTTAATAGCTTGAAGGAAAAGATTGTAAAGAACACAATGGAATCTACAAGTGGTAATGCAGCACCTATTCTTGATGGGGAAGATTTTGGGCTTTGGAGTGCTAGGATGAAGGTTCATATTATGGCTCTTGGAAATGAAGTTTGGGAAGTGATTGAGGATGAGTATACCATTCCTAAGCATGGTCCTTCTACTAAGGAAGAGAGGCTCCTACATAATAGCAATTCAAATGCAATAAATGCAATCCTGAAGGGTTTACAGAAGGCAGATCTTACCAAGGTGATTCACTGCAAGACATCTAGTGAAATGTGGAAACCGTTGAAGGTGGTTCATACAGGTGATGCAAATGTCAAAAAGGCCAAGTTGAGACACTTCAAAGGTATGTTTGAACAACTCAAGATGAATGATGAAGAAAATATTAGTGACTATATGCTTCGTATGGATGAGATTGTTAACTCTATGAAGGAACTAGGTCTTGAGCTTGTTGAAAATGATATTTGTGATAAGATTTTGAGGTCTCTTCCAAATAGATTTAGTGAAAATATTTTTGCTATTGAGAAAGCTAAGGATTTGGATAAGTTGAAAAAGGATGAGCTTCATAGTATACTTGTAGCATTTGAGTTGAGAACTCAAGTGAAGGTTGATGTTAAGAAGGAGGCAGCTTTCAAGGCTACCAAGAAATCCAAGGGTAAAGAGCTTCAATATAGTGATGAGTCTTCTAGTGATGAAGAGGCATATTATAGCAAGAAGGGCAAGTTCTCAAGAAAGCACAAAGGTATGAAATATGTCAAGTGTTTCAATTATGGAAATTTTGGTCATTATGCTACTAACTATACTGCTGCCAAGGATGAAAGTGATGAAGATAAATAGGATTATAAGAGCAAGGATTTTGAAAGGCACAGGCATCAAAGGAAGAATAAATATGAGCAAAGCAATCAAGGAAAGAGGTACTCTCAAAAACATAAGAAAAGTTTCTACCTAGACAAAGGCAAGTAAGTGTTTTAGTAGTGATAGTGAAAGTTCTTCAAGTGATGTTGGAAATGAGATGTTGTTCCTAACAGAAAAAGAAGAAGAAAAGAAACATAGATTTGTCCTTATGAAATGTTTTAGATGTGGAAATTTTGGACATCTTGAGGATGATTGCACAAATGATGGATTGATTTCTAGTTATACTATGTATGAGGATGCTTCGGAAAATTGTAAGGAAGATCTTTGTATGGATTTAGAAAAGGGTAGCACCTCTAGTGATAAGAAATCTGAAAAAGTCATTGATGTTTCAAAAGGTAAAAAAATAGAGGAAGTTATAGAGGATGGTGAAGTAGATCTTGAAGCTGAACTTGTTAGTGCTCTTAGTGCTTTGAAAAATGAAAGAAAGAAGAATGCTAGACTCAATGATAAATTGGATGAATGTTGTATTGAGAGAGATGAGCTTATAGAAAGTCTTGACTTCTCTATAGCTAAGACACGAAACTTAAGGATAAGTTAGAGTCTAAGGTTCTTGAGTGTAGAGAGTTGGAAAAAAAAGTGGCTTCCTTGAAAGAGGAAACTAAAGAGTACAAGGAGAAGCTTTACAGGTTTGAATATAGCACCAAAAAGGTAAATTCAATCATCAAATATCAAAGAAGGACAATAGATAAAACAGGTCTTGGTTTTGGTAAGAAACACATGGAACAGGTTGGCGACTCTGCTAGGGAATCTAGTAAGAGATTCTGAAAGGAAGAGAGTTCTGATGAGGAAAGTACTTCAAAAAAATATTCCTTGAGTGATAGATGCACAAAATTAGAAAACAGGAATCAAAAAAATGGGAGAAAGTTTACAGGACCTAAGAGGTCAAATCAAGGAAAGTTTAATGGCAGATGTTTTGCTTGTCATAATTTTGGTCACATGGCTTCACATTGCATGACTCTGAGGAAGGTAAATGACAAATTTAGAGGTAGTAATTTCTTTCAAGGGTATTGCTACTCTTGTAAATAGTTTGGGCACAAGGCTGTTTATTGCAAGTCTAATAACAGGAATAGGGTTTGTCAGAACAGATGGAGTCAAAGATCAGGTATGCCTCAAAGAAATAACATTGTTAGTTGTTATAAGTGCAACAATGAAGGTCACATAGCTAGATAGTGTAGAGCTAAAATTCCAAGGTACAAGAACAGGAACATGGATATGAATAGGCACAAGAATCAAGACATGGATAAGAACAGGAATGATAACAAGAACAGCAACAGTGACATGAACAGGAACAATAATATGGACAAGGAGAACAAGAGAAGACATGGTAAGGTAGCTATAGACACTAATGAAGATCAGTACCTAATGGGATTTTTACTCCCACCCCGAAATTAATCACCTCAACGGGAGGTGGGAGAGGGACTAAGCTAAGAGGCTCATTCTTAGTCCCAAGCCCCAAAGGTGACCCTTTGCCATTGATGACAAAGGGGGAGAGATATGAGTAAGGGGGAGAGCCTCAAGTCGGGGGGAGCTAATTTCTATACAGCAATTTTGAGTTTCAGTGTTGTTGAGAATCATGGTTTGCCATCAATGACAAAGGGGGAGATTGTTGGCAATTTTGGGTTTGAGATCCTAGCTTCTTGTCTATGAGTTGTCATTGATATCAAAAGGAACTGGTATTATTGTCAAGAGGATTTATTGGCTTCAAAGGTTGAAGATTCCAAAGAATATTTTCTAGAAGATTTCGGAGAAATTCCATGTGGCAGATGAAAAGGTTTTTATCAAAACCATGGCAGGTTTAAGGGTTTTTATTAAAACCAGGTGGATGCATTAAGGGTTTTTCTCAAAACCACTCTCAGCTTAATGCAAAGGCTGGAGACACTCATTGATTAAATAAATTAATTAATAAAACCTTTTTAAGGTTTTTTAATTAATTATTTATTTGATTTAGTGATTAAATTATTTTAATAATTTAATGGGTTCTCCACCTAAGGTCTAAGGTCTAAAAGACCTTTGATTATTTTTTAAAATAATCAAAAGGGTTTCATAAACCCTAAAGTTGTTTCGAAGGCGCCAAAGTAATATTAATTCAAAAAATTTGAATTATCCTTCCATCGACGTCGTGTATAGCATGGAAGTTTGGCTATATAAGCCATAACCTATAGTCCAAAGCAATGGTGTTAAAAGAAATTTGAATTGCGCAAAGGTTGGGAAGTAAAAGCTACGGCTATCATTTTTTTGCCACGTTTATCCGTCGCCAAAGGGTTAAGGAGAAGGAGACTCTTGCTAGCCTTCAAGCTAGCGTCGTTGACCTGGTGGCAACAACTATTCTACGAAGGCGCTTGAAGGGAGGTCAAGCGTTCGACTCCCGTCGTGGAGTGTGAGAAGAGTTTTTGTGCTTCGATTTTTTTCGGACGTATTGTTGACTTCAATTTTTGGAAGCATTTTTTTTGGTAATGTTTTTTAAATAAAATCTGCATTTTTGTTAAAGAAGAAGTGGTTGGGCAGATTTATTTAAAATTATTTTTGAGTTTAAATGCTTCTTTGGAGATATAAGGTTGATAGTGTGTGGTTGAGATTTTTGACTTGATTGTTGAGTGAGATTTGCTTAGAAGCTATTATTCCTTGAGCATGGTTTAATTAATTTGGAGAAATAAGGTGTAAAAGGATATATTGTTTGTATGCTTTATATTTTTGGTAGTTGAATTCTAAGGATTGGAGTCATAAGGTGTTTTATGGAATAAATATTTTTGTGGTTACTTTTATGATCTAACCCTAACTTTGTGGCAAAGTTGAGGGTGGTGTTGGTAACAGGTTGAAGAACTATTCTCTTCTTCCTCAAACAAAGGTATGGGCAACTTCTTTCATGTATATTGTTGATGGTGTATTTTTTGAAATTGAGTTTGGAGTGAAAAGGTTGTCTACTAGGTATTCTTGTTGGTGTAAATCCCATTTTCTAGATATTGAAGATTGTTTATGCATTAAAATCATTGATAAGTTTTTTGGGTGAATGCATAATTCTAGTTGAGGAAGAGGAAGCATTTTTGCACTAGGGTTTATGTTAGTAAGTCTTGCTACTTGCATTGAGATGGTGAAACCCTTAGTTGGTTGTTTTGGGATTTATGGTTGAGTTGCTTCCATAGAGGTTGTTTTGATCAAGTTAATGCTTTACTTGATACATGATTTGGGCTTACTCCATTGAGATTGATTTGAGCAAGTTATTCTTTGCATTGGTGTTTTATGTTGGTGGTTGTTTTGTTCAAATACCTTTGGAGGGAAAAGGATGTCTACTAGTTTCCTTTTCATGTAGTGATTGGTTGAATGCTTCAAGGTTAATCTTGAGTTGAATGATCTTGGTTAAACCTTGTCTATAAGCATTGTTGTTAAAGCCCTAATTGGTTGAGAAAAGATATTGGTTGTGGAAAGAACATGAGTATCATTGTTATATGAGATATTACATGGTTGGCAATTTTTGGGTTGTGTTTCATGTTCTTGAGAAAAGCATACTACATCTATCTTATTCTTTTGAGATTGAGATTGAGATTGAGTTGAGATTGAGATTGGGAGTTAAGTATAGAACATATTGAGTCTCTAACAATTCTCTTTATGTTTCTATGAGATTTGAGATTGATATTGAGAGTTAAGTATAGATGTAGATTAAAAATACACGCCAAACAAAAATAAATAAAATCACAATAACAGAGTACAGAATAGTTGCACAAAACAAACGATTTCTATTAATCGATGGAGTTTAAAAACTCCTTTTTGAATACAACTGGGTCTGTAACCCTTTATTTGTGATACACGAGTTACAAGTTATGCTAGGGTTCTCCGAAACCCTAGCTGGCACAAATGGTGGCGCTTCCGAAGAATGTATCTTCAATCCCAACAGAGTGAGTGGGCTTTGTTGTATCCCTTGCTTGGACCACTCCGAGCTTAATCACTGCCATCAATAAACCGGATCTGCTGTCAAAAACCCGCACACATTAACACTATCAAGGAGTTAGAAATTAATAAGAGGGCTCCACCGTGTGAGCCCTCGAAAACAATCTAAAACCCTAGAAAAATGGAATGCAAGAATTCAATAATAGATCAATAAAAGAAAAGAAGTTACTTGCTTTAAACTAATTTATACCTGTTCTCTGTTAACGCAGCTAGACCAGGCGACACCTGGAAGTAATGTGGCTATCAAATCGGCTGCGGAAGGCGCCCTGGTGCACTCACTGAACACCCGCGTGCTTCTGGATTAAGGTTTCAGACGCCGGTCTGAGTCTGTGGCTGTGGGTAACGCCGGCACTTGGAAACCCCGGGGCACTTGGTAAACGCCCGTGGGCACTTGGTAAAGGGGTAAACGCCCGCGGGCACTTGCGACAAGAATGGGGGATTCTGCAGAATGCTGCAGAAGAGATGGCGGCGAAAGCGACGACAGAAGCGGCGATGGATGCGGCGAAAAGGGGCGGCGAGAGGGAAGAGATGGATGAAATAGAAGAGATAGGTCCGAAATATAGAAGATAGAAAAGATCCGAGATAGAAGTAGCAAAAGACATAGGGTTTGAGCCATCAAGGTGACTCAATTTATAATCTACTCTTAGGGCACACTTTAGGGTTTTAACGACACTTTGAACGTGTGGCTAAGATTAAAGTGGATCTAAGGGTAGAGAATAAATCTAGGTTGTGAAATGGATTAAGATGGATGGACGGATGAGATTAAATGAAGGATGGACGGCTCAGATTAAATCACTTAAACTATTATTTAAATATATATATTAAAATATTAAAATATATATATATATAAATATTAATTTAAATAAATTTGGGGATGAAAAATGGCGGGAAAGGTGAAATTGGGCCAAATAATGGCGGGAAAGTGTGGATTTGGGCCAAATAATGGCGGGAAGGTGGATGACCGACACGTGGCTGACAGGAAGGTATAGATGACTTGCAAGTGGCCGGATTTTGGTGTCTACAGATGCCCCTTTTTGAGCTGCTTTGTGTGAAGACACAATGCAGCACAAAAACTTAGGACACCTGAAAAGTTGGATCAGACGCAACTCTCTCTCAAGACTAAAGCACAACTTTGAAGACCAAAGAATAAAAGAATATTTAAAATTTATCAGCTTACCCCCTCAATTGGCGAGCGAGAATGGTTCTCACGAGCCAATTGGAAGAAATTCGGAAGAAAATGAACCGTTTTTGCCCCAACGGTGAAAAAGGGGTTGGTGTATGAACCATCTGTTTATGTCCCAACGGAAAAGGGGTTGGTGTACAAACCAGAAAATAATATGATTGAAGACGATATGAGTGATGTGAAAGATGAACCGTTTTCTGCCCCAACGGTTAGAAAGGGATTTTTGCCAAATTTTAAATTCCATGATCATGTAAGATGAATTCTACTATTAGGAAAGTTAAAAATTGATAACGGATGCCCCAACTCCTGTGGGTGAATCCATACTGTTGATGAAATTGCCTTGTTGGCGCCATTGATATGCAGAGATGCAATATGAAAGAGTCCAGAACTTCGAGAGATGCTCCTAGTGATTGTATGGATAATTCCTCGGGTCGGAACCAATCAACCTAGGTAGCCTTAATCTCTAGCAAGACTCAAAATAATGATGATATTGAAGATTGTCCACGTTTAAGGCCCCATGAACTAGGCCATCAATGACAATCGTTGAGCAAATTAATCTTGGTATGAGGTCACTTGAAAAGTAGGATACCCAGAATTGATTTCCAATTTTCAAACGATGAAATAATTGATGATGATAAATGGTAAGTGTCCTTATGGTGGTTTAATCCTCTTACCGAATTGCATGGATGCAAATCGCTGCAATCGCCAAGGTGATAGAATATACCACTAGATACGAGGTTTACTTTAATTTAATTTGGCAAAAATATGCATGATGAAAGAAGAATGAATGAAATTGACGATAGATCAGAAGAATTGATGAATGTTGTTAATTTTGTGAAGGTTTTGAATGTTTTTAACCCAATTTGTAAATCAATGATGAATGATGCGCTTTTTGAGAAAAATGACAAAATTTGTTTCCAAAACTGTTGTAACCTTCACAAAATGTTTTATTATGATAAGAAGAATGGATGGATGCAATTTGATGAAATTTGGAGGAGGTAAGCTTCAATTTTGTAAGTTTTGTTCTTTTATTCAATACTGACACCAAACGCCGGTATGCATTTGGAGGTGGCAGAAACGCCCGCCGGTGTTTGAATGCATCATGAAATGCCCCATTGTGTTTGAATGCACCATGAAATGCCCCACTGCGTTTCAGGGTGCCAAAACCAGCTATTTAAACAGTTTCAGCGAGAATTTCGCTCATTTGTGCGTTCGAGCTTGAGAGAAGTGCGTCTGAGGGAGTGGAATGAAGTGAAGTGAAGTGAAAGGTTGTGTGGGAGAGTGAAGCACGCGGGAGCTATGGCGGAGATGGGAGCGGATGCGCCAGTGCAGCCAGCTGAGGTATTTGTTTATTTAAGCAAGTACTTTTATTTGTTTTTTTTTTTTTTTTGGTTTTTTTTTTTTTTTTTTGAAAAAAAATTTGTAACCAATTTTTGTTTTGTTGTTTTGCAGCTTAGGGTGTTAGAGGCACGACACCGATTCTCCCCTATCATTCCGGGGATGAGGAGGTCATTGTCCAGGCAGAATGGGAGATATTGGAGGCGGTAGGGCTAGCGGAGGCAGCCCGGTTGGAGGTAGTTCGGGTAGATGAGGGGTACCTCTCGGCTTTGGCCGAGAGGTGGGATCCAGATCGGGGGACGTTCCGGCTCCCGACCGGAGAGATGACGGTGACGCTTGAGGATGTATACCGCATCCTCAAGGTGCCCGTGGAGGGGGCGCGGGTGGAGGTTGGACGAGATAGGGCCACGGAGATGGCCAAGTTGTTTGGGGATGACTGGAGGGAGATCCGGACGGAGAGCGGGGGGATTCCTTACTTGGCCATGTATACGGCCAAGGAGTTGGTAGCGGTGGAGGCTCTGATGATGTTCGTATTGGCCAACATTGTGGCCCCGAACAGCACCGGGTGCAGGTTTCCATGGAACCTGATGGGTGTAGTGAGCGAGATGCTCACTAATAGGGTAGTGTATGCCTGGGCGCCCGCTTTATTGGCGCAGGTGTACCGGGAGTTGTATGAGGTTCGAAGACGGGGCCGGAAGGGCCTAGGCTGCAGTTTGGTTCTCCGGTGTTGGGGCTGGGAGCACTTCAGAGTGGCCCGACCGGAGGGGTTGCCATGTGCTTACTGGGACATGAGCCAGGCTTATGGTAGGAGATGGCCAGTGGCGGAGGAGAGACAACCGAGCCGCCCCGTGAGATCGGGGCAATGGTATAGGAGTTTATGGGCGGACTTGACAGATGCCCAAGTCATTTGGAGGCCCTGGCGGGAGGCGAGGTGGATCGGGGATGGAGAGCATCCGAGATGGGTGCGACGGGCTAGATGGGTAGTGGGTCGGGGCCACGGCGAGGCGGAGTACATACGGATGTCTCGAGTACTCCGCCAGGTCGGATTGAGACAGGATGTCCCCGGTGAGCCAGTGCGCTACCGGAGGCACAGATCAGAGGGGGATTTGTCGTGTGCCGAGCCATGGAGGGAGGCGACAGAGGACGATGAGGACATGGAGATCCTCGACGTGGACGACGTCGGGGTGACAGCTGAGTATGCAGCATGGATGGCCGCAGAGCCGAGGTGGGAGCCACCATTGGTGGCTGTTGGAGCTGGAGAGGACGAGGGAACCGCAGAGGTTCCCAAGCGCGGGGAGGGTCCCCGCCTTCGATCTGACGATCGAAGGTGAAAGGGGAAGATGGCGCGATAGGCACCGGGGAGCGGAGATGACGAGGAGGATGATGGCGAGGGCCTAGGAGAGGCCGCAGGAGAGACTAGGGAGGTACCCCCTAGCGGGCACGAGGATGATCCGGCATAGCTACAGCGGCGAGATAGCAGAGCGCGATGCTATGCTAGCTGTCCGGGATGAGAGGATAGCTCGGCTGGAGCAACGAGGTTGCAGAGCGGGATGCCCCGATAGGCTGTTCGGGGAGGAGAGGATGGCCCGGATGCAGGCGGACTTGGATGGAGCGACTAGGGTGCCCCAGGATGACAGGGTGACGAGACTCCGAGAGAGCTAGCGGAGCGAGAGCGACGACACGGGATAGACATATCTAGACTTAGGTCTAGGACTCGTTATATTGAGGCTCTGGAGGACACATTGTTTAGGCATCACATTGTGTTGCCTGATCCTCCATCCTCCTCTGTCTCTAGGCGTAGTGAGTCTAGGCACACCACTAGGTCTAGGGCTCCTACTAGGTCACGGGGATCCTCTTTTGATGGTTAGCTTAGTGCTTAGATGCACTCTTTATGAGCCTTGCTGCTCTATTGTATATTGTAGCCTTTTGGCATTCATTGTACGTTTTGACCTTTATACATATATATATACATGGCTTTTATTTTTTAGTGTTTTACTTTCTTTTGTGTGAATGCCTATGTTTTTGTGATGCATGTTTTTATATGTTTTAATGCATATGTGATGGAATGGAATGCAAAGTTATAGATGATTAATGCGAGACTAAGTAAATGAAATATGCACTAAGAAGCACTCATACTTTTAGATAGTTAGATTTAGCCAACTGTTATCATAATTGTTTAATCAGGGGCACCGAACTTGGTAGCTTGTGAATGAATGACGTATGGAATGACATGAATATGGAAGAAGATATGGAGGTTGATATGGAAGAAAATATGGAGGAAGACTGTTTTACAAAGACTCAAACATGCTAGTGGTATCAAACAAACTTACTAATACTGCCTAATTCAACTAGGACCAAATGTGTGTGCATGTGAGTTCATTAACCAAATCGAAAGCATGGTAGTGACTCTAGGCAATCCAAAACCTGTGTGTGTGCAAGTGTGTTCATTAACCTCATCTTGCACAAATTAGGTAACCATGTTATGGAGAAGACCCCAAAGCTAGTTTGTCCGTATGAGCATTCAGAGGTCTCTTTTTGAGGAGAGACATGTCGCCACGCAATGAGTATACTCCATTGCCAGTCAAGCGTCTATAGCCCCGGTGAAGGTTAACTCCATAGTCCATGTTGTTTTTGACCTTTGTAAGCCTTGGGGATGACTACCTATCCGTCCGACTGGACAAGTAGTACGATCCTTACAACTTATTTGGGATCGGTGGTGTGTGAAAAATGTTCATTTCCTTAGAGCTTTGGGGAATCGGATTCTCAACCGAAGTATGATGAGAATTTTACCCTATCCTTACTACTCTGTTTATATTTATATTTTGTGATTGCTTGTGATAGTGGTAAGAACCACTGTTTTATGGACTATGTTTGCATGATAGGACAAACGAGGATTACCCTTTTCACTTCAAGGCACAACCCAAGGATGGTGTTATCTCTCTTTGACACAAGATGTTTTTAAGATGTGAAAATGTGATAGGTTCAAGACCGCTTTTGAAATCATTTCCCAATACTCAAGATTTTATTTAGTGTAATTTGTGATATGGCCCTAGAGAACTTTGACATGCATTTCAAAGTTTGCTTAAAACACTAGGAATGGCTGAGTGACTGAAAACATTTTGGCAATGTAAATATGTGCAAATGGAAAATGGGTGTACGAATGACAATTCGGTTTGATGGATTTTATGAAGGTGCCCCTGATTAAGGCAACATGACTTTTGCTTGACCAAATTTTATATCCAAAAGATAGAATGGTCTCTAACATGATATGCAACTATGGCTGAAAATGAAATGTTATGGTTTTCAATGAGATGTATGCACATGAAATGCAATGTTTTTGAATGAGATGTATGCAACTAACAATGAAATGCAAATTCTTTTTATTTTATTTTGTTTTTTTTTTTTTTTTACAAGCCATGTATATATGTACATATAAAATTCAAACTATGCGTAGAATGCCCTCAAGTGTATAACATTAAGTGGTTCGGGTTCTTCCTCTCCCTCTAAACTGGCAAGTCTATAAGTTCCATTACCCACTCTTTCAGTGACCATATATGGACCTAACCAATTAGCCGCGAATTTATCTCGAAGATGCGGCAATGCATTGGTGTTTTGTTGATTCTCTTTAAGGACAAGATCCCCTACTTGAAATTCTCTTAGATGAACTTTGGCATTGTAAGCACGTTTCAATCGGTCTTGATAAACTCGCAAATGCTCTAAAGCATTGATTCGTTTTTCATCTATGAGTGTGAGTTGATCAAGACGTGCTTGTCTAGCAATATCATCATCGATAAATTCCTGCAAAGAAATTCGCAAGGAAGGGATCTCGACGAGGCGGAGCTAAGGCTCGGCGGAGACGCTAAGTACTCGCTTGATGTCATCAAAGGCTTTACGACACTCATCTCGTCCATGAAAATTGTACCCCCTTTTGTAGTAGGTGGCAAAATGGCCTACATTTATCGGAAAGTTGTGCAATAAAGCGACGGATTGAATTAATCTTTCCTTGTAAACTACGCAACTCCTTCAAATTAGTTGGGGGACACATTTCCATAATGGCTTTGACCTTGTTTGGGTCCACCTCAATACCTCGTTTAGAGATAATAAAACCTAGGAGTTTGCCTGAGGTAACACCAAAGACACATTTCTTAGGCTTATCCGGATCATATGGATTATGGAGCGGGGTGAATAAGTCTTCGAAATTCATTGTCGACTTATGGAAGAAAGGATGGGCGGAATGGAAGGGAAAACCGGTGAAGACCTCGGAAGACCTGAGATGCAAAACAACATAGTTTTTCAGTTTTTTTTTTTTTTTTTTTTTTTTTGAGTTTTTTTTTTTTGTAGTGGTGAAAACCACTATTTTAGTATATACATATAATACAGGTTTGGATTATGGCTTATGGATGTGGCGGAGGGGGTGGTTCACCTCGTTCTTGTGGAAGAAGCAAGCGAAAGATGGCCTCTTGGAGAGGGAACAATTGGAGATAAAACTCGTCTTGTTTAGTGAGGGGAACAATGGGCGCCGACTCTTCTTCGGATTCATCAGCATTTGACATGACGTCAAATTCTTCATAGGCTTCATCTTCGGATTCGTCGGGGTGGAGGATTTCTTCTTCTGAATTAAGATTAATGCTTTGAAAAGCTCGTTCAAAAGAAGAAAGGGATGGAAGTGGTTGGTAGCCCAGACCAAAACGCTCAGTGGGTCTCTGATATGGCATATCGATGCGTTCAGTTACTCCTTGCTCGTATCGACCTAGGCCAAATTGCTGCCAATTATGTCTATGGAAATAGCGAGAGGGAAAACCCTCCATCCTTTCGATATTGGTAGGGACTGGATGCTTAGGTTCTAGTATGGTGGTAGGACTAGAAGATGACTCTATTCCCCCATATACAAAATTAATGGAATTTGGCATAGAACCCATGTTATAAACCGATCCAATGGATAAATGTTGGTCATGTGGACGACCAAAATCTTTAACTTTTTTCACATTGAACGGTGTGATGTGGACATCTTGGATGGCATACTCACCAATACCTGCATCAGTGAGATGGACCTTGACTTGGGAGGGAGATGGACTAGATGATGGAATAGAAGAATGTGGGATAGAAGAATTGGAAGGATTTGGTTGGGTTGATGCTTCACTGACTTGTGAAACATCAGCTGGTGATGGTTGGGAAGATGGAGGAATAATAGGTGATGTTGAAGAAGGTGTAGAAGAAGGGGGTAATGACGTGGAAAGAGATGATTGGTCATGGCCACATGTGCATGTGGTCACTGATGAAGAAGAAGGAAGATTAGTTGATGAAGAAAGTGGTGAATGAGATGGAATAGCGAAAGAGGAAGATGGTTGCGATATGATGGGTAGCTCCTCGAGAATGGGAGCTTTAGAAGAAGATGGTATAGAAGAAGTAGATGGGGTCAAGAAAAGATGAGTGGATGGCAACACAATCTCATAAGGATTTGAGACATAGTTGCAATGTTTGAAGGGTTCAGTGTCAGCAGGTACACAATGAACTTGTCCCTCATATACATACTTCGAGACATTGATGCGGTATAGAAGGGACACATCTCATCTCCCTAAGCCAAGGCCGTCCAAGCAATACATTGTATGCCATGGTCCCTTCCAAGATGTGAAACAAGGTATGCAAAGTTCGGGCCCCTACCTCAATGGGCAAGATAACCGTGCCAACCGTGGAAGATAAAGCATCATTGAATGCTTTAAGAGTAAAAGTCGACTTTGTGATAAGGGATGGCGACGACTTTAGATGACTCAACGCCGATGTTGTAATGATATTGATTGAGGAACCGGTGTCAATTAAGACTCTCTTGAATGGCTTGTTATCGATCTTGGCCATGATATGTAGTGGAGGATCTATACTTTCGTTGACATAGGTTTGATTTCAAAATCATAGAAAGTGATGGAGGGCTCCATGCATGTTTGAATACTCCCCACAAAGTTGTTGAAGGCATTAGTATCTTGAGTTTGAAGCTCGATTGACTTTAATATTTCCATTAATGCCTCTCTATGCGGAGGAGATTGTTGAATGAGGTCATAGATCGATAACTTGGCAGAAGCCATTTTTAAACCGGTAGTTAACCAGCTACTCAATGACATGATGGGTCGTTGGCGTTGAGTAGAATGATTTAGCGGTTGTTGAGAAGTACTAGCACGTCGTTGGGTCACTGTTACCTAAGGTGGACTGGGGGTTTATACAGGTGGCTGTGGTTCAGCCTGATTTGGTTGGTTCGCCCTTTGACCTCGGGTTACTACGTTAATAGTACCCACAAAACCTTGGTATTGTTGTACATGGTTGACTTGATTAGGAGGAGTTACCCGAGTTACTCCCCCTGAAGTTGTTGGAGCTTCCTCCCGATGTGGAAGGGGTGTTTGAAATATACCAAGATTTTGATTTTGTTGGGCTAAGGGGCTATCCAATTTAATGGCTCCAATCTCAATAAGATCTTGGATCACATGTTTGAAAGTCGTACAATTATTGATATCGTGCCCATTTTGCCTATGATAAGGACAAAATAGGTACTCCTTGTAATACTTCCCCCTTCTAGATGGGTCTAAAGGTTTAAACTCAGGTAAAGTTAACTGATTTGTGCTATATAACTTGTTGAATATGACCGCATATGGTTCATCTAAAGGTGTGAATTGTCGCTTGGGACGATTGTTTTGCCAAGGTCGAGTTTCCATGGTTGGCCCGATGATTGGGAGTTGGTTGAGTAGGGGCGGGTACCGCATGATAAGCAATTGGTTGCGGTTGACTTTGCATTACTTGTTGTTGTTGAGCCATTACGGGCTGACTCGCCACCACTTGATTAACTTGGTTAACATTTGAGGCTGTACTAGCTCTGTGTTTGTTTGTTTTGGCCATAATTATTATTTCGTTGTTGGCCCTTTTGTTGCCATTCTTTTCTACGGGGTTTTAAAACACCCTCTTGGACTTTAATGTCTTCTATGATACTTGCTTGGGCCAAAGCCTCTTCAAAAGTCCTGTATTGTTGTAATTGGAGTAACCAAGAGATAGGTTTTAGACAACTCTGGGTGAACATTTTGGTTAACTCCTCCATTGGTAGGGAGAATGGCAGTTTATTAATGATAGCCCTCCAATGGTTTCCAAAGTCATAAACAGTCTCATCGTCATGTTGCTTGAGCTTGTATAAGTCAGCTAATGAGACTCTCTTTTGAGTCTCTAACAATTCTCTTTATGCTTCTATGAGGTTGATGAATCACATTGGGTCTCTAACAATTCTCTTTGTGGGTTCATGCTAAGCAAGTTTTTCATGATGAACTTGTGAGCTGATTTGGACAGGTTCTAGTGAAGACTTGTGAGCTGATTTGGACAGGTTCTAGTGAGGACTTGTGAGCTGAATTGGATAGGTTCTAGTGAGGACTTGTGAGCTGATTTGGACAAGTTCTAGGGAGGACTTATGAGTTGATTTGGACAGGTCCTAGAAGAGTACTTGAGGACAAAGTTGAATTGGTTCTTTGAGAAGAACCTGAGGATAGTTTTGACAAGTCTTTGAGAAGGCTTTCGTGCAGCAGAGATTGATTTGTTCAAGCTTTATGAGTTGAGATTGGAACAGATCTAACAGAGTGAGGAAGACTTGTGCTGTACTGACTGACTATGTTTAGTACAGGTTGATGAGTTTTTGTGGAGGTGATCAGTGAGGACAGAGGTCTCTTGAGGCTGAGCATTGAGGATAGGAGGTCTTCTATGGAAAGGAGTTCCATGTGCTAGCAGAATAAGAGGCAGGTGATCTTCTAAAGTATCATTTCCATAGCTGAGGGAAAGGATTCTCCTTTGGGCAGGAGGCTCATAAATTCATGAGGAGGGGAAGGATTCTCCTTTGGGCAGGAGGCTCATAAATTTGTGATGAGGGGAAGGATTCTCCTTTGGGAAGAGGCTCATAAATACTTGAGTAGCGAAAGGTTTCTCCTTTGGGCAAAGGCTCATAAATACTTGAGTAGGGGAAGATTTCTCCTTTGGGCTGAGGCTCATAAACATTGTAATTGGGAATGATTCCCAAAGAACTTTGAGAAAGCTTTTTAGAGAAAATTTTTGTGGAGGTAGCCCATGTTGGGTGAACCACATTAAAATTGGTGTCTCATTGTGTGTTGCTTTATGCATTGCTTTGATATTGTTATTGGTTCATTGCTTTGCAAAGTTGAAGTTAAATAGAGAAAGTAAAAAGAGGTCTTATACTGTTCACCCCCCCCCATCTCAGTATAAGCTTGTGTTCTTCATTAACAATTATGGAAATTCTATATTGGAGTTTACAAAATAAAGGGACACAGCCAAAACATTCATTTCGAGTCTTGCAATGATGTAATTCATTTTCAGTTGAATTATTGTATTATTTTCTCTGAAGAGACATGTAATGGATTGAGACTTCGTTGTGTAAGGATATAATGATGTTCCAACGGATGATTGTCCATCAGCTGAGGAATAGAAATCTCTTGTAAATCTTATATCATGTTTTGTATTAAAATTTGTTGATGAATTACATTTTCCTTGATGTTTGAGCTATATTGAGTTTTGTATCCTTGTTATTGTTTTGCTAAGTGCCAATATTGTATTTTAGTTGTATTGGAGTTACGTAGTAAATGAACCACTTCAATGTTGAGTTGTAAAGGAAATTTAAACTATATTGTGCTTTTAATATAAATTGGAACTTGCTAGGCAGTAAGTCTTACATCCAAATAATCCTACTCGGAGTAGTTTGCCTCCAAGGGTACTTGGAGAGTTGCACTATGAAGTACTTATCTTACTCCCAATAATGCAACGATTGTGTAGTGGTTTACTAAGGTTATTTTTAGAGCCTATTAAATGCATGGCTAATCACGTTGAGGTTGATAGTAAAAATAATAAGGGATTGTCATAAAATTAAACAAGGAATGATCTTTTAAATAAGGAGAAATTTATATAACTTTCTATGCACCTAATTTCGGTAATCGAGTAAGGGTGTAGGGAATTATTAAATCCACTTTTTTCATTCGAATTACAAAAAATGTTTTGGTAAGAACCCATGAACTTGAATGACTAACCCATCATTAATATGGGAAAGATAGTCAAGGTGCTAAGTGCATCCACACATATGGATTTGTGTGGGATGTAAGGATTAGTACTTACCTTTTTGAATGATTGAAAATGGATGAGCTAGCCATTGGGAATGGAATTCTAGCTCAATTTGAATAGCTCCTACCACTCTTACATAGGATTTATGTAAGTAGTGGGGTAGGAGTCATCAAGTTTCATTCATATAAGGGGAAAGGTGGAGGATATTAGAAACCAAACCTTTGGGTTTGAGGGCTCTCTTCTATAGTGAGGAAGAGTGAGAGTGGTAGACTAATGATAGCATACATAATTTAGTATCCTAATAAAGTAAAAAAAAAAACTCTTGGAGATGGATAAGAAGATTTGGGTTATGACAAAGCCCTCCTTTACTCCCATATTTTTAGACATGAGTAGGGGGGAATTGAAATCCCTTGTAATTAACCAAGGTTCTTTTGCAAAATCCCTCCTATGCATTTGAATTTCAATCCAAAATATTCCTCTCTAGTAGGGAATTAGGTGCATATATATTTGACAATACAAAACTAAATCTATATTTGGTACAATTTACAAATAAATAAAGGTACATACTAGATGAATAAGGTAATATTCTTGAATTTATGATTTGAAGGTTCCACAGGATCCAGAGGCCCCCTACTCTCCCATAAACATAGATCCCTTAAAACTAATAATTCCTTCATATCACCATTTTAGAACCCTCCATCTTATCCTCCTGGATTTTTTTTCCAAAGCATCAAAATATTTCGTTTATATTCCTTACACAGGTCTTTACAATTATTTTTTTCTTGAAGGAATTGCAACCTTAGATATTTTAACACAAAATATTCATTTAGCATTCCTTGGGGTGATTGCACCCCCACTCTAATCTAGAGTGCACTAAATTCCATTAGTTATCTCATTTTTTACTTCTCTAGTTTTGATTGTTGCATTTGGAGGTCTTCTAGAGGTTCTCTTTCCCATGTCAGCACTCTTTCTTGAATTTCTTGTTGTTCTTATTGGAATGATCCCTTCTCTACCTTGCTTAGAGTTAGAGCTTTTTGCTAGATCATCCATATTTCTTTTGTTTTTCATACCTCTTATTTGGGTTGAAGTTTCCCTCTTTAGATTCTACTATATCCAAGTCCCTATTTTTCTCCTATACAGATTCCAGTTGGGTTTCCTTTATAATTGATTGATTTACTTCTTCTTTTGTATCTTATTCCATTTCACCATCTTCCATCTTATCCTTAGATTCGAAAGGATTAAATTAATTTTCCAACTCTACCTCCACCTTGTGTTGATTCTATTGATTTCTTGATCTCCATTCTTGTATTCCACCAACCCTTCTTTCCATAGGGGAGGCTTATTTGGATGGTATTTTTTTAGATGTCCCATAAATTTCAGATATTGTAATCTACCAATCTAATCTCATATTCATTATTTTGGTTCCAACATGTTTTACCATCCTGTAGTGTTATTTGAGTGGGCAATTTTTTAGATAAGTCTGCTTGCACACAAAATATAGCAATGATCATTCTTGTGTTAGCTCTAGTTGCATTTTATATTACTACCAAGTCCCCAATTGATTTAGCAATCCATCCAATCACTTCCTCACACCAGAATCCGATAGGAAAGTTATGAAGTAAGACCCAAATTGGGGCAATATTCATGTTTACATTTTTTTGGTCTGAAACTTTTCTTCCATTTTGTCAAAAATATCCCTTTTTCCCAAAAAACTAGGGCCCATTAAGTAGTACGCCATTCAAATATTCTTCTAGATTAAATCTAAACAAGATATAATCCTTGGGAAGAGAAAATATATCAACATTACCTTCATAGCTTTGAAGATGCCAAAATTGGATGTATTTTAATGGGAAGTTGCTAGAAAAAGGCTAGAAGAGTGATATAACTCCATATCTTCTTGGATATACTTTGTGAAGTTAGTTCATGAGTAGTTTTATCCCTTTTTCGAATATAAATATGAGTACATGATCTTTCAATAACTATAACAATGCAAAGACTAAATTGTTTAGTAGTATATTGATGGGTTCAAGTATCGTCTTATTTACCTTCATGTCAAAGAAGATGAAAGACATGAATCAATCAAATTCATCAATGGTCTCCAATACCATCTTTGTTTTAAGATGGAGTTTCTTCTCATAAATTATTTAGTGCAAGCATACTACCTTGTATCAAACTTGGAGGATTCAAAACCAAGTAAACAAGTATGGTTTCCATACCACACTAGACCCTAGTGCCAAAATCGAAGGTACCAAATGCTCATTCACCTAAAGAACCCACATCCAATGGAACTTCTACACCATCCAATCCAAATCCACTCATGTTCCCAAACAATGGAAAGTAAAATGTGGATGATAAATGGTGCAACCACCACAAAATATATACTCGTAGTAACTCAAAGTGTCAAGCTCAATAGAAGATAGTGTCGGTATATCCAAAGAAGAGTGATTGTTCATTCTAATTTGATAGAGAATAAGAGGCAAACACCACATGTCTAAGCATAAGAATTAAACAAGTAATATCTCAAGATCTAATACTTTTAAAGAACAAGAATGGCTCTTCCACACCCATTTTTAGATGAAGGGAAAGTCCCTCCACATCATCATTGAAACTAGGATCCAAAAGAACAATATTGCACAAGATACTAGCAAGTGATTAGGCCTCTATACTAGGTGCATCCAAAACCTTACTCTCTAGGTAAGACGCAATTAGGAAAATGTATCAAGGTTTGACATTAATGCACCCTCAAATATGATATCAAGCCAATGCATGACATAGTCACCATATGGTGCCATTGGATATTTGTGATGTATTATAGGAACAACCTATCTCTTTGACCATAACCTTACTCTCTAGGTAAGATGCAATTAGGAAAATGTATCAAGGTTTGACACTAATGCACCCTCAAATATGATATCAAGCCAATGCATGACATAGTCACCATATGGTGCCATTGGATATTTGTGATGTCTTGTAGGAACAACCTATCTCTGTGACCATAATGTGGCCTACCAAGCCTATCTATAGCAATGGTACATCCACATCAAAGAGATTACCTATAATATTATTGAGTGCCTTGGTCAAAACAGGGCACTAGTTTTATTTAAACAAGGCAAGAATTGAATATTACATATGCATAAGTTTATATTATTGATGGTTTAACCTTAGAACCAAGATGCCTAGAAGCTCATCCTGGTCATGTTAATTATAGATCACTCTATAAGATCTCAATAGATGGGTAACTTCATTTGTTGTCAATATTTTAAGATCCCAAAGGAGTTTGATTACACTCTTTAGTGAAGCTCTAGATCGGTATGATTCTAATATTGACTCTTGTCAACATTCCCTTGTATTGTTACTTAATATGGGTGAACAATGAAATTTGACACCAAATACAAGATTTTATTCTCTAAGAAATATTTTAGACTAGTTAATCACCATTTGGCAACCCCATTGTGCTAGAGCCAAAGAAATATGACGCTTGGTGCCTATGTATTGACAATCAAGTGCCCCACAAGATCATAATCAATAATTGGTATCTTTTATCACACATTGATGGCTTATAAGACTAGCTTCAAAGGGCATGATACTTCACTAAGATCCATCTCAAATTTGGATACCATCAAGTACCAATCAACCCTACAAACATATGAAAGATAGCCTACAAAACCCAAGAAGGGTTGTATGAGTGAATTGATATGACCTTTAGCTTGACTAATTTCCCAATACAATTCATATACCTAATGAATGACAATTTATATTCATTCATAGGATCCTTTGTGATTGTCTACCTAGATGATTTTATCATGTTCAACAAGATACAATAAGAATACCTTTAGCACATATGCCAAGTCTTGGACACCTTGTTTCAAAACAAGCTCCATGCCAACATATATCCTTGGGATCATAAAGATCTCTTACATGGGTTACCTGATTGGCCAATGGAGAATTCATGTTGATAAAAAAATCACATCATTTGAGATAATTGATACCTAAGAACCTAAGAGATATTTCTTAGCCTCACCAACTTTTATCTTAGGTTTTTCTTAGGATTCTAGCCCATCTCATGGTCATTAAACAAATCAACCATGGGAATGTGAAGTTCTAGCTAACTCCATAGCATAGTAGACATTTAAAGAGTTAAACAATTACCTTTGTTCCATGCTAGTGTTGGTAGTGTCAAACATCACATAATTATTCAAGTTGAAGACTAATACTTTTGACTATGGTGTCATCTTGATATAGAATGGGCATCCAACAACTTACCATTTCTAGATCCTCTCTAACACAACTTGTCAACACCTCATATAAATGAAAGCATTGTATGTCAATATTCAAGTTGTATGATAGTGACGCCATTATATCATGGGTAAGGAAATTATTGTCCATTTAAATCAAAATCCTCTCTAGTTCCTTTATTCATAAATAAAACATGAGAATGTTGGGCATATAAAATGGATGACCTATCTATAAGAATCCCATCGCATGATCAAACGTTATAAGGAAACAAAGAACTAGGCAATGGACTATTTCAACTACCCATCGACATATACACTATCATCTATCCTCAACACTAGAAGACATAACATCAATGACTAATAAATGTTGGATATTGACTTTGTCAAAATTTATCACTAATTGGAAAAAGGTAAGTCAATTCAATACCACCATCTTTGGGACAAGTTATTATAGTATGTCAAGTATGGACTCTTCACTAGATAGGTTGGTTTCAACCCCTACTTCAGCACAAAGAACACATTAGCCCTATCCTTTTGGTACTCATTTGATCAATGCCCATGTTGGTATCAACCCCACTTGACAATATTATCCACATATATTTGATGCCCATGGACCCATGCAATATGGAAAAAATCATTAATGATAAACCATGCATCACCATAATGCAATATTGTAACCATATTAACTAGGCTAGCTCAACCAATTTAAGACTCCACATATTGGCACCTAGTTTGAATTTGAATTTGAATTTGTATTAATGTCCATCGGTGACCAAAAGAGGTCAATAGTACTGTAAAGTAGGACATATACAAAGCAATGAGAGTGTCTAATGCAGCTCCAGAGAAAATAGAGTAAGAAAAACAGTAAACAGGATGACATATGATATACAAGATTTGTGGATCAAGGATTACTCCCAACATTCAAGGCTGAAGAAAAGTGAGTGATGTAAGAGTTGGATGTCATCGTAGATGTTCTTTGTTGGAGGTGACAATGAATTGATTTTGTTGTATCTCTGTGATCACCCTGTCACTTCATATTCGTGGCCTCTGGAGGCTGGAAGAATGAAGTGATAAGTCGAGATCTTATTATCTTCTACAAATTGTTACTAAGTAGTTATTTCCTGAGATTGAATAATTCCCAAATGAAAAGGGCAATGCATCTCTGATCTTCATAATTAATCCAAGATTTTAGTGTATGGGTGTCTCTGAATAAACAATAATATCTACCTCGTATCTCGTAGTAGATAGGACAAGTGAAAATGAAATGCTCCTCGGATTCCACATCAAGACTGCACAATCTACAAATACACTGATCTCTGGTGAGGTGATGGTTTGTCTCAATATGCAACTGGTGGGAACAAACTCGTAGCTAAGTTAGAGGAAACCTACGGTTGTGTGACATCTGTATCAAGTTATAATTTGGAGTAGTGATCAATCCATGCTCTAGTTGGAGATAAAAGTGAGAGTAATGGAGTAGTTTTGGTGAAAGAGGTTCCTTTGGATTAGTCCAAGTAGTTTTTATATATGCTGAGTAAATCTCATCTCGAATATCCTTATTGGAGTATGGTGCATTCATTGATGCTTTAGTAGGAGGAGGTCTCATGATGTCTAGGCCAAGAGATTGAAGTAGAGTAGTAGTCTGAGCATACCAACAATTCCTGACCCCTTGATTTGCCAACTGTATCGAGGATTGTAGTGCTAAATATGGATATCTTCTCATGTCCGACATACAATGAAATCTATGCAGTAAAGAAACAACAAGAAATATTGTTGATGTAAGCAATGGATGAGCACCAAACTCGGATAGAATGATGGGATGTGGAACAATTCTTTTGGAACGAATGAACTTTAACAACATTGAGATGAGGACCCTTTCAATACGAGACCAACCCAACTGTCTAGGGCTAGGGCCCCAAACTTCACAGCCATAGAGCAGTGTAGGGGTAACAGGAGTGTGGAAGAGTTTGATCTTCGTACTGATGTCCTGAAACTGGAGCTGAAAGCATTGCTTATCTAGAGAGGCTAGGGCAGCATAACCTTTGTTTAACCTTGCTTGAAATGCAGGGATCAAGTTGAAGGTAGGTCTTGTGAAAATAACTCCCAAGTATGTGTACGATGTGACAATATCAACAACCTTCCCTTTATATGTGATGTGAACAAAAGAAAGATCTTTCTTGGGTAGGTTGAATGTCATGATTTTGGTTTTCTGGATATTAACTTCCAATCCATGCAAGTTAGAGTATGTGTCAAGTATGTCCAGCTGCTGTTGAAGTCCTCCTGTTGTGTGTGACATTAGGATAATATCATGAGCAAATAACAAAATGGCAATAACACTACCAAAAAGTAGGCAACCTGTACTCTTAGCCAGAAAGTCCATAATGAGCACCTCCAATTCATCAATAAACAATCCAAAGAGTATAGGTGAAAGTGGGCAGCCATGTCTAACCCCAATAGTACTATGAACATCTTTTGTTCTGAGAGATCCAATTTTAACCTGTCCAATAACTTTTTCATATAAGATCATAACCAACAGAATAACCTCCTCTGAAATTCCTAGATCCTTCATAGTTTGTTAACTATAAAATACATTATTAAACAACCAAAGATTATCAAAAGTCAAAGCACCTCAACTTGTAGCTCTTCTTTGTAAATTCTATTAATATAACATAGGCCTTCTATTAGCATTCTAACCAATAACCTAAAACTTGTCATTGTTCTTGCCTTCCTCTTTCACTTCTTATGCTTGATAATATTATACCTCTACAAAATATGTCCTACACCTTGTAACATGTATTGTATAAGCATATGTAATGACAAATTTTTATTTTTTTCCATAATATAAGAGATTTAGAGTCTATTTTTGTATTTGCAAGATTCTCTTATGCAAGTCTATTTGATATCATTTTGTCAACCAAGATATATAACGAGTCCTGCTTTGCATAGCCCTGCTCTGCATATGGCTTGGAATGAGTTTCATATTGGGCATGCTGGTCATCCTTTCCAAACACGTCAAAAATCCAACGCTCCTGCTGCTCCTCCGTTGGCGAGCCCTCCTGATATCGATCCGCCATTGTTACGCTTAAAAATAAAAACAGCTTCCGTAACTGAGATCTATCCGATATACAATATCGTTTTTATTTCTATGAAATCTCCACAACTCAAGTTGGAGAAGAGCACACGAGGCTTCCGATTCGCCGAGTGTCAATCTGCCACGACTGCCACACTCGTGGAAAGATTAAGATGCCCACCTGTATAAATAACATTGACTCTGATTCCCGTATTCGACACGCTTCCACCATATTGATTGGGATAAGCAATGAGGACTTTACGTTCCGACTACCGGACAGAAAAGCCACGCAGGAAACGGCCAAATACGTTGAAGTGGTTGGTAAGTGTTGCATTTAGGTTTAAATTGAGGTAGTTTGTTTGCAAAGGTAATAGTGTGATCTGAATTTTCTGATTAGGTCAACAATAATGTGGTGGAATAGGTTTGGTGGGAGCAACATTGTAGTTTAAGTCTGCACTTTTCAATTACTAAAAATAACGTGGTTGTACCCAACACTCATATGAAGACAGACACGCCCCTCAGGGATTCAGACACTTATTAAAGAAGACTGATCTGAATCCTCTCAGTGCATATTAGACATCGATGATGATACAAAATCCAAGTAACGGGTGGTACGGTTGACAATGATATTACATGTCGATCACCAACATCCAGGTGAAATAAGTTTGATAGTTTAAATCACACTTATCAATTACTAAAAATAATATAATTCTACCCACTCTTTTATAAAAAAAATTAAATTTGACAACTTAAAACCCAAACATACATGACACTATTTGACAACTTGACAACCCAACTCTCCTACGCTCATATGAAAACAAACATAGATGGCACTATTTGACAACTTGACAACCCAACTCTCCTACAAACATGGATGGCACTATTTGACAACTTGACAACCCAATACAAAAAAAACTTTTGAAACATTAACCAAAGGGTTTTTTATTTAGCATAGTGCACATGACAACGTGAGTTCCAATCGAGCTACATTCTTTTCAGTGGTGGACAATCTTTGTTTCTTTCGAGTCGGCTAATTTAAAATTTTATTTTTATTTTTTATAAAAAAATATTTTTTTTGACCTTTCACGTTTGAAGGGTGTTATAAAAAAATTATTTTTCAAATAAAAGAGAAATTTTTTAATTTGATAGAAAATAAGAGATAAACATCACATGTCTAAGCATAAGGTCTAAGCATAAGAATTCAAGAAGTAATATTTCAAGATCTAATACTTTTAAAGAATAAGAATGGTTCTTCCACACCCATTGTTAGATGAAGGGAAAGCCCCTCCACATCATCATTGAAACTAGGATCCAAAAGAAAAATATTGCACAAGACACTATCAAGTGCTTAGGCCTCTAGACCATGGTGCATTTAAAACCTTACTCTCTAGGTAAGATGCAACTAGGAAAATGTATCATGGCTTGACATTAATGCACCCTCAAATATGATATCAAGCTAATGCATGACATAGTCACCATATGGTGCCATTGGATATTTATGATGTCTTGTAGGAACAACCTATCTCTTTGACAATAAGGTGGCCTACCAAGCCTATCTATAGCAATGGTCTATCTACATCAAAGAGATTACCTATAAGATTATTGAGTGTCTTGGTCAAAAGAGGGCACTAGTTTCATTTAAACAAGGCAAGAATTTAATCTTACATATGCATAAGTTTATAATAGTGATGTCTTAACCTTAGAACCAAGATGCCTAGAAGCTCATCCTTGTCATGTTAATCATAGACCACTCTATAAGATCTAAACAGATGGGTAACTTCATTTGTTGTCGATATTTTTGAGATCCCAAAGGAGTTTGATTACACTCTTTAGTGAAGCTCTAGATCGGTCTGATTCTAAGATTGACTCTTGCCAACGTTCCCTTGTATTGTTACTTAATATGGGTGAACAATGAAATTTGACACCAAATACAAGATTTGATTCTCTAAGAAATATTTTAGACTAGTTAATCACCATTTGGCAACCCCATTGTGCTAGAGCCAAAGAAAGATGACGCTTGGTGCCTATGTATTGACAATCAAGTGCCCCACAAGATCATAATCAATAATTGGTATCTTTTATCACACATTGATGGCTTATAAGACTAGCTTCAAAGGGCATGATACTTCACTAAGATCCATCTCAAATTTGGATACCATCAAGTACCAATCAATCCTACAAACATATGAAAGATAGCCTACAAAACCCAAGAAGGGTTGTATGAGTGAATTGATATGACCTTTAGCTTGACTAATTTCCCAATACAATTCATGTACCTAATGAATGACAATTTATATTCATTCATAGGATCCTTTGTGATTGTCTACCTAGATGACATTCATATTCAAAAAGATACGATAAGAATACCTTCAGCACATATACCAAGTCTTGGACACCTTGTTCCAAAACAAGATCCATGCCAACATATATCCTTGGGATCATAAAGATCTCTTATTTGGGTTATCTGATTGGCCAATGGGGAATTCATGTTGATAAAAAAAATCACATCATTTGAGATAATTGATACCTAAGAACCTAAGAGATATTTCTTAGCCTCGCAAACTTTTATCTTAGGTTTTTCTTAGGATTCTAGCCCATCTCATGGTCATTAAACAAATCAACCATGGGAAGGTGAAGTTCTAGCTAACTCCATAGCTTAAAAAGTCACCTTTGTTCCATGCTAGTGTTGGTAGTGTCAAACATCACATAATTATTCAAGTTGAAGACTAATACTTTTGACTATGCACTAGGTGTCATCTTAATCTAGAATGGGCATCCAACAACTTACCATTTCTAGATCCTCTCTAACACAACTTGTCAACACTTCATATACATGAAAGTATTGTATACCAATATTCAAGTTGTATGATAGTGACACCATTATATCATGGGTAAGGAAATTAGTGTCCTTTTAAATTAAAATCTTCTCTAGTTCCTTTAGTCATGAGAATGTTGGACATATAAAATGAATGACCTATCTATAAAAATCTCATTATGTGATCAAATGTTATAAGGAAACGAAGAACTAGACAATAAACTATTTCAACCACCCTTGGACATATACACTATTATCTATCCTCAACACTAAAAGACATAACATCAATGACTAATAAATGTTATATCCTTTAATATATTATATCCTTTAATATATTAACTTTATCAACATTTAACACTAATTGAAAAAAGGTAAGTCAATTCAATACCATCTTTAGGATAAGTCATTATAGCATGTCAAAGTATGGACTCTTCACTAAATAGGTTGATTTCAACCCCTACTTGGCACATATTAGCCCCATCCTTTTGGCACTTATTTGGTCAATGCTCATGTTGGTATCAACCCCACTATAGTGGGAAAACAATATTATTCTCATTTGTCTGATGCCTATCTTTTTGGTGCCCATGCATTGAAAAATTCATTAATGGTAAACCTTGCATCACCAACAAACGATCATTGCAATGCTCGAACCAATTTAAGACTCCACATAACTACCATGAAATATATTATTAATTGTGTCTTGAAACAACCAAGGATTATCAAAAAGTCAAAAGACCTCAACTTCTAGCTCCTTCTTTGTAAATTCTATTAATATAGCAAAGGCCTCCTCCTTTCCAAACATGCCAAAAAGCCCACGCTCCTGCTGCTCCTCCGTTGGCGATGCCTCCTGATATCGATCCGCCATTGTTACGCTTGATATTTATGAAATCTCCACAACTCGAGTTGGAGAAGAGCACACGAGGCTTCAGATTTATAAATGTGTGTAATTGTGGCATGGGCGGCGAGTGTCAATCTGCCACGACTGCGACACTCGTGGAAAGGTACAGATGCCCACCTGGATAAATAACATTGACTCTGATTCCACCATATTGATTGGGACAAGCATTGAGGACTTTACGTTCCCACGACCGGACAGAAAAGCCACGCTAGGAAGGGAACGGGCAAATTCGCTCATAAAAAATAAAATAAAATAAAATAAACAGACATAGATGTCTACTACTATTTGACAACTTACAATTCCAATAAAAAAAAATCTTTTCTCACATTGTTTTGGTTTCACAGAGGAGTTATTCACACATATTTTAATTTATTTTTTTAGTGATATTTTTTTTTTAGGGATTGAATTCGAGTCACATCATCGATAATGTGATTGGTTATAAACACATTATTTTTAGTGGGCTGCTCCCACCAAACTTATTCCACCTTGTATCGTTGTTACGCATATTATGAAGGTACTGCTCCCACCAAACTTATTCCTATGATCACTAAACCTATTCCGCTTCATATTATCGTGATATTATGCACACTCATAAAATATATTTATCCTTAATCTTTACCTACGTTCTTGTCAGTGGTGGACAATCTTTGTTATCTTTCAAATCGACTTTTTTTTTTATTACAAGATGATCAAATTAACCATCCTAGGCCTTCGTGCATATATCAAATTTACTCTCAAACGTTTCACCATAAACTAAAATCCATTACAGCTTATTTATAAAATGGTATTTAAATTTTATTTTTATTTTTATAAAAGAAGTGTTTTTTCAACCCTTTAAGTTTGAAAGGTATTATGAAAAATTATTTTTCAAATAAAATGAGAAAGCCTTCAATTTTGATTTTTATTCGAAGTTATAAATTTTATTCTAGAGAAAATGTATGAACATTAAATGATTTTAATTAGTAGAAAATTTTTATATTGATAAAAATAGGGTTTTGAGTGGGTCCTCATCACACTTACAAAAATATTTGCATTATTAATGGTTATAAGTAGTTAAAACCATAATTTCGACATTTACAAACTAAAAAATATACTAGTCAAAGTTGTAACAAAAAATTTCTCTACACTACAAAAACTAAAACTAAAACTTTATACATAGATCATCATACTAATCATCACCATTAGAGTTAAATTCAATTTTTCCTCCATCAATTTATCTTCCATGGAATTTCACCCCTAGATATGTGCATCAATATCCACCAAGCATGAAAGCCCTTCATTAAGTCTTTCTTCCTCTTCTCCATTCATTCTAAATCTTGTCATCATTAGGATGTGAGCTAGCCATTCAATCTAGAAAGATCCAAGGGAATTTGTTGTTGGTCCCAAGCCATATCTTCTTTACTATTTATTCCTGAGTTTATTGCCCAATTAGCCAAATTATTACATTCGCTATAAATATGGGATAACTCCACCTTCTCAAAATGACTTAAGAGCCTCTTGGTGTCACTATTAATATCTTGAAAAAAAACCCCTAAATATTTTTCCCTTTGGAGCTATTGATGACAACCAACAAGTCACCTTCCACATGGGTTTGGTTAAAACCAAGTGATTATACTTTCTTAATTCTGGCTAGAACCACCCTTGCCTCTACCATGGTATTGGTTGTGGTCTCATAAAAATCAACATAAGCACCAAGGATAATCCCCTTATGATCACATAAAACCTCTTCTCCTCTAGCTGACCCTAGGTTAACTTTTGAGGCCTTGTCAAAATTCACTTTGGCCCAACCTTCCTTTGGTGGATGTCATTTTATCGTAGGCCTATTGTTGCCTTTATTATTGACACCATTAATGGGATTGATTCTAGGTTCTAGCTTTTAGCTACAATTTTCTCTATCCCTTTTTATGTCCCATCCCTCCAATCCTTGATTTCCACTATTTTTTTGATGTTAAAACTAATCCACTCTACAATCCTATTGGCATTCCTCCTTTTCCCTCTAAAACTCCTTTTGTTCCTTTTCAACCAAATATTCCAAATCATGTAGTCTAGGATTAAATACCAAAGTAACTGAAGTCTTCTAGTCTGAAAAGGATACTCCCACTATATCACCCTATCCTTCAAATTAATCAAAAACCTAAAATTTTTTGGTTTTGACCAAAAATTTATCCTAAATTTCTACTATGCATTGGCAATGGATAAAGAGATGATCACGAGTCTCTTCTTTAGCCAGACAAAGTTCACATTTTGAAGGTCCTATAAATCCCATTTTGTAAAGATTATCTATAGTTAACACTTTCCCTTATACAACTATCCAACCAAAGAAGATTATTTTTGTGAGCCCTTTCCTAATCCAAATCTTCAACCAAGGTAAATCTAGACTTCTTCCCCTTTTGCCACTTGATAAGTAGACTTTAAAAGGTATTATCCATCTTTGGACTATGGCCATCACAACTGGTCACTTATTGGTAATTGTGGAATATAATAAACTCTCAATCTATCATATAGAGTGCTCATTGCCTCCCTAAACTAATTCTCCACTACTAGAGGTCTCCAAAAGTAGAAGCCACATCTATCCTAGATGTAGTCATTCATATTTTCTTCATATGCTCTTTTGAGAATAGGATATAATTCAAAGAAACTCTCTTCTTCATCCCAAGACTTGACCTTGGTTTTATATCCAATATTCCAAATGATACATTTCTCTATTATCTCTTGGATTTTAATTATGTGATTTTATATCTTTGATCCTATGCTAATAGGGTGAGATATTTCTTCATATTACCTATAATATTTTCTTCTCCAAATGTTTAGCTAAAAAGCATTCTCCTACCTAGACCTCCACCATAATTTACCCCCAAGGGCTCATTCATTTCCCTCAAACTCCTTATCCCCAATCCCTCTTTTGTATTTGGTCTAAATACTCAATACCAACAAACAAAAGAAAATTTGTGTTTGTCCTCTATCCCTCCCCATAAGAAAGAGCATTGCCTCCTTTCTAAATTATGCTATATTTTGGCCAACACTTTCAAGGCTACAATCAAGTAGATGGACAATGTTGAAAGTGTGGATTTCAATAGTTGTAGCTTTCCTGCCTACAATAGAAACTTACCTTTTCAATTGGCCAACTTCCTATGAAACTTTTTCATTAAAGGATTCCATAAAGTTGTAGTCATTCTTTCATCAAAGAAGGAAACTCCCAAATAAGTAAAGGGTAATTTATCCACTTACCATCCTAGAATAACCAATATCCTCCTCTACCTCCTATGAGGGGTGTTGAGGAAAAAACCTTGCTCTTATTGTTATTGAATTTTTGCCCCGATGCTCTTTTGTATAAGGTAATAACTTGCTTGAGGATCCTAGGCTCCCTAACTGAGGCTTCCTCCAACATAATCAATGTCATTCATAAATTGATGGTGGGTAACTAGCCTTAAATTATGAGTGACTATCAGACCTTTTATGTCCCCATTTCTTTTATGGTTCACTATACTTATCCCCAAAGCTTCCACTAAGATGATAAATAAGTAGGAGGAAGTGGATCCCCTAGTGGAGACCTTCCATTCATGAGGATTAAGAATCTTAGTAAAGTGCCACACTCCATAACCTAGTTTCTCCACTTTCTATCAAAACCAAACCTCTACATGACCCTATTTAGAAAGCTTCAATTGACTCTATAATAGGCTTTTAACATGTATAGTTTAGCCACTATACCTACTTGGTTGCTCCTAGAAATAAAATTGATTGATAATTATACCATTCACAATCTGATTTCCTTGAACAAGCCTCCCTATTCATCTAAAATTATGTGGGGCTAATCTAGTGACCATAATTTTGGTAATGAATTTATACACTACGTTACAAATATTTATAGGTCTAAAGTCATCACATGTGCAAGGATCTTGATTATTAGAAATCAAGGCTATAAATATGTTATTTAATTTTCTCAACATACTACTGCTTTATGCTTCCTTGTTTACTCAAACCACATTCTTCCCCATAATGTCTCAATATTCTTGGAAAAAACCTACAAGAAAGCAATAAGGCCCTAAAGCCTTATCCCTCCCCAAGAAAAAATCTACTTTCTTAAGTTCCTTCTTAGATACATGAGCATTTAAGCTTTAATTAATCTATTCAATCATTAGCTTGGATATAAACTCTAAAGTTTCTTAACCTGCTTCATCTTCCCCTACGTCATCTTTGTATAAAAGGTGTTTTAAGCAATCCACAATCTCTCCACTAATCTCCTCTTCATAAAGCTTTTGAACCTACCTGTTCTCAATATTTTTTATGGTATTATTGTTTCTATGGATCAAGGCTATAATGTGAAAAAAATTAGTATTATGATCCCCTTCAACCACATAACCCTAGATTTTTGCATCCAATAAGCTTCCTCTTTTGCCAAGACATTGTGGTACTCTCTAAGGACTTGCTTCTCTTTTACTAGCATATCCTAAATATGATCTTCCACCTCCATATGCCCTTGAAGATCTTCTATTTTCTTTTCCAACTATTTATTATATTCAATAATGTTACCAAAATATTGCGTATTCGATGTTACTAACTATGTCTTCACTAGTTTGAGTTTCTGACCTAGCTTAAATATATTGGTTCCCTAAACTTGGTTGTTCCACCAATCCTTTAAAAGAGATTTGAAGTATGGATGTTGTAACCATATAAGCTCAATCTAAATGGAGCAAGTTTCTTTCTACCCATCTCTAAGGGAATCATCAAATCCTATCCTAGCCAAATTAAATTCCTCTAAGAACCAATGGGTAGAGCACAAAGATCTATCTAACTTCACCTAGATGTTTTGATTTCCCACTATCATATCTATCCATATTAACTTAGATTCTTTTAGATATAGGTCTACTAAAATTGCATTAGTAAGCTCATTCATAATATCTAAAATGTTGGCTATTTCTCCTCTCTTCTCTTCAAGCTTGAGGGTAGCATCGAAGTCCCCTATTATCATTTGTTAAATGTTCTCTATCCTATTACTAAAAATAAGTAATGCTTCCTATAAATATTTTTTGAGGCTTCTCAAGTTGGAAGTATAGATATGAGTAACAATGCCTATCATATTAGAAGTTGTGTTTGAGCTCCATTGAGATGAACCTACCATCCTAAGCTAACACATTCCCTCAAAAACCTCTAGAGTCCAAAAATATAACCTCCCACAATGCCTACTATTGCAACTAAAAAAATTCTACTATTGTTCTATCAAAAATCCCTAAATCCCTAACTAAAAGTTTTGTTTCCTGGAGGAGCAAAACTTATGGTTGAATTTTAATCACATTACAAAGAACCCTTCTCTTGTTAGAGGCATTCAAGCCCATGATATTCCAAGAAAGGATCTTTATTTATGTTCTTTTTCAGACAACTTAAACCCTCTTGAATATAGATCTAGTAGTGTTTATTGTTTACCATTTGCCATCTCTTTCTTTGTCTCTCTAACTCTTGTTTCTAAACTGAAGAATCTACCCTTTTGTTTAGGATCTACTCTCAAACATGGGCACACTCCTTTAGTCTTCTTTTTGTCACTATGAAGAGGTGACTAAATACCTTTCTCCTCTGGTCCCCCCTCTTCAATATGCAAAGGTAATGAAGAAGGAAAAAACTTAGAATTTGATTCACTTATTTCTTTAGTCAAAGAATCTTCCAAGTCTAGGTCTACAACTTGGTCCTCGACAATTTCCTCATCATTCTCTACCACATCCTCCTTCGCTTCTAACTTATTTTCTTCTAGCTGAGGAGCATCTGTATCTCTCAACTACTTTTATGGAGCTTCTAAAAGGATTTTAGGGTCATGATCTTGAAAAATCCTACATATCTACTCCCCTTGCTCTCCCATCTAAGAAGGGCCACCCTCCCTCCAATTCCCTTGCTCAAACTTCTCACTAGGACAAACTCCATGGGAGCAGTCCCAAGCCAAATGACCATACTCATAACAACCCCCAGTAGGTTCTCATAGTTGACTTCTTAGACATGCACTCCTAGCTTTGAAGATAAGGTAATGGATTTTGGGAGCAGATTTTTCAAGACCACCTTAATGTAGAACCTAGCCTATACCGCCAATGATTGCTCGACCATAGACAATGAAGTAGCTAGAAAATCCCCAATATAATTTTCAATCATTTAAATCTCTTAGGACTAGAATTGTAGAGGTAAACCATACAATCGCACTCATACTAACACCTTATCAATCTATTTCGTATTAGAGTTAAAATCGGGCTTCCATGGCTTTACAAAAAGCCTCATTGCTCCTAAGAACTACGAGCCACCCATTAGAACCTTTTGAAAGTCTTTTGAACAAGTAAAGAAAGCTTAAAAAAAACTTTGGTAGGATTTTTAAAGAGACTTACCCTTTCGGCTCCCACTTTGTCTTAATCGAGTTCTCTAAAATTGACAAACCTAACAAGGCCCCCAAGAATTTATAAATAAGATAATCTGATAAATTTTCTAAGTTTTAATCAATCAGAGCATCCAAAATACATGCTCAACATGTGCTCTCTTGGCTCCACAAGACAAATTTTGGCAATTGACACATTTCTCGTAAATGAGAGGTTTGTCCACTCACTACATCTGCAAAAAAAGTCTTGCTTTTGCCAAAGGAGGCTGAGCTCATAACTTTCTTCTTTCCTTTTTGCCCATCATGGTATAGTTAGTGTATTGCAATGAATCTCCATTTGTTCTTGCTTAAACCCGCACAAACCCCTACCCCTAGTTCATATTCGAAGATACTACTACCTTTCCACTAACTTTGCCCTCTTTCATCGCTTAAATTAAAATATACATAAATCAGTAGAAGATTTGTATAGAAGTTATGTTTAATTAATTTTTGTAACATCTACTTTGGGCATGTGTGTGGAGGGTTGACACTTTTGCTTTTTAACTGGTTAATGTGACTTGTTTTCTAACTGGTTAATGTGATGATGCAAGTTTAGTGGCATATTCCATGATTGAAATTTTGTTTCATGTTAATACCTATCTGTCTGTCTTAAAAAATTTAGTTGAAAACTAAAACAATTGAAAGCTATAAAGTATATATTATTTAAAACATAAAAATATATATTTTCTAATTTTTTTTTTTTTTAATAACATGGTGGAATCGGTAGCCACCACGAATTCGGCCAGGTTGTCCGACTTTTATGGCCGCCACAATATTCTGCGTTGACTGCCTCAGAAGCTGCCACACAGATCTTCGCACAGTCCGCCCTTATAACCACCATGCCCGTATAATTTGTAACATCTACTTTGGGCATGTGTGTGGAGGGCTGACCCTCTTACTATTAATGTGACTTGTTTTTTAACTGATTAATGTGATGATGCAAGTTTAGTAGCATATTCCATGATTGAAATTTTGTTCCATGTTAATATCTATCTCTCTTTCTTAAAAATTTTAGTTGAAAACTAAAACAATTAAAAGCTATAAAGTATATATTATTTAAAACATAAAAATATATATTTTTAAATTTTAAGTATTTAGTATTTTTAATTAATTATAATTAACGATTTCTCTTATGAATCGTGTGTTTACAATTTTATTAAATCTTGAAAAAATGTGGTAATTAGAGCTCCGAATTTATTTTCAAAGCTATTTAATACAAAAAGATTATGAATGTTAAACAAATTTATAAGTTTCATGGTTTTTTTTAATAATTGAAAATTAAAATTTAGTAATTATGTTTTTTTTGATATATAGAAGCAATGGTTACAATCACGATTTTTAGTAACTACCAGCACAACTGGTAGGATTCAAACTATCTACGAAGGCTCCCAGGACTTCCACTGTCTCAATACATGATACGATTATTATAACCTTTTACTTTTACTTATCGTATGTGGAACATGTTTTTTTTTTTAATTATTATATTTATTTTTATCACATTAAAACTTAAAATGACAAAGTTTATATTAAAGAATTATTTTATGGAGATATTATTATAAGTTGCAAGCTCATCCTTCGCTATATAGTATGAATATTTCATACTAAATGACATCTTTATATGAGATTTTTGTATATAAATAAATTTGTTATTTTAATAATAATAAAAAGTTTTAAAGGTTAGATAGATTGGTAAGTTTTGGAGTTTATCAAGAGACTTAGATTCAAATCTTGGGGTATGCCTGTTTTTAAAGGTAATAGTTTGACTCTCAAGCTCATCTTTTATAGTATAAATATTTCATATTAAATAACATTTTTAATGATGGTATATAATATTTTATATATAAATAAATTTGTTATTATAATTATTTTTTAATAATAATAAAAAGGTCTTAAGGGTTAGATGGATTGGTAAGCTTTTGCACTTACAAAGAGACCTAGGTTCAAAATTTGGGGTATGCCTGATTTCAAAGGTAGTAGTCTAGCGCTCAAGTTCATCCTTTGCTATATAGTATAAATATTTCATATTAAACGACATCTTTATATGATGGTTTATAATATTTTGCATATAAGTAAATTTGTTATCATCATTATTTTTTAATGATAAAAAGGTTTCAATGGTTAGATGTATTGGTAAGTTTTGGCGCTTACCAAATGACCTAGGTTCAAACCTTGGGATATGCATGTTTTCAAAGGTGTAGTCTGACCAGAGTCTGTTGAGTGTGCACCAACCCGATGGTACTAATCTCAAGCTACTAATCTCAAGCGACCAATGTTCCTCCTTCCACCAGGTTAAATAACAACAAGGTGGTATATGGATTATAAAGGGCAGCCCCAAGATTTGAACCGTACTTGGTAGTAGAAAATGACTATAGATGTAATCAATTTTCCTATGTATCAGGGAAATAAAAAATAGGGTATGCCTGTTTGCAAAGGTAGTAGTCTGATTTGAGTCCGCTGAGTGTGCACCAGTCCAACAATGGCGATACCAATCCTAAGTGATCAATGTTCCTCCTCCCACCAGGTTAAATAACAACAAGGTGGTATAGAGGTTATAAGGGACAAAACCGTACTTGGTAGTAGAAAATGGTTGTGGATGTAATCGGTTCCCTTATGTATTAGAAAATAAATAAATATATTTTATTAAAGATCATAATATATATATAATTCAGATAATATTTGCATTTTTTTTCAATGAGTTTACACAAATTTTTATGAGGGATCTTGATCCCCTCATATTGAGTAGGGTTTGAACATTGGACCTCTCAAAGAGAGATCAAAGCCCTTACCATTGCAGTAAGCTTGCAACTGATAATACTTGTATTATTACCTATCATTTATCAAAAGAATATATAATGCCCATGATCATATAATTTTTTTTGTATTTACATCTTATTTATATGTAAAATTGAATTTGAATTGTTATTATCTTATTTACAATTGCATGTGATTACCATAAACAAATTTGTCTTGTTTTTTAATAAGTTATGTATGGCTTCTATTTGGCCACACCCATCAAAATAACAAAGCATTGCATTTTAGCCCCAAGAGCTAGGTGGATTGGTAGTTGCTTGTATGCTAGGCACTTACCAAGAAGACAACCAAGTTCAAACCTTGGAGGCAGCCTGTTTGCAAAGGTAGTAGTTTGATATGAACCCTTTGAGTGCACGCCAGATTGATGACGATGGTAAAAATCCCAAGTGACTGGTGGTCCCTCTCACACCGGATCAACAAAAACAAGGATCAACAACAACGAGGTGGAATAGGTTTGGTGGGAGCAACCCCTATGGTTTAAACCATGTGCTCGACAGTTACTAAAAATAGCGTGGTTGTAACCAACTCTTGTATATATATATTTATATTGTATTTTTTGTTATATTGATGTCATGTTAGTTAAAACATATCCAACATTTTTTTTGTTGAAGTAATGTGAAGTACAACTAGGGGCTACCCTTTCCTATTCAAACTTGGGTATTTGGATGAGGGTCCAACAACATACCACTTGTATGTTCAGATAGGGACAACCATATCCAACTTGTATTTTTATCAAAGATATTCTTCATTTTCCATTCTATCAAAGATATTCTTCATATTCTTCAAATAATTGTGTTTTTTGCAATTAGATCCTTCATATTTGTTAAGAAATAAAATTTCACTTCGCCAATTTCTTTGTAAAATTTAACTTTTTAACAACACTAAGATCAAAACCATGATTGGCTACTTACTTCTTTATAGATATGATGACATTTCCAAGATATTACCTCCAACAATAGTTGATTGATAATCCCCACATGAATTTTTCTTGATAGCACTAATAATAATTTGTAAATTCCCCTCAATTAAAATATATTTCCATATTTTGTAATGATAATTTTGATCCTTGTATAAAGTATCCCAACCTCTATATCGTTAAAATTTGAAGTTCCATATGATTATAAGTGAGGGAATTGACTTTATTATAAAAAAAAAATAAAAAAAAAAAACATCTCTACTAGCTTTTTTTGGATTTCCTTTAAAATCATCATCAAAATTAGTTTTGATAAAAACAACTTCTAGATATTTTTATTTTTCATAGATCAAAGAAAATATTGTCTTAACTCCATCGTAATAGATGACCCTTCCATCTATAAGTTCAAATTCTATAACTAAGAGGTTAACACCTTTCTTTCTTTCTTTTTTAACAACTAAGTCTTCCCATGATGGATACCATGCTTGTGTATATTCATGGGGGGTCACCCTGAGGAAATGGTAAATACCATGTGAGTGCATAAAGGGGTATTTTTAATATCAAATTCAACCATCGATAAATTGGTAAGTATCTTATAGGGTAGGGGTATTTAAAATTCATGCATACCTACATATAGATTCTACCGGTAAAAAAGGGGTTGGAGAAGAGGGGGTGGGGGTTATATTTGAGTTGCATACCAAATATTTATAAAGATGTTAGGACACTTCTTACAAAGACTAAAATAATAATAATTACATGCATAATTAAAGTGAGTTTATAACCATAGATTAAATAAAAATTATAACCATAATTAAAGTGAGTATCTTTTTTATTTTTGTACAAGCTCTATAAATAAAATATTAAAGTGAATTTTGGAAGGTTATTTTTATAAGTATAGATTTGTGGTATTAAATGACATCAGTTGGTTAGATTCCTCATCTTTCAAGAAAGAGACCAAGGTTCAAATCTTGCTAAATGATACATGCATAATTACCAAGTTGTTGTAATACTACTATGCAGTCATGATGTAATATGGGCGGGGCCGTTTCAATTCCATATAATCCATTAAAAAATAATAATGATTTAAAAAAAATAATAGATTTGTGGTGGTATTAATAAATTTTCTCTTATGAATACTATTATTTAATTTTCAAATAAATTTTTAACTTTTATTAATCAATAAATAAAATAAATCTTATTTAAATAATAAAAGATCACATTTATGATCTAAAACCTATAGAAAAGAAAGATAGTAATGTAGAATGAAATTTTATAATAACTCTTATCAATCAAAAAAACTTGCATTATAAACATTACAAGTAAAACATCACATCAAACCAACTACCTTCACAATAAACCAAAAAAAAATACAAATGACTATAAAAAACATCACAATAAGACCTTCCCAACTATCATATCTTACACGTGTCACAACTATAAAAAAAAAATACATCCCTAAAGAGCTCCTACACGGTACGGGAATGTCGTCACGCCATGGAGAGGTGCGTGTTTTATGGACATCCCCTAAGAAGACCAAAGAAGGAGAAACTTGACTCTAAAGCCTGTGGGCAAATGACATAATAGGTACAATGCAAAATTTTGGATCACTTTGGAATTAAGTGAGAAACAATGATGAAAATTTAAAAAGAAATTAATGGAATAGGATTTTATATATTTTATTGAGAGTTGCAAGTATGAAAATATTGATGCTTCACCAAACCAAGCTATAGACATTTAAAAACTTATAAATTGTGTCCCTTAAGCAAACTAGACGATAACAGACACATGCATTGAAGCCATGGTTTCTTGTTGCACATAAAACTGGACCATATTTATAAACTTTTTCTAGTGATTTGTCAACTTACAACATTATTTATCTTGATAAAATATTTATTCTTGAAGGTGGCTCTGTGACTACCTGCCTTGGTAGGACCTAGAAAACCCTGATGTTTTGGGGGTTCATGAAAAGATGAGGATATATTTAAAAAAATTAAAAAGGGAGGATTACTTTTTGGAAGGGATTCTCAAGAGAGGGGCAGACCAGGGAAGCACAACCGAAAAGTGGAAGAATAAACTGGAAGCACAGCCAAAAAGTGAGAGGATAAACCAGAAGCACAACTAGAAAGCATACATGTATGATCCTCTCAAATTGATGGTAAAAAAACTGGACCATACTGATTTCTTATTGCACATAAAATTGGACCATAATTATAAACTTTTTCTAGTGATTTGTCAACTTACAATATTATTTTGCTTGATTAATATTATCTATTATTGAAGGTGGCTCTGTGACTACCCGCCTTAGTAGGACCTAGAAAACCCTAATACTAATTATAATAGACAGTAACAATGTTATGGAACTTTTTCTTGTCCTATGGAAATATTAGATAGTTGGGCCCATCCCACTTTTGTGTACAATTTAGTCCATTAGAAATATCTGTATGTAAGATATTTGTACGATTCACCTAGTTTTTTTGGTCACTATGGGAACTTATTCAATGTGAGCTAGTAATCCAACACGTACCATGAAAAGAGCTAAAGTGGGAAATGCTTATATATAGATTGAACTATTGCAGGTCAATTTTTGGTAGAAGAATGAGTATGTGCATAGTTTGAAGCTGTGTTCTGGCCAAGGTAGTGACCACATTGTTTTTGGGTTCGGGGTTGAGTTGGTGCTCATATCCTTACAAAAAAGTTTCTTTTAGCTACTTATGTATTTTGTCAGTTATTTTTTATAATGGTAATGTCATGTTTTCTTTCTAGATTCTTTAAAAAAACTTAAGTGTTTAGAATCCTCAAGGATATCATGTAAGTTCTTTTTTCAGTTTTAATATTCTACTTCAGTAGTTTCCAGGAGTTTCTGATTCTGGCATGGCTAAATGGCTAGATTTTTAGGGTTTTTAGCTTTATAATTAAAAAAGGAGGAGCATCTTAGATATTTCAGATTTTAGAATTGAATTTGCCAATTCCAAATTCCAAAACAGAACGTGCCTAGTTTATGATTTGAAAAAATTTCAGATTGTTCATAACCACCTAATTTAGCTTTTAAGTTTCCAGATCTAGAATGCAACAATGCTACCATAACCCATTATTTGGGTAAAATATGCTAAGTTTTTGTTTTAGATTTCATGTTATATTTGGAACATAACATATAAGAGCACTTTAGGACCCTGAAGACCTCTTATTTCCATAATATATTGAGATTTATAAAGGATATCAGAAGAAAAGTGGTTATTGGAACTTAACAAAGTGACAAAGGATGCAAATAGTTTAGTCCAAGAAGGTGTGGGTGACTTTGCAAAGGGGTTTAAGCAAGCATATCAAACATATGACAACATTACACTTGCCATTGCTGTCTTGTAGGGTTTCCTTGGTTCTTAAAGTCTACAATGGATTCATATGGAAGGAAACTCCTTATGAAGTTCAGATCTATGAAAGTCTTAAAAAGGGCATGTCCATTGGGTTTTCTCTTGTGTGTCTCTCAAGGAAACTCTGAGTTATTGGTTAAGCAAGATATACTAATAATTTACTAATTTCTCTAACCATTTTATGTGTTGCATTAGTAATCATCAAAAGGCCACCTTTGCATTGTTGTCTTATTGATGACTTAGCTGGCAAATATTTTCTTAGTTTTGAAGGGTTTTTCACACCAACAGATATCCCTGGAGATTAGAATTGAATTTATCACAAACGATGAGAAGTTTATATCACAATTTGTAGCATGTGGGTCAATGGTCGGTTAGGTTCTTGGTATTGTAGTTGCTGATAGTATTGCATCTCAAAGATTGTAGGTTGAGTATGAGAAATTGCTAGTAGACATTCTTCAAGTCGAGAGTTCTCACACTAAAAACCAAAAACTCCTTCAAAGACACAATATTGATAATTTTCCAGAGAAATATTGGGACATACCACATGGTCTAGCATATGATAGAGGCAAGAAGAAATCATGATTCAACACTGCAATTCCTTTGGGGAGAAAGCAATTAAAGGAGGAGAAACTATTACGAACCTTTTCTTATTCTGTGAAAATATTAGATAGGTGGGACCAACCCACCTTCTCTATACTAAATTTCATATGAATATTTTTCATCTAAGTGGTTTGTGTGGCCTAGTTAGTCCTTTGTCACTAATTTTCCATGTAATCTAATAATCTCGTAGGTGCCCTACAAAAGGAGATAATGTAGGAAATGCTTAAATAGGATGCTTCTTTTAGACGAGGACAACTTTTTGATAGAAGAAATTTTCTATGCACAAGTTGAATCTATGTTTTGTCCTAGGCAGCATCCAGTCTTTTCTTGGATTTGTGCTTGAGTTGTCATCCATATCTTCTGAATTTTTTTTGTTATGTTATGTATTGTTTTGAGTTATTTGCTAGAAATAATATAGTTGTTGTTTTTGAACTTATTGCTAAGTTTTTCAAAGATAATTTTAGATGGTTTCTTGCTTCAGATTAGATTCCAATATTTAGTCTGTTTCAAAGTTTCATATTTCAATTTTATTGTTTCAGTTGAAATAGCAGTTTTTGAGAATTGGATAATGATTACTAGGTTAGAGCTCATAAGTAAAGTTTTAGCTTAGAAAAATCAGATTTCCATTTCAGAAAATTATAATTAAGAATTATATTTGGATTTCCAGTTATTTACAGATATAAAAAATGTATTTTCTTCCAAGCAAGTAGCCATTTTCAGATTTGGGACCATAACAGTGGTATCAAGGCACTTTTCTTGGCCTCGTGGAGAAGTCCTAACAATGTCAAATTATTTAAGAGAAGTGTGACATCTATTAGCCCTCATCACTGAATATCTAGACTTATGGGATACTTATAGGAGAATCCCATGAAGCCATTGAAGACTTATCCTTTCTAGACTTTGTTTTGCTTTATGAAGCAAAATTGAAGAGTCAGTTGTAAGACATGGAAAATGCAAAGAGCTTAAACTGCATTAATATTTTTTCTTTAATCTGTAGGAAATCTCTAAGTCACTAAAGGTAAAGGCCATTTTCAAATTTACAACCATGACACCATATCTCTTGAATGTATGAGACATCCCCTCTAACCAAGTCCATGATAAATCATAAGTCTCGCCAATCCTTTTAAACCAAATTTATATTATGGTTTATGAGTATGTAATAATGTATATATTGAAATTCTGACCAGTGATATTGGTAACATAGTCAGATAATGCCATTAAAACTATTTAATTTAAGTGGAACTTAAGAGAACATGTTTAAGTGGCAATAAGACATCAACATAAGACATATAACCTATCCAATAGAAATGATTATCAGCTTATTAGATTGTTTATTTTTGGTAATGATTTTAGTTGAATTTACTCTTTTTTATAGAATTCTTGTTGTTGTTGGTCGATGTAGTGGCAGTCTCTTGCTTTTTGCTTGTTCCTAAAGTCATGCAGTTGTTTCTAAAAATAATTAGATGATGACGGTTGATTGTTTAAAAGCCATACAATATGTTAATATATTCGCATTTGATTAGTTTAATGTAGAACATCTGAGGTTTGCTTTGTTGAAAAGTCTAGTATACATTCTTCAGATAATTATTTTATATTTTACTTTTATTAGGAATGAAAACAGGTCTTACCATGTTCTTCCTTGTACATTTTACAAGTATATCTTTTGCATATATTGATAAATTCTATTGAGAAACAAGTTTTATATATGTGATAGTAATCCAAGGCTTAGATTGGCCACAGTCTCAATGCAAAGTATAAAACATTTCTTAAAGAACCTCAAGTCTATTATAGGTTTCAATGTGCATCCATTCTCCTTATTTTCCCAAAGAGGTATGAAAAGAATTGGTGATAATGAAAACTTTAACTTATTTATATTAAAAAATGTTTATGAATGATTTGAACAAACAACTCATACAAACCAAGAGGGATTATTATCGTGGAATTCTAATTTGAAAGATGGTTTGTTCTTTACTATAAAATTCTAGAATTTCATGTTGTCTACATGTTTTATAGGTGTGATCCTCTACTTTCTCATTTAAGATGAGAATTTTAAAATTGGAGATGTCTAATTGCAGTAATAATGGCAGGGTGTAGAGGACCTGTTGGAATTCATGAGATTGTTGAGCCAATTATTTGACTTTTGTGTTCCTTTGGTATAGAATGAAACCATAGTTACAATGAGCATTTCAAATATAGTTGAATAATCAATAAGAATAAAAAACACTATGTATGGTACATTAGGCTGCAACCATCAAAATCTATTAGGCTTTTTACTTTATTTTTTTTTTCAGTTGCATATATATATATGTTCTATTATGGATGTGTGTAATACATGGTAACTCATTAAATAATGATTTAATAATATTTAGCTGATGCATATATCTTGTTAGAATCATTTTATGATGCCTCAGATGCACTACTAATTACAAAGAATAATGTGTTATTTTATTTTAAATATTGTTATTCCTTGAGCCATTAGATAGTTTCATTAGATCCTTTAAGGTTTCATAGATCTCCAATACACTCAATAAAATACCTCTAGGAAGTAATAGTCATTTGAAACCAAATATAATAGCTTTAATATGTCCATTGAAGTACCCAGTTAACATTGTTATTCAATGAACTCCTATGCTAGTCTATGGGATGGGCAAGGGGTGTACTATGGCCCCTTGAGTCTATGGTATTTGATTTATCTCACTAATGAAATACAACACCTTGGTGTCAAAAAAGGGTAAGCAAGTGAGCAAACTCCTTTTCCACCTAGTTGATTGTTGCCACATGTAAATATAGTTGCACACACTATTGACTAGAAAATATGCTATCCTATAGAATTCAACCTCAAATAAACGGTGTAACAATATGAAAAAATTGAATGCTAAAGGTTGCTATATTCATGGGTTTTTTAGCGGTAATTCTTGGATTCTTCAATTGTAATATCAATCCCTTTGAATTTGTCTTTAATGCTCTCTAACAACTACATGAAATCAAATTTTGTGTTTATTGTTTACATATTCTTTTTTCTTGTCCCATCAATCTTGTGGTTTTCTAGCTTGATGATTAGGATCCAACTTGTTTGTTTTATTTAAGAAAAATGAGCCAGGTGCAAAATTTGCAAGGCATATGTCAAATCAACTACAAAGCTAGTCAAATATAAACAACCATAAGTCTGTCAATTTTGATCTAAAGTGTCACCTTATATATCTTTAAAAATATTTTGGAACAAACTTTTCAACAGGGTGGGTTTCAGGTAGTTAATTACCTGTGGAAACAAATATGCCTCTTTTAAGAAAATTTACTATATTTCTTTTAGTGTTTTCGGCCCAAGAATCTATGACTTAGCTTCACTTAATCATGAATTCTATGTTAATGAAAAATCCTTAAAGTGAATGTACTCAAAATATATGAATGGACATCTTATTTATATCGTTCTTTTGTGTAAATCTGTCAATTTGTTTAAAGTTATACCTGTTGGAAATAAAGTAGATATGGTTTGTACTAGAAGGCAATTGCATCACTATAAGACTCTTCCCATGTTAGTCAACTAAAAATAATATACCTTAACTGCAAACTGCCTCATGCCATGATTTGGGGCCTACGATATTATGATGACAATTATCTTGGATTTAGTTTGTTTAAGTTAGTAGTACCTTTACATTCTCAAATGATCACTATTGTCTAAAGAAACCTTGCAGAGTTTTGTTCTAAATTTTTGACTTGCATGTTGTCATTCTATGGTCAATTTACTTTTTAAACTTGAGATTGAGCAATAAATTGATGCGTTTAATTATAGGCATGATATAGAAAATGTAAACAACTAGTTGAGACTTCTGGCAATCTTGTTTGTTTTCCCAAGGTTATAATGTTATTGACAAAATTTGTTGTTAGAGTTACTATGCTACAATAACTATAATTATTATCTCATTTGGTATTTTGTAATATTCTCCTAGGTAAATTTTATTTACCTCATAGTAGAGATAAACTACTATGTTACTTTTACTAATTACCTAGAATATATTCACTATGGAATATCTTGGGGTTAGTAAGTTAGTCATTGAAGTCAATTTGACTACGTTAGTTGTTAGGTTAGTGGTTAGCACTTTGTTAGCTAAGCGCGTTAGTTAGCACTTTAGGGGGATAATATTTTATTATTATTCCTAAGGCTATTCTTAGATTTCTAAATGTTATTTAAGCTCTTCATTATTCAATAATATACCTAATGCTTATGCTCTATATTTTATTATCATTGGTATTAGAGCATACCTAGGCGAGTGGAGCGACCTACCTGGAACCTCGAATCACTCTGGATAAGGCAAGGTTACTCTCATTCCAGCTGGACCACAGGGCTTAAATCCCAAGACTCAGGATCCACGTGGATAGGCATGTTCTTTGAGGCAAGGGCATGAAAGCTTTGGAAGAATTTTGCTAACTTCTTTGGTGATTTTTCTTCTCAATTTTTTGTTACCTAGGTTGATTATCCTTCATTTTTTCTTGCTAGTCCATAGTCCACCCATGTGAGGCAGGCAGTCCACTAGATAGGTAGACCACCCACCTCCATGAGGGAAGGCAAGTAGCCCATAGAACTGGCCATCGGACCACCACTTTCGATGATTGACCCACTACAAGCGGCCCCCTCCGATATTTAGGTGAATGGCCCCAATATTCTGGTGATTGAACCAGTGTAGACGACCCCATATAATATTTATGCAGATGACCCCAATCTTCAGGCGATCGACAGTGATCGACCCATAAAGCCCATCGTACCGAACTGACGATCGTATTCCAAAACTTGCAGAACTGCCACCTCAACTATGTAGTAGATCATTGATCTCTAACAAGCACATGGAAACCTGACCTATTGGCACAAATTTTGAGACAAGCATGAATATCAAAGCGGATGTAGAATCTAACTTCTAATGTGTCATCATATAGTTTGTCAACATGATGATTGATGTGGTAGGAAATGCTGACCTAGAAACTGAAGTGGCATGGACACATGATAGCTGTGACGTAGCACATCGAACCTGCTGGTAGCTAACATGGTGTACGCATAACTGCTGATGATGTGGCACTGACGTGTTCTTTTGTTGCTACATATATTGACATGTCTAAGTCCCCATTCACTGGATTGGACGACAAAAGGACGACGAACGATGGGTGATTGCTCGAAGGCAATCAAATAACATTCGACACATTTTTGTTTTTAAGCCACGCAAGAATCATCCACAGGGTGTATGTGGGATAAAGAAATCCCATTTTTGTTCATTTCAAAGCGACAACAAGAAAAGAAACTTACCTGCCTCCCTTTGTTATTGGATCAGCAAGCTATCTCGACTAGCAGCCATGACCAGTCTTGGGTGGACACCTGCGGGGTCGCAGGTTTGACTCCCAACGAGGTTCGAAAACCTTCGTTTTTGTTAAAAAAAAAGAAAAATACAACAATTCCCAAGGTACAAAACTTTGTGCATTTAAAAAAAAAAAATTGAAATATATATTTTTTGAAATAGAGTTCTTTTTCATTAATTTTTTAATAATTAAATTATTAATTATATTTTTTAAAATCATTTTCTTAATATAAAATAAAATTGAATTTTAACACATAAATTATATTTTATTATACAATTAAAATTATGTTAATTAGTTTTTTTTTTAAATTGTGCAAAATTAAAATTAAAGAATTGGAGCCCTAAAATCTTCTCAAGATCTTGTTAATTTTGCAAAATCAAAGGGGGACAAAATCAAGACAATTGATTCTTTCTTGCAAAATTGTAACACAAGGAGATATAAACTTTGCAAAATTCAAAATCAAAATTTGTGCATTTGTTTTCTTCAAAGAAGGACATAACACAAGAAATTGCAAATTTTATTTTTCTGCAAAATCGTTGAGAAGAGATTATAAACCTTGGGTCCACTAAAACCAAGTCGTGTGTCGACTAGTTCTGGAAAGCCTTTCAAAAGCTTGTCGTGTGTCGACTTGACTTGAAAGGAGTTCTACTTTATTAATTTTACAAATTCAAAGGGGGGAAGACAAGAAATTATATTTCTTTGCAAAATTGTAACACAAAGGAGGGGCACTTGGAAATTCAAACTTGTTTATTTTGCAACACAAAAAGGAAAGGCAATTTTTTTTACCACATTCTTTGTAAAATTGTAAAACAAGAGGAGACATTAAATATCAAATGTTTGGACAATACAAATCAAACTTTTGTTTCAAAAATTAGTAATAAGGTGTATTTTTTGATATTACTCGACACCTTTATTTCAAATTGGCAAATTAGGTGCATTTTCGGTTGCATCCGACACCTAAGTGATAAAAATTTGTGGGCACTCTTTGATTGATTATTGCATTTAATTTCTTGTTTTTTGCAATTATAAGTCATTGAAATCAAGAGCACTCAAAACCCCAAATTTCACACTCATTTGTGTAATTCATTGCACAAGTATAAGCCATTTTTAAAATTGATATTATATTTTTACAACCCTAAATTCACTCTTATTTGTTTGGCTCAATTTCCTCAAATTGATTATCCTTCTTCAGGAGGATTTTTAGGCAGGTGCCATAAATATCAATTAGAGTGAATTCTCTTTCATTTCTTATTTGTTTGGCTTAAATTTCCTTAAAGTGATAATCTTTCTTCAAGAGATTTTTTTAGGAAAATGTCATTACATATCAACTAAGAGTGAAAGAAAGATCATCTTGGTACAATTCTATAACATTCATCATGACAACTATCAACAAATACCTAATTGATACACAATTGCTTAAAGGTTATAACTATTCAACATGGAAAACCAATATGAAATCTATTCTTACTATAGAGGATATGTGGGATACAGTGGATGACACTGTTAAGAGACCCACTACACTAGGAGCAGATAAGAATGCATGGGATAAAAAGGAAAACCGTCTTCTCATGTTTATTCTCCTAGCTACTACTGATGAAATTCAGCCTCACATAAGTGAAGCCAAAATTGGTAAAGATGCATGGGATGCATTAAGTATCATTTTTTAAGGTAATAATTTATCGACTATTCTAAAACTTCAAACTCAACTTCATACACTCCATATGAAGTCAGGAGAAACAATAGAGCTATTCCTTTGCATAGTGGTAGAATTGAAGTCAAAGTTGAATGCTTTAGGACCAAAAGTAGAAGATACTATCCTAAATTCAGTAATATTGAGGGCTGTTCTAGAATCCTACAAGATGTTAATAACATCCCTTCATGTATCTCAAAGAATAGTAATCTTTGTGGAGTTAGTCAATTTACTTCAAACCGAGGAAGCAAATCAACTCCATAGAGATGAAGTGTCAAAAAATGCACTTTACTCGAACAAAAAGGGTGGAAAGAAGAAAGGTAAAATTTAGAAGGGAGGATCATATTCAAAAGATAAGAGCAAGTAACCTCAATTAGAAAAGAAGTTTTGCACAAATTGTAAAAAGGACAACCATGAAACCAATCGGTGTTGGTTTAAAAACAAACAAACAAAATGACAAAGACACATCACAAAGGCAAAATAGACAATAAAAAGGCCATGTTGCTATTGAAGTGTCTTATTCTAATTCTAAATCTGGTTCAGAAAGAGCACACAAAGTGCTCATAGCCCATACAACTTTGTAATGTGAACAAATTTGTCACCCTAGACAAGAACCATTCCAAACCTCTTTTTAGGCCTCATAAATAGCAAACTCTCTTTGTTTGAAGTACTTGTAATAAAAGAGAGGGATTTTATGGTATGATTTGAAATTTGCCTAGGAGCTAATATTTGTAAAAGCCTTAAAAATCTTCATGAGTTGCATATTTTTTGCACTTAAAGGGGGATCACCATTTCTTTCCTACCTCACATAATATTTTTTTGAAAAGGGAGAAAGACTTATAAGGGTGTATTTTTGGCAAAGATCGACACCTTAGTCACACTTCTTGTAAAAATTCCATTACAACATGTTTTACAACAAGGGGGGAAACTTATAAGGGTGCATTTTTAACAACGACCGACACCTTAGCTACCTTATCAAAACTTTTGTAAAATCATATTGTAACATAATAAACCTTGTATGTAGTGATCTACTCTAGTACACCTAGTGATTGCAATGGTTGGTTACCTATGCAATCCGGTTGGATGACAAGATTACAATAAGGACATTCATTGATGTGAAAACAAAGTGAGGAATGACCCACTTTTTGCTTAGAGCAGCTAGAGCATTGTGACAAAGCAAGAGCCCGCATATCAACATATTTTTCATTGTATTGGGGCAGTTATATCCATTACCCAAATAATATAATAAGAGGGGATGTTAGAGTTACTATGCTACAGTAACTATAATTATTACCTCATTTGGTAATTTGTAATATTATCCTAGGTATATTTTATTTACCTCATAGTAGATATAAAATACTATGTTACTTTTATTAATTGCCTAGAAGATATTCACTGTGGAATATCTTAGTAGGTTAGTCATCGTAGTCAATTTGACTACGTTAGTTGTTAGGTTAGTGGTTAGTGCTTTGTTAGCTAAGCGTGTTAGTTAGCACTTTAGGGGGATAATATTTTATTATTATTCCTAAGGCTATTCTTATATTTCTAAATGTTATTTAAGCTCTTCATTATTCAATAATATACCTAATGCTTATGCTATATATTTTGTTATCAGTTTCAAATTCAAAGTTGACAATACTTAAAGGAGCAAATATAAACTTCAAAATGGCCAAGACAAGTTTTGCTTTGACAAGTAAGCTTTTGAGAAAAGTAAAAATAAAAAGCAATGTTGTAGGACCCTTCTTGCGAAACCCTCATATCCCTAGGGTGAATTTTGGAGCGGTGGTTTGTTCAAGTTGTTCCTAACCTGCACCCAATTGTGGATTTTGAGGTGGGTCCATTTTTCTTGACAGAAGATGCTTCTTATACCCTTTGCCAGAAATTGAGGCCTTTCTTGATCCAGGAAGTCTCTGTTCCTAGCAATAGGTGAGGAAGTTCTTTTATCTTAAAGGAAGCATGGACACCTATGATAAGTAAACATAGATCAAGAAGTTTTTGAAAATCTATGAATCAGACCTATTCCTCAAATAGTCTGTGTCAATGAGTGAATGCTCATCTCCCTAAGACAGTTCATTTTTCAATCAAACAACAAAATGTGTCCCAGAATTTTATTGGTTGGTTTACGGTTTATCATTTTCTTGTAATTTTCCAATAGAATATGGGCTTGATAGAGAACTTTCACTTTGGTAACAAGCATCAAATAATAACCAACAACATCTAGATTAAGTTGTTCAGTTTTTGGTTTATCTAAGAATTGCTAGTTTAATAAGGACTTTGAGAGAGTTAGTAGACAATGGCTTCCATCATGTAATTTATACAAAAATTTTGTGATTGATGGAATCCATGGGGGGATATTAATATAGTTGTACAATGATGGAATCACAAACTAGTATGCTCTTTCAAGTTTCAGGTGAGTTATCGTCTATTGAATTGAGGTATTTAGTGAGAATATTATTATTCAAGTTCAAATTTATAAGCTTAGAGTTGGAAAATATTATTCAGTGCATAAAAATATTTTTTTAGTTTGACATCAAGTTTGAGATATTACATAAATATATTGATATTTAATGTATATAAAGAAATTTCAGTTTTTCTTATTTGCAACTATCTGAAAACATTGTTGAATGTCTCATTTCCAAATACAAGAAGTCTAGAGAGACTTAAAATTTTAAATATACATAGAGGCATCCTTGAGTTTCAAGAACAGTAAAGTATAGGGCCCTCTTGAAGACCAGAAAATTCCATTGGGAAAGGCTTTGCATCTCCAACTCCCAAGCCAAGCCATATGAAATCCAACCACCACCAAAGGCCACCATGGAAAGAATCTTCAGGTCAATCCAACCAAACCATCACAGTCATGTCAAAAATGGGATGACACATCTTGATAAGCACATGAGGATCCGTGGAGGTCTTGGAAATGCAATAGGAGATCCTAGGAATATCTATCCAGCTATATATCAACAAGACATGAGCAGGGGCAAGTAAGAAATTTGAAACAAGATCCTCCCTCCTAGAGTGAGAGACCTAGAATATAATAAAAACTTGCTCTTGTATATTACTGGTTAAATGAAATGTGTGAAGACTAAGAATATACATATTTTTACTTCAAGTTAGAGCTCAAACCACTAATTTTTGTTATGCTCATAAAGACTTGATAGTTTGATGGATTCAAACATGCTCAATGGATATACATTGATAAAATGGTAAACCTACCAAGGGATATTAAAAATTGATTCAAATATTTTTGATAAAATTGTAAGTTTTGAAAAAGGGTTTTAATTTATTAGATAAGGGTTTACCACTAGGGGTTTAATAAATTATAAGGGAAGGTGGTAAATTTTTAAAATAAGGGATTTTTTAAGAAGCTCGTGAACGCATGTGTTTTGAAGGCTTTCAACTAAGTGATCCCCCCCGTGTGTATATTTTACAAGAGAAGCAATAGTATGTTTCCTTGGGCATGGTTTTGATATTTGCTTTTAAAAAAATCCATTTTTTTCAAGCCATAAATTTCAACAAATAATAATAGGATCAATCCTCCACAAGATGCATGATGCTTTAACTTTGAAACACTTAATCCAATATATTACGAACTCTTTCAATGTTGATGGAGTTACTCAATATATTCTTATATTTTTGAAAAAGTGGCTCCAAATTATATAAGCAAAGGGTCAATGAAAGCTAAATGATCAGATGTTTCTAGATATTTCCCACACAAGACACACTTGGAATGCCCATGATATCCTATTCTTTGCAAACTCTCACTTGTAGAAATATAGATTTGGATGAAAACACGAATATGTTGAGTCCTTAGAGAGATGCTCAAACGATCAAACATTCTTCTAAGGGAAATATTTGAGATTAGAAATTTTTCATTTCTCTAAATCCTTATATCCTAACTTGATTGAGTATCTAACTTATTTTGAGAGATTCCAAACCAACTCACCCTTTTGCCAAAACAAAGACGAATAAAACTCTCGAACCATTCCTTCTAACTCATTTGCTATTTGTTTGAGGTACTCTCCTTTTACTAGGTTGCTAATAAAAATCCATGATCTAAAGTTGTTGCTCATATTAATTTAATTTTTGACCTTAAAAAATTTACAAGTTAAACATGCCTAAGCACTGATTGTCATCTTGGATCAAAATAAGGGGATAAGGCTTCAATCAAGCATAAGACCAAATATTTGTAGAATCTTCCTCATTGGTTAACCATTTAATATGTTTCCTGATCAAATACAAACTATTTGATACGAAATCCCATGTTTTTGAGCCTTCATGTAAGGTTTGTTTCATCAACAATTTTATTGCATCAATACAACCTATTTATTTTTTAAGTATTTTTTTTTATTTCTTTCCTTCATATTTGAGTAATCTAAAACCAAGTATTACTCTACTACCAAAATATTTATCTTATTAACATGCAATTTATAGAAATTATATATATATATGTATATATATATATATATATGTATATATATATATATATATATATATATATATGTATATATATATATATGTATATATATATATATATATATATGTATATATATATATATATATATATGTATATATATATATATATATATATATATATAATTTTTTTATATACATAAATGAATCGACAACTACCTTTCCTTTTTGAACAACTAGTCACAGGGTTAAGCCGCATTGCCTTCGATTGTAGTGTCAAATCATGATGGTACCATTTAAAACTTTTAGGTTAGAAAGAAACCTCGAGAGTCGCTCTTAGGTGGCCAACAATGTCATCCCATCCGGGTATACCACTATCTAGAGAGAATCCACAAAAGAGTTTTTGTGTCCCCCTTTGCATTGTAGAGGTTTGAATCATGGACCTCCCGTTCAACGGGGCCAGGCTCACCTTCTCCACTTGCGCTACAAATATATCATTAATAAGTAATATTTTAATATCAAGCGATATACAATCAACTCGTTAAATGCATGGATTTTCAATGTAATGAATGATAACATGATCATAAAATACTATAAATGAAATCTATTTTTTTTTATTGATAATAGAAGGGGTTTTAAAAGGGTCATTGAACCTATTATAAGTAGGATTTTGAAAGGCACCCCAAAACTTAGATCTAGCAATAAGACATCAAAAAAGACCAAGCTGGATTCCACGAATCAAACTTGAAAATCCAATGAAACAACCTCCTAGTAAATAAATTGCAGATTTTTATCAAACAAATACAAGATATTATATCATGATCAAACCACCGTATGCTCAGGAATCTAAAGCACCGGAGAAAAATAATAGAATAACAAAAATGCTATCGATTAAAAACAAATTTACAAATAAAACCACCCAAATCGAAGCATTTGCCACCTAACATGAAAGGAGAATGAGGGAATCATGTCATCACGATCAACAAATCCATCCAACAAAGCACATAATAGGAGAACCCCTCATAAGAATAGTCGATTTAAGAAAACAATATTAGAAATATCGATCAACAAAATCCACAACAAAAAACCATCTAGGAGATCTGCATAAGAAATTCCATGAAACCCACAAATACCATATTAGAAATATCATCAAAAACATCCACAACAAAAAAACATTCAAGAGATCTGCACAAAAAATTCCAATGAAACCTGTAAATCCCACTGAAGTCAACCAAAAATTTCTCATCCATGGAGAAACCGGGCCGCAAATGAAATGCAAGGTTTAAAGTAAGAAACCCTGATATTTAAAATCTCTAAGGGCACTGGAAATTTAAGACTTTACTATCCCACTCTGAGAAGAGTTGATGCCCACAAGAACCCTCAGCACAAACACTAAGTAGGAAAATTACACAATAAAATAGCATACGAAAGCCCCATCCTATCCCAGATAGGATGCAAAATCTTGGATCCCTTCACCAAGAGGTACCCAGAAGCAACAACTACCTAAGAAATCGATATCCAAACCACCAACCACAAAACTGGTATGGCCTTCCACCCACCAACAAAGTTAGCAGCTACAACTCCTTCAGCTGACTTAGCCTACCAGTCTGTTGCTCGAGTTCCTTCATTGAAACCAACAAACCCTGCCACCATGAGCAAACCCGTGGGATTGCAGGGAAGTTTCCAAAACTTAGGGCCCTCTATGTAAGACCTTAGAGGTGCAAGCCTCTTAAGGTTTGCCCTTAGAGCTATAAGCCTCTTAGGGTTTGTCCTCAGAGCTACAAATATTTAATCTCATAAAATAAATGATATTAATAATATATAAGAAAATATATTTACATTTATATTGAAATTTATATGAATTTTAAAAATCAAAGAGTCTATTTTGGAGGAAAGAGGCTATCTTCCCTTTTTGAAAAAAAATCTTGGAAAATGACTTTGACATCACAATGACTTTCCTTGGCATCTAGGATGAGGGCAGGATAACTATGTGTGACAAGGATTATCTGGTGGATACTTAGTTTCTAGTGGATATTACTGGTTTACCTATGACTAGGAGACCAATAAGAAGGGAAAAGCACAACTGGAAAGTAGAGATGAAAGAATTTTCTGATAAAGCAAAGATAGTCAGGTTGGCCAAGATAGGTATGCTTAGGTATGACTTACCTTCCCCTTGGAACCATGTAATGAAACCTGTCATGCAATTTATCACTGTCGATGACCCAGGACAAAGCATTGTGTAGTTTCCACCTAGCCTTTATCAATCATTTTTGTGATATAAATATCATCAATATCCTTGAGTTTCTCTTTAGGTCTATGAATTATTCCATTGAAAATTGCAGAAACAAAAATATTAAAACCCTTCCATCTCACCAAGGCCTATTCAAAATCATTGTCAGTCACCTTTTGATGCATAACTCAATTTTTTCTATTGTTGACCCTGTAATCCCTGAGGATAACACGAAAGCAACACTAGTCCTCCCATTATTTTTGAGGAAAACACTGCCACTACCCTTGTGAATACCCCTAATTCAACCCCATCATCTAGGAAACAAAAATCCAGGGAGACCATCAAGGATACAAAGTCCTCTAAGGGGAAGAAAATTAAGGTTGAAGAACTAGTAAATGTGATAAGACAATCCATTCGCCTCAGGAAAAAGATGTGTAGGAGCCAGTATTATTATCTAGAAGTGTTATCGGATGATGAGGGTGATGTCTGGTCCACCACTATGCTCCAAAAGATGGTGATTAATACCATTTTGACTACCATCTTCTATAATTAGGAGCTTCTGTCTTCCCTAAAGGATATAAGAAATGCTATGAACATAATTTTATTTCATGAGTTGTTTGTTGGGGTTCTTGGGGAAGGTTCTTCAAGCCTTGACAAACCTAAGTTTGATATAAGCAAGAAGAAAGTTAGCCGCAAAGTCGAGGTGAAGGATGATCTAGAGGATGCTACATATCTAGAAAATGGCGGGATAAGCTCGAGTATGTGGTGCAGGATGTGCCTTGTTTTACATTTTTTATTAGCCTTGATGTTTTAAGGGTGTCCAGTATCCATTTTGTTGTTTTAGGTGATGGCTACTTGCCTCCTTTTTCTAGTTCTTGCCCTTTGCAATTTTTGTTGTCATTGTATCAATGTTTTGGGGTTCCTTTCAAAGCCCATTTTAATAAAAATAATTACTTACGAAAAAAAATCAAACTTCTATAAAATGAAGAAACTATCACATTGTTGTTATGTCATTAGACCATATCCACCTTGCCTTTTTATCAAAAAAAATTTCCACTTGCCTTTCCATCAAACATATTCTTTATCTTCCTTGAACTATTTTTTCAATCAACTTCTTAACATCATTTTCATTAAGAGAAAATTTAATTCAATATTTTACCTTTTAAAATTTAATTTTTTCCAAGATGAAGATCAATGCCATGATTGGATAAATTACATATTACATGATTTACTTCTTTATATATGTAATGACATTTTAAAGATATTACCTCTAACAATAGTTGATGCACACCATAAAAAAAATTATTTTTGACCTAATTCCTATGCCCATTTTCTAATAATAATTTGTGAATCCTCATTAATTGAAAAATATTTTTAATCTTTTTCAATCTTGATCTCTATAAGAAGTGTCCAAGCCTTTGCATAGTTGTTAGTTGAAGTTATATATGATGTTGAACAATTGAGGAGAATTTTGTATTCATTATTTCAAAAAATATTATCTCAACCAAACCTTTTTAGATTTCCTTTGGAAGCACCATCAAAATAAGTATGATAAACCAAACTTCTAAAGGTTACCATTTTACCATAGGTCTAATCTATTCCTTTATGTTAACGTTATTGTTGTAGAAAACCCTTCCATGTATATTAAAATCTTGTAACCAAGATGCTACCACCTCTTTTTTGCATTTGGGACTTCTCATGATGTTCACCATATCTGTAAACATTCTATAAGAGAGGTAGTAATACAATTTTAAACTTTTACATGGTTTTGAGATTTATTTTTAAATATTCTTTTATGCCTTTCAAGCCATAAATTCTAAAAAAATAATGGTATGACTAATCCTCTAGAGAATGCATAATGCTTTAGATTTAAAACAACTAATCCAATATTTCATCAATTCTTTCAATGTTTATGGGTCTATCCAATACATTCTCGTATTTTTTTAAAAAGAACCCCAAATAGTGTAATCAAAGGGAAATGAAGAAGTAAATGATCTTATATTTCTAGATCCTTCCTCACATAAGGCACACCCTAAAAATCCCATGATATCTTCTTTCACACTCTCACATTAAGAATGTTACTTTGGATTTCTAGCTAAAGGAACACCAAGGTTGTATGAAGGGCCTCAACTAACAAAACATTCTTCCAAGGGAAACATTTTGGATAAATAAAGTCTAATTTCTCTATATCCTTATATCCCACTTGACTTAGTATCCATCACATTTTTATAGATTCAAAACCAACTCACCCTTTTGTGTAATAATAGGAAAATATAACTTTTGAAGCATCCTTTGAAGCTTATATGCTATTTGCTTGAGGACTTCCTCTCAACCAAATTTGTTAATAGAAATCCATGATTTGTATTTTTTGCTCACATTAATAGAATCTTTGGTCTTTGAAACTTTATATGCTAAACTTGCCTAAGCCAATGATTTCAATTTTGGAACAAAAATAAGAGTATAAGCCTTCAACTAAGCATTAGACCAAAAATTTATAGAATCTCCTTCATTGACTAGCCATCAAATATGTCTTGATCAATTGCATACTATTTGATATGAAATTACATATTGTTAATCCTCTAGGTAGGGTCCATTTCATAAATAACTTTATTGCATCAATAGAATCTATATATTTTTATATATTTATGTCCATCTCTTCTATTTATCTTTGAATAATCTCCAACCAAAATTTGCTCCTAATTTCAAACTCACAAGTTTGCATTTTTGCAAGCCTACCCCTCTAATATTATTCCCTTTACAAAGCTAATCCCACTTACAAAGAGAAAATCTAAACTTTTCTCACATCCTTTCTATAAAAAAAAAATCTTTACATTTTATCAAATTCGAATGTTATACCTATTGGAAACCTTGAAAGTGACACCATATATATAGGGATAGATTCCAATGTAATGTTTGTAAGTTATATAATTCCCTCTATGATTAAAAACTTACATTTCCAACCTAGAAAACAAAATTTCATTCTCTCTAAAATTGAGTCTTGGAGCTCTCTTTTTATTTTATTTTTGCTTTATCAAAAAAGGAATACCTAGATATATTGATGGTATATTTTCAACTTTAAACCCTAAAATATCCAAAATAATCTATTATAAATCTAGAGCAATGTTTAAAAAATCTTAGATTGTGTAGTATTAACCAACTATCTAACAACCTTATTATAGCATGATAATATTTATTTAAACTCCATGGTGTCATTGATTGAGGTATGACTCAAAATATAAGTATCATCAATAAATTAGAGATGAAATTCAAAGGGACCATTGTTGCAATATAACTAATTTTGATTTATTCTTCCATTTATGTTTTTGATAAATCTCTCCTAATGCCTCAACAAGAATAATACATAGATAAGGGTTAAGTGGGTCACCTTGATAGAGTCCATAAGATGATTCAAAGTATCCATTGGGGGACCATTGATGAAAATAAAATATTTTAGACTACTATAACAACATCTAATCCATTTACACCCACCTTGATCAAAATCAAATTTTGTAACAAAATCATGTAGAAAACTCTAGTAAGTTCTATCATATATTTTTGCTCATATCTAAATTTACAAGCATGCCTAATTTTTTCATGGAATGAAAAAATGTATGTCCTCTTTGAAATGAATGCACCATCAAGAAAATTTTAACCACAAATAAAACCACCTTGTTCCTCTAAGATAACATAATTTAGAATATTTTCAATCTATTTTCCAATTTTTTGAAAATATCTTATGAATCATATCAAAGAGGCTTATTGGAGGAAAATATTAAAATATTTGTATTTTTTTTTTCTTGGGAACCAATTAAATAAATATGGCATTGATCTATCTTATTGTAGAATTATTTTTTCTTGCCTCTTCAACCATGTCCAACATGTCATTATTCAACAAATACTAAGATTTTTGAAAGAGAATTATAGAAATACATGGGTCTAGGTGTGCTATTAGGGCGAAATGAGAAAGTTACCTCCTATAGCTCCTCCATAAATTTCTTCCTTATCAAGATTTTATTATGTCCATGTGTGATAATTGATGGAATATTTTGTAAATGTTTAACTTGAGCCTTATTATCTTGCCTAAAATTTGATAAAATATCTTTGAATTAATTGGTTGTTTTCTTCCTATTATATTCTTCTTCCTCAATACTTCTTCCATATATATTTGAAATATTTTTATTTGATAGAAAGACAAATATATTTTGGTTATAGCATGAAAATTTGTATTTTTGTCTCCTCAGTTCATCTCTTCCTTGATTTTTGGGATCAATATGGATATTCCTTTTTAAACACATAATGATAACTAGAAAGTAATTATTTTCTTACACATAAGTTTCTTGGTTCATTTCATTGATTTCTACTATCTCTTGTAAATTATCAAGCTTGAATTTACTTTTCTCTTTTATTTTAAATATTTTAGCAAAATATTTGGCATTCCAAATCTTCATTTTTCTCTTTAGATATTTTATTTTTTGAACAAATATGTAAATATATGATCCTTCAAACCATTTTTCATCCTATCATAATATAACTATCTAGAATAAATCAGGGTCTTGGAGCCACATAGACTAAAATAAAAAAGGCTTAAGATGACCAATATTGACTTGATCACATCTCAAGAGAATGGATTTATGAAATAATCCTACTTGAAATAAAATTTCTAACTAGATTGTATGCTCTATTTGAAAATTTTGTATTAGATAACATCAAGTGGTATTAGCTTAACTGATTATATTCCTCAACTTTCAAGGAGGAGATCCAATTTTAAATATTTCTAAGAAATACATGCATATTTTTCAAATTGTTGTAATACCACTATGTGGTCATGATGTAATATGGGTGGGGCCTATTTTTTTTTTTTTTTGAAGCGAAAAACCCCTTGCGGGTCTGCCTTGGTCTGAGAGACCATGAACAGGGGGGTTTTACATTGTCAAAGTCAATTGGGAGTCACACCCAACCCTGCTCACACCAACATTATCAATTGGATTTTGGATACCCAATTCAAATTTTTGGTAGGGTGGAGATTTGAACCTGGGACTTCCCTTGGAGGATTGCCCTCTCCTCTCCAAATCACCTACAATACCTGGGTAAACTAATTTATAGTGGAAAACACCCCTTTCGAGGTGCCACTTTCAACAGGTTGGGCATAGGAGGAATGGAGCCTTGTTGGCCTCTACCAACACATAGGGCATTCCTAACTATACCATATATCTGCAGGATGGAGACAAGGGTAATGGAACCTGGGTCGGCCACTACCAACACCCAGGGTATTTACCATTGCACCACAACAAGCAGATACCTCTTTTGATCCCATATAACCAATTGAAATAAAAAATTTGTATTGGATAACGAAAAATTGTCTAATATTTGTGCTTTAAGAGATTACCCAATGCATCTACTATACTATGTATATTAAAATATTAAAGGATTAACATTCCAATATACCATTTGAATTAATAAACAATGCAAAAACCTCTATTTATTTAGGCAACCCAAGAGTGTCATCCTTCTTTTCCTAAGGAGATATAATTTTGTTGAAGTACCCCCAAGAAAAAAAGAATTCATAGATCATAATTATGAATCATTATTGACCCGTGAGGGATACCATAGTGGTAAGTCTTTGGGTTTTCATCTAATAGACCAAAGTTCAAACCCATGAATCATTATTACTTATTAAAAAAATATGAATCATTATTGAACTTAACATAAATAAATTGAGGCTTTCCTAACATATTTCATGAGGAGTAACTATAGTTGGACCATATACATTTTTAACCCCAACTTTAATGTTTCCTCTTTTATGCAAAAAATACCAATAACCCAATTGTTTTTTGCTTCTAGAAATTGTCCATATCATTTGTGTTTATGTCATATTGTCCCAATATCTCATAAAAACCTATAGTAGAAAGTTCTAGACAATCCCCCATATTCCAAATATATTTTAGGACATCATGACATTCCTCACTACTTATTTTTTTTCTTGTATTAAAATAAACATGATATTATAACAACATATTAATTCTCTAATAACTCTTTTTTAAGGGGCCTTATTCATACCCTTAACATTCCAAGGTACCATTTTCATCATCACTTTTTATTTTGATTTGTGAGTTAGCCCCACTTATTATTAACATTTATGACATTATTTTTTGTTTTCCCATACCGATATCCCTATGAGTTTCTTTTTCTTTGTGTTCTTACTTTAGGGGTCATCCTCTCATTATTTCATTCCCACCAATATTTTTATTTTCATCAATATCTTTGATTTTTCATATCGCTCATAATGAGACTTATCATGTATAGGTTTATGTTTCCTTGGATAATCGTGAAGAGTTTACTAAACCTATTATAGAGATACTAATGTAAACAAAATTAAAAAAAATAGAATAAAAACTAATATGCATTCACAATAAACTTGAATATTTATCCTAGAAACCCTTGACTAGGAAAACTAGCAGAAACTTAGAGTTGCACCTCTTTTTTATTATTAGTATATACTTTTAACAAAGCAATTACAATATATAGGTATCCTACAATACCAAAATACCCTAAACCACCAAGTGGTATTAGAATACAATGGGTATAAAACCATGGGCTAAAACCACCTATACCCAATAATCAAGGAGATTATCCCAACAAACATTGTGTTGAGGTGTACAATCTTATTCTAAAAAGATACAACATGTTAAACAATCTCCCATTTGTTGACTTCTTTACAATGAGACCTATACAAATCATAAATTCAGCTACTTGAGGTAACTAATCCCATTGTCTCCTGCACCAAAAATTCTCAATACTCATAAGCTTAGTTAAGGATTTTGTAATACCTTTTAGAGTGTCAATTTTCTCTAATGACACCTTCTTGTATTCAACAATGTCTTTAATAAAATGGTACAATAATATAATATGCTTTGTCTTAGAATGATAACCAGGGTTCTTTACCAAATAGATTACACTTTGACTATATCCTTACAACTCCTTGTAAAAACCAAACATTAGCACACAATCTTTGTAACCACATTGCTTCCTTACCTACATAAGTGGTTTCCATGTACTTGACTTCTATAGTTGAAATTTCCACTATAGCTTACCTCTTTTCCATCCAACTAATTGCTCCACCAAACAAGTGAAATACATAACCACTAGTGGATCTTCAATGATCAAGATCTCCAATCTAATTTGCATCAACAAAACCTTGTAAATTCAATGCCTTGTTTGGTTTAGGCCTTCCTTGATACCAAATTGTATAATCTATTATGCCACGTAAGTATTTAAAAACTTGCTTTACAATAGTTTAATGTTTATTCCTTTATTTCTTCTTATAACTCCCATGGCATGGGAAATTTCTGGTCTAGTACATACCATAGCATACATAAAAATCCCAACAATGCTTGCATAAGAAACATGAGATATTTCCTCTTCCTCTTCTTGTGTCTTTGGATAGTTGTCCTATAGATAGATTTACACATAAAGGAATGAGAGTCTTGACTAGTTCATAATAATGCATATTAAATCTCTTTAATATTTTATCTAATTCAACTAGTCTCTTATTTGATAGATCCCTCTCAATATACATGCCCAAGATAAAATTTGTAGGACCAAGATACTTCATATCAAATTGAGATGACAAATGAGATTTAAATTCTTGATGGCTTTTCTATTATTACCAATTAACAGCATGCCATCAACATACAATGCCACAATAATAAAGTGATCATAAACCTATTTGGTGTACACATAGTGATCAACTTTACTTCATGAAAAACCAATTTCCAATACTTTTGATACCACATCCTAGGTGATTGTTTTATACCATACAAAGATTTCTTCAACTTGCATACCAAGTCCTCTTTTATTTTTACCACTACACCAAAAATGGTCTTTAAGGGTAGTTTTTAACAATCCTTAAAGACATTTAATGATGGTTATTCAACCATCGTCTATGAGGGCATCGTAAAAAGTTTGAATCATACGAGGGAGGTTGAAAACCACCTCAAAAACCGCCCTCTTAGGGTCTATTAGGGCAGTTAAAATTTTCTTCGAAAACCAGCTTAGTTTATCACTATGAGGATGGTTTATAACTGCCCTCTTAAGGTCTATTAGGGTGGTTAAAAATTGTTGTCTTAGGATCTATTAGGGAGGTTTATAATCGCCCTCTTACGGTATATTAGGGTGGTTTAAAACCTCCCCCTTAGGATATAATAAAGTGGTTATAAACCATCCTGTTAGGGTCTATTAGGGAGGTTTATAACCACCCTAATATACCCTAAGAGGATGGTTAGAAACCACCCTCTTATTATTACTTTTAAAAAATAAATAAAAATCTAAAGATACACTTAAAAGGGGCCTTAGCTCTCTTGTTTTGTATTTATACCAAGGTTTGAACTAAAATATCTTAAATAAAAATCTAAAGATACACTAAGAAATTGGAAAATAAAATACATAATAATTCAACTTTCATGCACCTAAAATTTAGAAGATGCAAATGTTGAAAAACCACACTAGTTGAATACTTTGTGTTTAAATTTTTTTTGAAATAAAACAAACATCTAAAAGGAAACATGATAAGCTTTTAAGAATGAAAGTAAATGGTATCCATTAGGTCAAATTTTAAGTAAAAAGCTTAAAGAGACATTCAGATGATAGACAAAATAATCACACACCATTAAGTGGTATTCTTACATGTTGCCACACACAGAGGAGACATGTAAGCCTTAATGGCTAATCTCAATAGAATTAAGCAAGAAAGGCTTCACACTACAGATCTTAGTAATAAATATGATAACAATCAATATTTCCAAAGGAAAATGAAGAACCTCCCAAGTTCTTAGAGACTCATGACACATGAATTAGATTGAATATAACTATAGTCAATTCTTCTAATTAATCATAAGACCATAAGGAGGTTTTATGGCTTTGCATGGATGACTATTGGTATTATAGTAATTTTCCCAATAAATTGTTTGACCGGATTGTCCATGTATTCCTATTATTTGCAATACATGTAGGCAGATGCCATGGAGATGTTGAATAAAAAATTGATTGGATTACCACTTAGAAAAAAGAAAAAGAAATGTAGTTCTCAATGTCCGCAAGGTCGTCAAAAACCAGCTTAGTTTATCACTATGAGGGTGGTTTATAACTGCCCTCTTAAGGTCTATTAGGGTGGTTAAACATTGTTGTCTTAGGATCTATTAGGGAGGTTTATAATCTCCCTCTTACGGTATATTAGGGTGGTTTAAAACCTCCCCCTTAGGATATAATAAAGTGGTTATAAACCATCTTGTTAGGGTCTATTAGGGAGGTTTATAACCACCCTAATATACCCTAAGAGGACGGTTAGAAACCACCCTCTTATTATTACTTTTAAAAAATAAATAAAAATCTAAAGATACACTTAAAAGGGGCCTTAGCTCTCTTGTTTTGTATTTATACCAAGGTTTGAACTAAAATATCTTAAATAAAAATCTAAAGATACACTAAGAAATTGGAAAATAAAATACATAATAATTCAACTTTCATGCACCTAAAATTTAGAAGATGCAAATGTTGAAAAACCACACTAGTTGAATACTTTGTGTTTAATTTTTTTTTGAAATAAAACAAACATCTAAAAGGAAACATGATAAGCTTTTAAGAATGAAAGTAAATGGTATCCATTAGGTCAAATTTTAAGTAAAAAGCTTAAAGAGACATTCAGATGATAGACGAAATAATCACACACCATTAAGTGGTATTATTACATGTTGCCACACACAGAGGAGACATGTAAGCCTTAATGGCTAATCTCAATAGCATTAAGCAAGAAAGGCTTCACACTACACATCTTAGTAATAAATATGATAACAATCAATATTTCCAAAGCAAAATGAAGAACCTCCCAAGTTCTTAGAGACTCATGACACATGAATTAGATTGAATATAACTATAGTCAATTCTTCTAATTAATCATAAGACCATAAGGAGGTTTTATGGCTTTGCATGGATGAATATTGGTATTATAGTAATTTTCCCAATAAATTGTTTGACCGGATTGTCCATGTATTCCTATGATTTGCAATACATGTAGGCAGATGCCATGGAGATGTTGAATCAAAAATTGATTGGATTACCACTTAGAAAAAAGAAAATGAAATGTAGTTCTCAATGTCCGCAAGGTCGTCAAAAACCAGCTTAGTTTATCACTATGAGGGTGGTTTATAACTGCCCTCTTAAGGTCTATTAGGGTGGTTAAAAATTGTTGTCTTAGGATCCATTAGGGAGGTTTATAATCGCCCTCTTACGGTATATTAGGGTGGTTTAAAACCGCCCCCTTAGGATATAATAAAGTGGTTATAAACCATCCTGTTAGGGTCTATTAGGGAGGTTTATAACCACCCTAATATACCCTAAGAGGATGGTTAGAAACCACCCTCTTATTATTACTTTTAAAAAATAAATAAAAATCTAAAGATACACTTAAAAGGGGCCTTAGCTCTCTTGTTTTGTATTTATACCAAGGTTTGAACTAAAATATCTTAAATAAAAATCTAAAGATACACTAAGAAATTGAAAAATAAAATACATAATAATTCAACTTTCATGCACCTAAAATTTAGAAGATGCAAATGTTGAAAAACCACACTAGTTGAATACTTTGTGTTTAAACAAATTTTGAAATAAAACAAACATCTAAAAGGAAACATGATAAGCATTTAAGAATGAAAGTAAATGGTATCCATTAGGTCAAATTTTAAGTAAAAAGCTTAAAGAGACATTCAGATGATAGACGAAATAATCACACACCATTAAGTGGTATTCTTACATGTTGCCACACCCAGAGGAGACATGTAAGCCTTAATGGCTAATCTCAATAGAATTAAGCAAGAAAGGCTTCACACTACACATCTTAGCAATAAATATGATAACAATCAATATTTCCAAAGCAAAATGAAGAACCTCCCAAGTTCTTAGAGACTCATCACACATGAATTAGATTGAATATAACTATAGTCAATTCTTCTAATTAATCATAAGACCATAAGGAGGTTTTATGGCTTTGCATGGATGAATATTGGTATTATAGTAATTTTCCCAATAAATTGTTTGACCGGATTTTCCATGTATTCCTATGATTTGCAATACATGTAGGCAGATGCCATGGAGATGTTGAATAAAAAATTGATTGGATTACCACTTAGAAAAAAGAAAAAGAAATGTAGTTCTCAATGTCCGCAAGGTCGTCAAAAACCAGCTTAGTTTATCACTATGAGGGTGGTTTATAACTGCCCTCTTAAGGTCTATTAGGGTGGTTAAACATTGTTGTCTTAAGATCTATTAGGGAGGTTTATAATCGCCCTCTTACGGTATATTAGGGTGGTTTAAAACCTCCCCCTTAGGATATAATAAAGTGCTTATAAACCATCCTGTTAGGGTCTATTAGGGAGGTTTATAACCACCCTAATATACCCTAAGAGGACGGTTAGAAACCACCCTCTTATTATTACTTTTAAAAAATAAATAAAAATCTAAAGATACACTTAAAAGGGACCTTAGCTCTCTTGTTTTGTATTTATACCAAGGTTTGAACTAAAATATCTTAAATAAAAATCTAAAGATACACTAAGAAATTGAAAAATAAAATACATAATAATTCAACTTTCATGCACCTAAAATTTAGAAGATGCAAATGTTGAAAAACCACACTAGTTGAATACTTTGTGTTTAAACAAATTTTGAAATAAAACAAACATCTAAAAGGAAACATGATAAGCTTTTAAGAATGAAAGTAAATGGTATCCATTAGGTCAAATTTTAAGTAAAAAGCTTAAAGAGACATTCAGATGATAGACGAAATAATCACACACCATTAAGTGGTATTCTTACATGTTGCCACACACAGAGGAGACATGTAAGCCTTAATGGCTAATCTCAATAGAATTAAGCAAGAAAGGCTTCACACTACACATCTTAGTAATAAATATGATAACAATCAATATTTCCAAAGGAAAATGAAGAACCTCCCAAATTCTTAGAGACTCATGACACATGAATTAGTTTGAATATAACTATAGTCAATTCTTCTAATTAATCATAAGACCATAAGGAGGTTTTATGGCTTTGCATGGATGAATATTGGTATTATAGTAATTTTCCCAATAAATTGTTTGACCGGATTGTCCATGTATTCCCATGATTTGCAATACATGTAGGCAGATGCCATGGAGATGTTGAATCAAAAATTGATTGGATTACCACTTAGAAAAAAGAAAAAGAAATGTAGTTCTCAATGTTCGCAAGGTCGTCAAAAACCAGCTTAGTTTATCACTATGAGGGTGGTTTATAACTGCCCTCTTAAGGTCTATTAGGGTGGTTAAAAATTGTTGTCTTAGGATCTATTAGGGAGGTTTATAATCGCCCTCTTACGATATATTAGGGTGGTTTAAAACATCCCCCTTAGGATATAATAAAGTGGTTATAAACAATCCTGTTAGGGTCTATTATGGAGGTTTATAACCACCCTAATATACCCTAAGAGGACGGTTAGAAACAACCCTCTTATTATTACTTTTAAAAAATAAATAAAAATCTAAAGATACACTTAAAAGGGGCCTTAGCTCTCTTGTTTTGTATTTATACCAAGGTTTGAACTAAAATATCTTAAATAAAAATCTAAAGATACACTAAGAAATTGGAAAATAAAATACATAATAATTCAACTTTCATGCACCTAAAATTTAGAAGATGCAAATGTTGAAAAACTACACTAGTTGAATACTTTGTGTTTAAACAAATTTTGAAATAAAACAAACATCTAAAAGGAAACATGATAAGCTTTTAAGAATGAAAGTAAATGGTATCCATTAGGTCAAATTTTAAGTAAAAAACTTAAAGAGACATTCAGATGATAGACGAAATAATCACACACCATTAAGTGGTATTCTTACATGTTGCCACACACAGAGGAGACATGTAAGCCTTAATGGATAATCTCAATAGCATTAAGCAAGAAAGTCTTCACACTACACATCTTAGTAATAAATATGATAACAATCAATATTTCCAAAGGAAAATGAAGAACCTCCCAAGTTCTTAGAGACTCATGACACATGAATTAGATTGAATATAACTATAGTCAATTCTTCTAATTAATCATAAGACCATAAGGAGGTTTTATGGCTTTGCATGGATGAATATTGGTATTATAGTAATTTTCCCAATAAATTGTTTGACCGGATTGTCCATGTATTGCTATGATTTGCAATACATGTAGGCAGATGCCATGGAGATGTTGAATCAAAAATTGATTGGATTACCACCTAGAAAAAAGAAAATGAAATGTAGTTCTCAATGTCCGCAAGGTCATCAAAAACCAGCTTAGTTTATCACTATGAGGGTGGTTTATAACTGCCCTCTTAAGGTCTATTAGGGTGGTTAAAAATTGTTGTCTTAATATCTATTAGCGAGGTTTATAATCGCCCTCTTACGATATATTAGGGTGGTTTAAAACCGCCCCCTTAGGATATAATAAAGTGGTTATAAACCATCCTGTTAGGGTCTATTAGGGAGGTTTATAACCACCCTAATATACCCTAAGAGGATGGTTAGAAACCACCCTCTTATTATTACTTTTAAAAAATAAATAAAAATCTAAAGATACACTTAAAAGGGGCCTTAGCTCTCTTGTTTTGTATTTATACCAAGGTTTGAACTAAAATATCTTAAATAAAAATCTAAAGATACACTAAGAAATTGAAAAATAAAATACATAATAATTCAACTTTCATGCACCTAAAATTTAGAAGATGCAAATGTTGAAAAACCACACTAGTTGAATACTTTGTGTTTAAACAAATTTTGAAATAAAACAAACATCTAAAAGGAAACATGATAAGCTTTTAAGAATGAAAGTAAATGGTATTCATTGGGTCAAATTTTAAGTTAAAAGCTTAAAGAGACATTCAGATGATAGAAGAAATAATCACACACCATTAAGTGGTATTCTTACATGTTGCCACACACAGAGGAGACATGTAAGCCTTAATGGCTAATCTCAATAGAATTAAGCAAGAAAGGCTTCGCACTACACATCTTAGCAATAAATATGATAAAAATCAATATTTCCAAAGCAAAATGAAGAACCTCCCAAGTTCTTAGAGACTCATGACACATGAATTAGATTGAATATAACTATAGTCAATTATTCTAATTAATCATAAGACCATAAGGAGGTTTTATGGCTTTGCATGGATGAATATTGGTATTATAGTAATTTTCCCAATAAATTGTTTGACCGGATTGTCCATGTATTCCTATGATTTGCAATACATGTAGGCAGATGCCATGGAGATGTTGAATCAAAAATTGATTGGATTACCACTTAGAAAAAAGAAAATGAAATGTAGTTCTCAATGTCCGCAAGGTCGTCAAAAACCAGCTTAGTTTATCACTATGAGGGTGGTTTATAACTGCCCTCTTAAGGTCTGTTAGGGTGGTTAAAAATTGTTGTATTAGGATCTATTAGGGAGGTTTATAATCGCCCTCTTATGGTATATTAGGGTGGTTTAAAACCGCCCCCTTAGGATATAATAAAGTGGTTATAAACCATCTTGTTAGGGTCTATTAGGGAGGTTTATAACCACCCTAATATACCCTAAGAGGACGGTTAGAAACCACCCTCTTATTATTACTTTTAAAAAATAAATAAAAATATAAAGATACACTTAAAATGGGCCTTAGCTCTCTTGTTTTGTATTTATACCAAGGTTTGAACTAAAATATCTTAAATAAAAATCTAAAGATACACTAAGAAATTGGAAAATAAAATACATAATAATTCAACTTTCATGCACCTAAAATTTAGAAGATGCAAATGTTGAAAAACCACACTAGTTGAATACTTTGTGTTTAAATTTTTTTTGAAATAAAACAAAAATCTAAAAGGAAACATGATAAGCTTTTAAGAATGAAAGTAAATGGTATCCATTAGGTCAAATTTTAAGTAAAAAGCTTAAAGAGACATTCAGATGATAGACGAAATAATCACACACCATTAAGTGGTATTCTTACATGTTGCCACACACAGAGGAGACATGTAAGCCTTAATGGCTAATCTCAATAGCATTAAGCAAGAAAGGCTTCACACTACACGTCTTAGTAATAAATATGATAACAATCAATATTTCCAAAGGAAAATGAAGAACCTCCCAAGTTCTTAGAGACTCATGACACATGAATTAGATTGAATATAACTATAGTCAATTCTTCTAATTAATCATAAGACCATAAGGAGGTTTTATGGCTTTGCATGGATGAATATTGGTATTATAGTAATTTTCCCAATAAATTGTTTGACCGGATTGTCCATGTATTGCTATGATTTGCAATACATGTAGGCAGATGCCATGGAGATGTTGAATCAAAAATTGATTGGATTACCACTTAGAAAAAAGAAAATGAAATGTAGTTCTCAATGTCCGCAAGGTCATCAAAAACCAGCTTAGTTTATCACTATGAGGGTGGTTTATAACTGCCCTCTTAAGGTCTATTAGGGTGGTTAAAAATTGTTGTCTTAATATCTATTAGCGAGGTTTATAATCGCCCTCTTACGATATATTAGGGTGGTTTAAAACCGCCCCCTTAGGATATAATAAAGTGGTTATAAACCATCCTGTTAGGGTCTATTAGGGAGGTTTATAACCACCCTAATATACCCTAAGAGGATGGTTAGAAACCACCCTCTTATTATTACTTTTAAAAAATAAATAAAAATCTAAAGATACACTTAAAAGGGGCCTTAGCTCTCTTGTTTTGTATTTATACCAAGGTTTGAACTAAAATATCTTAAATAAAAATCTAAAGATACACTAAGAAATTGAAAAATAAAATACATAATAATTCAACTTTCATGCACCTAAAATTTAGAAGATGCAAATGTTGAAAAACCACACTAGTTGAATACTTTGTGTTTAAACAAATTTTGAAATAAAACAAACATCTAAAAGGAAACATGATAAGCTTTTAAGAATGAAAGTAAATGGTATTCATTAGGTCAAATTTTAAGTTAAAAGCTTAAAGAGACATTCAGATGATAGACGAAATAATCACACACCATTAAGTGGTATTCTTACATGTTGCCACACACAGAGGAGACATGTAAGCCTTAATGGCTAATCTCAATAGAATTAAGCAAGAAAGGCTTCGCACTACACATCTTAGCAATAAATATGATAAAAATCAATATTTCCAAAGCAAAATGAAGAACCTCCCAAGTTCTTAGAGACTCATGACACATGAATTAGATTGAATATAACTATAGTCAATTCTTCTAATTAATCATAAGACCATAAGGAGGTTTTATGGCTTTGCATGGATGAATATTGGTATTATAGTAATTTTCCCAATAAATTGTTTGACCGGATTGTCCATGTATTCCTATGATTTGCAATACATGTAGGCAGATGCCATGGAGATGTTGAATCAAAAATTGATTGGATTACCACTTAGAAAAAAGAAAATGAAATGTAGTTCTCAATGTCCGCAAGGTCGTCAAAAACCAGCTTAGTTTATCACTATGAGGGTGGTTTATAACTGCCCTCTTAAGGTCTGTTAGGGTGGTTAAAAATTGTTGTATTAGGATCTATTAGGGAGGTTTATAATCGCCCTCTTATGGTATATTAGGGTGGTTTAAAACCGTCCCCTTAGGATATAATAAAGTGGTTATAAACCATCTTGTTAGGGTCTATTAGGGAGGTTTATAACCACCCTAATATACCCTAAGAGGACGGTTAGAAACCACCCTCTTATTATTACTTTTAAAAAATAAATAAAAATATAAAGATACACTTAAAATGGGCCTTAGCTCTCTTGTTTTGTATTTATACCAAGGTTTGAACTAAAATATCTTAAATAAAAATCTAAAGATACACTAAGAAATTGGAAAATAAAATACATAATAATTCAACTTTCATGCACCTAAAATTTAGAAGATGCAAATGTTGAAAAACCACACTAGTTGAATACTTTGTGTTTAAATTTTTTTTGAAATAAAACAAAAATCTAAAAGGAAACATGATAAGCTTTTAAGAATGAAAGTAAATGGTATCCATTAGGTCAAATTTTAAGTAAAAAGCTTAAAGAGACATTCAGATGATAGACGAAATAATCACACACCATTAAGTGGTATTCTTACATGTTGCCACACACAGAGGAGACATGTAAGCCTTAATGGCTAATCTCAATAGCATTAAGCAAGAAAGGCTTCACACTACACGTCTTAGTAATAAATATGATAACAATCAATATTTCCAAAGCAAAATGAAGAACCTCCCAAGTTCTTAGAGACTCATGACACATGAATTAGATTGAATATAACTATAGTCAATTCTTCTAATTAATCATAAGACCATAAGGAGGTTTTATGGCTTTGCATGGATGAATATTGGTATTATAGTAATTTTCCCAATAAATTGTTTGACCGGATTGTCCATGTATTGCTATGATTTGCAATACATGTAGGCAGATGCCATGGAGATGTTGAATCAAAAATTGATTGGATTACCACTTAGAAAAAAGAAAATGAAATGTAGTTCTCAATGTCCGCAAGGTCATCAAAAACCAGCTTAGTTTATCACTATGAGGGTGGTTTATAACTGCCCTCTTAAGGTCTATTAGGGTGGTTAAAAATTGTTGTCTTAGGATCTATTAGGGAGGTTTATAATCGCCCTATTACGGTATATTAGGGTGGTTTAAAACCGCGCCCTTAGGATATAATAAAGTGGTTATAAACCATCCTGTTAGGGTATATTAGGGAGGTTTATAACCACCCTAATATACCCTAAGAGGACGGTTAGAAACCACCCTCTTATTATTACTTTTAAAAAATAAATAAAAATCTAAAGATACACTTAAAAGGGGCCTTAGCTCTCTTGTTTTGTATTTATACCAAGGTTTGAACTAAAATATCTTAAATAAAAATCTAAAGATACACTAAGAAATTGGAAAATAAAATACATAATAATTCAACTTTCATGCACCTAAAATTTAGAAGATGCAAATGTTGAAAAACCACACTAGTTGAATACTTTGT